>OZ038518.1:45621816-45979316 GCA_964036315.1 Acanthosepion esculentum
GTTGTGACCTCTGGCCTTCCTCAGGTAACTTACTGAATTGTAGTCTGTTCTCATTCTACAGCCCATGTCTAGGGATATCATCTAGTTCTTATTTATAAAGTACACACTGCCTAACCCAAGGGATTAAACTCACAACCACTGTGAACTAAAATCATGAACCAACACTTTAATCCACTAGGCCATTGTCCCATAGGACAATTTATTGTAGTTAAATTGGAGCTTTAAACTTATCATGCTTTCTGATTAATGCTTCAATACTATTCATCACTGCATTTTTCAGATTCAAACTTGATACTTCTTGGATGTACAGTTTTTAAAATTTCTCACATTGAGCAAAAATGCATATATTTTGACAAAAGACAAACATAAGGCACACCCCATAAAGGCATGTATAATGTACACCTTGCAAAATAAATTATGTTTGACTTGAAATCTTCTATCCTTGTGCAAAAACATTCATTTTATTTTTTGAGTGGAGGAGGGGTATTTTCCTAGAATCAATACAAGAAATAACCAACATCTTCAAATATCCTAAACAAGTGTTTAAAATATTTTGCATTAACTTAGCTATGTTAGTTGTCTCTCTCACTGTGATTTGCTACTGAAATATGTTTACTTTTGTGCAATGAAAAGTTGATACTTTACAACAATACAAGAAATCATTGCAGATGTTAAATGAACTATCACTAGTTACACAAAGGGTTAGTCTTCATCTAAAGATGATGTTGATGTATTTGAAGTAGGATTAGAAGGCAGTGCAGTACTATGAGCTCTGTCTAGAGAAGCAAACAGTTGATTTGAAGAAGTGCTGTATTCAATTAAACTCACCAGTCAGCCAGCAGAAAGGATATAATGTGCCATCAAAATGAGCTGTAGAATATGTTTCTTGGAATTGTTCAGAATTCTCTTAATGAAATAAATTTAATCTTCTTCTTGGAAGATTGCAAAAGGCATCTGGAGCAGTTTGCAGAGAGAGTAGAAAGATGTAATTATAAAGTTGCTTGAAAAATGGCAGGAGGAAGACAGTGGATCACAAATTCTATCAGGGTCATTTAGACAGGATATATACAGCAGTCATAGCAGCAGTGATGAATGTGTCTTGAGCAAAAGAACTTATCTTTTTGCAAGCTGAAGATTGATATACTGTGTCCCTTCAAGACATGGATGATCATGGCTCACTACAATTTTATATCATTTATAGCTCTGAGCAGTGTTTGTCTTTTTATTATCTCTCCCAGGCCCTGTTTTGCCATCCATTTATTTAGTGCAACAAAATAGCAAATACATTCTTCAATAATGTAAAAAAAATTAACCTTTTAATTTAATGCAATAAACGACTTCCTTATTATATGTCCAATCAATTAATCGTGTTTGATTCTTTGTTTTTTGCTTATGCAGTATTTAAATTAGTATCAGTATTTTTTTTTCCTCATAAAATTCTGCTACTTTTTCTTTTTGATTCATTTAATTCCTAAGGTGGTGTGTATCAGATATAAACTTATAAAGACATTAGCTTAAGAGGAATAAACATTTCTATTTTACTCATTGTTCAAACAAAACCTCTCTTCAAATTGTATAACTATCTAATTTTATACATGACCCTCTGTCCACATACTTATATATTCCTCACATACCAAATACAAAATCTCTTAGTGTTTCTCTAAAGAGTATTATAATTTACCTATCATCAATGAAGTGGCTAAAGCATCTCTGTTCATCTGAGTCTTTCTTCATTGCAGAGTAATTTTCAAATATCTAGAATTTTCAACAGACAAAAAAAAATATTTAGTTTGCATGTAAATTTCCCTGATAAATGACTATAAAGTTTTTGAGTTCTTATAACAAACGTGCTTTTTTTTTTTTTTTTAGAAATTCACATAAGGTCACTTGCTTATGAGGATTAATGTTGACATTGAAACTAACAGTACAAAATGTCTGCTGACAAAAAGCTTTTAATAATTCAATGATTTTTTTTTATCATTCCATTAAATATATATCCTACTTTGTTGGTTTTTTATATATACAAAATGTCATTGAATATCCTATGCACTAATAATCTAAATATTGTGCTGAACCAATGTGGTTAACTGTTTCTTTTAGAAATACATCTCTAAATGCTTTAATTTAGAAAACTGAGGATGAGCACCAGCTTGTAAATAATTATTAATTATGTGATGTAGCCACGATTCCATTAACCACATAGGCATAAGGATAAAAAGCACTCTCAAAGAAAAATCCCAAATTCTAGACGAAAATTAGTTAGATATAAAAAGAGATAAATAAATAAATCAAAATAGATAAAAATCTAATGCTTCCCACTTACGAGCAAATATGTTCCATGATCAGCCATACCCTCCTCTTCTCTTCACAAATTCTTTTCCTCTTTACCTACCCCCCTCCCAATAAGCCACGGGTCCTTGAACTTTGAAGCGACCAGGAGCAAAAATGACCTGGTTCCAAAATCCCGCCGACATCAGGTGGTTGACCACATGTGAAGTCTAGACACCATCAGGCTCTCCTGCTGCGATTCATGTGATCAGACACCACTAAGGGTTGATTGAAATTTTGGCCAGCACACGAACACCGCGTGATCTGCGACTCGTACTCCTGCGTGCCCGGTCAAGGACGAAGAGGACCCACGTGACTGTCTTTGGGGACAGCAAAAATCTAAAAAAAGGGTTCAGTTTCCGTCTGATCAGTGGCAGATGAACATCGCTGGGCAAAATCGTCCCTACTCCAAAATGGACTGCCCACTGAAGTGAAGAAGACGACAAAGTCTGTCGACTAGACATGAGAGTGCTGCTATGACACTGAATCAACCGATGAGACGCTTGTACGAGATATGGTGAAACACCGAACATTTCCGAAAGAAAAAGAACTCGGAAAAATTGCCGGCCGGCCAAAATATTGCATTAACATACAAACTCTCGCTTCGGCGAATCAGAATTCTGTGTGAACATATGAACTCGACTGACGGATAAGTTGATTCTCTTGGCTTGATCTTTCTTTTATGTATATATATGTATTCGCTCGTGCCTTCTTTTCTTCCATAGGTCCCTTCCCCTTTGTTAAATGAATTTCTTTTTTCTTTCTTTACCTGTTTATATATTGGTAAATGTTTTATTTTGAGAACCATCGTCTTGCGTCTGTTCTTCGTTGACCCACTTGTGTCGCTTTCATTTCTGAGTGAAAACCGAGAAAGGATCTCACGTTTTCCTTTTTTTTTAAACCTGTGGTTCATCTATATGCTACAAGTTTGTAACAATTATAATAAAATACAATAATTCACTATCAAGTATAATTAAAACTACCATATAATGCACATTTTCTATAGAATATTGACTTAAAAAAAAACAATTTCCTTTTACCCTCCTTGCTTTAAGGTTTTTGTAACAGCTTATAGTTTACAGATAGTTTATGAAGAATAAAGGGAGAATGAATGTGCAGGTGGTGTAATGGATAGAATAGTAGCTTGTAACCTGAAGTTGGTGAGCCAAGTTCAACTTCCAGTCAAGTTGTGTTATATTCACTATTGTGAAAGTTTTCTTAGAAGTATTAATCCATCTCTTCTCTTAGCTATGGGTTAAATATTAGGGCAGACTAACCTTTTCAGTTTTAGTTAGCAACTAGTCTAGGACAACTCTGAATTCAAAATCATGTGTTACCCTGGAAGAGCACATTAAGCAACTAACAAAAGATTCATTGAGTTTATAATGACTTTAGGATTCTGATTGCAGTCGTCCTTCATCCATCCAAAAATGAATATTTAGAAAGGAAATTTTCAGGTGACCAGATGTGTGCAAGTATTAGTCACATTAATCTCTTGGTTTATACAGAACTATGACCATTGTGTTATGTGTAAGGAGAGTTTTAAGAATAAAATTTTAAGTAGAGTAGTACATATTTTGTGTGGAAGGAATATTGTATCTGATTGGAATATTCACAACCATTGTAACATATGAAAATAGGGAAGACAAAAAAAAAAATGGTCAAAAATAACATGAAAAGCAAATTACATTTTTGGTATGCTTAGGTTCAATTTGCAAGATCATTATTACATGAACTAGCATAAAACTTATCAAAAGTGCTGAGGTCATTTATGTATAAATCAGAATTTGTGTGTGTGTGTGCGCGCACGCATATATATATATATATATATATATATATATATATATATATATATGCTGTGAAAAGTATTATATACCAAATACGAATATTCATTATGTTTTATATATGTGGATACATTTCAGTGTATAATTTGTTAAAATATTTTTTTCTGATGATTATGTATTTTGTTAATTGATATATATAATCTTGTGATTTAAAGTTTATTATTGGTCTATATAAATACTGGGAGATGTGCCAGTGCTATTGTCATATTTGAACAACTGGTTTAATGTGATTTTATGCAGAGCAGACAGTCTACTTTTAGAAAAACGTCCTTTTCACTTTATGTTCATGATTTAAAGCTTTACCGGCTGACATGTTCTAACAATAAATCTTGTCATTTCTAGGTCAATGCTTTTTACTCTAGCAAAATGGGTGTTTGTTTTTTTTTTTTTATTTCCCTAATCTATAAATTATATTTTTTGTCTGTATGGCAGTAATAATTGATGCTCAGAAAGTAGTAGTTATATATGTATATTAAGTAAAATATTTTAAATTTATTTAATTATTCAGTATTCATAAATTTGTTGAAAGTTTTCTCAGCTGACAACTTAGCTTGAGACAGATACAAAAGGGTACTGGAAGGTTCTCAGCCTGATTGTGTTACTATAGCTAGAAAGAAGCTCTTACTTCCCTACCAAATACAGATACTGATTTCATTGATATCGCGCTTATCAGTTAGTCTCTAAAGAATGCACAAGCTCTCCTACAACCTCTTGACCAAGGCTCCAACTGCGTAGGTCTCTATCTTAATGAGTCAAAAACTGAATACATGAACTGATGTACAGCCAACAATGATCATCCTATAAAATCCCTTAATAACACCAATTTGAATCAAGTTGAGGATTCATTCATCATCTCCTCCTTGAAAGACTTCCAAACTAGGAAGGGTATGGGATGGTCTGCATGCAATGATATGCTCAAGATCAAAATATTCAGAACTGCTGTTGAGCCGATTCTACTCTATGGCTCAAAGACATGGGCACTCTCTAAAGGCATGGAGAAATGTCTGAATGGAACCTGCACTCTTCTGATGAGAGCTCAAAGGCTTTCTTGGAAATGCCATCCAACCATCCACCAAATCTACAGCAGTTTCTGTGTTTCCTCTCTTATACAAGCTCATCAAGCACAGTTTGCTGGCCACTGCCACCATGCAGAGAATGAGGTTGTCTCCTTTTTCCTACTCTAGAAGCCTGCATCAAACCTGACCAGGGGCAAAAAACTATAATTCCCTGGTGTCATCTCAAGGGATGCAGGCATTGGTAGGTGGGACTTGGGGACAGCAATGAAGGATCAGGAAGTCTGGCATAACTGCAGTCAACACATGATGCTCATCCTGTTTTTACATGTGAGGGCAACCTGAGAAACAATGTGTGTTGAACTGTTGACTGACTCATTCATTCCCTCTTTGGTTGAGCCAAGAATTTTTGTACTCACATTTTTAATAATTTAATAAAAAGGTATTGGCTATTGTAATTTGAAAGGTCTTCTTTGCATTTTATGTTTATTACAATAGTTTATGAAATAATACTAACCAGTAAATATTAATGATGAGGTTGAAAGCTTTCAATTTTGCACAATACCCAACTTAAAAAAATTTGTAATTCTTTACCTTTTAGTACTCTGCATTACTCCCTTAACCTTGACCCATAACTGTAGTATTCAAATTTTCTGTTACCCCAGTAGGATGTGAACCCAAGGCTTTGTAGGATGAAGTAGAGTGGCATGATATGACCCTAGAATGATCATAGCATACTACTAATTACTTGGTGTGCATCACTGTGGTTCTATTGTGGGGCTTGTGCACATTCATTTGTCATTTTTCTTGTTCATCTGGACAATTTTAAAAAGCTGACTATCTCGGTCATTGTGACTAATGCTATGAGCATAGTGTGCCTCTTCACATTTCTTGTGTCAGATTTGAAGCTGCTTTGTTAATGCTCTTGATAGATCTGAAAAAAGAAAAAAAAAATGAGAATGTTAAAAATTCACCCTTGCAGCATAATATTGTTAGGTCATTTTCCCTTTATTGCCCTCCAACGATGTCTTCTCATAATACCTAGCATACCCAGTATATTGCAAATACTCAAAGCATATTTTCAAGTAAGCAAATAGGAAAATGTCTATGGTATCTTTCATATATAAAAGATACACCTAACCTTGCTGAGATATTAATTAAAAAGGTTAATCAATTAATATTTATTAACTGCAGAAGCATACCTTGATGGAAGAAAAAAAAAACTTTTTTGGACTATTCACTCCAAAAGTCTAACATTTTTCTTGTGCAGAAAGATTAGGATTGTTGAGATGGCTGTGACTGACTGAAAATAGCCATAGTAATATTTTTTATTTTATTTTTTTTTTTAAGTGTATCACCCCAAGCAAGGCTGGAGGCCACTATCACGCATGGGGTTATAGAAGGGTTGGAGGAAGAGCAGATAGGAGTGGTAAGGGAGAGGATGTGGAGAAAGAGAAAGACAGTGGGTCGATCAAGGCAAGGGGGTTACAGAAGATTTGGAGCGAGAGCAGATAGGAATGAAAGATGAAAGGATGTGGAGAAGGGAAGTGGATAGATCAAGGCAACTGGAGATGTCGATTGACGCTACACTTAAACCGTTGGAGATTGTATTTGTCAGGGAAACAGTAATAGGGAAGGTGTTCCATAGGCGAGATGTGCGAGACGTGAAGCTATTGGATTAGAAGAGACGTCTACATCTAACAGTTTCAACGGTGTAGGGGTGGGAACGGGATGCCAGCCTCGTAGGACGTTTAAATTCACGAGGCCTAGGGACAAGCGAAAGCAGCTCCTCGGAGCAATTACCGTGAAAGTACTTGTAAAAAAGGCAGAGCAAGGCAACATCGCGTCTGTGAGAGAGCGACTGCAGACGAGATGACAGATCAGGGCCAATCACATTGCATATCCGTCTCTGGATCTTATCAAGAACCCTGAGGCAAACAGCAGGGGCCCCAGACCATATATGGCAGCAATACTCCATGCAAGGGCGAATAGTCGATTTATAGACTTGGAGGATCGATTCCGGGGAGAAAAATTTCCTGGCTCGGCACAGGGAACCAACTTTCCTTGCGGTGGATGATGCAACCGACTCGATGTATTTGTTCCATCTCAGATCAGCGGACAGTGTGAGACCGAGCAGCCGCAGAGAGGAGCTCTCGAGAATGGAATTTGATGGATTTGCCACTCTTTTTACCAAAAATTTGTTTTAGCAAGTTTAAACACTCAATCTATATATTGTGCATTTATAAATCAGCAAGTGTTACTGACAGAATATAAAAATTCATATTCTATTACTATCTTATCTGTAAGTTAAAGAGTAAATTTGCTAAGATAAATATGCTTTGCTAATAATCAAAGCTTAGGTGACCTCTGATTGGGTATAGTTTGTTCATTTTTTTTCATAAGAGATTATAAAATAACAAACTTGTTAAGTATTCTTAGCTATCTTACTGTTATGTTCATTTTCTGTCAAGTCAGGTGATTAGCTTTTGTGTGATATCAGTTTTACAATTTCAAGAAAAATAAAATAATCCCCACCTTATATTATTACTTTAGATGTTGTATTTTAGAGACATATATTTCAGTAGATGCCTATTTTTTAAACAGTGGGAAACGGATATATACTGGTCTGTGCATTCAAAAGCCTTAATAAGAACACATTTTATTTAAGTGTCTCAAATACACAGATTAGATATAATTCACAATATTTAAAGCAAACAGGACATCTATTCAAGCATGTTTATTATTAAAATATAATGTTTAGAGTAATCAGAAATAATGTCAAAGATAAAAAACATTAATTCCTTTATATATATCTATATACTTGCATATCATGCAACCTTTGAAGACCTAATTTTGAAGCTAATTTGATTACAGTAAATAGAAAGTTTGATCAATGCCAGGGCCAGCAGTACATATGCTAATTTTATATCTTGTGTATGTGACCCCCTTAAAATTAGCTTCATATTAGGTCTTCAAAAGTCGCATGATACAAGAGTATATACAATGTGTGTATGTATATATATATATATATATATATATAATGTGAGAGAAAATTTATCTTAAGTGATGCATTTCATCTTTTGAGGGACTTGATAAAGTCCCTCAGAAGATGAAATGCATTGCCTAAAATAAATTTCATGTCCTTTTACAGATATACTCTGACTGAAATATATATATATATATATATATATATATATATATATATATATATATATATATATATATATACACACACACACACACACACACACAATATAGTTTAAAGATAAGCTATATTTTGAGTAAAAGTGCTCAATATATATAGAATAAAGCATGTGCAAATATAAGAGTGGACATGGAGGTCAACGCTGTAATGGTGACCTTAATATCTATTTATATAACAGCAAATTTTTTATAATAGAAAGCATTCAAACATTTTTGTTAGTTTTTGATTGTTCATTCTTTATAACTATTCATATTTTGATTGGCAGACTGAATCACTAGTTGACAGTTGAAAAAAATAATCAATTGTAGGCTTGAAAAGAATGAACAAGCTGCTCTTTTTCTCTCATTTCACAATGAACAAATCAGTAATTTTTGCTTTATTTGTTTGTATATTTTGACCAATATTTTGCTCATCATTTAATCATCTAATGATGGATGTGTGTCTGTGGTAAACTTTCTGAAAATTTATTTATATCTCTCTCTCATGTGCAAAATAAGGAATCAGTTTCACTTAATATACAAAACCTCATGTCATTTCCTCCTGCATAGCTCATTTTATACTGTTGGCAAGAAGCTCTTCAATTTTTTTTCTATGCTTATTCACAACCAAAAACATTTTGTGGTTTTTAGCACTGGCAACCTAGGATTGCATAACTTTCTGCGTTGTTATTGTATGAGCCAGTTGTAGAACCTCTTTGCTTTCATGACTGGAAATGCACATTGCAAACCAAATTTTCAAAAGAAAAGATAAAAGGTGAAATACCTCCTCCCAAAATAGCATGAAAAAAATCATTTTCTTTTCTGCTTTCAGAAGTTTACAGAACCATCTTTGGAAAGGGAGAGATTTATTTAGAGATGGAAGATCTATGAACAATACATTGGTTATACATGTCAAAGAATTGCCTATGGATTTTTAAAATATTTTTGTTTTTGAGCGAATGTCAAGTTTCTGACACTACAAATCAAGAATCTTTATAAAATACCATCATAGCATTCTGATTTTAATGTCTTCAATAAAAAGACACTTGATGCCCTGGAATTTAATTTCTCACATTTACAAGTAGGTGCTGAAAAGATTTTGCCCCAACTAAATAACCCTTCCAAAAACATGTCTGATCATTTTGTCAGATCTTAGGAAGCGGGTTGGGGCTAGAACTTTAAAACACTACTGTGTGTGTGTGTGTGTGTGTGTGTGTTTTTGCAAGTATTTTCATCATGAGGATTTTATTGAAAGATTATGGCCTTCTGAATCACATTTTAGATTACCAAGAAATAAAAAGGGGAAAAATTGAATAAATTATAAAATGTAAAAATAATAACCATCTATAGAAATTGTTAGGTTTCATCATAGACTATATTCAAATTTATGTATTTTAGTTACTTATTTTGTGTCTGTCTTTGTAAATAAAAATAAATTAAAAATATTAATAGCTAAATGTTGGTATTGACTGGACTTGTTTATATTTTTCTTGCAGCGGGTCCTAATAAACAATACATTTTTTAAGTAAACCCTTTGTATTAATGATACCTGGCCTATTCAACCCATCACTTACTTAGCAAATGTCTGGAATAACAGCAATGCAATTTACCTGTCATGTTGATTCTATTATCTGTACAGTTATAGTAATTGAAAAATCTTCATGGAACACTGGGTTTCAGCTCCTTAAAGTAATATAGTTTCCAACTGTGCACACTTTATCAGTGTTGGCATACCAAAACTGAAACTCAATAGTCTGATTTGTAATTACAGTAAAGGTAGTCTTTCAAAATGTCTTCCCTTCTCATTTTCTTCAGTGGCTTCATTTCTTCATTGATTTAATGATTGGAAATAGTTAATAGAAGTAATAAAAAAAAAAGCCTTTTGTAATAATCCGAAATATTTCTGCGAATGATATAAAACTAGCCCACCTGTCTTTTGTGCTTAACATAAATAATTCTCATCTTCTTCAAATGGTTGTATATTCTCATCTCTGAAATATTTTTTGGTAGAACAGCTCTTACCCTTCTCTCCTATTCCGGTGTACAGTTAAAGACCAAGCAGCTTAACATAAATAAGGGCAGTATGCCATATCATGTTAGTGTCCTTGCATGATATCTGAGGTGGTTCATCTTCTAAAATCATTGTAGTAAATTGATATAAGCATGATTCTTGTGGAATGCTTGACTACCTGGCAAGTTTACATTCTTCATGAAGTAAAATTTGAGATACCTTTTGGTTAGGAAGCATTGTTCTGATGATATTTCAGTGACCTTTGAGTTTTATGGAAAGTTCTCTCATTTATAGGATTATTTCTGGAATGAGCTCAGCATTGCATACATATAGACAGGAAATCATAAAAATTTCAACATTGTTAACACTATATATTTATTCACCTCACTATAAGGGAAATAGGATTCAATTATAGTTTAGGGTGGGGATATGCATGTGAGTTAACACAAAAATTACTTGGCCTCTCTAGCAACCAGTGGTACAAAAATGTCTGGGTGACCACAACCCTTTACTTTAGTCCATTGTAGAGATGCTGCATCAGAGTTGGATTATCTTGGAACTTGGCATGTTTGCTTCAATTTTATATGCTGTCTTGCTCAGACAAGACACGCCTGATTCCAGCCAAAAGGTCAGTGATTGGGTAGTAAGTTATAAAGATCACAAATGAGGAAGTTAGATAAAAAAAGGTTGTCTTGATAAGTTTGATAGTGCTAGAGTTATGATTGAAAATTAAAAAGTAAGGTCAAGTGTTAGCTTTCATAATATTCTTCACAATATAGTCATGTTTGTTTTTAAAGTTTTTACATATATAATGCAAAATTGTTTAATGGACTTGATTATGTGTTTTACCATCCTTACATCAGTTTCCTTAGATGATATGCGAGTTTGCTTCAATATTAATGATTTTTCTGCTAAGTTGGGATGATAGAATAAAATTGTGGCTTTTGTTCAAAAGCCATTATTTTAATTTGTCCTGTTTTCTTTTGTTTTTCTTCCTTTGTTGAAATTTGTTTTTTGAATTGAACAAAAGTCACACAATTTTGTTCTTTCATCCCAACCAAAGGATGCCAATTTAACAGATAAATTATTGATTTAACATTGGATTATACACGTGTACACACATGTCATGCTGATCTGAGGAAACCTATCTAACAATGACAGAACATGCAATCTTTGCAATAAAACAATTTTCCTCTTTGTCATATAAAATCTTGTCTGGATTCTACATCCTATTAATATATATATATATATATATATATATATATATATATATATATATATATATATATATATATACACACACACACACTTGTAGAATTAACTCCTCTTTCTTATTGTATAATCAATACTAATTGTAATTCATACTCACTTTTGAGTTGAAAATTGGGACATTGTCTGCCAAATTCATTTTCACCAAAGTCTCTAATTTTATATTATCTCTTGATTATAATAATAATGCTTGCATTAATTCCTGACTATTGACTATTTTTTTTCCTTCATAATTTTCAGTGCATAACAGATTGCTTCAATAAATTTCAGGTCAGAAATTGTAACATTCTGTGCTTAATCATCAAATTTTCCTTCTCTACCACCAGAAATATGTTAAGTTTAATTATTTTCTACATTAAGTGGATGAGTTATAGAGTAGTTGTAAAGTTAGTGGGCAGTAATAAGACAAGCTCAAACTTTTCCTATATACTTTTGTCTCAAATGCAGTTGGTATTAAAATACAGGTGTTTGTTTCATTTATCTCCCCTACCACTAGAATTGCTGTGTCACTCTGTATGTAATCATAGAGCAAATTAAAGTTTTATCAAATTCCTTTAATAAATCCTCACTATAAGTTAAATAAACAAATTTATTGTCATACTGCATGTTCAATATGCACAAACACAGAAACCATATATTAAGATTTGTAAAGGTTTCTGATTATAAAACATGTTTAGTGAATAGCCGTTGTTAGATTGTAGATAGAAGATTTAAGTTACTTGTTTCAGCTACCACCTTCGGTATTTTATTTCCCCTTTCTTTCTCAATGACTTGCATTGCTTATTTTGGATGACTTTCTCTGTTTTTTCAAATGGAGGGAGTTTCAAATATTTGTTTGTTTTTGTTTTTTTTCTTTTTATCTCAAGGCTCTCTCACCCACCCATTTGGCATATTCTCATTCTATGTATATGAGGAATCCCTATCTGCTTTAAAATGCATCTGATTGCTAATAATATGAGCAGCAGTTACCTTACCTTGCACAAGGTTGTTATACTTTACTGTTATTTCTATCACTTTATACTTGCAACCTGTCAACACTTTTTTCTGCACTTCATTTATTATTATTATTCATAAAAAAAAACTATATCATGTTCTTAGCTCAGCCTTCAGCTGGGTTTGAACATAGTTTCTTTTTGGAAGTTTCAAGGCATTGATTCCATTTGCTGATTGTTGAATTTGAAACAGTATTATTAATTCCACATGTCTGTAGTATTTTTAAATCCTCAGAGTCTGCTACTCATTGTATTAAACATTATGATTTTCTTGGGAGAAATAGATTTTTATTTAAGGCTTTTAGAATTCTCCGATAATTTATAATTTTTAAATCATGATAGGTTTTTCAATAAATTTGTGCTGTTTCGTTAAGTGTTGTTTTACAAAATTCATTTCTTCTGTGCATAAAGTTAGCTCTTAACCTTTAGGACTCTTCGATATTCATAAGTATATCATCATCATCCATTGGGTATAAGTGGCCAGACAACTGTAGTAGCATCTTTGATTTTCAGTTAGTCATTTTCCTGTTGCCATAGTAGGATCTGATAACACTAGTGCAAAGTTCAACCAAACTATTGTCTGATGATCAGAATTGTGTGCAATGACAAGACAAACATTTTGTATGTATGTAGGTGACTTCATTTGTCAGAGTTAACAAAAAATATCTTGAAAACTAAGTCTAGGGATTTTTTTTGCCTTTTAAGGATCATAGAATTCTCAGATAAATGTTTTAAAGTATAGTTTTTTTTTTTTTTTTTTTGTTTTTTAAACTAATTCAATTTTTAATTGATAAAGAATATAAATGTGGGATACTTGTTTTTTAAACAAGTTACTTTATTGCACTTTACAAATGCTGATAAATCTGAGTCAGTCTTTCTCAAAATAGCTTAAACGATTAAGACAAATTTCAAAAAACATTTTATGTATGCCAAAGTTATCTGTTGAATATATTTGTAAGTATTTTATGCACATTGAAAGTTGATTTCAGAAATATTGTACTGGTTTCTAAAGGATGTGTCATAGCATTGAAATTCTTTTCAAATTGCTCCTTGTCTTTCCTATTTGGAATCTATAGATCTATTTGAGATACCTGCTTTGATACCCAAAGTCTATCCAAAATGCTTGAACATCTCTTGGAAACTGACAAAACATTTTCTTTATAGAAACTGTTGTTGACTAACATCTGAACAATGTCCTTGATATGCTGGAGAACCTGCTGCCTATGGTAGAATGAGATTCTCTCTGCTGTCTTGAATTTCTATTTGTCCATGAGAATCTTGAATCAGGTATGCCAGTGGGATGTGGTTGCCTGCTAGCCAACCTCATTGCCTTACCTCCACCCCCGCAGGGATGAAGGACCAGTTGTACACGGAGCCTGTTGTGGAGCGTTTCTATTCTGGATGTAATATTATATTATTCATTGCTAACCTTGCCTCACTGCATTCTTCTACCTGCTGCTACTAGAAAAAGAAATTAGTTCTGCCTATCTTTATCTTCTCAACCCAACCAAACCCTCTCATTTCATGTGGCAGTTTGGGGCGGGATCTGTGATGGGTTATACTGCATCTAGTATAGAGAACAGCAACAACAGTCATAGATACTCATACATGAGATTTTATAAGTATTAATTTGACTCTAGTTGTAAGAATATTACACAATGATGATACCATTTTTTGTTGTTTTTTTTTTGTTTTTTTTTTTGCTCAGTTGTTAATAGTTGATATAAGCTTGAATGTATAGATTTTAGATATTTAAATGGATTGACCACAGCAGGAGACATTTGCTGAGAATCTTGCTACTTTTGCTTGAACTGGAATTAGTCATGTTGAGATTTATCTGACAATGTATTGTATTTTTTGATGGTTTATAACACCTTATCCGATCATTTTTACTAGATAAAACTAAACTATCAACTGAGGTCTGTGATATTTTTTTTTTTTTTTTTTTTTGTTGAATAGCAGAAGTTTGTTTGTGAGGACTTTGATAAATGAAAGACTCTGCACCAGGAAAAGACCAGAGAATTACCACTGAAAATGCTGAAGAAAAAAATTGTTAAAAAAAAAATATCAACAACTCATCTTGAAATAAAATGACTCTCATATATACAGAAAGTTTGAGGAGACTCTGTATAATATTTGTATAGAATGGATAAATGTGATGATAGATGTGAAAAATAATTTTTATATGATGAAAAATGATCAAGAATATTTTATTTATACATTAAACAAATACACCAAAACATTGTTAGCTGAGTTTGTGAAAAATTTAATCTCTCTTAATACTATATAAATTGAACCAGATTTTGTTTTGGTGTAAATTGTTGGTTAAAGAAGTGATATCTTTATCACAATCTCTCCCACTGCTAGCATTAAACTGCAGTAGACATAGGCTGCTAAAGATCCATCCAAAATCTTGATATCTTTTTCTAGACTTGAAATACCAGCCAGCTGGTTTGAACACCAACATTTTTTTATCAGTAGCAGTAACATCAGATGCAAAAAAAACAACTCTGTAAATATTCCCACCTCAGTAACAGGGTGTGTCCAAGACCAGATATAGCTACTATATAAAACTGGCTTATCAGGAAAGATAACACTGTCTATTTACTGCTGTCCTGTTCCTGTTGTCAGTGCATCTAAACAGTGTGTAGTTTCTTGTCATTGGTCTATTTTTAGAAGGAATATTGTTTGATAGACAACTCTTTCTGTGCACCACGCATACACATTTGTGTAGATTCATTGAGAGGTGGGCTTTGTGTATTTGTTAATGGATGAAGTCTGAATTGATGCACATGTTTGTTAGGTTGGATTCATTGATGATAAATACCTCTTCTGTTAATGTACCTTGAAACTCGGTAGCTACACAGATGCACATGTGTACAGTATAAATAAGGTCCAACGCAGGATGGAGGAAGCCACAAGGCAACCATAATATGACTGTATTTTTTTGCAAAAACAATTATCATTGCTTGCACAAAATTCATTATTTTATATATGGAAAAATGTCATTTAGCATTGCTTGCACAAGTAGGAGAGTAACTATTTTCTTTGATCTTTATAAATCTTTATTTTGTTTGCTCTGCTTTAAATATAGCTTCTGATGAAAGAAAACTCAAAAGTAGATTGAGCAAATAATACCAATTTATAATGATCTAAGAAAATATACGTGTCCTCCTACTGCAAGCAATAGCAAATATTTTGAATTCATAAAATTAAACAAGGAGGTTCAGGTAGAAAATAACATCCTCAAGCTGACTGGAAATCTGGTTGAGACAATTTGTGTTCACATGGTCTTGGGAAAGGCATGACTTTATTTTTTATCTCTCTTAAGCTATGGGTTAAATAGCAGGGTAGATTGGGTTCTCTGTAGCAACCAATCTAAAAGGATAACACTAAATTCAAACCAGGAGTGGAGCACCATGAGACAGCTGGAAGTCAAATTTGGTTCTCTTTCTGTTGCAGCTCCTGTAGCCAAACTGAGGCTGATACTTATGTTTCTGAAATGTGTGGCTGATAGACCTCTGAAGCCAGAAGGAGATTAAATACAAATTGTTCTAGTAAAAATACATAAGGAGAAATTCCACATGACAAGTGAATAAGGGACAATTAGGCTAGGAGGTATACTTGTTTGAGCCTTTTTGCTTTAATAATGTATTTTATTTTAAATGATTGAAAATAAATAAAGATGCTATATTTGGTCAATATTGAGTTTTACAAAGAGCACATTTTTATATCTTAAAAATCTGAAATATTTTAAAACTCTTCATATGAACTTGAATGAAAAAATGACATTTAAAAGTTTCTACATGCACAGTTCATCACATTTAAATTATCTGAGTCATTGCAAAAAACGTGCTGTGTGAGAACCTGATTGTTCTTTGTTAGTCTTTGTTAGTCTTTATTCCTTTCTTTTTTTAAATTTATTTTTGTGAAAGCAACAATGTCTATTGCTTTACCTTTTAGAATCCTTAAAGTCTTTGTTTTAGGTTTGCTTTATCATTCAAGTGTTGTGAATTTTATAAACATTAAACTGCTTGCTAAATCATCCTTTTCTTTGTTTTCTAATAGATTTTGATAATCTATTATCTACAACAGAATATCAAACCACATAGCCTTCAGTCTACTGTTCTAATTAGAAAGGTAGATAAATTTGTTTAATTTTGTAGGCCCTCTTTAGAAATTTTAAAAACTAAACACAAACTAACTTAAGAAAAAATGTATTGCACCACAGTAGGAATCATTTTTATTTTAAAGACTTTGTGACCATTTAGATTCATATATATTGTAAAATTTTCTAATGGAGACGTGTATTTTCCTTGCCTTTCTTTTTCTCATGGGAAAAGAGGTTTGTTGATAAATTTTCAATTGTTATGAGTCTAGCAAAGAAAAAAGGTGAAAAGAAAAACATTGTTTTTTGTTTTACACACAGTGAAGAGCTGTTAGTTTTTTTGAAATATAAACATTTGCAATTGCGGAAGTTGATCCTATGTTGACGAGGAAAAATTTTTTTTTTCTTTTCTGTAGTTTTCTGAATTATCAAAATAATCCTTTTTGCAATGAAGTCAGTTTTTGCTAAGTTTAATTTTTTTTTTTTTTCTCGGTCTACTGTTGGCATTTGCAGATTTCAAAAAAATATTGAAACAGTTTATACTTAAAAACAAAAATGTCTGCTTTTTTTTTCTTTGAAGAGAAAATCAGATTTGTTTTATCAGGGTAGGTCAAAAAGTAATGCGTTCTGGGAACTCACTTTGCACAGTCTTTTAAGTAGCCAGGCGGTTTCACTAAACTGCAGGCACTACCATGGCTTACATGAAGGTTTCCAGAATTTTTCAAAGTTCTCAATTCAGCTGTAATGAGAACATCAGACTGTTTGTTCTTACCCTTTCTCACAGCCTGCTATGAAGGTCAGTTTCTCCTCTGTAAGATTGTCATTAACTTGACTAATCCATTTCTTTACTATGTCTACATAAATTGCAGCCTCTCCTGTGGATATTTGTCGTACTTTTTCCTTCCAAAAAACAAATTCTATGGCATCTCTTTCCGTTCTACATGTATCCAGAGGGACAACCATTTTGAAAGAGGATTATGAGTAGGAAAAGAGAAGATAATTGCATTAAATTTTCCCTTTGGGCCTCTTGACATTTTATGGCCTATAGCTAAAACAAAAACAAAAAAAATTTCAAGAGAAATTCTAATTTTTAATAATTTTAAAATTGAATCAGAATGAGTATTTCTTGGAGATGTTATCAAATAGACAATAAATTTTCATTCAATATCTTAAAAGTATATTAAGTTAAGCAGAATAATCTTTATAGCATTTTGGAAATTTAAGCTATTGTAAGCTTCAAATTATTTGAAATTGGACTTTATGAAGTATAAGAAATTGGCATTCTTTTCGTGTACTTTATGGCTAATGAATTTTTAATAGCTCTTTGAAGAAAGTAATATCTTTGTTGTGACCATTTGATAGTTTTTTTGTTTTTGTTTTAATTTTTTCTATATTCATAAGATGATTTGAAATTTGAAAGATTTATTATTTTGTATATATATATATATCCTAAGAAATCATGAGTTTGCCTTTGTTTGACCACAAGATATCTGAAGAATAGTATCAAATGTTTTTAGACTTTCATAGCTTGGTTCTGTATTCACATTTTTTTTTGCTTTCAATGAAAAAAAGGAAAAGCACTTGATGAATGTGTTTTTTGAAAGCAACTAATGCTTTCAAAGAAAATTACTTGGCTCATTGTTTACAAATTCTTTTAAAAAGTAGTACAAATGTCTGCAATGATTGTCAATTTTTAGTGCTTAGATTGCTTAAATGTGTAAAAATAATATTGTGGGCATTTCTGCTGAGTTTATTTTCCCCTGTGATTGAATTCTAAGTGAAAATTTTATTTTACTCCAAAATTGTCATGTTACTAATATTTCAAATATTTCCAAAATTATAAACATTCAATAATACACGTGTTGTCCATTGCTTGTGTGGTGGGGACATACCTTGCCGAAGCAAGAGAAGGCGAATTGTCTGTACATGTGCTTGTAGACATCATAGACCTGCAAGGCGAACTCCGGCAAATCAATACTGAAGTGACACAGCGCATGCGTTATCGGCGAGAATGAGAGTAACACAAATGAGAGATCAAGGAAGGATAAAAAGAGCTGACTTTTTGTTTCAGGGCAGTTTTGTTCTTAGAGACTGGTGAAGATTATACCCGTGTTCCAGAGAAAGTGCGATAGTACTGTTGTTTACCGTGTGCAGGAAACTGTCCCGAGCAAAGCATTGTTATGGTTTCTACATTAGCTGTCAGCAGGCACAGATTTGAGTGGAAATTTATTTTTCTTATCACCCAATTTTTTTTAAATCACACAGCTTGAAAACAAAATGAGGCATTTTCTCTATTAAAATGTTGTGTTGGTAGAGTGTATTGACTTCTGCAAAGTACTTTTATTCTTTTTGAAAACAATGATTTAATACTGAATAATCAATAGAATGATATAACCTTTACCTCATATGATATATACAATTAATTTTTGAAACTTTGTTAAAATTCTTGGGCAAAAATGTTCATGCTTTAACACTCTTGGTACGACTGGTTATGAAATGTGGTTTTAGAATTTACAATTTATACAGAGTTGTATATTTCAAGCACTTCTAATTGATCATATGATTAGTTTTAATATTGCATATTGAAATACTGTACTACTCAATTGCAGGTGCATTAAAGTGCTCCCCCACTGTAAGTCAGTGAAACTTGCAGATGCATTTGTATGTTTGCAGCCTTAAAGTGCTAAAGTCCTTTCATATTTGTCTGTGACATGCTAATGACTGTCGAATTGGATAGGCACTATTAACTGCAGCTCTTACAGTAATTCTCTTGATAAAAGCACTCGCAATGCAACAAAAGACTTGGAGCTTAATTTTTTTTTTTTCACAGGTGGTTATAGTGTGACTGAAACCAGCAATAGAAGGGTGAGAATGAGGACATTGAAAAATCTAGAAATCTTCACAATGCATCTTCTCACAATCTACCAAAAACAAAAAAAAATGTGTAATAAAAGGGGGGCTAGGAGAGGGGGCCTAGTGCAGCCAAAGAACCATAATGTGCTCAGCATGTGTGATGGTGATCTGAAGAAGCATATGTGACTTGTTTGACAGTGTTGCCTGTTACATTTCTCAAGGGTGTCCTCTTACAGGGACTTGCTACTAAAATTCTCATCCCTCCACTCTCATCATTTTTTTCTCCTATTTTTAATTCAGCATTTTTTTTTCCCACTCCTTGCATTTGTTTTGTCAGCGTTTGCTAGTCTAATTTTCTCTAGTACTTGTCCAATACACCTTTCCCTTCCCACCAATGTTGTTTTGCTGGATCCAGGCGTGTTTTTTTTTTTTGTCAGGAACTAACCTTTAGCACAATCTAACACTGTCTTTCTACTGTTTTTGTCATTTAAAAAAAAAAGAAGCCGGATATGTGTTTGGGAATTTGAGAAAATCTTTGACACGTATTGTGGATTTTATAAGTACTAGACTGTTTCCTAGCAAATGGAACATTTAATCTGCTTTAAAATAACTCCAAAGCAAATACTTAATTTCAGCCTTGCTTATGGAAAGAAACTTCAGATCTCTGTCTTTACTTACAAAATATTGTACCCTATTGTTTTCAACAATATTGGTATGATGATGAAATCTCACATCAGTTGTCTTTCTGGTATCTTCTGTTACTTGGGCTAAATTTCACTTGGAAGTTATGCATGTATTCTCACAATATCATGTTTGCTTGATTTGCACTTTTAATTTTTAAATATAATATTTTAACAATTCATTCTTTCAAGGAAACTTTTGTGCCAAGCTTTTTCTTTTCTCTTGCGAAGGAGATTTAAATCTGTCCTGAGATGCCTTGTACATTAGTTACACATGGCATCAAGATAGATATATAACTGGTGAAATTGTGTTGTCCATAGTTCTCACTCTGCATGGGGGCAATCTGTACTAAAATTACTATAAATTTAATGAATGCTTTACTTTTGTCTTTAAAAGCAATCAAATTCTTACAAACCTAAATATCCATCCTAAAATATCTCAACAAGGTCAGATAATGAATTTTACTTGATATCAACATTTAACATAATGTGTCTACTTGGCTGATCTAGCAAGATTGTGTGAGTTGACAAACATTTAACTGCCTGCCCTATCATGATCTTGTGACTGAAGTTACCTCAGCTTTAACTGCTGGATTATTAACAGCAAACATAGGCTTTTGTTAATCAGTTTAATTATAAAAGTGGTTAAAAGTCTGAGTCATCCAATTAATTATTCTTTTCTCATTAATCTATGCCTGTTTAAGGTGTTTCCATTTTAATTCATTGTTACATTTGAGTAACACTTGGAATTGGTTTGGATATAATGGCTTGTGCTTTCTATCTTATAATCTATGTGCATCTGAAGAGAAGAAAAAAGTATGACAAATAGGCCATGAATCACAGTAATAATGTTTAAACATTTGATGAATTTAGTGAATGTTAAAGATATCAAAATTCGCAAAGGTTATTTCTGGAAGAAATACACTAGAGAAACAAAAGAAACTATATTTTTGGATGTGCCATCTGCTTTTTTCTCTTTGTTTAGGGTAGAAACATGATAGATTTTTAAAGAATTTATCTAACTTTGAAAGTAAATTTTTTAACCTATAAAATACCAACATGAAATAACAATAGGCCATTCCTAATAAAATGCATCAATAAGTTGAAATTAATATAATCCATAAAAAAATGATTTGATCTAGTTTTTATTTTTTTTTTTTTATATATTTCAAATATAAATGCAGAAAATTGTCATTTTTATATCAGATTATATTTATGTCTGCAAAAATATTTTATCTATAAAAATGTGAGAAAAGGGTTTTTGCTTATATAGTAAGGAAATTACAAGAAAATTGGCCTTTGATTTGGGGAACAAGATGTTCTTCAGTTGAACACCTGGCTAATTTCTGTTGATGCGCATAGGTAACTCTTACACTCGTTATCTTAAATGTATGATGGCTGTAGCCAGCCTTTTTGGGTTGACTGAGAACCCAGCTGAGCTTTTCTACAAGCTTTCTGCTGCTAATGTGAACTCTAGTAATTTTTCCCTCTCATTAATTCCTACAAGTTTTCACCAAAATTATTTTATAAAAATATTTTTATTTCCCAATCATTCACTCATTCTGTTTATTTGAAATTTTAACTAGTTATAAAGTGAAAAAAATGTGATTTATGCACATTTTTTATTTTATTTTTGTTAATTGGAATTCTTTAAGCATCTTTACATTTATAGTTTTGCAATGTTTGTCAGGTGTGTGTGTGTGTGTGTGTGTGTATATATATATATATATAATATATATACACACTCTCTCTCTCTCTCTCTCTCTGGAAAAGGTATGAATCCATCTCTTCTCTCTTGCATGTGGGTTAAATAGCAGGGCAGACTGGGCTCTCTAGCTATGGTTGGCAACCAGTCTAGATGATGTACAACACTGAATTGAAAACCAACAGATACCTTAAGCTATTAAGTTTTGACCAGTGTTTAACCAAAGTGAATAAGAGTTGTGCAAGGATCCTGTAATGGATTATGTATCACATGTATATGTGTGTATTTGGGCAGCAATCCCTCTTTTATACAAGTTTCATTAAAGTATGTTTGAGAAGATACTGCAATCAAACTTTTTATTCAATTTTTCTTGCATTTTTACAAGTCTTTCTTTGTCCAGAAAAGTGTAAAAACTGTCTAAATGTTCTATATATCTGACCACATTCAGCTATTTTATTAGTCATTATCAAAGGTTTGTTTTTTAACTTTATATATATATATATATATATATATATATGGATGTATGTTATATATATATATGTGTGTGTGTGTGTGTGAAAAAGGCAAACATTTAATATGTGCCAGTAACTGAAAGCAAATTATAAAGAAAATTTGACCTTCAAAATTGTTTTCAATTTAGAAAAATTTTTATTCAGTAAAACTGATCTAAGCCTCAAGGATGGTTTAAATAAAAACAACTGCATGTTTGAACCAGTAATTCTTGCTGGTTGGTCTCCTCCTTGACAACATCCCAGACTTGTCTACATGATACAAATCACGAGAACAAGGAGGTAACATATTGAGGATGAAATGATCACAAAAGTTCTCAACTAGCCACACTTGGGTTATGTGGGCGATGTGAGAAAGAGCAATGTCCTGCTGGAATGCATACGGCTATCCCATCAATATTGGGTTGGACCATAATGTGTAGCATCTCATCATAGGCTATAGCATTAACTCTGATATCCTGCAGGAAGAAGTGGAGTGACATTAAATGGCCCTCATTGTTTACAACTCCGATAACCATCACAGACTATATGAACATAACTGTTGGTACTTGCATAAGTATCTCTACATGAGCCACTTATTATTCCCTTTGTTTACCTAGCTACTTTCAAGAATCTGGTTACCTTTTTGAGTTTCTTTCTTTAGTGGCTGTTGCCATAAGCATGTCATGCTTTTGTTTCCTGTCACATTGGAAGCTTCCATTCTGATGCTTTTGATAGATCTGAAATGGAAATGTTAGCATCAAAATTTGATGCATGCCATGCAATGTTACATTAGGCCAGCTTCTATTTATGGCCCACTGAAGGTGGGTTCCAAATATTGGAGATACTCTGCACACATGCACATGAGTTGATGAGTTATTGAAAATTTCACATTCAGCTCTCTATCCAGAATTTGACCAAATGACTAAGCACCAAAATTTGGCTAGGAATACAATCTTGTTTACTTTTCAGCACACCCCTTTTCTGTATGTATCTTGTGTTGTGTTATATGCAATAAACTTCAGGTTTCATAAAGTTTTGTGACTTGAGTTATGGGGAAATGTGGTGACCAGAATAGAAAAGGGAAATATTTTCTTTTTAAAGAAAGGATTGTCGTATAACCCTAAGAATGTCATATCTGTAGTGAAACATGGTGGCATGAGTATAATGCTATAGAGATGCTTCAGTGCATCCAAAACTGGGAATCTCAGAGTGGAAGGAATTGTGAAAATCTTCAAAATTTTGAAAGAAAATGTGAAGCAGTCAGCAGCCAAACTTGGTTTGGGTTGCAGTTTCTTTTTTGTTTTTGATTTTCTTCGAACATGACAGCCACCTGAAGTATATGTCACTTCTGATGTAGAACTATCTCAAAAAGGTCAGTGCCAATATTATTGGCTGACCTGCACAAAACCCTAACTAAAATCCCACAGATAATCTGTTGGGTAAACTGAAAACTAGGGCCCATGAACTGAATTTGAATGAATGAACAAACAATTGTGCTCTTACATATATCATTACCACTATGGCCACAAGGTCGTTATTTGAAATTATATTGTATTCATACATCGTGTAATGTATTTATATGTGTAATTTATATATATATATATATACACACACACAATTACTGACATTTTATTATAATATCATTATAAAAGTACAAGCTTATCTCTGATTGAGATATATATATAGGTTTATATTCCTCAAAGTTTCAAAAAAATTATATTTTATTTTTGGGAGTTTTTTTTAATAAAGAGAATTACATTGTGATAAATGTGGGCTAAAAAAGGGTGCTAACCAGCCATTTTAACAAAAAAAGAAAAAAAAAGAAAATTCCTTCCAGTCAATTTAAATTAGTTTTGAAATACAGCAAAGTATTTTGTTTATTGGAAATATTAAATTTAATCTATTAGCTTGACATTAAAACTAAAATAAAAGCTTCAAGAAAGATTTCATTTTTTTTAAATTAATTTTAAACCTTAATTTTCTGTGGTGGTACCTATATTTATGCATATATATATATATATATATATATATATATATATATATATATATATATAGTCATCATGATTTCAAAATCAACATTACTATATACATATTAAATATGTTAGTGTTTTTATTTGAATAAAAATCTTTGTGCGTTTTTCTCTCTTGACTTGTTTTAAGAACTCACCCAAACATGATAGACTCCTCAATGTTGCAAATTCAAATTAAATATTAAATTTTTGCTTTTGAAGCAAAATAATTTTTCAATATCCCAGCTGTTGTGAACAAATTCTTAAAAAAGTTTTTTTAAAAAATGAAAAAAAAATAAAGGGAAAAGTTTCAGTCCTCAAATGTGCTAATGTTGGCAGCAGCCACCAATTCTATATTTCCTTTTTGTCCATCACTTGTAAGTCAGAGAAGACTTGGGTGTGGCCAGTCTCTTACTTAAGTCACCAGCCCTGTTCTTTAAGAGAAGGAAAATGTCTATTTCTATCAAAGGGCTGACACAGTGCAGCTCTTGATGTCTCTGACAATTCTCTAATGGCAAGCAGCTGTAGGCCTGAATGTATCAGAGGCTTGCACACACACACTCACACTACTAACACAAGCAGGAAGAGTGATGCCCTAATTATTCAAACTTCTATTCTGGACTTCTCTTCCTCCACCAGCTATTCCACACTTCTGACATACAATTTATAATCTCACTAAAAGTGGTTCTCCACCAAGCATTATTATTACTCTGGCTAACAGAATGCACACGGTCCCGTTGTTGCAAAAATGTAGGCAGTCCTTTCTGATACCTTAGAAACTACTGTTTGTTGCTATCCTCATTACAACAACATTGTTGTCATCATCATCAGTGTGTGGATCACTTCTATTTCTTTTAACTTAAAAACAAAAAGAAAATTGTCAGCTATAGATATTGACCTGTTCAAAAATATTGATTGTAAATACATTAATAAAATTTGAGGGAAAAATAAAGAATAATTGTAAATGGAAAATTTGAGACAATCCTAGTTTGTGAATTGAATTCAACCATTTGTGTGGTTACTTTGTGTATTTTTTTTTTTTTTTTTAAAGCCTCCTCTCTCTCTCTCAATAAGTGATTCTATTGCTTTAAGCAAAGTTCATAGAATACTACCAAAGTGTGAAACTGGCATTTGTAAAATGCTTATGCTCATCATGGCTTAGACATGTGGCTATATCATGTTGATACACTGGTTCTCATATGATCACCAAAGTTAAGCAATGTCAAGCCTGGTCAGTACATGAGTGGGTGACCACTTGGGAATAATAGGTGCTGTAAGCTTGGATGTGCAGCTCTGAATTAAAAGTGCCAAGTTTCAATTCCAGTCAGGTTCATTATATTTACTTTTGCACAAATACTCTTGTGAAAGGTATGAATCCACCTTTTCTCTCCCCAGATAAGGGTTAATTAGTAAAAACATGTATTTGTAAATCCTTATTTTCCCCCAATTTCTTAGAATCTAAAAATATTTTCTGGCTTTAAATAATCTGCCTTAAAAAAATCAACCAATTATCACTGTTTAGTAACTAAGTCATGTCATCCATTGCTCAGATCTCACTCTTATGACCTTGTACCATTTTAAGTTAAATATTTACCAGGAGTTTCTCCTGTTTAAAATAGTGTTGGTATTTTGAATTCCAGTAAGCCTTAGTTTTGCTATATTTATGCTGCATCTGTGTTATAAAAAAATTCATTTAGTTATTCAATCATTTAACAAAAATGTAAATACAATATCAATCATCTTCTGTCATCTTAATTCCTATTCTTTTATTGTTCTCTCTTGTTTTCTTTTTCTCATATTCTTTCACACAGAGTAACCTTTTGCATCTTAGTGGCTTTATTGCCTTACTTGGGGTAAAATGATTAAAAAAAAACTCATTGCTCAAGATGTTGAGCTGAAATTTGGCACATGTAACCTCTTGACCTCTGCTTCCCAATTATTTATTAACTAAGGTGATCTCATTGAAGCCTTTTTTCTTTTATTTAAAATTACTGTATGATTTTATTTTTTCTAAAGAAAACATATTCCCTTTTTTTTTTTTTTTTTTTTTTTAAGGCAAAGCATGACATTTTACTCAAGTTAAACCAGTAAACCAGTAGTGTGTCCCTATCAAGATGCACAAATAAGTCAACTTTCTACTGTCTTTGTTGTCTCACAACATGGAACTGTTTACCATTTGGCCATCACCACCAGCACACCATCTCCTTCCAGGCTTGTTCAATTGCTTCTCATATGTGCAAGTCAAGTGCCAGCCTCACTTAGTTGCTCACTTCCCTTTCTATTTCTTGATGCTATCACTTGTTCCATATTTAGTTCAATCATATCGTACACACTGGTGACAGTCTGTTTTTATTAGATTTCTATCTTTTTGAAAGGAATGGCTTTACACTGACTTCTTAGTATTCATTCCTTCTCACACATTTATCTCCTGCTCAGTACTTTCAGGTCACACCTTAATATCAGAAAACTTTTAAAAAGATTTTAAATTATACTTTCTTATATCTGACTTGCTTACTGATTGATAGACCAATATCTGATTTAAGTAGTAAGTTTTTGTTATATCATTTTTTAAATAATGATAATTGATAGTTTAGCTGGCACTTTGTAAAGTCCGTTTTGTTTTGTCTTTTAATTCTGAAATTTCATAAATAATAAAATGATGGATTTTTTTTTCCCCCCAGTAAATAAAATTGTCTAATATCACTGAGTTAGATTCCTATCATTCATAAAAATGTGCATGCCAATTTTTTTTCTTTTAATCAGTTAATAAATTCTCTTATTGTTATAAATTTTATTACATAATTGCTGATTGCACTTGTTTTTAAAAGATAGCTTGCCGTAATGTTTTCCTTTTGGAATTTAAGACTATTTTTATAAGACTTCAGTAATCTGTTATTTACTTGATTTTAAAAAAAAAAAAAAAAGAAAAAAAGACCAGTATCACAATATTACTCTTTAAGATTAACAATTTCAATCAGAAATTTGTAAGTTATTTATATTTTGAAGTTCTTTTTTATATTAAAAGTTTTTATGGCATAGGAAAATCTCATTAAAATATTTTTTTGTTTTTTACTTTTGAAATTTTCTACTTGAAAACATTCTCTCTATGCAAATTCAGTTTTTTTTTTTTTTTTTTTTTACTTAGCATCTGCTCTTTATAGCTAAATGTAAACATTGTTAGTAAACCTTTTTAGAATGTTTTCAAGTGTACAGTAGTTGGATACTGATAAAAATTAAAGCACAATCTTGGATAATAATAAAAATAAATTGTATTTAATACAATTTTACTTCTTTTTTTTTATTATTTGAATTAGAATGAAAATTTGAATTTTGTCCAATGTTTAATAAGAATATAAGCAAGGATATTGAATAAGTCTGTTTTCAGTTGCAAACCAGCTTATTTTTATAATTTTAATATCAACTGACAATTTTTTTTTTTCATACTCATCTTGGAGAGTGTTCAAATGTCAACTGAAATCAATATTCTTAAATTATTTTTCCTTCAAAAACTTAAAAAAATAGCAGAGGAATTTTTATTCTATTTAAAAACAGAAACTTTCATTCTATTTTGATTTGAGAGATTAAACAGTAATATAGAAATAACTTGATTTTTTATCATCTGAGAAATATTAAGATTTGCTAAAATATGAGCATAAATGATGAAAAAATGCCCAAAACTTAATAAAAAGAAAGTTTTATCATCAAACTCTTGAGGAAAGATCAAATGATTTTTTTATGTAAAGATTTTGTTTTTATCCTTTTTAGAATGTGAAATCTTAGGTGAAAAACTTGTTTTTTCTAGGATTAACATGCAACCATAAATTGATATGGGAAATTTGAGCATCTTCTTTATGGAGAAAAAACCCATTAATTTTGAAATTTTTACAAAAATCAGATAATAGTTGGATTTTAGTTAAACTTTACAAATAAATGAAATTATTTTTTAAACCTTTCTTATTGAGAAAATCTGAAAAAATTTTTTTTACATCTGTTATCCCCTATTCATTCAATTTTATGAGATTTTGAAAGTTTTTTTTTTTTTTTAAGAGTTTCATGTTTATATCAGTTATAAGGAGAAGTCCTCGGGGAATCTGAATATAATTATTTTATATTAAATATATTTAAGTTCATTTTTTAATGGTTTCAAGTTCTGTTTTCTTCATTTACCATACCAGGTGAATTGAGGATGAAAGCATCTAATTCTTTGCTAAATTGGATTGACCCAATCCCCTTCCTCCTCATACAGAGGTAAATGATCTGTATTTGAAAATATTTTATGAACCTATTTGTTCTTTCTCATTCTGATGAATGGATAATTGTTTTTAAATTATGAATAAAGTTTTTATTTAGTGAGAACCGTTATTTTTCTTGAGCTTTAAAGAATGATATTGTTAATTGTGTAAAGGGAAAAA
The DNA here is from genome assembly GCA_964036315.1 of Acanthosepion esculentum. NCBI lineage: Eukaryota > Metazoa > Mollusca > Cephalopoda > Sepiida > Sepiidae > Acanthosepion > Acanthosepion esculentum. The sequence continues at coordinate 45,650,715 of OZ038518.1, forward strand.
AATTGTTCCAATGAATAAAAAATAAAACCTGTTAAGAGGAAATGAGTGCAATTTCCTTTTCAACAATACATATTTAGCATCATTTGTCACTGTTGTTTTAAATTATTGATGATAAAAACATAAGGTAATTCAGTGTGAGAAATGAGGTTAAAACATTTTTGTCATCTGGCTTATGATTTTTAGAGTATGCTATCAAAGAGAAAGTGGACACGTTGACAATAAAAAAAAAAAGATAATTTGAGATAATAAAAAAGATAATAAAAGACATTTTCTCAGGTAATTTTAAGGTAACTGAAAAAGAAAAATATCACCTTGTTAAAAACTTTCTGAATTTAATAATAATGCTGCATAATGATGCATCAAGATGTTGAAGTATTAAATTGTGGAGAACAATATATTAAGATTGTATACTATTGCAAAATTTTGGATTGCATGTTTAATTTGTATTCTAGATGAGAATAGCGAAAAAGCATTCTATGGTAGAGAACAGAATCAGCTTATAGCTTAACTGATTAATTCTAATTTTAACATAAAAAAAATTAGATATCTGAATATATCAAATTAAGATATGTTTTTTATTTTTGTCAAAATGGAGTACAGAATTTTAAAAACAAATGGTTAAGAAGCCTTGGTCCAAAGTTTGGAACAAAATGATTTCTTTGAAGTTAGGCTATGTCTATATATGTTCAGTTCTATCATTTGAGAATTGGAAATCTTACAACAATATTTACACTGCATCAAATATTAGTAATTTTTAAAAAATGTCTTAAGTTTTAGAAAACTAGTAAAGGAATGCATAGAAATATGTTCATGATGTTTAATATTTCATATATGTATCAATTATCATAGTTTACATTTCACTCTTATGATGTGGCAACAGTTCTATATATTTTAGCAGATTTACTACATGTCATGTTACTGAAATCCCAAGAAACATTGAAATTATAAATACAGAATATATGCAAAATGAAAGTAGTTTTAGAAATCATTCATCTATTGATTTTGTGATCTGTTTTATTAGTTCACATGGAGCAAACAGTCCATCAAATGAATGTTTTTGAAACTCATTTTATTCAGGTCATCACTAGTTTACATCATCAAATGTAATGGTACATTGTTGAGCATAAAATTCATCATCTTTCTGAAAGTGTTTATCAGTTCCTTGAACAGTTTTACATGTGCTTTCAAATATGCAATGTATGTTTGAGTTATCATCTTAACACTATCTGGAATTTACCATGGATGCACAACTTCCCTACTTATAACTTTCACTCCAAAACATCACATCTTTGTTGGCTTCTTAGTTTGTGAGAACAGTTTTTGGTAATAGCCAATCAGCCTTTGCTCCATAAATTTGGCTCATTGAGGTTAACTCTGTATTTGTCACTGAAAAGAATCCTTCATTTTCCATATGGATCTATTTTAAAGGAGGTCTAGTGATCAATCTTACATGTTTTGTCACTTGATTTAGGGTCTAGCACCTCGTGCTTTTTGACACTTGCTCACTGCTACAATGCTTAAAGACTTCATAGCTTGACAAAGATGGACTTTTTATAACTTCTCTCTTGATACGGGACACAAATTGGCAAGATAATCCTCAACTGATGTTCATTGGAGTTGTACAATCTGATCATTTTGTCAATTTTCAATGTTTCACCTTTTGCAAGCGTTGAAGATTTTAAACATTTCTGTTTACCTGTCAAATCTACCTTACAACCCATTTTAAAGCTTCAAACTCACAATATGGCTATAAATTGGCGGCTTACAAATTTTGGTCATTTGTACAAATGGCTGCTAATTATTTGTATCAGCACAAGGAACTGGCTTTCATCCTCACCATGCAAATAGTTCTCAGCTGTCATAATTTAGCAAATACAACCTTAGATTCCAATAAATATTTTATGTATCAATAAAACAAATTGGTTAATAATTTGAGATTCAATTTAGAAGAATAATACTTTTTTAGTTATTTTAATTTAACTTGAAATTAAATTTTTCTTTGTAGGCAAATGCTAACCTCTTGTCAGGAAAAGATCCTGTAACATTTTAATGCACTATCTGTAGAAGAAATACCTTTTATATAGATACAGGTCTCAGGGAAGAAAACGAATATAAAGTGTATTGCCTTTACCAGTGTTATGATTTCAGAAAAGGTGCTATCTTGTTATAAAATGGTAAACACAAAAATATATCTTATAAAAATACATACACTAACTTGCAACCAAATTTAATTTGGTTGCAAGTTAGTGTGCATATTTAAAAAAAAAACAAAACAATAATGGTGCTGAAGTTGTAAGAAAATTTGGCAGCTTTATTATTAAATATTAATGACCAGTCCTCTTGGTTAACATGACTGATTTATATTAAATCAGGGCCTGAAGAAAGTCTGTCAGACATGGTTGAAACATGAAATTCAACTTATAGAAATGTGAGCACACAATCATCTGAAACAAGCATGGTAATATCCTCTCTTTTTTTTTTTTTTTTTCTCTCAAGCTGTTCCGCATAATCTCCTCATTACTCATGCTCACAATTGGCGGGAAGCCAGACTCTAACGACAACAGTTGATTATCTACTTACGAAAAGAAATTTTATTCACTAAATGCTCCACCTTAGTCACTCTTGGTAACTTACTGTGACTCACTGCCATCTGGAACTAGTTTTGTGTCCATGCATATTATGAGGAAATATGCATACAGTATATTTAACAATCTTGCCTCATGGCCTTGTCTTATTGTCCGCCACATATACGGATGAACTGGTTTGCTGTTTTTCCTAAATGGTTTGGTTTTGGGCTGCTTAGGCATGCATAAAAATAAAGGTTATTCTCTGCTTGTCATGGAATAAAAATTACTGAAAGCCTAAGCAAGAAATCTGGAATTGTTTTGCTGATATAATAGTTGTATCAAAATGATAGTCTTTCTCAGATTATATTCATGTTCACATTTTCTTTCATTTAAATATTTAGATATGAGAAGACAAATAGGAGGAATTCAGTTTTGTGATAACAGTAGCTGCTACTGTTTTGGCATGTGTTTCTCCAATAAGTTTTAGCAGTGTTATTTCTTCCACCCACACTGGACCACATCAGAATAGGATGTGGGATTCTTCTATCAAGATATTTTCCTATTTCCTGTATCATCTGAGGAGTTTCTCATTTCAGCCAACTATTGGCTGTTTCCTCACTAACCAAGAATTTTTCTTTTTTTATGGAGAGTCATTATGAGGAGGATGGTTATCTGGTAATACCTGAATTTTGATACAATTGAATTCACTTGCTGGAGAACTTCTGGTCACATTTTGCTATAATTAAAAATACATGAAGAATAAATAAAGAAAAAATAGATTTGCTTAAATGAATTTATTACTTGAACAGTGCAATAACTGTTTTATATATTTTTATGTAGATACTAATTTGCTGAAGGAAAAACAGGATAGCATGATGAAAAAAGGGTGCAAACTTAATATAAATAAAATTTTATCATCCAAATGTTTTATTATTAAGAGCAAAGACCAAAGTATTTTTTTTATTATTTTATTAAATTTTTTTAATCATTTCTAACACGTTCCAAATTTTGGTTAAAAATCTTGTTTTCTTTGCGTCAGCAGTTGGCTTATTGGTGTTTTAGTCTCTTTTTGTCAGGTGAAAAACACATTGCTTTGGAAATTCTTGCAAAAATCAATTGGTGGATTTAATGAAACTTTCAGGACTTATTCACAAATGAATGAAATTTTTTTTTAACAATCTTGGTAAAAAAATTATTTTGCATACATATGTTACCCCCCCCCCCAACACACACATACACACACACGCACACGCTCTTAATTTCATGAAGTTTTTAGAAATTAAATTTCAATTTCAAAATTTGTTTCATTAGTTAAAAGCAAGCAGGACTTCTTGGAGAATTTAAATTTTTTTTTTTTTTTTGCAAAACAGGACACCCAGTTACCAAAAATCTGCTCTGAATCATAAAATAAAAATGCAATAAAGCTGACATTGTTTGATTAGAAAAGCTTTTAATTGCTTTTATAAATAGGATTTATTGATGACACTATTTCATTGAATGATCAATTTTTACAAGAATTGTTTTAAGTTTTTTTTTTTTTTAATTTTAATAATTTATAATATAAATCATTAAAAATTCTGCATTATTTCAATTTGATTAGGTAATATTGTTATTATGTGTAAACTATACAAATCAAAAATTGAAAAGCTCAAAAGTCATTTCTACCCAATATTTTTCAAAAATATTTTTTGTTGTATAAACATTCCCATTTTTGTAAGTATGGTATTTCATACATGACATTATCCCTCAAAATTTGTCAGTCTGCAATTCTTTCGTTATTCATTTCTGTGTCTCATGTTTACGTCTTTGCAAATCATCCCTTCAAAATTTTAAAGTTTTACATTTTTAATTACTATAATTACTATTTCACTAAATTTTTTTTTATAAATATATATATATTGTTTAGTGTATTGGATTAAAATAAAGGTGTAAACAATTACATAATTAATAATAATAAAATTTAATAAATAAAATAACTTTAGCATTTCATAACTATCATAATAACAATAATAAAGAATAAAATGAAAAATAAGATATTAAAAAACATAATAATAAATACCATAACATTTCATAAATTGAGTTACCGCTATCATGGTATTTCATTAATATCTCAGTTATTAAATTTTTAAATTAAGAAAATTTTATAGTATTTTAAATTTTTTTTTTTTTTTTTTTTTCAGAAAGCATCTTCAAATGTAAGGCTATAAAAGCTAAAGTAACTAAAATTCAAGATATTTGCTGAAAATGTTAATTTTTAAAAATTGCCAGGTAGTTAAAAAAAAAAATGTTCACTTAGATTTCATAAATTTATATCAATTCTGGTCGATCATACTTAGCTGTCAACATGCCGAGCTGTCAATAAATCAGAAAAATAAGACCTTGTGGTTAAGAAATGCTTCTATACTACGTTTTTATGCTATAAGTAATATTTGCTTCAAATTAAATTCATTTAACCTTAAATTTGCTAATTTTCCTTAAATTTTGTTTACAAATGTGTCAAAATGTCTCAAGATGGCTGAAATTAAATAATTTTTTTGAGAGCAACCAAGAAGTTGAAATTCCAATCAATGTAATTTGTGTTTGAAATACACCATGTTATTTTGCTTACTGGAAATAGTAAATTTAATCATTTAGCTTTCAATTAAAGCTAAAAAGAAAGCTTTTTCATTTATAAAAAAATCATTTTAAAACAAGGTATCGAAACTGAGTGGAGGTACCTATTTTTATGTATTAAAGAAAAGTATCAAAGTAGTAAAGACTGTTTGGCTCAATGGATAAATTGTTTCCAGTTTTTATTTTTAATGTTGTGCAAGATCTTTTTTTTTGTCAACTGCACAGTATAGTAGGGTCAGTTGGGCACCATATGTTAGAAAAAAAGTGCCATAACACAATTCACTCCATCAGAAATTTGGAAATAGCATGCTGTACTGCTTGGCATTCATGCCAGAAGCTCCAATACAAACATTTCAGAGTGTTTAGGTGTCAATCTGAGGACATTGCCGAGGATTCTGAAAGAGTTGGATGAGTCTAATGGTGATTATGAAGGTACAGTAGCTTGGAAAACTCACTCTGATCGTTCTGATAAGAAAAGAACTCTTAAATTTGTTGGTGAGGGATTCAGACTCAACACAGAAACCTACATTAAATGCCTTGAGGAGGTAGTGCTACCCTGGGTTAAGAGGGTGGCTGCTGGAAGACCCTATCACGAGGATTCTACACCATGCCACACAAGCAAGGGATCCCAGTCATGGCTGTCAGACTATTTCTGTGACCACATCAACCCTTATATCTGGCCATCTAACTCTCCAGCCTGCAACCCCTTTGATTATTATGTGTGGGGCACAGTTGAGTGGGAGGCCCACAAAACTTCTTGTAACACCAAAGATGAACTAAAGGCAAGGATTATGTGGCATTCACCAACTTAAACAAGGAGACCATCCAGAAGAGTTACAGGAGATTCCAAAGTTATTTGGAGGTCATATCTGGCCATCTAACTCTCCAGCCTGCAACCCCTTTGATTATTATGTGTGGGGCACAGTTGAGTGGGAGGCCCACAAAACTTCTTGTAACACCAAAGATGAACTAAAGGCAAGGATTATGTGGCATTCACCAACTTAAACAAGGAGACCATCCAGAAGAGTTACAGGAGATTCCAAAGTTATTTGGAGGTCATAGTTGAAGCCAATGGCAATTGTATTGAATAAATTTCTCTTTAGTAATTTCAAGATATTTTTTTATGTAATTTTGGTAAATATATCTGTTAAAATGATAGATTTATCCATCACACCATATATATATATATATATATATATATATATATATAATGTGTGTCAAGAGTTTACAATAATCATCTGAAAAAAAAATAGGCTTTCTCAACCTGAATTGATTTAAGAGACCTAAAAATACTTGTATAGGTCATCTGTATCAACTCCTGACCTTACTTTCTATTTGATTATAATGAGGTATTGAAAAGTTCTCAGATTAACCAAGAGAAGATTAAGATAAATTTGTTTGGTCATTTAATTAGATTTTGGGAAGTGGGTAGGGAAGAGGTTTACAGAAGAAGAATCACAGTTTATGGGAATATGTGGGAAAGATAACAGTTGACTCAAGACTCAAATAAGCAAAGATTGCTGTGATCAGAGAAGCATCCTTTTGGGAATCGGTCTGTGGGAAGAAGCTGCTCAAGTAGAACACCAATGGAATATGAAAGGAATGAGGATGGTTTGCTACAATGTGCATGGCATGGCAGGTTTTAATTGTGAAAGCTAGAACTGGGGGAACTAAGGAATGTAGTTCATCTGAACATTTTCCATAGAAATAGCAATAGAGCAGTGAGTCTTGCAAAATTTCATCTGTAGTGGAAAGTGGTTGTAAGATGTAAAATAATTTGTCACCCACAAAGACGTGGAGACACTTTTGGACTCTGTCAAGACTGAAAAGTCAAGACTGAGTAGCTTCCGCCTGTATACAGCAACAGTACTCTATTTTTGGCCTGATCTGCTTTATATAGATCATAGCAGGAGTTGGAGCAGTACAGGGAATCAACAATGTTTCCAGCATGTAAAGCAATGGATCATATGCATGTGTTCCACTTGAGGTCTGAGTTGAGCTTAAGTCTTAATAGGTGTTCAAGGCACAGGGCCTTCCTGATAGTGCCCATTCATCACAATAGGTAAAAATTCAGGGTCACCCTTGTAATCAATGCCTTAATTTACTTATATATCGTTTTTGATTGATTGATTCGTTTATCAACCTATAACAGGTTATTTAAAACCAGAAAATATTTTTAGATTGTAAGATTTTATTTATTTATTTTATTTTTATAAATTTTATTTTATTTTATAGTGATGCAAATCTTACTAATTAACCCATAGCTGGGAGAAGAGGTGGTGGATTGATACATTTTCATAGGGTATTTGCACATAAGTGAATATAACAAACCCAATGGGAATTGGAATTTGGCTCTCTGATTTCCAATTCTGGGCCATTACCCATTACACCACCACACTTACAGCACCTGGTCTTCCCAATTGATACTGACCAGGCTTGACATTGCTTAATTTCGGAGATTGTATAGGAAACAGTGTTTCCATGTGATGTGAGTGTAAGGTTCATCTATTAGTGATTAACCCCCCCCCTCCCTCTTCCCAAGTTGAACGTAACCTCAGCTCAGTAAATTCTTTATATTTTTGTATCAAAAGCATGGAGAAAAAAAAACTCTTGATGCTTCAAAAAAAATTTATTCTGTTTTATATTGTCTTTTAGCTACTTCTGTACACAGACTGACACACATACACACACACTTAGGTCAAAGGCCTTATTTCATCAATGTATTCATATGCCACACACACACACACAGGGAACATTTTTATTGATCAAAAAAGTTTGATACAAAAGTATCATCTTGATTAAAAACAGAAACTTAAGGTACCTTTTGTTGGTATTAAGATAAACTGCTGAAAGGAAACAGAACTCCTTGCAATAGGTCTAAAAGAGACACTCACTGGAAGGTGCAAGTGTTTCAGTTACTTCTGCCTAGATGTTGAGATGGTGTTTTGTCCGAGCTCTGTGCAGCACAGAGGAGAACTTCACTTAATAATTGTCCCCACAAGTGACAGAACCCAATAAATACTCCCTGATGGCAGACTCATGCACTTGTATGTACCCCTCCAACCTTTTTGATTAATAAAAATATGTTCCCTGTTATAAGAATAATACTTAGATGATGTGGCACTAAAAATCTTATATATATATATATATATATATATATATATATATATAAGAAATAAGAAGCTCCCAAAAGAGTCTAAGATTTTACACAGAAAAAAAAGAATGCTCAGTCCTATAATAAATGGTGGAGCTTTAATAAATTTGAAGTCAAATTTCAAGTAGGCAGTGACTGACTGCCATTTTCATGCACTTTAGTGCAATCATCAACTGCAATAAATAAATATATATATATATATATATATACACACACACACACACGATAATGTGTCTTTTTATACAAAGCCAGTGAAATTCCTTAAAGGTTTCTGAGGAATCATCATTTCTTTGCCAAAATTCATTACCTTGGTAGCTATTCAGAAATAAACTTATTCCCAGATGTGAATTTAAGCTGAAAAGAGAGGATAGAATGAAAAATATAGAAATACATAAGCATAAATAAAAAGTGAAGTACCAAAAAAGACCAAAAATTAGTGGGATTACATGGAAGAGACTGAGAAAATATACATTACGAATAATGCTTCTAAAATTTACTTCTAGAATTTCTTCTGAATAATAAAGATGTAGCACAATGTGCTTTTTTTTTTTTTTAAATTTGACTATATTTGATGAATAAATTAATTTTTATAATTTTCAGTTATTTGTTCAGCATTTAAATAATTGAATAAAAGAAATGAGATGCACTTCTTCATCCAACACAATGATAAGGATAAAAGTGATCTGTTTTTGTTTTAACTAATTTCTATTAATTCATTGTAATTTTTTTATATTTTTGTTATAACAGACCTCTTTACCAATGCTCTTTTAATTTCACAAATTTAGACAACTACATATACAAAAATCTTTTATAAAAGTATGTAATTTCTAAAGTAATGGATTTTTTATTTAATCTGACAGATTTTTATCACTTTAAACCTTGTTTTTAGTGGATATTTGAGTAGATGCTCTATTTAGATAGTATTTGGCCTTGCTTGATTGGCAATACCCTTTGTGGCCAAGTCAGTTGAAGCACGTTGGACCTAATGATGGTTTATACAGCAAAGGGAGACACAGGCTTGTAATCCTACCAGAGGATGCATATTTTTCTTTATGAAAATTTCTTAAATGTTCAGGCCAGTAGACAAATATACTTTTTAAAATAAATGGAGTGTCTACTCAGATATGGATAATAAAAATAAAAGTATGCAAAAAAAAAAAAAAAAAAAAAAAAAACTAACTTGGAGCAACATTTTTATTTATATTTTTTTGGATACAGCATTTAGTCTTTTTGCTAGGATTTAATATTTTTAAAGTTTTAATTAAATGATAACCTAGGGTTATAACATTTTTAGTTTTTATTTCTTACTAACAGAAAATGCCTTGCACTTTGGAAGTATGGCTTTATTGGTTTGTAGAGTATTATAGCATTTATATTGGTCCTGTCTTCCATTAAGCTTGGCTTCTCTATATTGAACTTATTAAATAATTACTGTCATCATGTAATAAGGTATTTTTCTATTATTCCTTTGTGAGTTTTAACAGATATTTTAAAGCTATATTTGAGGATGATAGGAAATTTAAAGTAAGATTAAGGAACAAAGAAAAATATCTATGAAATTTGAATCTTAATTTTGATTTGTTCAGATGAACTTTAGCTCTATAAAATATGTTGCTTGTAAATACAGAAACTAAAACATTATCAATTTTGTGTGTGATTCTCAAAGGATTGTGTATTTGAAACCTGGCCTTCACTTACCCTTGACAACTGTAGATGTTCTTGTCACAAACATCTTCATACCTCCTGCATTCTCTACTGCTTTAACCATATAAAATAGTAATATCAGAATGCAGTATAATTATATTCTTTCAGGCAGATTATAGAACAAGTGTAATCCTTAAAAGGGATTGAATCTTTCAGGCTTCTTTCTACATTAATCCTAAAGTTATCTCTTGCATATGTGGGTCAATAACATTTACCATAACATGACGGGGTCACTTTCTCTTCCCCCTCACATTTCTAATTTGTATGTTCTTTTTCTCCTTGTGGGCATTCATACTTGATTAAGCAACTTTGTCAACTTTATGTGAATGTCACTCGGATACTCCACCCTTGTCACATCCTGCTAACTTAGTATTTCTCTCTTACTTTCATTTGTCTCCATCAAAGTGGTATCTGTCTAATGTAAAATCATTACTAAAAAGTAGGGTTTTTTTTTGTCTTTAACATCCATAACTGGGGTATTTTCACCTTTTACAGCTGTGCTGACACAACAAATATATATAATGATTACTGCTCACTGTTAGAAGTAGAATAGAATCCATTTGCTGCTCACCTTCAATGCTATTAGAAACCAATGTCCTTTTTATTTTATTTATTATTTCATTTTCCTTCCTTTCTGTTTGCTTACTTAATGTTTTAAATCCACCTCTTTAAAAATAGTTTGTCTGAAAACACAACACAGAATTTCCCTTTTTGTGGTCAGTGATTCCAATGACAAATTTTCCATTCTTGTCTAAGTTTGTCATCTCCATCCTATAACCCACTCTTTACTCTGCCCATTTCTATAACAGAAGCAGTTTCCTGTTATCTATGATGCTAACATGATTTATATGAATTTGTGTTGGATTTTAAGAATCACCAGTTGTTACTAGCTTCATTGGGTAATGCTATTGCTACCTTTATTAGGTAGCATTAGCCTGCCCTTTGTGAAATCAGTTTATAGAAGTTTATATTGAACTTTGACTCACCCTCCTTTAATTTCATATCACAAAGGCCTACAGGTAATTGTGGAATAAAAGTACTATATGATGAAATCCAAGTAAAATAAATTGTTTGATAGTTAAAGTGAAGTTAATCATATAGAATAAATCTAACATTCAAAGCACAAACATTCAGAATATATTAAATTGGTTGTCTCTCAATGCATGTGTTTGTGAAATCAAATTAATGTAGTTTTATTATTTATATCTATCAGTATAAATCTTATATCTTACCCAACTTAGCAGTTTTTACTTAATGGGCATAACTAATTTGCATATTCAGCTTTCAAAATCAAATTTAAAACAATTAACTTCTATAATTCATTTGTAATTTTCCTTTTTTTGTGTCCTTTATAGATAAGTGATTATCTTGTTGATGGATTTTATAATATTGCTTGCTTATTCAAATAAAAATATTTTCTACTCTGAAAGAAGTAACAACCTTAGCCTTTAAATCATAGCTTGTGAGTAAAAGTAATCAATACTGACATTTCTTCAATGGTATATTTTGAAAATCTAATGAATATTATAAATTATAATAAAACATGGCATATATAAAATAAAAGGATATGAAAATGTTTAATGCTCTCAAACTACATTAATTATAATAATTTTTCTAATACCATTTTGCAACAAATACCTCAAAGAAAGAAATGACTGTGGAACATAACAGAGCAAAGGACAGTTTTAGTTTGCACAATTGCTGGTTTTAAATCTACTTTTTAATTATTATTCTGACTTTCTCTTAGTTATCCAATGGACACGAAACTGTTTTGTAAGATGACCCTTCAACATGGAAATTTTTCTGCGGAATTTCTTTTTCTATTTATTAAGCTGGAATTTCAAATCTCTTATACAAAAATACATACAATAACTGAATAGATTCCTCTTTTTTATATATATATATATATATATATATATATATATATATATATATTGACCAAAAAATGAAATTTAGACTGCAAAATGTCTTAATGCATATGAGTGGTTGAAATGATTCCAATTACCAAATTTAAGGTTCATGAGGGAAAAAAACAAAAAACAGGAAGACGATCACACACTGGAATTTGGATTCCACTTGGCAGATAATAAAACTTCTAATTTAAGGCTTACAAGAATTAGTGTCTGCAAACTTAAATTACAAGTTTATAAGAACACCACACACTGAGAATTTCTCAGTAGTTGTAACTTGTCAACTACAATCAAAAAGTAATGAAAACTGAGACACACAATCTCTGAGTAAGCATAATGAACAAAACTGACATGGTCACCATTTATGAACATACAAACAAGAGAATGTACTCTTTTCTGTAGCCGAACAAAGTACAATATGAAAGAGAATTTGCTTGTTTTACTGATGTTTCTCTTTTGGGATGAGACTTGTTGCTGGCATTCTGATTCTTTCATTTCCTTTCTGCTACTCATAATATAAACTATGTGTTTATAATTGCTACTGTTATCTGTGTTGATAATTGGTCATGTTGATTGTTTGTTGTGCACTGCTTAAAGGCATTTTGGAATGCTTCTAGCTACTCATCTAACAGGCAGCTTTCAGAACAGTATTGATGGAAACAAAAACAAAATTGACATCACAATGCTTACTTCCTGGCCATCTATTCACTGAGTGTAGTTGTCAGCAGAATCATGATATTCTATTATTTTTATTGGGTCTAGGCATGCTATTTATTTTTTTATTAGTTGATACATTCAATCCCGTTAATTTCAAAATTCTCACTTGTGAGTTTAGACAATTTATTTAAAGTGCTTTTTTTTTTCTTCTAAATGATCCATCAAGCAGGTGAACAAAATGAGTTCAGTGCTTGTTTCATTTTCTATTGTATACATAACTGATTATTTTACTGTGAAAAAATTGATTTTCATGAAGAATACAGGGCATTTTCTTTTAGGTATTGGATAGTCTGAGTATAGTATTTTTTATATGAATTTGCAAAAAAACTGATGAGGGGAAAAAAAAAAAGTACTATTTTAAAGAAGAATATTGATGAAACAGATGCCACCTGATGACAATAAAATACCTACAACATATAGTTGCAATTTATCATCTCTAGTTAAGAATTAATATAAAAAAAACATGAAGAAACTTGTAATGTCTTGAATTTCTTATTTTCAAGTAACATGCTCCAATAGAAACAAACAAGTTATGTCAATTGTTTGAAAAATTAACACTGTGTTAGATTTGTTTCTTTTCATTGTCAATGAGGTCAAACTTAGGGCAAATATACATTCTTAGAATTTGCCTCCATGAATCATAAAAATGGAGTATCATTTAAAATTCAAGTGAAAAGTCAAGCTTACTATTAAGAACTAAGTTGCTTCATTGAGCCATTATTAAAGGGACAATATTGTTATTTCAATGCCTTAAAAAAAACTTTTTCTCTTATTTTTTCCTAAAAATAATGGACCACTTCACTGTTGTTGAAATTATTTTTTTTGTTTTTTCCTTTTTAATGAAAGAATATAAAATTATTCTTGATCTATCATCTCCATCAATTACAACTTTCATCACAGTAATGCTTTCTTTCCTATGAACCAAATTATATTATCATGGTCCTTTATAAATTTTATATTTGCGTCTAATTTCAAATAGATGAAAACTCTTTCAATTGGAAGCAAAATTGCCACTAATCTGCTTATATGCGAGGGTGGGAGTGCTGAAAATCTTTTGGTGTGATCACTTTCCCAAAATTAGTATTTCAGTGATCAGCTTCAAAATACTGATTTTTGGGAAATTAATCAAGTCAATAACACTTTAGCACCCACTCTATAACAAGGTTTTTGTGAAACTTGTTAGTCATTTTAAAATGTACTAATTTTTTAATGATTCTCTCCATTTATTATCACAGTGGATTGCTATTATCTAATATTGTTCTAATGGTTATAGATTCCTGTATTTTCCCCCACTATATCATCAGATTCAAGAACTTGGTAAGCTTTGAACATTTAAATCTTTTGGCTTCCGTTCCATTATCCTGTCTCATCTCAAGTAGCTTACTGTACCAAACTGGTCATTAAAATTAAAAAGAAAACTTGTTTGTCTGAAATGATTTGTTTGGTGCTGTTCAAGGTTGATAAGTGCTGGATACTGATTTAAAGTTTAATTATGATAATCATGTCAAAAAGTAAATAAAATTGTTTTGCTGAATTTGAAATAGCTCAGATTGGAATACATGGTTAAATTATGAAAATTGACAAGAATAAAACAAGTCATCTTGAATAAGACTTTATATTTTAAAAGAAAATCTTTCCCCTTTTTAAAATTTTATTTTATATTTTTATTTTGAGACTTTTTGGTATAGCCTGAATTCTTCATTTCTCCAAAACACTTTGTCAATGAATTTTCCTATGGATTCAATTTTACATATAAGTAAGTTGTCAGGGTAGTTTAAAAGATTTAATATATTATATATTAAGTTACTATTGTCATCATCAATTGTTACTGGGTTGATTAGTTTAACAGCCGACATAATTATTGACTGTGAAAACCAAATGAAATTTATTCCTCTTTGACTTGGTCCTACAATTTCCTCTTTTCCTAAAAAGAGATTTCTTTTTTGACCTACATAAATCAAATGAACTCATGGACAATCTCATCTGCTTATTTGACTTTTTGTTATCTAAAGAAGAAATAAATCTAAGGAGTGCTTGTCAAAGTGAGTCAGGTGGCTTTGAATTATAAATGCCACTCCTATTAATAATGTAGCTATTTTACAAGTATAGCAGTGATCACAAAATTTTCAAATTTTATTTTGTAAATTTTACAAATAAAAATATAGCATAAAATGTTTAAGCTGAAATCATGAAATTCTATTTTGTGTGTCATGAGTTATAAACAAAAATATTTCACCACATACTTGATGAGCAAACTAATATGGCAATGATGCTGATGAACCAGGCAGGCCTGCCATGTCAAATATATTTTATTGAATAGTTTCCATAGAAATTAACCAAACTAGATATTGGTGAGTAAAAAATGCCTTTACCAAGTCATCCTCCTCATAAAGATATTCTCATTCAAAAAAAAAAAGAAAGAAGCCTTTTTGTGTATTCTCATCAGTGACATTGTGCTTATATGAGGGCTGCCATATAACCAGTTCATAATTCAAGTAGAATATATAGAGAGTGATTAATTTGTATCAAGAGTTAACTAAATTAAATTTGACTTGTGTTTAAAAAGCGGTAAAACTTAAAATAGAAATTCAATATGGGAAGAGTTATACAAGTAGATGAGTCTCGTTGAAATTGTATTCATCCTCAGTTTCTAACACTTTCTTGAGAGTAATATACTTTTTCTGTATATCAGTGTAATCTGAATGGAAAATTCTAAATCCAGTAGACAATTGGTCAAGTTTTTAAAGCATGATCATATCATGAAAGTCAGCAGTGCTTTCAGTTACTCCGCAAAAAATACATTCAATTATTTCATTTATGAAATGACATTTTTAATATTTAGTCGTCTTCTATCTTTTTTATTTTTTCTGTAACAATGACATTTGTCAGTATATGAGTCAGCTTCCACTGACAGTCTGCAGTGAGATGTGTATTGCCTGCTTCTGGTAAAGACATCAGTACTTATGTTTTTGTTTAATGTATGCTCTGTAAATAACTGAATAACTAAAAAGGGTTCTCAAGTCACATTGTAACATCCAAGCAATAGATTTTTTTGTTTTCTTTAAATGAAATGTCCTTGCCTGTAGCTTTATCTATTGCTATATATCTGTCTCCTCTTGTGTCTCCTCAAAATAACTTTACAGAACTCTGTGCACAAACATCCACTTACTGCTTCATAGAGAAAAAGAAAGCCCTAAAGGGACTAGAATATCTTCTGTATCATATTGCTTTGTTTATTAAAAAAACTAATCAGTATGCAAAGGATGCCATTACTGTGGTTCTAAAGAAATTGTTTCTTGTATTACTTAGATATAATTCATGTTGATTATTTCTTTTACTCAACTGTACAATTTACAGTGGCTTTTAACATTATCATTAACTTGATCTACTATAAAAATCTTACCAAAACAGGCTAAAACCTTTACTAATCCCAACTGATAGACCTTGACTTAATTATAGTGAAAGTCAAGTAAATAGTATTTTGTGTTTAGATTAGGTTTCTTTTTTAATATTTAAGAGCATACAGGTAAAACTGGTTAATTTTGGGGCAATTTCATATTGTTGGCCCAGTTTTAACATGGATTTGAATTGAAATAAATGAAACATTTGAATGCTAATGTTCTTTCCAGTGCAAAATTCTTTTAAGATCAAAATTTTATGTTATCACTTTAATGAAAATGTATGAAATTAAATTCTTAACCTTATTTTAAACACTTTGAGATTATCAAGTGATTAAAAAAAAAAAAGGTCAGTTTCTGAGAAAAATTCCAGTAAATCAATATATCGAATTTCATAAAAAGTGCCATGTTTGTTTTTTGTTTAGAGTTGAAGTTTGCTAAGTTGGAGTTTTGCAAAGCATTCACTGAAGTCAGGGAAAATCTTTCAAAGCAGAACTCTATTTAATTTTCAGACTTTAACAGATATTAACATCAGAAAAGTATATCTTTTGTTAACTTAATCTGTAACTTTCTAGCTATGTTAATGAGTTTGTTGATTTTTTTCTACTCAGAACAATAATTACCTTTACCTAGATTTGTTAGATATTGGTACTACAAGTTTTAACAAGTTACTGCTCTCTCATAAAATCTTGTCTTTCACAAAGTTACTTTCAAATCTGACAGGATTTCCTCAAATCTTTATTAGATACAAATTTTCTGTTGGTCTTTTACATTGGGTCTTTGTTGGTTTGATATCTGACTTTTGTGTATTTGTACACTATAAATATAGTGTCTGTACAGATGAAATTGATTTGAAAATTAATTCATTTTTATTATTATTATTATTATTATAATGATAAAATCAAATGATAATATTAAAGATAATCAATAACCATTTAATAAATGCATAAAGTAACATTTGGTTGTGATGTATTCTAACATTTACCCTAATTCTGTTTCCTCATTCTCTTTTATAGTTGAATATTGGAAGTATTTTAATGTAAATTATTTTTTCCATGTTTTATTTTTAAATTTCTCTTGTAAATAGTTTTTATGATTGCAAAACTGTTTTTGCAATCAAATTGTAACTTGAAACAATGTAAAGAAATTATCTTATTTGTTTTTAAAGGTTAAACAACATTCTTTATACAAGTATCAACAATGATATCAGATGATGGGCATATGTACAGAAGATTAGCTCTTTAAAATTCAAGTTAAGAATCTTTACTAATAATGTTTTCATGAAAAGGTCACTGGCTCTCTTAAATTATTTACTGCCATTTTTAATAGCTGTTACAATCATTAAAACTGACTTAATGTGTTTTGTTTATTTGATATTTCATCTGGCATATAAGTAGCCCTTGAGATAAAAATATATACACAAAAACATTGACCTTTTACATTGGATGTTACAATTTGAACCATGAAACTGTTCATTTCTGAGCCTGATGATAAAGGGTGTTCCAATAACTTGGACCGATTTTAAACGTGAATTAAGTTTAAGCGTCTAATGATTTTTTCCTTTTTCTTTCAGAGTTAACAACTTAAGTCTTTGGCAATTTCAACCATGGAAAGATTAACAATCAAAATGTTAAAGTTAGCAAAGCCTTTTATGAAAATGGCCATATAAACAGATATGCATTATATGCACTTTGTAATTATTTTTCTTTTTTTTTTGTCAACATAATTGACCAACAGAGCATGCAAGTGGAACTTTAACACATTGTTTGATTGTTAATCTTTCCATGGTTGAAATTGCCAAAGACTTAAGTTGTTAACTCTGAAAGAAAAGAAAAAATCATCAGATGCTTAAACGTAATTCACGTTTAAAATTGGTCCAAGTTATTGGATCACCCTTCATTTCTTGTTCTCAGATCAATATTTTTATTTACTTGCATTATTTATTACTACAGTCTAAACTCTTTAATCTGGCACCAGGCTGCTGCCAGACCACAGAAAATACTAGATTACAGAAATCACTCCTAAAAAAAAAAAAAAAAAAAAAAACGACCTATGTAAACATATTCTTGCCAGTTCATTCCACATATTGCTGTGTTATCAAAGGTAGAACAAAGCTTAAAATAATCATTAATGCTTCCAAAGCAGGTTTTTGCTGTTTCATGCAATACAAAGGTGGAAGACCATATCACCAGAACATTCTGCTGCTGCATAAAGTTGTAAGCAACGTGTGAACACTTAAAAAAAAGTGCTGGACCCTGAGAGTGCCAGATTAGAGAGATCAGACTATATTACTCAAAGTAGATCATTGTGTAGGTTCAATGTCCAACCTTGCAATTTTCAAATGTGAATGGATATTGGTCAGTAGATGTAAATTAATCTTAGAAAAGATATTTTAGTATTAAAGAGAAAATGTGGCTATTAGGTAAATAAATAGACTAGGTCCTCTTGGCTTGTCAAGAATATTTTCTGTTCTCACCAATGTTAATTTGTCACCAACCTGTTGCTCTTAATTATTACACTACAACATCTTGTAAGGTAAAGTGTTTTTGTCATTATCTCATAGTTGAATTTTTGCATTTACATAATTCAGTATTGCTGAAAAAAGCATTAATAAAATAGGAATATCCTTAGTATATTCCAGAAAAAATTGTTTATTTAAATTTTGATTACTATTCAAAATATTCCTTAAAATTCATCTTTAAAAAAAATTCTAAAGCAGTTAAAGCTGGAGTCAAAATTAATAAAGTGATGAATTTTATAAAGCATTAAATCTTAACTATTATAGCTTGGACAGTACTGATAAGCTTGATATTTAATATTTGAATAGCAAAATTTATTATCATACATGGAGAAATCATCTGGAGAATTATTTAATTTTGCATCCTTTATTGTGCTTTCATGCATGCTGTCTCTTATCCAGTATTTTTCTTGTGATTTTAGTAATTTCCCCACTCCTCATGTTTTCAGATCCAGAGCCATGATAATTGATTCTTAATACTCCTCTCTAGATACATTTTTGTCTCTTCTCTCTCCTCTCTCAGTAATTCAAACCTTTTTTTTCCAGAGAGGGGCAAAGTAATTGTTTGATGGTTATCACACCTAGTTATAATTTATGAAAATCAAGAAAACTGTGAAATGACAAACTTGTGCAATTAAATATTCATTATATGGAAAGAAGAAAGGAAAAATGATTCCCCTTCCCACCAAATTTAATACAAATTGCATCTCATTATGAAATTCCCTTTTTATTAATTTGTATTTTAGTTTCATTATTTTTTTTTTTTTTTTTTTAATCATAAAATAAAAATAATAAATAAAATAAAATGCTCCCCCTACTTATTTCTTGATATTCAGTCAATATTTTCTGGAGAGATGCAGCAGGCGAAATTAAAAGGAGAAAAATGTCGAACAAACAAGATGTCAGATTCAATTCAATTTGTTCATTTTTTTAAAAAGTTTTTTAAGACTAGAGTTCTCTCCCCTACAGTTACCACGCCGTTTCTCAATATGAGCTTTTTATCAGTTATGAACATCTTTCATTCAAACAACTTTAATACGCCTCACCATCTAACACACATTAAAATGCTATTTAGTTTCTGAATGTATAATTTAATATTCTGTTAAGCTTTTCCTCATATAAATATAATTTCAGGCAAATTTCTATTATGCATTGCATGAATTTAAATTTAAAATAAGATTATTTTTAAGGGAAAAAATGTTAGATTACTCTTGAAATAGAAACTTATCTCTTGCTTTTATATTAAAATCTTAGTGGTTTTAATCTTTTTTTTATTTATTTCTAATGTTTTATAAAGTGCTTTGGTCAATATGTCAAAGAAATGGCCACAAAAATGTTTGGAACACAAAAGAGGAAAAACACAAGAAAAACATCTTGATCATGATCTATTTCATATAGTGATTCCTAACTTGTTGTTTATATTCATTCACCTGAAAGTTTTAAGTAATTTGTTTAAGCAAAGTGACTGCAAAAGTTAATGATGAATTTGAAAGTTTTTATTTTTTTTATTTTTTTTCTTTAAATCTGGAATTAAATCTTAGTAACCAAACCAAAAGTTCCCAACATGAGTATATAAACAGATATTTTACCATTTAATGAAGAATATTGCAAGGATTTGATATCAAGATGTATTTTTTTCTCCCTATACATAAAACAATGTTGATAATAGCTGGCAAACTAATTTTCCTTCTCATGTGACTTGCTTCTTAATTAGATGATTCAAGTATGCATAGAAGCCTTATATGCCATTTTGCCATTTCTAACTCCCCCTTACAGCCCAATAGCTGGTTGTTGAATTTTTTAAAGAGATTCACTTTTAGGATTAAGTACCTTTTTGTATTGCTTTATATTCTTGATTAGTAAAGTGAAAAATACCCTTGGGATTTCTCCTTATTTTTAAATATTTCAATTGTATCACAACTTCACAGGAAGTTGTGATACAATTGAAATATGGATTTTTAGTATCACAAACTGTTTTTCTCCCTCTTTCTGACAGTTTGAAACTCCTTTTCATAGGTGAGCAGTTTGTAATCAACCCAACATGTGTATTTGGATCTTGAGCAGTTTCATTTTTATATTATTGAAACTATTGATTTTACTACATTGATTGTAATGATAACAGCATTTTTATTCTAATTTGAATAATATTTTTAATAATTTTATATGAGTATTTGATAAGTGCCACACCAACTCTGTATTAGAATTAGAATTCATTGTTGTCATTTTTAAATATTCTAATAAAATTTTACAAGAATGACTACTTTGAGAAGGAAATCTCTGATTTTAAACTTTTGTCTACATATTCAGTATATGAATACTGTGTTCTAATGGAAGTTTTGTATTTATCCTATAAATTTATTAATGTTTGAATGAGAAATGATTTAATCCAAATTACTCTATTCATGTTCTTCTGCCTTAGATTAATTACGTAGCTAAGAGTTCAATTTATGTCACTTGCTACAAATTGGTTGGTGTTATATAAGAAATCATGTTGAATATCTAGTAGAGCAAGTTTTGCCTCTACAATTTATTGCAGCAGTTTCTATTTTGGTATTCTTTCTCTTGTGTCTGGCATCTCCAGTTCATCTTGTAAAATTTAATATATTTTCATATGAATATTAAAGTATAAAAATGCCACTGTTTGTAAAAGGCTCTAGAATGCAAAATGTTATTTGTAATATGTAACAGAATGAAATACTATAAATAACAACCTGAATTGAGAAAAATATGTTTAAACTTTATTTATTTCTATCAGTGAAAACCTAGTCTTCTTTTAAGCTAATAAAATATTTTAGATGTAACATCTTGTGTTCTAATCATTGACATATGCACAGGGAGATATTGAAAGAAACAGGAATCAATTAAAAATATATGCTTACTTACGTTCATACCCATTATTAACCAAATTTTTCTAACTCTAATTCTAGAACTGGTTACTTAATTTAGATATCGGTCTGGCTTTTTGTATATCTGTTTAAATTATGTAGATAATGCAAGTATAAAGTTGTCTACAGTTTATCTAGAATAAAAACAAAAAAAAGCTTGCATACAGTCTTTAAATTGCATTCAAAAGCACAAATGAAAACATTAGGTAAGCTCATTAAGTCTTGAATAATTTTGCTATAAATACAAATACCTTATATTCTCCTTTTTTTTCTGTGAGTAAATTAATAAAAATGTACAGCACATCTATTTTAAGAAGGGAAATGTCTTCTATGAGAGCTGAGGACAGAATCCTATCAGTTCTTCAAAAATCAGTTTATCATTTTAGGTCAGTGGGTCTCAAGCTTATGGAATCAGTATGTACCAGCATTTTTTCTACCTCTCTCCCCAATGTTTGTATACTGTAATGTCTTTGAAAGTGTTTAGAAATTATTTTTATCATCAGAATTTTGAGCAGAAAATGTTACTCTTAGCAAATCTTTTATACTCATCTTTTCAAAAAAGTTTTTTTTTTTTTAATAGTTGCATATTAGGAGGCATGGTGGAGTAATGGATAGTGGCTCGGATTGAGGAATCAGAGAGCCGAGTTCGAATTCCAGTCAAATCCATTACACTCACTTACGTGCTAATACCCTTAGGAAAGATATGAATCCTTTCTTCTCTCACCCCCACAGCTATAGGTAAATAACAGGACAGACTAGGTTCTATAGCCTTGGATGGCAACTGGTCTACTGCAGAAAGAAATGGCAACCTACTGCAGGGAAAAAAAATCTACCTCGTCAGTCATGTATCAAAAGATACATGATCGTCTACATATCACACATGGCACATAACTGACTGATATTTGCTGCTGTCAAAGCTCTTGAGCAAGAAATGCATTATTCTAACTTGTATATTTCTAATCAATAAGAAGCATATTTGTTATTTATTAAATATTATTTGGCTGACAAAAAGTTATTCATTTTATCCTATAATAATTTAATGAATTTTTGATTGGATGATAAAAGGATTGAAAAAGAATTGTGACACTGATTGATTTTTCATGTATAAATAGGTTATATAATTAAATGGCAGTAAAGAAGCCAGTGGTGAGATTCAAACAAATAGCAAGACTGACTGACCCATTTCAGCTTTCAGTTAATTATTTTCTTTATTGTTTTTTGTAACCTACTTGCTCTACTTGATTGTTCTACAAATTACCCAATACAGAGAAAGGCCCTGATGATGACGATGACTTTCAAACAGGGATTTGGTGTTTTTTTTTCTTTTAGTTAACAATAATTGGCTGATAATATTAAAGTAAAGAGGCAAAAATTGAAACAGTTTACATTTACTTTATTAAATTTATTTTTATAAAAATCTTCATAAAAAATGACCTGGAACTTTGATTCCAATAAGCAGATACATTTTAATTCATGATAAATGAAGTGTTTTTGACTAACTGAATTTGATAACTACCACTATAATAAACAATTTCTTCTATATCACAGATTTACATTATGCTTAACCTATTAAAGTCAAAATATAAATTACCATGGAAATATAAAACAAACTGAAACCTGCTATATCTTGGCTAAAAATAAGCTTAAGAACAATGCAAATGAATT
Source organism: Acanthosepion esculentum (assembly GCA_964036315.1). Lineage (NCBI taxonomy): Eukaryota > Metazoa > Mollusca > Cephalopoda > Sepiida > Sepiidae > Acanthosepion > Acanthosepion esculentum. The sequence continues at coordinate 45,673,846 of OZ038518.1, forward strand.
TCAATTTTAATTTATCTTTATATACACACACACGGTGCTGGTGAAAATAAAATAGTGCTCAATGTATAAGGACAAAGCTGTAATTTATACTAATAATAAATACAAATCTGAGAGATAAGCTGCTCCTGTTGATGTTGTACCAATGAGTTCTAACTTCTTATTCTTTGAATTCTGTTTGAAATCTTTACAGTTATATGCACATCAGTACACAATGGATGACAAATTGTAAAGCTAATGCAAAGTCTATTAATTTTTATAGGAATAAGATTATTTAGAATACAAGACCCTTTGCTTTTTATTTTACTTTAAGGTGAGTAGAAAATAATGAAACTAACTTAGTAAGTAAACATAGCCATTTCTGATCCCTTGCTTACTAGTACATTACTCTCAAACCAAATCATTAAGAGGTACAAAAATGGGTGGGGTGCAAATTCAAAAGTCTTGATGGAATTTAAGATTGTTAGCAGACCATGAACATAATTTTTTTTTTCTACTTGAATGTTCTAAGATAAACTTTTATTGCCCAAAGAAAATTGTCATAATCAGTTGCAAAATTACTACTCCATCATCCCCAAAATTAAGATTATATACTTTAGTTTCTGCTAGTTAATTGAGAATCATTGTTTTTATACGATTCTGTTTGCCCCTTTACTTGATAGTAAGTTATTACAATTTTGCTTATCTGAAATCTTCTTAAAAAATGAAGACAATGATTAGTTCTTTAACTTAATTATAGCATACAATTATATTTTGAACATGCTCTTTGTAGTTTCTAAATCCAGCACCCCTTTGGTCACCATTGGTCGAATGCATGCTCACTTACTAGTGTCACCACTAGACAATGAGGTATAGACTAAAAGAGAAATAGTGAGAGGAAGACTAGGAGGTTGCTAACAAGGACTCTAGCAAACACACTAATTATTATCTCTTTAGTTCCACCTTTTTGTTGGCCCATATGTTGATCACTGGGGACTACCCACATCATGTTATGGCCTTGCTATTTCTGTTCTAGCCTTTTTCTTTTTTTCTTGACATGGGAGGTCAAACTGACTGCAAAATTCCATCTTTGTCACTCTCATTCTGATGTGAGTCAGTTTTAGCAGTAAATCTTTTTTATGTGTTACACATTAAGATAGCCACCTTTCCTTTGTGTCGTTATCGTTTGCCCCTCCCCCCTCTTTCCCCATTTGGATATTCCACTTCACTTAAGTTGCTTTCACAATTTACATTCAGGATTTTTTTACCTGAGCCCCTCAGTTGTACACATCAGGTAAGATACAGTTTTCTTTTGAGTAAAGGGTGTATTTATCAGTACATTATGAAAAAGCACCTCCAATGTGAATACAATGTTTAGTCTTATTTTTTGTACTATTTTTGTTTGTACTGTCCCTCTCCTCACACACTTAAAAAAAAAAAAAAAAAAAGTAGCATCAAATGTGACAAGAGAGCAACATGAATTCAAAGGCAAAACTGGAGGTCATGATGACATAACGATTATAGATAATGTAATAACAATATATATTAGGTATTTTCATGTATCCTTAAAAAACCCTCCTAAAATATAACGAAGATTTTCTCCAATTTTCTTAAACCATTTCACAGTTTTAAAGCCAAGCTTTTTCTAAGTTCATTTAGATTTTTTTTTTTTGTAATGTCTGCCATTTGTTCCACACTCTGATAAGTTATTTCTGTACAATGGTATCAGTATTTGTGCAGTATTGGAAACTTTCTTGTTATGGCATCATTGCTTTTATATTTAGAATTGAAAGGTTATCTTGACTTCATTATTTTGCATCTTGATGAGGTAACAGGATTTAAGAATTTTTTTTTCATAAAAATTCTCTATTTTAAAATTCTCAGATATGTTATCATTACCATCATGTTTTTGAACTTTAGAAATCAAGGAAAAAGAAAAAATATGCTTTCCAAAATGCTTCTGGTGTAAGCACTCTTTCTTCTAAGCTGCACAGAGATGGTTTTGTGCATGTAATACACACACACACACACACACACACACACACTTGTTAACAGTTCCAAAATAGATCTCTATTTCTAGCACCATTTAAGAAGGGACCAGCTGGAAATAGTATTACCTTTGATCAAGAAAGAAAATTTTTTATTTAAACTTTTTTTTTTCCACAGATTCTGCATTAAAATCATGTAAAATAGTTTCTATTCAATTATAAGGTGTTATTTAAAATATTGTTATAGAATAACTGGTGACTTGGCAGCAAAAGAAGCAAGAAGTTACCGTTGTATATTAACAATTCATTTGAAACTATGAAATTTATTAAATTTACTATTATACATTAAATAGATGTTAAACAAAAATTGTATTCTTGAAATGTTGTCAGCTATAAGGTTAATAGGTTCAAGAATTTAAAATACTATTGGATTGCAAATGTGGTTGAAATAACATTATTTAACATTGTTGACCTGTCTACAATTTTGCTTAAAACCATACATAAATAAGTTGATCTATATTCATGCAATAGATTGTATAAGTTTATATTATAAAATGACACTCCAAAACTTAATGTGCTCTTTGTGTATAGCTTCTCTTATATATTACTTCAGGAGTGTCTTACATGCAATGAAATACATCACTTGTGTTGTATAGAGATTATATATAGTTTCTTCGGAAATAGTATTAATAGTATTAATCTTTTATGAGATCTTACCATTCCTTCATCAGGATTCTGTAACTGCTATATTACTTAATACAATCAAGATGTGCACTGGACTTACATATGAAGTGTCTTTGTCATGAAACTACTTCACCAAAAATATCTCCAATGTACACCCACTCTAATTTGCTAAATTTGTGTACACTTACTGTGGTAATGCCTTATATACCTACACACTGTTTTAGACAAGTGTGTGCACGTATACAGCCCTTTCCTACTATAAACCACATCAAATAGTTGTTTAAAGAGAGAATAAAATTAAAGAAAAGTAATTTTATTCAACAAATGACAATCCTATTAAGATGATTTTAGTTTTTCTAAAAACAATGTTTTTTTTTTTTTTCTTTTTGTTATAATATCTGAAAACTGATCTTAGCTTATGAAAAAATAAAAAAGGACATCTTTCATGTGTTATATATTATGAAGCAATTAATAGTGTTGGTATATAACTAAAAGCTAAGCAATCTAAAAAGAGTATGAGAGAAAAGCATTAAAAAAAGTATTCCAGTTATATTTATAAAATTCTCTTTGCTTAGATTTAAATGAAAAAAAATATACCAATCAAATTATGCTGGATAAACATGAAAAATTGACATGACATTTTTTAATCTTTACATTATATTCTCCATAGTTTAAAAAAAAAAATGTTACTTGGGTTCAGAAACCATGTAATCTTCTCAAACCGTTTCATATTAAAAAAAAAATAATAGTACAAAAGAATCTAAAATTAATATACCTTAATTAGTACAGCAATGTAGACAGTTTTTTTTACTTGAAGGTAAAATAAATGCTTGCTTAACAGTGATATTAATAATGTCAATCAAGATGAAAACTGCGTTGTTTATTATTAATGTGTTTTGGACAGAGTGCCAAAAGTTATCATCTCGATCAAGAAGTTCTTGCAGAAAAAATGTAATGTTTGTTTATTTGATCAGATTTTGGAAAGTGGGTCTGATATATAAATTTTAAGCACCCTGTCATATCTAGCTAAATTTTCTTGTTGAAATGCAAGAGTTAAAAACTTGAAAGATCTCTAAAATGACTTTATGCATATCAAGTGTTAAAACATGATCTTGCTCAACAAACAGTGACAGCACCTTACCAAACAACAGAAAAATGTTCACTGAGGAAAAATTTCAAGAAACTTAAATACTGCCTAATGGTTAAATCCACTTTGGCAGTAAGGGAAATAAGCTAGTGTCATTGCTTAAAAACATATCCATTAAGCTGAGGAGTAAGAGTCTAATTTGTTAGCCAGGTAGGAGTCAACATAGTTAACAGACCCCCCCCACACACTTTACTTTTTCATGTAGACCATAGTGGCAGCTTATTTATCACATGTTTTAATGTACTTTTTTCTTTTCTTTTTTCTTTTTTGTTTGTTTAAATGAAGAGAGATTCTAAGCTCACATACATGATCCAGAATGTTGTTAGTAGAGACATCTCTCTGAGTCAGGTAATCTGCAACTTGGTTTGAGCTGGAAATCCATTCAAGTTTATGTATTACTTTTTGTTCAAGCTTTTCACAAATAATTGCAGTTTCAATTCTCAGCCTTTTATCTAATATTTAAGTAGATGAGTGAGCACACTCGTATAGGCCTGCATTGTCAGTTTTATATATTACTGGAAGATTTTCCAGCTTGTCTTCAATGCATAAAAGTTTGAGAAGATATTTTCTATAAAAAATGTAGGCTTCTATAGTATCAACCATAGCAAGTGTCTCTGCTGCCTGAGTACTTTTTACAACTCTCTTGACTCCATGAGATTGCAAAGAAATAGGGATATAACTATCATTGTCACCAACAATAAAGACAATGTATCCTGCTTGAGATCCTCCATTGTTAAGTCCAGCAAATTCTGCATCACAATATGCTACCGGTTTTATCCTTGCAAGATTGCCTAAGTTAGGTATTAACAGTCCGGAGGAGATTTTCTTAGCTTTTCTAGCTGATTTATTTACCAGTGGTATGTTCTCCATTTTTCTATCTTTTAAAGATGATGTCACATCACTTATAACTTCAATCAGGCCATGTCTGTGTCAATTTAGCTTTCCTATTAAGTTTCTACATAATTTGAGCTTGTTATTTGATAAAACTGAGTTTGAATTATAGTCAGTCTTTGTAGGTATCATAGGGATTAATTTGACAAACTCATTTCGACTAATTATTATGGACTCCTTTTACTGACAAATTTCAAGACCAAGATATTTGAAACTTGAATTTTCCTCTGATCTGACCATAAAGACTTGCTTGATTTTCTTTATCACATTTTAAATTTTTCAGCACCTGTCCAGATGAAGTCATCTACATAAGTTGATAGGATTCGATTAATTTTATCATCATACCATGTAAAGACAGCTTGGTCATACTTAGATGGGCAGTTTCCCAATTTTGTTAGCTCTTTAATTGTTAAATACCATTCTCAAAAAATATCATTCAATCCATATACGCATTTATTTAACTTCAGCTTCTGGATGAGGTTTTAGAAAGACAATCCTTTCAAATTGCTTCCCTTGCAAAAATGCTTTCTTGATATCCATAGAATGACACATCCACCTCAAAGCCACACTGATGGTTAGGTAATTCATAGGCTCTCTTTCAAACAAGTAATCAAGTCACTTCTAACATATCTTGAATTTTCATCTTGGAATCCTTTTGCAACCTGCTTGGCCTTTATTTTAATTCCATATTTTGTCTCTCTCTTTTTTTTCTTTTTTTTTTTTGGTGCTAATCCATCTTGTTGTAATTGTGTCTTGGCCTGAGTTTGATACAACAAAATACTTTGTTTTTCAGCCCAGCTATATAATTCCTTCTTTTTAGCTTCAACATATTCTACAATATTGACTGTTGAAAGTAAGCTAATTTCCTTGTCTGAAAATTCCTTTTCAAGACGATTGCTTTCACAAGATAATTTTTGTAGATTTTCTTTTTTATAGTTAAAGTCTTTCCACTCTACCATATTTATCCCAAAATCAAGCCAGGTCAGGTCTTCCCCTTCAACAGATACATTTAAAATATTTTTGTTTTTGTTAGTGGCTTTTCCAGCATGACTGATAACTTTCATTATCTTCCAAGAAGGATTATTGTCTGATGCCACTTGCACTATTCTTGGTAAAATTACATTATCTGCCTTCAAAGATTATTTTGGCTCCTGATTTCTACTCAATTCATGAGTTTTTGCATTGTCACTCATGGAAGGATTAATATTTTTCCAATCAAATGAATCATCAACAGTATATTCAAAATCTGTACTTTGGCTATCTTGGTCTAATAATGAATCATATTCCAAATTTTCTGTATTGGATGGATTCTCATCAGTTGTTAGCACATTAAATTCTTTAACAAAATCACTTTTATTTATTCATTTTCAGACAACATGGATGGGCTCTAACATAGCAACTTCCATGCTTGACCAACACCTGCTTGTTTTCAGTTCCTATAACTGTTCCTGGTCCCATCCAACAGTTTGATTCATTTCTCTTAAAATATGAGATCTTCATTTCTAAATTTAATAGTAGTGACGGGTCTCTACTTTTAATGTAAAACTCTAATTGTTTCAGATGACTCTGCCTGGATAAAGGCCTTTTTTGCTGCATGCATAGCATTCAAGTTAACTATGGATTGGCTTGATGTAACACCTTCTAAAGCTGGGGATTGATTTATCAGAACAGAAGGCACATTAGGATTTTGTCCAAATACCATTTGATCTGGACTATAACCATTGACATTATGCAAAGTACTTTTGCAGCTCAGTGACCAAGCAATGGCAAGTTCCAAGCTGCAATCAGTGTCTGCCATAGTTTTGAGTACCATTTCATTAAGTATACCATTGTGGCACTCATTTAATCTATTGCTTCATGGACTTTGTGCTGGTGTAGTTTGTACAATAATATTTAAATTCTGAATCATGTCTCTGAAAGCTCCATTATCAAATTTTTGCCTGTTATCATTTGGAAAACTTGGAAGTTCAAAATATGTAATCCAAAACTAAAATACAATGTTAATAATTTCTGAACTTTCTTTTGACTTTATTATAGAAGCTGCACTGTATCTGCTTAAATGATCTGTTAAATGAATAATTTTGGTCCCTTTAATTTCTTTTATATCCATAGATACCATTTCATTGGAGTGTTTTACTTAAGAGAAACCAACAATCGGCTTGGGTGGTGGTGCTATCTTGTATTTTAAGCATATGTCACAATTGAAAGTAATTTCCTGAAGGTGTTTCATAAGTTAAACATCAAGAACTCCTACATTTATCAGGAGAGTACTCATTTTCTCATAACTTGGTTGACTAAATTGCTTAAAGTTTTTCTGCTAGATTTCTTCTTTTTTTTTTTTTTTTTTTTTCTTCCAAAGATTTATTTTTAATATCTCAAGTACTGATTAGAACAATACCTACATACTTTTTGAAACTTGGAGTATCAAGAGGGATGTAATAATGCCTTCTTCATAGCATCTTTGCTCAATAAAAGAGGTATTTCAGACTCTACTACATCAGCATGAATTTCAACATTTTTTCCTGCTTAATATACAAGGTAACTTCACTTTGAACATGGATTTCAAGTGTTGGCCATCTCCAAATTTAAATGTATCCTATCTCCTGCTTTCATGTTTCTTTTAAATTTCTCTGGCAAAATATCTAGATAACAATTATACCAAGTCAAGCCACACACTGACCTGGAATAACCCGCCTCCAAACGCGTGGCACTAATACTTTGTCCTAGGAGTGTACTATCCCCAGAGTTATTGTGATTCATAAATATTATATTGGCTTCAAAGACATCTTCATATCCTTTGTCAAGGGCATGTTGACAATTTTTAGCCCAGGTAGATTCGCAAATAGCACATCTAGATGGTTTACCATCAGGTCGAAGAGGATTTTGTCTCTTGGTTTTATCCTTTTGATAATTGGTATGGCTCCTTTTACTGAGTCTGTTGCCTCTATATAGATTGCCTTTCCATCCTCTACCACAATAATATTTCTGTTGATTTCTGTGGCCAGAGTTATACATTATGTCCTTTGTCTGTACATCACTATTTTTATTCAAAGATTGAGCTAAGTGCATATCTTTTGGTTCAAACTTTATTTGATGGATTCCTGGAGAGGAAGTACTCATTAAAGCCTCTGGTCTAACACACATCACCGTTTTTATTTGAACTGCCATTTTATTGAGTGTTATGTCTCTGATGGTAGCCATTATTAGTTTTTCATTGTCTTCTCCCAGATTGGCATTTTTGAAAACTCTGTAAGCCAATACAGCATCGACCAACTTAATATCATGTTCTCAGAGTTGCTGAACCATATGGTCAAATTCTATACTGAAATCAGACATGGTGATATTTTGTGGTGTTATATATTTTTCAAAATTTCCATACACTATTAGAGCCACTTGATTAGTATCCATCTTGAACAGAGTCCATATTTTCATACTATAACTTCATTCCTTTTCTGTGTTTAATTTATCAAGGTGCATTTCCAGCACTATTGCTCTGGCTTTACCATTCAGACTCAAAAACAAAGTTGGAGCTCTTTTCCTCATACCTATATTTGTTGCCATTTCCCAGAACTTCATTTCTTTTTGCCAAGCATGGTACTTTTCTGGGGCTAAAACTTAATATTTGTAGCCATTTGTCTGTCTTTTTTTTTATTTTTTTTTTTTTATGAACTACACTCTGCTACCAGATGTTAAAACAGGATCTTGCTCAACAGAGTGACAGCATTTCACCAAACAACAGAATAATGTTTACTGAGGAGAAATTTCAAAAAACTTAAATACTGCCTAATGGTTAAATCCACTTTGGCAGTAAGGGAAATGAGCTACTGCCACTGCTTAAAACACATCCATTAAGCTGAGGAGTAAGAGTCTAATTTGTTAGCCAAGGATGGTGAGTTCACTCCTAGGTAGGAGTCAGCATAGTTAACATCAAGGACACAAGCATAAAATTAACATTTCTTGGTATATTGTTTTGCTTTATTTTATTTGTTGTCTTTGGTGCAAAAATGAAATAAAGCTCTCAAAATACGTGAATATATAAAAAGTGAAAAAAGGATACCAAGAAACAATTGAAGCATTTTTAGTGTGCCCATTTGCCCTTGACTTGTAAAACGGTTCTTTTGTGCACGAGTACAAAATATTAACATGAAAAAGCATTTCATAAACACTTAAAAAGTATAAGAAAAAAGTTAATTTAAACATATCATCTAACAGTGATATGTTAATTCCCTGTCCTTCCCTTGCAAATGTGAATTGTGAGGAAACAACATATTCAGAGCACATCTGTTAGAACATTTAGCCCACAATATCCAGCTCCTTCTACTCCCCTCTTGAGGGTTGAGAGGAGTGCTAATTTATATTATCAACTCTGTATATCTTTAGACCTCAGCAATTATCAGTGACTAGCTGCTTATTGGTAATAAATATTTGATTTACTCAATAGAACATCTTTCTAAATAATTCTCTGCCTTTTCCTTTCCAACTTGTTCTCTTTACAATCTGCCTGATACTGTTTCATTTAGACTAAATATTCCACATCATTCAACAACTATAAATTACTTTTGTTATAAAACAATTGATGGTATAATTCAGCTTAAAATATTTTTGTTTTAAAATGTACTATAGATTAATTTATTTAATTGATAAATGGTTAAATTGATAGTAATTATAAGCATCTTTGGTTAGTGTCTAAAATTCATTTTCTTTTTTATGGTTTGTGGCATGCATTTAGGGGGAAGACACAAAATTATTGACCTTTTAGTCTAATGTTGCACTCACAAACACCAGCTTACACCAGGATATTGTAATTATACAAGAGTTAAACTATTCAATTGAAGTTATTTTTTCTTTAATCACTTCACAAAAATATTTTTTTAATGGAAACTAAAATTCCTCAATTGACTTTCCATTGCTTTCATTACAAACTTTACACCATATTCCTCTTAAATGGATTTTGTTTATTTTTCTGGACAATTAAATTTGAGTAGTAGATAAAAACAAATTGATAAATGTCTATTCTTTACTTTTTTTAAAAATTATACTGCCATGTGTTCTATTAAGACATCTGCTCACTAGATTATTCATAGCAATCTAATTCTTCAAAATATCTATTTTCTGATATGCAATTTTTATTAGTATTTCAGGTTTGATAAAGAAAAAATGCTTTTTGCTTGATCAAATAGATATTTTTAATTTTATCAAAGGTTTCAGCTCTCTTTGTTACCTGTCTATTGTTGCATTATTAGGCAATACCTACAAATAGCATTCCATATATAGTTTTTGACTAGTTAGTCAGTATTGTTATGGAAATAGTATTTCTTGACTCAGCAGGTTTATAAAACTGTTTTTTGTTTTACTTGCATTAATTAAATCATCTTTTTGTTCATTCTTTTAAAGACCTCCAATTGCAAACAAGAATACATCTGTCTCCTATACAGATTTATATGGACAACAAAATGAACTTGTTTGCTATGTCGACACAAGAGGAAGTGATGCTTGACTTAAATGTTTTGATAAAAATCATAAACTTAGATAGCTACTGATCTGACTATATTTTCATTATCATGTTTATATATTATGAAATTTTTAGCATCAGACTGGTGTGTTTTCTCCTTTGTTGCTCAATTCTACTAAAGTGAGGTATAAGACTTTATTGCCTGATCCCTGTTTTTGTTTCATTGTTGCAAAAATTCCTGCAAGGACAAATGATATTTGAATTTTTCTTTTTCAGTAATTTCAAAGACATTAAAGTTCTCCACTTGTTAAGCATCAAATACACATGCTCATTAATTTTAAGATGGTTAACATTTTATGGCTTCCATAAGAGGACATTTTTGTGCTGATTGAATTATTTTTTGTGGTTTCACCTTTGCCTATCATTTATACTCATTGCTGTTACTCTTGCTCAATATTCTTACATGCAATTGGAAACAAAATTATATCTTCTAATGTACAAATCCATCTGTTATGCAAATGAGGTTTTAATAATTATTCTTATTCAATTGAAATAAAAACATTAAATATTATTTGGATCAATATCAGGGATTATTTGCTGACTTGTATGTTTCCATGCAGTAAAAATGACTGTATGAATTCAATCCTTATAGAAAGTTCAGGATATATATATATATATATATATATATATATATATATATATATATATATATATGAATTTGTTTCTGGAATAAAAATGTCTATTGAAAGAATAGCGGTCAAGCTGCATCTTTTGAAAATAAGTTTTTTAAATTCTAAACTCTCAACCTGACAAAAAATGACAAAAAAAAAAATACTACCATTTCTCCCACTGTGCAAATTCTGTTAGTGATCGTGTAAACGTAATTGAAGATAATAAGTGAAAAATAGAAATAGAAAAAATGTGGACTTTGATATTTTTGTGAGATTAGGAAAATGGTTGACTGTTTCTATTTATCAAGATGCTGTAGAAATATCTGGAACAGTCTTCTTTATTATTTTTGTTCATTATATTTTTTATTTGTATGCTTTACAAAAATGTACAAAGTGAATAAGTTTTTAAAATACCCTGTACTTTAAGAAAAGAACCTGTACACAGCAGTAATCATAGGTTTCTTAATGTAATCCATGAAATAAAGATTTATATATTTCCTTACTAATTTTGTATTGTCATGTGAGTAGAATTTTGATTCTTTACATGGCATATGAATTGTTCCACCTAACTCGACTGTTTTGGATAGAGAGAAATAGTTTGTGACAGCAAACAATACAAATGCAGAAAGATCTATACCTATGTTTCATAAATTACAAAAAGGCATTTTGAGAACAACACAATATTCTTGAAATATTGAAAAAGGTTGATTTTTTTTTATATATATAGATATTCATGTAATACATACCATACCTTTTACTAGGAACAGGCAGTGATAGTGAATTTAATGAATACACAAATTTAGAAACAGGAGTACTGTGAAAATGTGCTTTCTTATTGGATTTATTTAATTTGACTGATGAAATGATTGCAAGAGGACTAGAAGATCTATGCTGATCTATTATTGGACATCATCATAACATATGCTATACAGATTACTTTGTGTTAAAAACAGTTTCAGAAAAGAAATGGAAAAATGTTAAACATGGTAGTTGAGAAGAGCAAGAAAATGGACTAACCATTAACTGTAAGAACAGGACTACTACAAGCTATTTCGGCATTTACTTTGTCTTTAGCAAGATGCCGGAAAGACCGTTCGACATAAAACTGATCCCCGAATTCAGTGGTGATACGAGTGGACAGTCTGTGGTTGAATGGATCGAAAATGTGGAACTGGTTTGCGAATTATGCGAGATTACGAAGATCGAACGGATTCTTCCACTGTGATTGAAAGGTGGTGCCCTTGCTGTATATAGGCAGCTGAGCAAAGAACAGAAAAGTGACATTGAGCAAATAAAGTGCGCCTTACTAAGTGCGTTTGGAACTGACCGGTTCGTAGCCTATGACCAATTCCAGGCGTGGCGTCTATGACCTGGCGAGACAGTAGACGTATATTTGGCAGAATTAAAGAAGCTCACCGTACCGATCACACCGCTTCCTGAAGAATGGATGACATGTGCCTTCGTGTCTGGATTGCCTAGTCACGTTAAGCAGATACTCCGCGCATCATCCAGAATGGAAGACAATACGCTCAATCAATTGTTGACCAGAGCTCGTGCTATCATGTTCGATGCAAAAGAGGCTGATGAACCAGTGGCCGCAGTCGTTCAACCAATTGAAGTCAAAGAGGGTCCGACCCCAGCCATCTGTCGCCATGGTGATGTCACCTGCTATCGGTGCTCTGGGCTGAATCATTTTGCTAAAGACTGCCGCTATCAACGCGAAGAAATGCGCAGCGAGTCGGTGCAAAAGGTACGTCTCAATCTATGATGCTTCCAATGTCATAGATTGGGTCATATTGCCTCTAAGTGTCTGGGAAATGGAATGGGGGACACAACGTCAGCGCCGGTCTCTTCCCCCGCACCGAGCATGAAAGAGGCGGTCCCTGTGATTAAGGTGCGCATCAATGGAATAACACGTACCGCTTTAGTAGATTCGGTAGTTTCTGACTACTACATAATGTCTAATCTTTAATAGACTTTAAATTTAAACAACAAAGATGTGCTTATCCTAATGAATGCTGTGAATACTGTGAACAGAATGTGAGAAACAAGGAAATTGTAAAGAATAGGAGTTATAAAGACATTACTACTAACAATCGGAAACAACTAAAATTTTGGACATATAAGATATCGAAAATAATGCAGGGCATATTGAAATCAAGCAGGGGGAAAACAAGTAACCTACTTAATGAGTCTGAGTAAATAGATGCCAGAAAAAGAATCACAGAGACAAAAACATGGGAAAGGGGCAAAAATTATGTAGAGCAACAAACTGCTTGAATTTGTGAAGAACCATGATTTCTCAAGTCCTGAAAGGATATGGCATATAAAAGATGCATTAATAAGAAAATGCTCAATCACTAAATCACATTCAAAACAAAGTTATTAGTAGGTCTATGTGCATTAAAAAAATTAAGCAGTTCAATACAATCTTAATGCCAGCATCAGTTTCCACTTTTGAAAATTATTATAATAGTTCTTGGAAACAAGTGATAGCAAAACAGTATTTTAGCTGAAGTTGTATTTACATTACAAATAATTCTTGGTTTGTCATTGCTGATCTTTCAATTTCATAAGTGGTTGCTCTTAGCTTCTTTGTATAAATAAAAGACTTGTATGATGTCTCTAGATTTCTTAGAGATAACAAAATGACCAAATTGTTTGCTAATTCTCACCCTTCTGTTCTTTTTTCATAAGACTGTATAACTCTCTCCAGTTGATTTAAGGATAGTTACTCAAAATATTCTATGCTAAGAATTACTTTTCTTTTACCAACTAGAAATGGAAGGGTCAGGTAATCTCTACTTGTAAATGTAGCTTAATAAACAATGTACTTGAAATAAGAATGTACATAAGGAATATATTCCTAAGCATTTATAATTGTCTTGGTAGGTTTGTTCATATAAAAATAGCTGAATCTTTTTAACCCATACAGATATTGATATGCCTAGAAATAATTTACATTTTTTTAATCAACTCCTAATTAAAATGAATTTTTCTCATTATCAAACTCTCATCAGTTTTTGTTTGTATATTTATGTAATTTTTTTTCTTGGGCAAATTCAAACACATTTTTTTTTTGTTTGCCAAATCTACTTCTGTTATTGTGTTGCTTATTTTAGAAATTGTTTAATGCAAATATGACTTTTTAGAAGCTATTCTTTTTCATTTTCCTTGTAATTGGTTATCTGTTTATATTACTCATTTATTTTCATCTGGAATCTGTAAACTTGGAAAATTAACTTTAGAAGTCGGTTAGATGCTTTTTTTTTAATTCTTTAGGTTTTTTGTTTTTTCATTTTTAACATTTCTTTATATTTCAAAAATTTTTGTAATAAGATTCAAATTTGTTAAAAAATAGAAAAAATAAAATTTATTTCAAGATAATGTAAAGGAAATGTTCTGCTTATTCATATTTTAAGAAATAATTAAATTTTATTTGATTTTGAACTTTGTTAATTTAGAAAGTAATCTTGCAAATAAAAAAAATAGTGCTATATATTAACTATATAAGAAACTGGTTCACCTGTGGCACTGCTGAATTTCACTGGTTTATTTGCAGCTGATGTTCATTTCAAGTAGATATGAATAATTCAGAATGAAAGATTTTCAACAAAGTTGTTCCTTTACGTTTTATTCTAAATATACAAACCCTCTATGAAATGGGAAGTGGATGTGTTTACACAAATCCATATTCATAGCAGATGATGACACATTGCCTGTAGATATTTTGGTGTTCAGTTTGGACAACTACATCCTCCAGTTTTTTGGCTCCACTGGCCTTACCCACGTCTAATATGTTAGCTTTATATAAACTATCACAAAACAGTGATCAGTTTGTTTGGAGATTCATTTTGGCCTACCTTGGTCTCTCTCTGATCTAATGAAACTGGTCACTTGTATGCTTTCTCTTTCTCTATGCCTCTTTGAGCATTGAAGGTCAAATGAGTTGTCTGTCTGAGAATTAGGCTTTTAAACTCCTGTTTTATATACTCTTTACGTTCATATTTTACTTTACGCAAAATATAAACTCAACAACTCGAGCAGCTAATTTAATAATTCTTTGTGATTTCCCACTCTTGTTCTAACTTATGTAATTTATCAAAGAAATTTAATTTTCTTTGTTAATTTGAAATTAAGTTTTGTGGCTAAGTATATTTGGAATAGATGGGGGTAATAAATATTAATAAATGTTTTTTCTTAAAATCATACATAGTTTTTTAAGAGCTTGGGATAATATTAAATTAACTTTTTGCAGTGACAATTATTGGCATATGTGCTTAAGAGAATTACTTCCATTAAAACTTAGAGGAGGCGGTTTTTTGCCTTATCACAACAGCTAATATATTGATAAGTTATTGAAAATGACCCAACAATTCATTTCTTAAACTGATGTTCTGTAAATTAATAAAATGTTAATGTTCTTTTTTGTTGTTACCATGACTTACATTCAAGGTAATTGAATATATTTTTCTGTACAACACAAATCTACTTTATCTAATACTAATAACATCTTGGGAGAGGAAATAATTATTTTAATAGAAAAAAAATTTGAAAAAAATATATTTTTCTGTACAACACAAATTTGAAAAAAATATATTTTTCTGTACAACACAAATCTACTTTATCTAATACTAATAACATCTTGGGAGAGGAAATAATTATTTTAATAGAAAAAAAATTTGAAAAAAATATATTTTTCTGTACAACACAAATTTGAAAAAAATATATTTTTCTGTACAACACAAATCTACTTTATCTAATACTAATAACATCTTGGGAGAGGAAATAATTATTTTAATAGAAAAAAAATTTGACTTTGGCAAAATTATATTCTTTCAAAATAGTGAGCCATTCAGTAGTTTTGGTCTTGTGCATTGTCTCTATTACATGAAAAATATTTGTTTCTTTTCATTTTTACATTTATTGTTTTATTTTATTTTTAAAAGAACTTAATCTCACCTTGTCCAGAATATTTTATCTGATCCTTTCTTTTTATCTTCTTGAAGATTAAATTTTCATGTAATTTTGTGAAACTATTTTTTATTGAAATAATTGGTTTTATATAAAATTAATAGCTTATTAAAATTTTATGAGAGTTTTGTTTTGTTTTTTTTTTAAATTTTATCTTATATTCATTAAAGCTTGAGATGATATGAATAATATTACCACTTTTCTTTTTTATGGCCAAATACATCTTCCACTTTTTGACTCCAGCTGGCCTTACTCCCACTTTCTAACATATTAACTCTATATGAATGATCATAAATCAGTGACTAGTTTGTAGATTCACTTTCATCTACAGATGGCTGTAATCGCAGGTACTATGTCCATTGATAATTTTGAATAAAATTCAGGCATGGAAGATTTGAAGGTGAGATTGAAAATGCATATGTCTGACTGACATTGAGGTGTCAAATGAGGGAAGTGAGTCATTTGCCATTGGTTGGGGATGGTGTTGAGCTTCCCTTATTGTTGAACAGGTTGAATATGAGAGCCATGTTTCCTTTAAGTGACAATGTAGTCCCATTGAAATTGAAGGAGTTAGTAGCTGAATTTGATTCAATGTTTAGTGATGAGGATGAATTAAGCTGTTTAAAGGATTTTAAGGTGAGTGATTAGTTAAGACAGCAACTGCATAATTTTGTAGGGCTCAACTAGTATTTTATTCATTAAAAGACAGGATTTAGAAGGAATTTGATCAACTAGAGAAACAAGGTAGCATTAAAAAAAAATGTTGAATGTTCCCAATTGGACTGTACCCATTGTACTGGTAGCTAAAGACAATACTGGAACTATTTGATTTTGTGATGTTTGGAAACAAACCTTATGACATATCATACCACATAATGAAGACTTATTTAAAAAGAGAGATTTAATATGCTCGATTTGATTTCTGTGTATCAGCAACTCGAGTTAAATGAAGAAATGTAAGTGCTGCTCTCCTGCTCTGTATCAAACCACTTGCTTGCAATTCAGTGTGTATAGTGCCACGGGCATCTTTTCAACATGAAGTGGATAAGTGATTGATGGGCTTTGCTTTCTTTAAAGTTCACGTAGATATTTTGTTTTGGGGGAATTGATGATATTTGTCACCTAATTTTGGAAAATATTGGCTGCATTGGACAAAAGATAAGTTGATAAAAAGGACTAAATGACAGTTTATTCTTCTAGAATATGGGATTTAGAATCAACAAGGAAAGTATAGCATCCATTCCAGAGAAAGTTACTGTAATGCAAAAGGCCACCTTGTCCAGAGAATGTTACTGATTTGAAAGCTTTTCTTGTGATTTTCAGTTATTCCAATCATAACATCATTTATCCAATTTTTTAACTGAATTGTTTAAGGAAGGTGAGAACAGATCAGAAAAGAGCTTTCTAAGATACATATAAAATGTTGGGTTCTACACTTTTTTTTTTTTTTTTTTTTTTTTTTTTGAGCATTTTGACCCTTCAAAGTCAATTATGGTCCATGTAGATCATAAAATGGATAATGTGTGTGAAAAACTGGTTTCTTAGATTTCACATACATGATCAGTTGCAAAGAGGAATTATGGAAACATTAAAAAGAAAATGACTAGCATTTGTATTTGCCATCAAAAGACTTCATCAGCATCTGTATGGCAATTCTTTACATTCTGTACACCAACCTGGGACTGTTTGCTGATAAGCTTATGTCACCTTTTACAACTCCAAGAATACAATGTTGATCATGTTTCCTAGATACTAACAAATGTATATTAGTGTATCATGCTGCCTCCTCCTACAGTAATGTTGGTTATCTTAGTCATCTTCTGGTAAATACCTTAGTAGATAATGGTTCAGTCTGAGAAATTAGTTCTTGGAATGGATTTGTTTATGACAATATATGTTCAGAAACTAGAAAAGGTCTTATTATTTATAATGAGATATGCATTGAATCTGAATGGCTGATGAAATCATGTTATGATTGCTGAATTACAGCTGTACTTTAACAAGCTACAAAAATTAAGTTGTGAGGGTGAAGAAGTCAAATGGTCATCCCTCTCAAGTTGAGGTTTAGGATGGTGCAAGAATTTCATCAGAGACATGTAAGAATAGTATACATGAAGGCTCATGCTCAATGATATATATGGTGGCCAAACTTGGATGCTGATATTGAAATCTAAAGTTTGTGAAGTATGTGTTCATTGTAAGAGTAGTCATAATAAGTCTCCAATTCATAGCTGGAAATATCAAAGTCAGCAATGGAAAATGAATACATTTGGATTTTGTATGTCTATTCATTGGATATATGATCTGATTGCTGTTGACATGTACTCAAAGTGGACTGAAGTAGGTGTCATGAAGTTGAGAGATCTTCATCTAGTGTGAGATTAGTGATAATAGCCCATGTTTCATTAACGAAGAGTTCAAACTGTTTATGAATGTCAGTGGAATTTACCATATATTAATAGTTTCATATCACCCATTCTCAAATGGGTAAGTTGAATATACAGTTTGCACATTTAAAGATTCAATAAAGGAAATAAAAGTGAATGGAAAAAGGACCATCAAAATTTAAGTCAACTCATTCTTATTTAGGACTACTTTGCATTCAGTAACAAAAGCTTCTCTTGCTGAAATTTTGCTCAAATGTCAGTCATGAACATCATTTTATTTACTGAAACTAAATCCATGTCAGCAAGTTCAATATATTGAATATTAAAAATGGAATAAAGGACAAAACTTTTACATCTATTGCATGAATTTAAAGTTGATTATGCTTTTATATAAAATTTTGGAGTTGATGAACATTGGAAGGAAGAATAATGCTACAATTGGCTGTTGTAAATTTTCAAGTAAGAGTAGGTGATGATAAAACAACTTTGAGATCTAATTTTGAAACCTTTACCTAAGTTGATAGGGGTATTAGTGCCTGATTTTCCTCGTTCATGTGACACTGCAAGTTTCTGAATTAAAGACACTTGCTATTCTTGAAGTTTGTACATAGTCATGGACATCAGCTGCCTTCACTGTTTTATAACTGTGTGTAGGAGCTACTATTTTAAATGAGCACATTGGTCAAGAATAATTTTCATTGAGGCCAAAGAAACAGTAGTATTGCTTTTCAGAAGTTTTTGTATCACATTCAAGTGTTTTAGTCCTTTTTAATCTGCTAATAAATATTATAGTGGATGAATGATTCCTCTATAAAGATCTAACTTTTTAAAAGTCTTTGGCTTGGTCTTTGTATTCAAAATTTTTTTAAAAGTATTAAAATACAATAAAATCTATCTAAATTAAAGTAAGTTTTATTGTCCAGTTCACACACCTCCCTGGTCTTTTCAACTGGAGTATAGGTTTATCCGTTGTTTCCTGTTTAGGATTTGGTTTCTGGTTCCTTCTAAAGTATTTTCATTCTCTTTCAAGCCCCTTGCATTTTAGTAGCATTATTGCCTTGTGGTAAATTGATTTAAAAAAAAAAAAGTAAAAAGTTTATCCCATGTTTTGATAGCTGAATACTCACCAAAATAAACTGACTATAAACTCCGAAAGCATGATTAATGTTATTTTATGCTCTAACTTGGTCATGTTTGACAGACAGATCAGTCTCTAGACATTAAACTTGAAAACAACTTTGTTCCTGTCAAACAGGACATACTTTCAAAACAATCAAGAAAATATAAGGTTATTTATATTTTGAACTCATTACATATTCCGTTTTCCTTCAAGCAATATATGACTTCATTTTTCTTGATTTATCAAATTAAAATTTAGAACAATCTTAGTGTAAAGCAGATTCTAAAATAACAATGTTAAAAAAATGTAAACAGTTTTGGATAAGTACTTTTAACATAGGCAAAGACAAATGTATTATGGTTTATAAGGTTTCTAGTTGAGGTTTACAATTATGTAGTTTATTATATATTCAAAGATTGTTTTGTAAATGTTCCACACCAGTAAGCTTTTGTGTAATATTTCATTTAATGAACAAGAAAGAAATTTTTGAACTGCATTAAATTGTTCCCAAAATTCCTTAAAACTTGTTTAAAAACTTTTGTAACTATTTGAATGCAATTTGACCATGTACATTCCTGATACTTAAGTAGAAAACTTCTCTGCTATCTGCACTTGCCCATAAAGAGTTAGGTAGAGGATACTTTTAATATTAATGATCCAAGTGAATTCTTGATACTTGCTTGAATTTTCACTTACATGCACTGTGCCATAAAAGTGGATTCCATCTTTTTTATCAGTTTGTCTCTCCTAAAATATGTCAAGTTTTACAAATTATATTCACTTGGCTGAATTCACCTATAAGTTGAGATCTGAAATTCTTAGGTGTTAATTTGTATCTAACCATATATGTGCTACATAATTTAATGTCTCTTCATACCTCCAAATATGTTTGTTTTTTTGTTTTTTGTTTTTTTTAATATTTGAAATGTTTACTCAGCCATCACCACATAAAGTGTTTTACAACTGTAGTGTAAGGTGTTAAAAGTTATTTAACTGCTGATAGTCGTATAGATTACTTGTATAGCACATCATTGCAGCTTTGTAACTTTTAAAGGATGTGGAGTAAGACGAATGGACAGGGATTGAATAAAAAGTAAAAAAATTAGTATTACCAATTAGAAAAAAGTTGTCACAGCAACACATACGGTCATAATTTACTGTTTTTCTTTATCTTGAGTCTTGTACATTTCTTTTGCACCACAGAAAAAGCTAATAAAGCTTGTTAGTGTTTTAATTCTTAGCAAGCCTACCCCTCTTGATGGGTTTGGCACAGTTTTTACCAGCAAGTGGGATATATCATCATTATTATTATTATTATTATTATTATTATGTCAATTGAATCTCTGTGGGTTATTAGAAGTAATGATGTCATCATTGCCAACAGACTGCTCCACCATCAGTATACCACCCCACCAATCACTGGTAACATTGGTCGCTAGGAGTACCAAAGCGACATTTAAATCTCTT
Source organism: Acanthosepion esculentum (assembly GCA_964036315.1). Classification (NCBI taxonomy): domain Eukaryota; kingdom Metazoa; phylum Mollusca; class Cephalopoda; order Sepiida; family Sepiidae; genus Acanthosepion; species Acanthosepion esculentum. The sequence continues at coordinate 45,694,603 of OZ038518.1, forward strand.
ATCATCAGTCACTTTCTTAGGGTAGTGAAGACAGAGACTTTTTCCTGTGGCCAGCTGTAGTTCATCATTTCTCTTGTGGCCTCCACACATGCATAGGTACAGTACTTGTTTTCTACTTTATAACTTAGTTTTTCACATTTTTACTTAGTTACCTCATTTCTAGTTTTCAAAGATATAAAATTTTACCTATTAAAGATGGACTTGTTTCTAATCATAAATGATATACAAGTAGCTCCTAAGAGGGTCTGCTATAGAGGTACACTGGCAAAAGAGAGTTCAATGCCACATATATATATATATATATATATATATATATATATATATATTAAATACTTAACGTTAAACTCTATATTTTTCTTTGAGAAATAGTAGTTTTTCTCAAATTAATTATATCAATCTTTCTGTATTTTTAATGAATTTTCATCATTTTAATATTTTTTAATATTTTTTAGATGCATGATTTATAAAAAGGTTTTTAATGTTTGTTTTTTTTTAATCTCCAAATATGTTTTTTTTTTCTTTTTACCAACATGATTCATTATTCTGGTTTTGAATCTCAAAAATTATTAAAACTTAAGTAAATACAAGATATAAAATCCTAAACTTGGAAATACTCATAAAAAATGCTTATGAATAGACCTAATTTCATTATCTGGTTGGCATGAGGCTGACTGAAAAATAACTTTGTTGAATTTAATGATAATCTGTTGAACATTGAACTTCATGCTCCCATTCACAATACCTAGAAAAATCATCACTTTATCATGTATTAATTTACACATGTTATAAAAAATGACAGCATATTTTAAGTCCTCATTAATTTCACATCTGAATTTTTAAATATTTAATTTTATTTTAATTATTTTTGTTGTATTCTGCTCTTTCATGAAGCTGGTCTTATCTTCTGGTTTCGTAAATAGCTTGGAACAGCCTGTCATTGTGATAACAATTACATTATAGTTTTGCATAACCAGTGCAAGGGAGATAACTCTAATACAGTAAACTGTTACAGACATTACAAAAATATAAAAATACTGTATGTGTGTATATATATATATATATATATATATATATATATATATATATATATATATATACATACACACACACACATAAACACACAGCTGTTAACTTATATTTTTATTTTTTAAATTTTGTTGTAGTTTTTTTTCTTTTTGCTTATGGCAAAACCCTTTTTTTTTCTCCTAATATAAATGTCAATGTCTTCAGCATTTGTTAAATTAAAATGATCAATGTAACATTACAATTTGTTATGGTTGGATATTTATTCCCTAATGCTTTAAAATTTGCATCTATATTTATCAATGATATTTCCAACATTTTGTAATTTTTTTAATTTAAGAAACATTCAAACTTCTCCAGTTCATGTGAAATGCTGTCACAAAGTCAGACATTAATGGTTTTAAATTAGTGTCAATAATCTATAGCTTGATATTAACTATGTTTCTGTCTTACTCAGTGTTAAAAATATAACATTTGATGCTAAGTGAAGATATTACAAATGAACACAAGTGAATTTCCTTCTTGATATTAAATATTCTATTCAAGTACCTTTTAAAGCTTGGAGATTTACTCAGTCACTTGTCACTTTTATTGATAGCTTATATCAATCACACTGACTTACATAGATGTACTTAAAAAAAAAAGTAACAGTTCAGTGCGGTAATGACTATTTACAAGGCTCAGCAAGTCTGGCCCAAGGCAACAATAATACAACTCTATGAAGATTAAACTTGCTATGCTCGCAATTGTGAGAATCGCTCTAAGTCAGGTGTCATTGCAGCTTTTCACTTTTTTTAAGAATCTTTAAAAGCAAAGATGAGATAGTATAGTGTTTGAAAACTCCCAAATATAGATGGAAACTTTTGTAGGCAGTAAACTCTCATTATTTCTTTCTCTACTCAACCAAATTGGAATTTTTGTCATCTTGTAACAAGATCAAAATTTGACTTGGTGATAAAAAAAAAAAAAATCCTCCAATTTTTGTCAGCTTTCCACCTTTGAAATTTTTTCTCAATCATCCTTTCTCACAAAAGGAAGTGACTGCTGTCATTTTGTTGGCTTCACTCTCCTCTTCTCTCTTTATCGAGATAATCACCGCATGATTATTTCATTATGCTTAAGTGTTCTTCTTATCTTTATAGTAATTATGATTCTATTTCTGACATCAAGGACACTATACAGTCAATCATGGCTATTTCTTTGAAAAGTTACGCAAACTTAAATTTCCGTTCCTTGTGACTCAGTAATCTGGACTGGCTTGATTTTTAATGTTTTTGACAATAAGTTCTTCAGTCATCATAAGTCTTCAATTTTTCTTTATATATATATATATATATATATATATATATATATATATATATATATATATATATATATAATACTCTTGACAACAGTACAGCTTTTGATTCCTTCTTGAAGAGTTGCAGTGTTCTCATTTGATGGATTGATTTTTGTCTCTTCTGCTGAGATTTTAAAGACAAAAGAAAATGATGAAACTGCTCTTAAATTTCAATTTGGAATGAGAAAATTGGCTAAACTTGATATTCAGTCTACTAAATTTCAAAATACTATAACTGCATAATTTTTACTTAGAATTCAACTTGTTAAAATTACTTAACTAGACGATAAATTGTTTATGCCCAGAATTGACCATTTAGACCGAGTTTCTTTGGTACTCTGTTTTTATGATTGATAAATGAAAGGGTGTTGGACAAGGTCATGAATCAAGGGACCTCTTCAGAGTTTGACCAAAGGACTACCACTCTAGTAGTCTCATAAGTTAAAAGCTTAGACAATTCTTTCAGAGAAAATTAGTGTAATTTCTTTTTAAACTACTGCATTTTCAAGATACCTTAATTCAATACCTATTTTTATAATTCACTGTTTTGACTAATTAGGAGGTTACATACAGATAAACAAAATGAGATTTTGAGTATTATATAGATTATTTTGCTTGATTTAAATGTCATTGCTTATTCTCTGGAATCTGTTGTCTTGATTCCTCTGTCTACATTGTATGTGGTGAATATCAAAAATAAAGATAAGAATAAAGCACTGAAGAAACCTAGAAAGATATTATTGTTTTCATTATGAAATGATTACATAATATACCAAATACTCTTGTTAGATCAGGAAGAAACTGAATGCAAATTTCTCCAAGTTATTGTCACTCTGACCAAGAACATTAACACTAAATTTCAGTAAAATAGGTCAACAATAAATGCCAGTTTTTATTTGTGATGCTTTATATTTTATATTAGATTTTTTTCCTTATATATATATATATATATATATATATATATATATATATATATATATATATATATATATATATATATATATATATATATAAATGGATCTTGGGGTCCCAGGTATAGTGTTTTACTTTTATGAAAAATGAGGAACATTTCAAACAAATCTGGAGTTTAATATATAGACTTTAAAATAGGTTTAGATTCTTGCTGTAGAATGATGTATGGTAAGCTGGTTTTGCAACATTTCACTTGTCAGTTGGGTTTTCATTTGGTACTTGGGTGTGGTAACCTTATATCAGACCAAATTAAGTTTAGTAAATTTTTACAAGGAGTATATTCAAATGATTGATATTTAGTCAGTTCTTACTTTTTAGTTAACTATCATGAATGTATTTAAGGTACTGCTACATGTAGATTAGTTAAAAAGCAAATTAGTAAAAATGCTGATATGACAGGATGCTGAAATGTTCTCAACCAAACTGTAGAAGGAATGAAACTTGCAGGATAGACCAAATTCACCCCACAATTCAACATATGTGGCACATTTTTTTTTAAAGTTTCTTTAACCATTTAAAAAAAAATTATTATATTTGATCATTGAATTCCTGGTCTCCAATTGTATCTAATTTGAAAATGTCTTCCTTTTTCAAACTCCTTTTTAAGGTTTAGAAACAGGAAATATTGGAGCTATAACTGTTTTATTCACTCAAACCTCAAATTCAAAATAGCCATTGTTTTGCCAGCCCCATGAACAAGTGTGTAGTCCTGCAAAAAGAATACTTTTCACAGCTTTCCTCAGTTTTCTTTCAACAGTTTTTTTAATTGGCTGAGCAAGTTAGAATCGTATTCTCCATGAACTATTTGAACTTGTCCTTTCTGAAGATATTTAGTCATAAACATATCTTCTTTCTCCAGAAAAACCTTTCCTGCTGACTTTTTGGTTTTAAATTTCTGTAGCCATGGAGGATCTGAATACTGTCATTGCATTGATTATTGGTTGGATCAGCTTGGTTTCACCATGTTTCATCAACAGTGAGAACTCCTTCCAAAGATTATCACAAGATCATTAAAGATATTGCAAAATCAACTTGGTTTTATCCACTTAATATTGTTTCTGGTCAGCATTCAGACATTTAGGTACCCACTTACTTGACTGACATCTTCTGCATACCCGATTGCTCTTGAATTATAAACTTAGAATGTACCCTGGATATCTATTATCTCTGCAGTTATTTTGGTCCCGATTGATTGATTGGTCAAAATCAGGTCATGCATATGATCAACAATTTGAGAAGCTCACACTGTTGAAGAACTCAGTGTTTCAAATCATCCCACTTAAAGTTGGCACACCTCTTTTTCACAGTTGAGTATGACAAGCACATGTCACCCTATGTTTGCATCATATACTCATGGACTTGACATGGTTCAGTCAGTGATTTGCAATGAATTAAAAAAATAGCCATAAGAAACTTGTAAATTGGCACTTTACGATATAAAAGAATACTCTTTTCAGTTACAGGGACAAAACAGTGCTTAAATTTTGATAAATGGGTCAAGCCTATAACTTTTAAGCACTCCTTTATTGTGCTGGTCCATTATTGGATTGATCAGTATTACCACTACCATCAAGCTTAGCTATAAATATTAACATTTGACCAGCATTTTGTGACCCAGATAATTGTTTGTTTGATGACTACTTGACTTATATCAACTGTCAATTGTATTTGTCTGAACAGATCATAATAGTAAGCACTTGTGTCAGAGAAAGAGAAAAAGTTGTGGATCAACTGACATATCACGAGTTTTAGTTATCATTTTTCAATATTTGGAACCATAGACCTCCATTTAACTTGGATAGTAAAACCCTGAAGAGTTTCAAAGGTCTCTGCCTGCTGAAGAACACAGATTTTCTTTGTCTATTTCATCTAGATTTAGTTGGGATCAAATACAAACTCTATTGCCATCTAATTATTTTATCAGGTAACAAATTTTCTCTTTGAACTTTGATTTGTGGCTGTTATAATCATTACTATTTCTTTATTGATTCTTATATCTGAGAAAGAGCTACACATATGTCTGAAAAGCAAATCTTTTCAAGTGATTATTAGATACTGTAGTTTGTAATCAAAATTAATTTCCTCCAAGTGCTGAATAATTTATTTTGAATTTCTTGTTGATATAATACAATATGACACAGTTTCTGTTCTATGTCAGTTATTCACTTTGGCCCTTTTCATTTCATATGTATTTAATTTTTTATCACTTATTTTGTAGCATTTCATAAAGTGGACAAATATTTGGAAATATGAATAAAACAGAATGAATTTAACATTTACATTTGTGACTTTTGTTTTTAAAACACTTTCTTATAATTACTACTTAATAGCCTCAGGTTTTTACTGTTAAAAATTACACTAGTTAAAATTGCATACAAGACTTATATAAGAACAAGACATTAACAACTAAATCACTTATTTTTTTATATTTTTCAGTTCTGAAATAATTTGAAAATGTGGCTAAGTTTTTAGTTTACTCTCCTCTTTTCAATCTAAATATTTAATGTTATCCTGAAGATGTGATTTGAACATGATAGTGCCTGTAGGTGTTTGATTGCTACAAGCCAAGACTAGCTTCTCTTCTGTTTATTTTCTATCTAGGACAGCTACACAAGGAAGTAAGTCTTGGACAGGCACTTAAAATACTTAAATGTGAGTTGGCAGCTTGTCTATAAAAGAGTCTGGTTTATTTAAGTTTGTAATCACTTGCTTACAGAGGGGTCAGCTGTTTACTAATAGGGAAACTTTCGAAGTAGTTACTGGTTAAAATAGCATTTTAGCAATACACAATACACTTATAAAAACCTTTTTAAGAATCCAAAATAAAATTAATCCACTGGTTTTTGTAGGTTTTTAGATGATCCTTTTTTCAAGCCCAATGGCAAATACACAAAAAAATGAATGAATATTCAAAACAAAAATTACTAAAAATATCTCTACTTTGATATACTTATAGCAAAAGTAATTGTAAATTATAAACTGTAAAATCCAGAAAGTCTGTGCAAATTATGTTGGATAATTTAATAACGGTGTAATTAAAATTTAATCCATTTGTAATTAAAGTCTGATAACAGTGCTGTTGTTCTGTTTAGACATGATTTTTTATGAGAATACATACAATGTCAGTTCACTTAATATATGTACTCAAGCTTGGTAAAGGCAACCCAAACATTAAATTTGCTTTAATAATGGTGGTTGACAAATACTGGGGGGTTAAAAATTTTCATAAAAAATATTTTGAAAAAAAGCATGATACAAAAAAAGATAAATGAACAAACATTCTTGATCTCTCTAAATTTGTTTCAAAGAATAATATTGGGCATTATAGACCCATTTCAGCAGACTTTAGGTCCCATGTAATGTTCCTATTTCTATCCGGCCTAAATTCCATTATCTCTAACCAATATCCTCATCATCTACCACACTTTGAAAATAATTTACTGTTACCCTCCAGAACATGACAACAGTTCAGAACCATTTTACAAGTTTAGGTCGTGAACCTTGATTGTTACCGTGTTAATATTACAGTTGATGATTGAGAAACTCTGTATCATTGCAAAAGTACACATGATACTAAAGACTAAATTTCATCATTCTGCTTTTTGCCTTGCATGTATTTTTGCTTACATTATTTCTATTTTTGTAACTTTGAATTTTGACTTTCAGTTAATTTTGTGACCAGTGTCTCCAACCTCATTTTTTCGTTCTTTCTCTCTCAATTATGTAGTGTGACGAGATAGAAAGTTTGATAAATTTTATTTCAGATTCTGAAAGAGTGATTTAAAATTATTGTGGACATTTGTTTACACTCATTCTGTATTTATTCTTTGTAGTTATGTCAAGTGTTGATTTGATTTCCATCTTTTTTGAACTCCAAAATGTTTTCATCAGCAAGTTTTACAGTTGTGGCATTCTGCTGTTGTTTCACTGAAAATCAAATTAAAAATTCTTTTCCAATATTTCAAGATGATAGAAAGAATTCATTAATACATCATTGAAAATATCATCTAGAAGAGTATGCTGTTGGCAAGAAGCTGATTTTGTTGGGAAATGCAACTTTTATTGCCCTTGATATTTTTCTGCATGGACTTTGTAGATTAAAATTGTTTTCTTGTTCTGTTTTTATTTTAGGATTAGAAATTGTATTTTATTGATGCCCTATTTTGCATCAAACACAGCTGTGTAAATTTGTGTAGTCCTTTGTCAACAATTTTATCCACTATATCTTATATAACTCCAAGGCTTCCATAGATCATCAAAATGTCCCAAGTCAAAAAAAAATTGCTTCCAAGTTGATTGATAAAAATAAAATTAGATAGAAAAAAAAATGATGCACTCAGTACTGCAGAGATAGAGATGAGGCTTATTTCAACACAACAAACTATTCGATACAATAACTCCATTGTATATTACAATTGGTATGTTTGAAATAAGTTATTCACTTGATCTATAACCATCAGTTTTGTTTTGTAAAATAACAATTGTTTTAAGTTTCTTTTAAAAATTGTTTTATGACTTTTTTATAACCTCTTGTAATCATCACAAGTTTTATAATTATGCAAGATAATTGTAAGTTGTCAAATTTTCATAGATGAAGTGCTGTCATTGTTTTTGACTCAAATTTTGTTCATCTTATGTTGGTGTTTTTTATTGCAAAACTGATCATTTCTGTGCAGAATTCATGACTGTTTAGTAAGCAGCATTGATCAAAAATGAAAAATAAACTCCCAATCAGAGATATATATATATATATATATATATATATATAAGGGATAAGAGATCAAATCCCATTGAAAATTTACCTTGTGATTGCAGAATAAACACAAATGATTTGAGACTTGTGATAAAAACAAGAAGAATGAAATCCTCACAAAAAATGATAATTATGCAAGGTAATGTTTAGAACAATACAAATTAATGTATGCATTTCTATGTATTTATGCACAAGCAAACACTCCTTTAGCTCTGGAATGTAACATTGGAATTGAAAAATATTTTAAATATTTTGTCTATCAACTACTTTTGTTTAGAGACTCTTAATCTATCTTTTTCAGTGCACAAAGATAGTAACCTTGGATTTTATCTTGGACTACATTTTTATATCTTTTAATTGTTTTAGTTGATATTTCCTATATAGTGAAATGAGTTGCTGCTATCAAAATATAACTTTCTTTTTTCTTTTTCTTTTTTTTTTTTTAAATTGAACTAATTCTTGGGTGATTCATTGTTCTGAAAATGTTTATAGACTAATAATCATTTTTTCTTTGTGCAGTCATCTTTAATGCTGGATATTGTTGCTTTTTGGCTGATTTTGTCATTGTGATGACACCTGCTTTGCATGGCATTCTAACTTTGTTTCTGCTACTGCAATTATTTATACTCTACTGTAATGCTTACATTTTTTTCTCCAGGAACCATACAAGAGCTAGCTCTTTTGAAAAAGTCTTTTAACAATACCCACCAAAAAATTACTTTCACATTTTTAATTACTAGGAAATGGACTAATAATAAAAAATAATACTTATATGTTGCAGTTGTAATATAATATATAGCGTAAGGCTATATATCATATTACAACTGCAACATATAAGTATTATTTTTTATTATTAGTCCATTTCCTAGTAATTAAAAATGTGAAAGTAATTTTTTGGTGGGTATTGTTAAAAGACTTTTTGTTTAATTCCAGAATTCTTTTTGACTTGAATAGTTTAAATGTTGTGTATTGTGATCTGTTTCAGTGCTATGCATTTACTGTTTACTTAAAGAAAGAAAGTTTCCACTTTAAAACTTGATAAAAGTAAATGGCAAAGTTCTTCAACCATATTTTGCAAATACATAAGTGCATGTTCTCTTAAAAAAGATAAAATAATTTTGAATAATGAATATTAAAAAAAATAAAATGATTGACCAAATATAGCCTTTGAATTCTTTCATGGACTCCAGTTGATCTGGCTTTTAAAAAGATGTTAAATTTGATACTTTTATCTATGATTACATTCAATCCATTCCTAAGTTTTTCATTGGATTCAGTTGTACCTGGTTCCAAATGAAGCAAGCCTTGTAGCTGAATACTCTAACTATGGAGGAGCACCTCTCCATTGCACTGAATGGGGAGGATTTGGGGTAATCTCTGACAACATTGTAGCAAAGGCCATGAGGACTGGACATTTTTTGTCTCTACTTGCACATATATGTCTGGAACTCCACATTAAACTGAAGCTGTGTTGCATTTGTTCTCATCGGGAAACAAAATCTATAGCTACATTGGTTAAACTCTGAGATAGCCTATGCAATGCCTTCCTGATTATTAAATAGATTTTTTAAAGAAAGCACAATGTCTTTGTATGATATTTTATGGTTTATGACTGATTGAATTCACAAATACAATAAATATCAGCAAATTAACATTTAAATATTATCAAATCAACATACAGTTTTCACTGTTCACAGGTCACAATTTATAAACCTTGAAAATAGGTATGAATTTCTTCCAAACATTATCCTTGACTTGTGTCTAGCAAGATTTGGGAAGAGTAGCTATCAGCTTCTCTGGTACTGATGTGAAGTTACATTTTTTGCTTTTATTTGACTCCTTTTTTCTCACCTACACTTTCTCATCATTAAAAACTTTTGTAAATAAACAGTTGTTTTCTGCTTTTCATTTGTATTTTGTTGTGGCTGTCATTTTTTGATATAACATGTTTGCTACTTTTAATGCTTTTGTGTACATGCTAATCTCACAGCAAACCTAGCTCTGCCAAAAGAACTAGACAAGCAATTTGATGACATTCCCATCTGTTAAAAAGAGCCACTTTTGGGAACCTTGTTCAACATTGTATATCCAAGAAAAACATTAGATTCTTGGTAACCTATTTAGGGCTGATGATTGCTATGATCAGTGGAACTTGATCTCTATCTTTCAAAATAATTCTTACTGATTAATTAGTAACTTCACTAACCTCATTATGCAAAGTAATCTGTGCAAAATATTTTTTATCCATTTTAAAGCTTCTTTCATACACTGGAGGAACATTTTGAATAGCAACAGGAATAAATGGTATACTTTGTCCAAATTTTATTGACTCCTGTTCAGTTTTGCTCTGTTGTATAAATTATGTTTAATGAAGATCATTTTCCTACCACTTGAGTTTAAACATTTAGAAATTTAGATTTATTATGGTCTATAGTATGAATAGTAAGTTTGAACTCTGGTTTTGGCTTAGTTTTTCAAAATCCTGGATAAAAACAAAATTAAAAAAAAAACAGTTTACAAACTAATCAGTAACCCAGCTAAATTGTTATTTAGCTTGAAAAGTTAACAAATTATAATTATTGTTTTTTAATTATGTCATCAATCAAGAAAAAAAAAGCAAAAGTAACAGCTTTTTAAAACTGGCAGTGCATCTATGTATATGTGAAGTAAATATCTGAAAATTAAACTGCTGATGCCTGGTCCAGACTATGAATTATAGCCAAAATTTGTATCTCTTGCTTTCAGGTAATATATTGTTTTTTATTTTTCATTTGTCCCCGCATTTTACATTCAGTTATATTTAATAAGTTACTGCACCTAATTTTTTTTTTTTCATTTATGCTCTAAATTGGAAATTTTCATGATAGGGAAATCTGATTTTGCATATAAAAGATACTGACGTTTACTTTTGTTGAACTTGGCTCTTCAAACTGGAACTCTAAATAACAGTTCAGTTTCTTTTGTAGTGGCTATGTTTCTGTGTTGACCATATTGGTCAGCTTTGACAAACTGTGACCATTTTAATTGTTGGCTGTTTTTTGTATGTATTGTATTACATGGTATTGTTTTATTTTCCTATCCTCCTAGCCGTCCGTGTTCACAGATTTCATACGATGGGAGAGTTGGGTAAGTGGGAATCTGCAACTCTTCCTCCCTATTCTGATGCTGCTGCCGCACCCTTTAGACATTCAGCCCTCCGCCCCAAGGCTGGCAGTGGTTGTCTTGGCAGTCACAGTCTGGTTGTGATGTCTTCATCATTGAGATGGTCAGACTATCATCCAGTCAACTGACCAGCACCATCAGTTTATTTGCAGCAATGGCCAGTGATGGCCTGTATCAACGTAGTTTGTTGTGCTCCCATCTTAGTTTAAAGATCTTTATCATATTTTCCTTCTCACCTTCACATATATTTTGCAGTCAATGCACACTTCTAGATAGAAGTAACTTGATAATAAATCTAGTACTCATTGATAGGTTACTTAGCTTGTTATTACTAACCCCCCTCCAAATGAAATTGTGTTAATCTTTTTTTGTTCATTAAGATGTGGTGGGGGTGATAAGAGTTAAAATGGCATGTGGTGCATGTTAAATTGCACAATAATCAAAATAAAATCTTAGTTTTTAGCTTTAACAAATCAGGTGCATCTTATCAATAAAAAACATTAGCTGGTATATTCAGCTGAAAAAACAAGTATAGATTAGTAATTAACCAATTTGTTATGTTTGATGATAAATGTGAAACATTGATTTCTATTGAAGAGCCTAATCTCCAGACATGACAGAAAGAAATCATTAAATGACAATTGAGGCTAATAGCAAAAATTAAGTCCAAATATTTTGTTGGATACTAAATGGATTATATTTATTGCTATAGTTGAATGGCTGTTGCATCTTTAATATTGTCCATATTAATTTCAACTTACTGTTACAATAATTTTGAGCTTTTTACAATTTTCTGTTTTTGCTTTTAGCTTGTGTAATTTATTTAGTTTCTACAACTGGAAAATACTGTTTTTAATGATTACTTTATAAAGTAGGTTTTGAAATCTGTTTATATCTGAAGATTATCCTAAAATCTTTTAATTCTGTTGCATTTGGTTAGAGAAGAAAAGGTGAAAAGATCCTAAATACCAACAGCCAATGATATTAATTTGTAAATTTCTAATCTTTTGTGGCTTTGAATTTTACAATCACAATTTTAGGGCTCTGTCAAGACAGATACAAGGAAAATAACTTGAGATGTGCTAACATTAGTATGCTGAGAGGCTGAAAAGTTTTCAGCCTGACCAAGCGGGGATTCCAAATTGTAATGTTTTGAAATTGGTTAGATTTTTTTCAAAATTTGTTGAGCTGAGATGTTTTTTCAACACACTGATATTATGGATTAACAATCAGTTTGCTTAAAATTGGCTAAAACAGCAAAATCAAAAAGAGATGCCTTCAACTTGGCTTATTCCAGAGCTAAATGCTGCAACTCTTTGGTGCTCTGAGTAAATATATATTTCTATCAGATCAACAAGCTTATTTTAAACTTGCTCAAAATAAATAACTGGAAGATGTGTAAAAATTTAGAATTGATGAAAATCTGCTGAGGTATATCACTTAATCTGATAAAAATTGTTCTTTTAAAACTTATCAGTTTATTTAATTTTGTATCTAGAAGATATATTTAAAAAAAAAAAAAAAAAAAAATGAAATATATACTAAAAATAATATTTACAGCAATGTCAAATTTTTTATACAAAAATTCCATGGGTATCTTAATTTTGTTAACCTGTAGAAAGTAAATCTGTTAAATTATCAAAAATATTGATCAGTTATAAACTACATGCAAAATTTGTGAAGTGGTGAAAGTAATTTTCATGTTTTGACCCCAGTCACCATTTATAGCACAATAGACTGCCAGGATTAACAAACCAATGAGATTGACAAAATTTTTGCAAATTTTCATTGGTTGACTATGGTACAGCTGCTGATCACATAACTAATGAAAACGCCCTATATCTCCCTATTATATTAATTTTTGATTGGTTACTTAACTAATAATACTCTTTCCAACTCAACTCAAAGGATTTCATGAATGTGTTGTTTTTTTTTGTTTTTTTTTATGCATTATTACTGACTAGTTCTTTCTGGACTAATATATTCACATATCTTTTAAGAGTAAAATTCTTATTTGAAGTATATAATTTGTAACTTTTTTCACTGTTAAGCATAAAAACAGATCAAGATTTGCTGACAAGTTGACCCATTCAAAATATTTTCATGGAAGGAAATATTGGTAAAAATGTCACTAATAATAAGAATTGAATAATTTATTACTCCTCTCCTTTCAATATTTTAGAGTTAATTTTTTTAAACATGAATTTGGTATATAAAGTTTAGAGTAAAGTACTCTCTAGAAGATGATGATGCTCAACATATCCACTATTATGATCAACACACATTGGCAACTGATAAGAAATTTGATATAAATTTCCTTGAATGTAAATATTGAAACACTTGATTTATGTTCAAGTTAATCACAATAAAATAAATACTTTGTATTTATCATAGATTCATAATGATTTTTGAAGGAAAGAAATGTTAAAACAGAATTTAGCTTGTTTAAAAAAAAAAAAAGTTATGAAGAAATTAAAATATAGATTTAGTCTTAATAGAATGGATTCAACTCGGATTATTTCTGAGAATTCTTCTGGTTATTTTCATCTTAGACTTGGTAACCAAAGAAATTGATGTGTGACTCTGTCTGATATATTCTATGTGCCAAGTAAATAAATGCATTTCTTTTGGATAACTAGACCCCACTGAAGATGTAGTGTTTTATGATCTTTCCACATATTCAAAAATTCTTGTGTGCTTTTAACAAAGATTATTGCAGATTTTTTTTCTTTCTGCAAATTTGTCCCATTTTTAGTTTGATCTTTCATGCTGGATTTGTTGACTGAAGATTTTTTGTTGCAACTTTGAAAATCTATATCAGTCTTATTGATTAGTGTTACTCCACCTGCACCAAGCACTTGGCTAACAATAGCCACCTCAGCCGCTATCACTCTGCTGTTTGTGCTACCAACTGAATAGAGCACCATTTTCTTTGTTATATCTATTGTAATATATTATTTACTGACCTAAATCTGAAAAGAATTAAAAAAATTTCGTTATATTAGCCAGTTTTCAAAATTAACCTAGATTTAAAAATGCAAAATAAGCTAGTCAAAATTATGGCAAATTTTATAATTGAAACAAAACATCATTTCTATTTGTCGTGACTCCATTGATTTAACATAGAGAGATGAGAGATGATGTATCAGTAATTATAGTTATATTCTCTTTGACTCTCAATTGAAATACTTGTTACTTTTAACAGATTTTCTTGGTGATTTTATTCAAATCCATAATCATTCTACTATTATGTTCTTTTAATATCTGAACAGAGAATGCACCATAGGCAAAAGTTTATTAGTTGCATATCTGAATTGTCAGATAGGCTATTTTATCAATGTGTCAAGATATTAGAAATATAAATTTGCAAGAACATTTTAAAATCATATTTATAGACTTATTTTTTCAATGTAATAGACATAAAATAAAGATATTGGTTTAGGTGGTTACTGATAGAAAAGGTATTTACAAGCTTTTTTTTAAAGGCATCATAGGATATGTATTAAGTAGGTCTGGGTAATAGTTGAATCAATCAGTGCTAAATTTAAAATTTTATTCTTTTTGTTGACATATTGCTACATCGATAAAAACCATAAGCATTTCAGCAAAAATCAAATGTTTGCTTTTTAATTCTTTTGTAGGTTTGCATGAGTTACAAAAAACTAAATTTTGTTCTATTAAACTCAGATATTTACACTCACATTTAAATTTTCTTTCACAAAGTTTCATGCCTCTCAGTTGGTTTGATTTTGAGTGGTGGGGCGGAAGATTCATTTAAGCTAATTTTTAAAAAATTTTATTTGTAACATTAAAGAAGTGTTTGTTCTAATTTTGCTTTGGTAAGCAGTGAAATGCCATGTAATTCAAATTATATATTTGCAAGCATTGATTGACATCTTGTTAGTCTCACTTTATATAGAGGTACAATGATAAAAAAAATCCCTCTGGTAATATTTATTGATGATAAATTGTACTTTTCCCTCAGTCTAAGAAAATTGCTTTTTTTTTTTTCTTTCTTTTTTTTTCCTTTTATACTGTTAATAACATTTTGCATGAGCTGAGCAATCAATTAACTTCTTTCATTCTGCATGGAAAGTAAAGAATCATGTTTTCTTTTCTCTATTGATCTCTTTTTTTTTTTTTCTTTTTTTTTTTAAAACGTTAATAAGCATCCAATTTAGTTCTTAGTTACTTTTCTCTGTCAGTGTTCTTTGAAAAGGTAAGTATTTGGCACATACATTGTGTGATTGTGGAATTAGCATTTGCAAATCCTCCCATTTTCAGATCCCGCAATATCCATTAGATTGTTTTTTATCATTACACATATTCAGTTGAACTTGAAATTTTAAAAGTTTTGGTTCTTTAATCCTTGGCAAACAGTATAAGGTAGAAGTAAAATAAAAACACAATCACTGTCCTTTAGTAGCAAATGTGCACACCCATATTTCAAGATATTACCTATTGATACAGTCTTCAATTTAAATAATGAACTGCCTGTCATGAAACAGCACTGATGTATAAGCAATCTGATATTGCCATTTGTTATTCATGCTCAAAGAAACCAAGTAAATGTCTTTAAAATGTAGGACTATAGTTTTCATGCATTAAATGAGATAAGTATGTATGTCATGGGCCAAGATAATAGCAAATTAATATGAACAACATCACCCAAATAACACGAACTTACAGGCAATTAAGTTTCAACAAAACAAGTTATTTATTTTAAAAATTGTGTAATGAACTTCCAAGAGGGGGAATCGTTGAATATAAAGGTCAATTGTAAACAATTGTTACTGAAAATTATTTTTAGAATGAGATAGTTATTTTGTGCACAAGTAACACACAATGGAAGGATCAATGACAGAAACACCTCGAAATGTATAAATAGTCACTGGTATTAGAAAAAAATATAAAAGCCTTTAATATCCTAAATACCTTATGCATAAAACTTAATTTTTATTTAAATGTGCAATTAAATTTTATACCTATTTAAGTGTTCCATTAGATAATTATGGTTATTTTGTTTTCAATTTGTGTTAAAATTGTTTTTTAACTAGTGAATTTTTTTTTTTGTGGAAAACCAGTCAGCAATGTACTGATGAGCTTTGTGACTTTTTTTTAAAAAGCCATATATATTTAGCGGGTGACCTAACCAAAATCTTGCTTTGCAAGTTCAAAGGCCAGTTAATCACTTCCTTAGCTCTAATCCCAAAGTTAAGTACAAAAGTTCCTCTGTTGAAAGTGGACCCTTGAGGGGAAACAGTTGAATTTGGTTTTATAACATTGATATTTTGAACATTCTAGCAATGATTTCTTTTCGTTTAATTATCATATTTGATGGCATATAAGTCAACCCCCAGCCCCATTTACAGTCTTATGGGGTTAGGCTAGGTACAAACAAGTACTGGTCATCTGCAGTATCTATGTAAATATTAATCTACCTGATAACTTCATTTTGGCAAGTGGGAGGAATGGGGTTATTGTAGGTCATCCATATTTCATATTGCTTGTTTTTGCTTCCTTTTATTGGCACAAATTCATCTTCTTTTATTATTGATGTTTCAATATTCCCCTAATATAAGATCCAGTTTTTCTTGTCTAGAATACTTGTCTCTATTTTTTTTTAATAAGACTGATTTCCAGTTAAATTTAATTTTACTCTTTATAATTCTTCTATAAGTGTGTATATATAGTCATCCACAAACACTGTTTTGCTGTATCATAGCCCACCAGCGTGGCCAGACATCCGACCACCCCAAGCCAGGACTGAAACCCAACTGACCCAGCACCAGTCAGATTCCACCCCCAAGCTATCATCACATGGCAGAGCGGAAGAGAAATTTTAACGTTTTTACTATGCAATAAAAATAAAAGAATATTTCTAAATAGAAGAACATACTATTAAAAATTATATCAAATCATATATTTAGCTTAATTTGTGAGATTAGATATTATAAAACCAGTAGAAATAATCATCTGGTTAAAATGGGTACACCTCCAAAACCCTTGATGACCAGAGCTTGGCAGCTGATCTCTTCTCTGACCTAACTCTAGTAGCTCAGTAGGAAAAAACTGGCTGGTCACATTCAATGTTTAGTGACCTAGTGATCTTCCACCAGAACTTTCACCAATCGTGAACAGATGTTCCCTCATGGAGGCCCCTATGTCTTGAGTGCCTATCAGGCCTTAACCTCAACATGGACCTCTAGTGAAACTCGTACACATGATACATCGCTGAAGATACTGGGAAAAATATCGGTTCCCTGTACTGCTCCAGCAAATACCTCAGTCCTCCTGCTATCCTCTACCTTTACAAGAGGCTGAAAATGGAATACCACTGAAATGTATTGGTTGGAGCCACCTAGTCTTCACTTTCCACTCTTGATAGCCCAAAAGCAACACCACGTCTTTGTAGGTGACAAATTATTTTCCACTCTGCAAATCTCTCACTGCTCGATTGCGGTTTCCATGGTGAGTGTTCAGATGAACTACACCCCTTTATGGCTAAGACCTGCCATGCCATGCACATTCCCCCTCATTCCCTTCATATTCCATTGGTGAAATGTAAGTTCTACTCAAGCAGCTTCTTCCCACTGCTGCCTTGTACAACTGACTCCCAAGCAGCTGCTTCCTCGATCACTACAACCTTAACCTATTCAAGTCTAGGGTTAACCATTATCCTCCATACATATCCACATAAGCTGTACCTCTTAATCTGTAACCCTCTATCTTTAGTGGCCCCAGAGTCCTTATACAGGGTAAACACCTCTGTAAAAAATACACACACTGCAGTATTATCTGTTAATAAAATAGTTTAGAGGGATAGCATTGGCTGAACCAAAATGGTGAGCTTATTGACATATTTAATTTATATCCATTGTGTTGCTAATTCTTATACTAACATTAGTTATGGCATCATCCATTCATTCATTGAGTTCAAATGATCCAATGTAGTTAATAAGCAATATTGTAAATTATTTACCATTCTTTATTCAAGAGAGTAATGTTTTGTACTGTCCAGCTCACAAAAATGTTAAAGAACTCAGTCCATTGAAAATGATTAATAATAGCCATGTGACTACAAGCTTATCAGCTTTTATGGAACACTTCTCATACATAAAGGCAAGGATTGTAAGAAAATGGAATTTACTTGTATATTTCTTCAGTTGGAAACTGAAATACATTTCTTTTAAAGATTTTTAAATAAATATTTTTGTATATTTCAAGTACACTTTGTCTATTAAAGATAAAAACGTCCATTATAAAATATTTTATGAAATAGACTTAAATATTCTTTGTCACTAAATAAGAAATTGATGTATGAGAAAAAATATGTATGGGAATTTATATAAACTATTTAGTTTTGTAAAAGCAAGTCACTTTTTCTCTTTTATAAGATTTCTTTAATATTAGAATAATATTTGTTCATTAAATTTATTTTTTATAACCTTAACTAATGTACACAGCCACTTAGTATAAAATTATATGAAAGATACATCTATAAAGCTTCATATCCAAAAAAGTAAAATATTTTCTGAGAAATTAAATTTTTTTTAATTTTATATATTTATAATTTAATTTCTTAAATTATTTACTTACCAAGAGAGCAGAAGAAATATATTTATTCAGCAAATCAGATGAATATCACTGAAAATAAAAATCTTTTCATATGAAAAATTGTTTATATAAATGTAAACAGTAACAAATTATTTCAGCTGAGATGATCTTGTTTTGTTTTTTGTTCTAATCTTTTCAACAATAATAACAACTACTTCCTTTGTTCTTTCTCCACCTCCCTAAGTTGTTGTGTTATTTATTTTTTGAATATTAATACTGTGTGTAAATCTGTTTGTCCATCATCACATCCTTTTATTTGTGAGTTTTTATCTATTTACACATTATTTTCCAATTTATTCATTTTTGCTAAGTATTCAAACACTCATATGATAAAAACTTGATTTTCTTTTTATGTTTTGTTAACCTGTTCTTCTGCACTTCATAGCTGATCACATTTAACTTGAGACTTCAAATAAGAATAGTGATTTGGTGTTTGTTTGTTTTTTTTTCTTTAACAGTGACCCAAACCCCTAGTCTTATTTGAAGTATTGAAAAGGTAATGAGATTTTTATGAAGTCTTAACTCTTTTCTTCATTTTCTTTTTTCTTCTCTCTCATGTGCAAGTCATGCTAATGATCCTGCAGCTAGACATCTAAATTTTTTGGGGTTCACAGACTCAATGTATCTTCTGCTATTTTCAGGCTGAAGCCAAATTGGCTGCAAAACGAGCAGCAAGGAATGAAGCCCGTGAGATCCGAATGAGGGAACTTGAAAAACAACAAAAAGAAGTGAGTGTTTTCTCTTATTCTCTCCCCCAACTTGTGTGTTAATTTTAGCTTGGATCAATGTTTTTTTCTCTTTCAGCTTAAACCTCTTTTTACTTGTAATTGCAAAATGTAGAAAAATGAGCAATGCAATCACACACAAAAAAGGTGGGGGTGCAAATATGGAATTAAACTCTTGGAGTAAACTTAGTCTTATGAGAGACAACCACTGGTGTTTCCTCATAATGCACAAGCATTTTTTTTTCTTTTTCAAAGTTTAGAATTTCAAATTTCATATGTAAGTTTTCATTTCTCACTCATTTAGGTACTCAGTTGAATGTTATTTAACTTTATTCTAGTATCAGTATTTTTAGTTGTCAACTACCTTCTGTTGCATACTTGGCAATAATTTTTATTTTTACATGGAGGTTATAATAAGTCAATTTTCAAATGTAACATATTGTAAAATACTTTTATATGATTTCTTTCTTTTTATCTATCATCCAGAAATATATATATATATATATATATATATATATATATATATATATATAGCAAGAAGTATTCACATGACAATACAAATGTACACTGATCAGTTAAATAAAAAGATAGAATAAAATTGTAAAAATTTTCTTTTGTTAAAAACAAATAAGTGAACTAAAGAATTTCATTTCTTGAGTTAAATTTAGTTTTTTTTTCTCTCTCTCTCTCTCTCTTAAAGGTGAATGCACAGAAATGGGCTACTCTAGCCTGGTGCTAGGAATAAATCAACAGACCTGAAAATAATCAGTCTTCTATTATATTTACCACTTTAATAATATTGTAGGGATTCTTTGGGACAAAGGTGGTAATGGGGAGTCTACCGTGAAGAAGAAAAATTAGTGAAGAGATTTCATTTAAAGTGTTTTTGTGTTTTCTCTTTGTTTACATGCTTGACTACTCGGCTGTCAGTCTTTGGCAGTGTTAAAATACTTGGTTTTAGAAATTGTTGGATGCTGCTTTTATGACACTTAGTGTTCGACAAGTGCATATCACCAGAGCAATCAATGAAAAGATTTTTTTGATCTTGGGGAGGGTATGCTAAAGAAAGGATAAAAGGTGAAGGTTTTCTATTGATCTCACAGATCAATAGAAAACACTGCAGCTGCACATAAAATAGGTTGTGATTTTAATTTATAGTTTGGTTAAACAGATCTTTATACAACTGAGCTTCTTTTTTTTTCTTTACAGCCTCTTTATTTCTTCATACGCTGTTTGCTTTATTGAAACTTTGTTTTATGGCTGTCCATATTTGTTGTTACAAATACTTCAGCTGACAATCTATTCTCATCTGAGACATAAAGGTTTAATTTTTGATCAAATAAAACATTTGAAACAAGGTTACTCGGAATTGCCTGGAGTAAAATTTTCTTTGCATATCACTCCAAATGGACATGAGCAAATTTATTTTGATGTTTTGTCAGCTGAACTTCCAGTTTCATCAGAAATTTAAAAAACAAAACAAAAAAAACAGCCTAATGACGTTGGTTGAATCCAGTGACTTCACCCAAAGTGTTGTAAGTTCAATACCTGGCTACTGCAGTGGTGAACAAAAACTTGGAGAGTTGAGTTAAAGGGAGATAACAGATATCTGGAAGAGGCATGACATGTGTAACTAGAACAATTTGCCCTGGTGGATTAAATAAAGAGTTCAGTTTGAAATTTCAACCACCTGAAGAAGGCCAGAGCATACAATGGCCAAAACATTGTGAATATGATAATAAAGATGAAGACAACACTCTGAATAATGTAAATAATTATAGTACTTCATCTCAGATATAGACAAATAAAAAATAGCCTGTTTTAATTTCTCCATTTTGTATAAACCTTCTGGAACTGAATCTGCAAAATCTTTTTTTTTTTTTTTTACTTAATTTTTTTTTTTTTTTTTTTTAATCTGTTTTGATAAAGTAATCTGGTAAAAGTTAAAATATCTTGAAATTCTCTGAAGATAAAGCACTTTCATGCAATGTAGGATACAGTCTTAGGAATATATATCCAAATTATCTCTGTATATTTCTTGTTGGTATCAATTTATAGCTGATTCATTCTTAAGTCTTCAAGTGTCATCCTTGGACAAAGGAAGAGAGCTCAAGAATGGATCAGCCAAAATAAAATACTGTAATATATTTTATCTAAATGCCCAGAAGTTATTTTGTTTCTAATTATAGAATGCTTAGAAATGTGAGATATTAACATGTTTTTATATCAATAATTATTTCTTAAGTTTACTCTTTAAGAGCAAGTTGGACATGAGTGGGGTTTTCATTATGTCAAGAAAAAGTGGTAAAAATGTGAAATCATTAAGATTAATGCCAGATGAAGATGAAAATAATAATATTGAATATGTGACAGAACAAAAGCAAGTTTTGAGTTTGAAATAAAGCAGGGTGGTATGAATTTGGAAATTACAAACAACCGAGTTTGCTGCTACTCCCCACTTTCTTGACAGCTGGTATGTTGTATTGTCTGCAGCCAAAAATAAACTTGGTCACAAAAGTTAGTTCAGTGTGTCTTCTCTTTATAAATAGTATTTAAAGAATTATATAACAGTGACCTTTTTGTTGTATGATGACATTTAAGAAAAAAAAAAAAAGTGAATTTTTTTTTTTTATCAGTTATGTGAATAGATATCATAGGTATCGTTATTTTGTGTTAACTTAATTTTAAATTTTAATTATAGATAAACTGATATTAAATATATTTTGTTTGTAAATCTATGATTATAACGTTATAGATTTTATCTATCACAGCAAAAGCATTTTTTATAAATGTACAAGACACGGGCCACTCAATGTAGAGGGTTACTAAGTGAGGTTGTTGTATGGGCATAAGAGGAGGAAGTAAGTGCAGATTATTGAGGATATGTAGGATAGGTAACAGTTGACCATAGACTTTGAGATTATTATGATCAGGGAAGCATCCTCTCAGGCATCTGTTCCACAAAGTAGCAGTCCTCAGAAAAAAGTTGTGGAACTTCCTTCTTACAAATGGAATATGAAAAGAATGAGGATGATTCAGTCCTGTGTATGAGGCATGGCATGTCTTAGTTGTAAATATCTGGACAGGTGAAACTAAGAGATGTAGCGCATCTGAAAATCTTCCATGGAAGTAGCAAGAGAGTAGGGATAGGCTTGAAAATTGTGGCCAGAAAGACAAAGTAATTCATGGTAAATAAATAGCCACTAGAAAATTAAATATTTTCTAGTTTCTTATATGTGATAAATTTATGCAAACTATAATTTCTATGTAAACTTAAAAACAAATTTCACAAACAGGAGTAAAATTTAAAAATGAATAAAATATTACTGACAGTGTTTAACTTTCATGCACGCAAAAAATGGTGTGTCAAAAGGACAGTTTTTTTGTTGACATCATTATTAATTTGAACTACCGAGACTCACTTGGCAATGTTTATTAGATCATAAAAATATGGGAACTATGTACAATGCAATATTTATTATTTACCATTTTATAAAGAAATATTTTGTAAATAAATCTTTTTATCTAAATTCATAAAAACCTACAATTTTCAATGAATTGTTTTCTTTGACATGGATGGTAAAACATTGGTGAATTGCCAACTGATTCAAACTTTATACAAAGGTAAATAATAAAGATTTCATTATAGTTGGTTCACTTTTTTTTATAATTTAGTAATTTTTATAAATTTATGAATAAAAAAATTTATCTTATTTATTTATTTATTAATTGGTAAATGATAAACATTGCATTGCTCACATTTTAGAATGTTGTAAATATATAATTATTCTTGTAAATAAACAATCTAATAAGTAGTGTTTAATATTTTTGTCATAAATTCTCAAAGAACAAAGAAAGTGTTTAAGTTCATATATATTTGGGGTTTATTAAAATTTTAATCATCACTTTTTAAAACCAACGTTGCCGAGGGTGTGAAGGTCGTAAAATAATAGCAGTGTCAAGGGGAAAATTGTCCTTTTGACACACCATTTTATTCTGGGTATGAAGGTTAAACTTTGACATATTACTTTAATCTTAATGCAGCAAGAAAAATATTCTTTAATCTTTGCATTTTTAAATATAATTTCAAAAAGTAATGTGTAAAATTGTAACATTTTATAATGTGGGTGCCAATTATTTGTCTGATTTCTATATCCTTACCTTTTTTTAATACTACGCACAAGTATCCATAGGTGCTACATATGTTTGTTTTGTCACTTTGTAAGGTGCAGTTAATCTGCAAGCCAACATAGCAGCAGCACTTAACCATTTGACAGTTTGTACTCTTTGAACCCAACAAGCAATAAATTACAGTGTGTGTATTCAAAGCTCCTGTTTGATAACTACAACTAATAAGAATTTTTCGTCTCTTTTCAAACTTTTCTATATCATCTTACATTCTTGTAAAACTAATCTTACTTGATTCATTTAACTTGTACAAATGACTTCTTTTTATTTAACATAAGTAAAAGTTAAAAGCAGATGGTTATGCCTATGACTAAAAAATATTGACATCAATTCTTGGAGGATTTAGGTATACAAAATTTGAAGGAGTGTTGAAAAGTTCTTGACTTTGGCATTTCAAAATCTGACCAAATATGAGATTTTTTTTTTGAATGGCTTTTTGGTTGGGCAGACAATTTTTCCACACTCACTCAAGATCAGTTAAAATGTACTAATAGTTGTGCCAGTTATTTTCTTTTGTTGTTACCAAAGTAAAATTCATCCCGAGTGCCTAAGAAGATTGATTGGTTAAGGATGAAAGGTCAGAGTTCAATTTGAATGATTTTTATGTACAATGAATTTGAAAATGTAAATGTTGTGAAGTGTTGTGATGTATTATTTTTATATCAGCCTTTATTTCAAGGGGGAAAAAATTGATGTCTGGAAAAAATTAATTACAATAACTTGCATGATCGATCTAATTAAAGGAAATTTACTTTAAACATATTTTCTTCTATGTATGGTTGTCTAGTATTAATTATAAACTTTACAGTGCTGCAGAAACTGTACAATAATGAATTAATATTTAATATTTTTAGAGATCTTCTTGTTTACTCCTCCCTCTCCCTGACAATCATTTTAAACAGTTCACTCTCTGGATGTTTTTCAGGTTAAAATTTTATCTACTACATAGTCTGTTGCAAGTTCAGACAAAAGCTTTAAATTATTTAAATGATTTAAATTTTGCTCTTAATGTTGGGTTTTAAAAAATGCATCAAGAAAAATATTCTTTAATTTGTACTTTTCAAAATATTATAAATTTAAAAGGTAATGTATGAAATTTTATTACCTTGCATTTTATAACACAAGCGTTTCATCATGCTTTGATGGGAGTAGCAGGTTAAGTTTGGTTGATTATTTTTATTGAATTTTTTAAAAATAGTGAGCTGTTAGAAACCCATCCCAAAAATAAAATGCAGAGCAGCTGTTTCCAATAAGTCTGATTATTGCTCATCTAATTTACTCTGAACCAATTTTGATCACATTTGATAGTTTTTTAGTTCTTTTTGATTTGTAATTTCTGGATAAGAGAATTATGCAACTGACTTTGCTCATGTATCAAACAAACTTTTTATTTACAATGTTCCAGTCTATCGGAGATTTTTAATATTTCTGCAGTTATGTTTTTCAAAATTAGAGAATATATTCAGGCTATGAGTTCATTTCTACAAAAAAAAGACTGAAACTATATAATTCTTATTTAATTACTAGTAACATTTTGACCATTCCACTTTCCTATCTTCAAGGGGAATTTTCATCTTTTGTGAAACCAGTTGACGTATTAGCAACATTACATTGTGTAATGTTATTGATTATCTGGAAATTTTTTTCCTAGAATCTGTCTGACATACAACTGTCAATGCAACTGACAGGCCAACAATAAACTCATCAGTGAATAGAACTTCTACCTGAGGAGGGCTGGAGAATGAATTGGCGAAAATATGAGAAAAGGAAAAGAAAACACTAAGATAAAGATAGTAACAAGAGATTAAATATTAACAATTAATCTCAGTCTCAGAAAACAGGAAAACCTACCAGATTCTTATTTTGAAATATGAAAAAAAATATCTTTAGTGCCATTATGCTTACTATAACTTGTGTCCTGAGAACAAATTGTAATGATTTTAATGCCAAAACTTTACATTTATTCATTGTGGGTCCTTAATTATCAACTCTCAACAACTTTTTCTTTGAGAGAAAAACTTTACTATGTTGGTTTTGTCCAGTCTCTTCATGGAAATTTGGATGCCTCTGTTTATCTTTAAGCCCAAGTGCATTTATCATCTAATTTCTATGAGTAAATATGGACTCATACTTTCTCACCATCATTGAGCCTCTGTCTACTGTTCTGAATTCCACCTATTCATAATACACTATGGGTACTCACTTGGCAGGTGGGGCATTGAAGCAACACTATCATTAGACATAATTGTTTCCACATTTGTGTCTGCTTATGTTAGTATTGTCTTATTTTGCATTTTGCTTAGTTTTCTATGATACATCAAGTTAGGTACATATGTCAGAACACAAAATATAACAGTGACCATTAAACTACTTATTACACAGTTATCCAAGACTAGAGTTGAAGATGTCTCAGTCTTGAGTAACAAATGTTGCATGTTTTTCCTCATGCACCAAGGCTTTTTTGTCTTATGTGGAGACATGTTTGTACAAAGCAGTAAAAAAGTTTTGCTGGTGTTCAGTTTTTAATCTTTGTCTAAGTTTTTTTTTTTTTTTTTTTTAAACATAAATATATTCTTATATTTTACTTGCAGATCCTTTCATCTAAGAAACTGACCAATTTTTTTTAAGATGCTTTAAAATCAATGTCATTTATCTATTCATATTTTTTGTGGTATATTTTTTGATTTGTTGAACCTAAAATGCAAAAAGTGTGCCCAATAGCCATGTGTTTGTTTTAAAAGCAATAATACGGAAATATGTATTTAAGAAAATAACATCATAATGAGACTTAAGAAATTATTCTGATAGGCCTACTATTTTCAAAATAACTTTGAGTGCATTCTAGTGCTCAAAGCAGATGTTTTGATCTCAATATTATTAGAAAAATAAAGCAACCAAAAAGCTTGTTCTGTTTACCTAATAGAATGGCATGAGGAGAATTTAGTTTTAGCAGACTTTATTCAAAAAGATCATTATATTTTTTTTAATCAAAATTGGCACTTTTTTAAATTATTGATTTTAACAATAAAAATTGAAGAAAATAAGCAACATTCTTGGCAGATTTATTTTTCATTTTCAGAAAGGTAAAAATTGATTTATGCAGACTAGGGAGAGTATACTGCAAATTATCAAATATCAAAAGTGGTTTAAAAGTCTTAGAAAAATGTTTTCTAGGTTCTTTTTCTAAATTAAAATTATTGCAATAATATTTTAATCTTATAAGCAGAGATATTCCCAGTGTCTAATATCTTTGTAAGTGTTGCTATCTTGTATTGAATGTGAAAGCCAACAATTTGTCCAATTTCAGTTAATGTAAAAAGAAAGGTGAGGCTTCTGTTTGATGTTTAGGAATACTTCCAATTTTGTTTCTAAACTGGGGATAAAATTGGCACAAGCTTTGACAATTTAAGTACTATTTGGCAACTATAAAAAAAAAATTACTAAAGCTTGCATCAAGTTACATTTTAACTCTTCTGTAATTGGGGTTTTGTTTTATATTTAATACTTTAAAAACTTTGAAATGATTATGAATTTAATGTTGTAATTTGAATTTCTCTCAAATAGTGAATTAGGAAAGTTTCAATAAATTACTTCTATTCATTGGTTTGTATATATTTTAAAATGATACCTGCTCAGCTTGATTGAAATATAAACAAGTCATTCAATCTGGTGAAAAGCTTTTGACTTCAGTTTGACTTTGTTTTTTATTAATTTTTTTTTTTTTTAATGTTGGTCATACTTTCTGCATTTTTTTCCCTTTTCTGGTGTCAATTTTATCTTTCATAAATTTATTATACTAATTTTGCTGAAACCAAAGAACATCTTTTCTGCTATAAGTAATTCAGTCTTAAAAATTTTACTTTGAAAATAATTGGCAATTTATTACTCTCACACAAACTTAGAGCCAATTTTATTGTATATTCTCTTGTAGTTGAATGACTTCTGTATTGCTTAAATAAAGTTATTTTAGAGATTGGAGGATGAAAATTTGTCCAAATATTATAGAGTCCCTGTTTATACTTTTCAATGCATTTAATATGAATAAGGAAGATAATGTTCATGCTGCTAATATTACTATTATCTGACTCTTATGCTATTTAAGCTTTTTTTGTATGCTGAATGTATTTACATAAAACATTTTTGGAACATATGATTGAAAATAATAAAAATTTCATGGTGTAGGACAATA
Source organism: Acanthosepion esculentum (assembly GCA_964036315.1). Lineage (NCBI taxonomy): Eukaryota > Metazoa > Mollusca > Cephalopoda > Sepiida > Sepiidae > Acanthosepion > Acanthosepion esculentum. The sequence goes on from OZ038518.1 coordinate 45,722,571, forward strand.
ATAATAAAACCTAAGTTTTCTGAATGCATTGATGAAAATCTTGATTTATTTCTTAGTTTCTCCAAATTTAGATTAGTTGAAATTGAAATTCTTTGAACACTATTCTTTCAAACCAAGGGAAATATTTTTGCCATTAATTAAGCATTGTTACTTCATTTAGGTAGTCTCTCTAGCACTAAGTGATTTTTTTTAGGTTGATATTTGTTATTCCTGTTTGGTCAGAAGTGGTCAATTGAAAAGCTAAATTCTTTAAATTTGTATGATTAGGAAGCAATTGAATTTTGTACAATACATGAACTCATTCAGATGAAGTATTTATGCCAAAGTTAATCTCAATATTTGTTAGTTTTTGTTAAAGATTTTGTAGAACTGTTTACTAAGCTTAGCTTTGTTTAGTACAAGGCCACCATAGTGGTGAGGAGGTCAAGTTACTAAGCCCTTTGATTTAATATTTCTGTTCACCATTCCACAGATTGTTGGAGGTTTAAAAAAAAAAACTGTGCAATGATCTTTTTATGTTGTCATCAATTTTCTTTGAACAAAGTAAAATTTTATTCATTGAATTGTAAAGCAGAGAGCTGAGTATATTCAGTTTCACTTCCAAACACATATTTTGTGGACATGGCTTGTGCCTAGGCGTTACTATTTATAAATTCATAAAACAACAGCAACAGCAGTACCTGCAACAAAACCATCATCAGCCTAGGTTCAGGACCATGGCATCAATATGGCTAACCAACAATACCTCACAATACACCCACATTTTGTTGGTTCTCCATCACATTGCAATGAATAACATGTGCAAGCAAATACTGTCTCTGTGCCAATCTTGATGCCTTTCTCCTTAGATATCAATTGGAGATCAGTTAGATATATCAGAAATATGAAGTGAAAAGGACATCCCGTCATCTGATTATAACAGGATAGACATTAACCATAAAGCCAATATTTTTACCCTTGCTGCCCTTGCATAAAAAAAAAACATTAACAGAGAATGGGTTATTTTATACAGCTAAAAAAATGATCAAACAAACCAGAAAACACAGCTAAAGAAATGATTCCCATATAATAAAAAAAAAAGGAAACACAGCTAGTGGATAATCAGAAAGCAATAAGATGACTGAACTTGATTTCTTGTATCTCTCTACCAAATGCTTAACCAGTACAATGTCTGAACTTTGACTCTTGTATTCAATCTCAGTCTGCTAAACATGCTACCATTAGCCCATGAATTGATCCTTTTAAGTCCCAAAATAAGCCCTTACTGAACCATAAAGTCAAATACACAAACCCTCAAATGTACACATTTTAGCAATCAGCTTGGTTCTAGCAAAGTAAATTTTAGCTGAAAACAATGTTTGTCCACTAGCTCTTAGGGTAAAGTGTGCCATCCATGCTCTAGCAATCTAGATAGCTTGACACAAAAATGAATCTGGACCATCTGCTTTGCCTCCATCATTTGTTTAGCCAGTGTGGGGAATGATTCCTCATCCATGTCCATGCCTTGACCAACTACTAAACATCTAACATATCTTAACCAGACAGAAACACAAGGCTACATCTCATAGTCACCAATTAACTAAGATATTGAATAAAGAAATAAACCATCAGCTCAATGATTAATAAAATAATAATCATCTTATGATAACAACTGCAAGTTTTGTCCCCAACTGAAGGTTCACAGGCCTGTCATTTATGGCTGAGAGACACTGATAGTTATCGTTTCCAGACACAAACTGGTATGGCATCCTCTTAACAAACCAAAAAAGAAAATTAACCAAAAAAAAAAAAATAGCTATCAAAATATATCGGAGAAATTAATAAATACTAATCTGAATTATGACCAGCCAACCAGCTGACAAGTGGACTCAGCTACTACCATTTTAGTCACTACAGCAAATAAATGCAGCATCTTAAAATTAAATTCTACTTGAGTACTAAACTTATCAATAATTTTCTAAAATGGCCAATAAAGGAAAAAAATAAAATGACTCCTACAAAGCAAATCTCGATAACTAGATATTGGAGCAGAAACACGTGAGTCATGCGAGGGTGTCATATCCATATAGACATTGATTCTACTCTTGGAATCTCTTAATATATTTCTTTTCCACTTAAAACAACCTGACTCTAGACAGATATACTGAAGCCAAACTGGCAACAAAACTACATCTTATGAGTTGCTTGTGCATACATATAATCATGGTATTAGTTTCTGGTTACTCTGTTGGACCTAGTTTGGAGCAGGCAATTATTCTTATATTTTATTTCAGATCTTGAAATTTCAGAAGATATTAAATTAACCACCAATAAATTTATAAATCCTCTATTTTATGTGTTAGAATTATAACAATATAATTGCAACTTTACCAAACACACACACACAGCATTTTTTAAAATTTATTTTTGCATTTACAGCTAAGAAACACTGTAAATGTGTAAATAAAACAAAAAAATATGAAGTTTTTGTGTTTAAAAAGCTCTTTTAAAAGAATTTAAAAATAGAGCATTCTTATATAGGAAAGAAAAAAAATGCCTTGAAGATTTTTTAAAAACTTTACCCATAATCAAATGACAATAAATGTTCAATTCTGTCAATATTTCTTCTATGTGCCATGTCTCTTCAAAATGTTGGAAATCATGGCTCTCCACAACTTCCTGGCCTTTGTAGCTCTTAGTAAATTTTATCTTTTTGTTATCTTTCCTAAACCCTATTCTATCATCCATTTACACAAGGTTGTGCTGTTTTCCTCTGTACCTCATGCCTTCACTGTGTCCTGGGAGTGTCAAATTTTCCGAACCCTCTTTCCTTATCTACCCTAGAAATTTCAACTGTCTCTTTCTAAAGTAGAGGTGTCCTTTTTGTTTCCATTTTCTCTAAAACTTTGTTTCTGCTCTTATGTTCTGTCCAAGGTATTCTCAGCATCTTTCTGTAGAATCATGTTTCTTTTGCTTCAAGTCCCTTCTTCATCTGAAGAGATTATCAGTGCTATATAGGACTGACATTATCTAATTATTCAGTACTCTTCAAGAAATAAGTCAAACACTTTGCATTAAACTGGTATATTCAAAATTTCTTAATATGACAAAGGAAATAAAATCTGCTTCTGCAGTAGAAAGGCATAAATTTCTCAAATTGTACAAAATGTATATTTGACAACTTTTATCATACACTTTTTTTGTAGGAACCAAAAGTAAAATATGCATGTATATAATCCTTGTAGATGTTAATATATCCACTTCTTTCACTGTAATATATCAATGTAAATAACTGTCTGTCTATTTCTATGATAGTTATTTTCTGTTTTTGTACCTGACTGGGATTAACAGGAAAAAGAATGTGGCATAGCCTGAATATTTTACTGGGTTAATCTCATCATTAGGAAAAAAGACATCTGTCATCGGAAACTAAAGGATATCATTGTTTGTGTTTGTTAAACATTGACAGATTGCTGACTAGACTCAATTTGATTAGCTATCTTCCAACTGACGATACATTTTTGACACACTTGACTGAATCCATTCAGCCAGGTAAATAACTAGTTTGTACATAGTGACACCATAACTAGTAATTATACTAGGAAGCCTTTGCTTGCTCATAAGAAAGCTTGTTTTGTTTGCAAATTCAGTTTTCTATTTATACTAGCCGATTGTCTTTGCTTCACTTGGTAAGTTTTATTTTAACTACAAATTATGATGATTTTTGTTCTCCTTTGTCAGAAAAGTAAAATTCAAAATAGGTTTGATGTTGTAGCTTTCGAAGTGATCAAGTTTTTCACACTAACCTTGGCAGCCAGTCAGGAATACACACAAATCAATAAGATAGAATCACATAAAGTAAAGCTGCATATAAGGAACAGCTTCATTATTTTAAGTCTGCTACAACTTGTGTTTTTTAACAAAAGTAATCTCTTCATTTTTATAGTAATTAAAATGGCTTATTTACATCGCCATTAATAGACTGGTTCAGTTATTTAAATACTTTTCATTCTACTTTTCAATTTTTACACATTTCATAGTACATGTTTGAGATTAGATTTTCATGAAAATAACCACAAACATATTTGTTTTTTTTCCCCATTTAATCAATTTGTGACTCTTTTGTACATCATTATGTGCTGACTGAAAAATCTCTCACAATATTAAAAAAAATATTTTCTGACTTTGGATATCTTGCAGCTTCTGAAACTGATCAATTAAAATTCTCATTCCATAACTATATATGTATGCCAGTTACATTTACAGTTTTAAGTCTTAGACACATTTAGAATTGGCAAGAACATATTAAGTTATAGAAACTGGATATGCTAAAATTAATCTCTAAAAAGATAATTTTGTTGATTTTCTGTCATGGAACTCTGTTTGATGCCATCACTTCTATGCTGACGTTTTAAAAATATTTTAGAATTGTTTAAATTTTTATGCAGCTACTCCTCACAGAACTTGCTTTCTAACTCATTTGCATAAAAAAAGAAACTGTAGACATTGCAAGAAAATGTAAATATTGAAATAGGTAATATCTGTGTTTAATATCACTTAATGTATTTAATGGCATATAGGTCCCTCTCTGCAATGGATAAATTGCCATCTAAATTGCACAAAAATAAAAATAATACTGACATCTCATTTTAACAGATCTATTTACTAGAATTACACAAAAATATCTTGAGATACTAAAGAGCAAATTTATTTAATAAAATCGACATTGGCTTCAACCACTGCCTCCAGATGACTTTGGAATCTCCTGCAACTTTTCTGGATGGTCTCCTTGTTTAAGTTGGTGAATGCTGCCATGGTCCTTGCCTTCAGTTCATCTTTGGTGTTACAAGGAGTTTTGTTGGTCCCTGGCTCAACTATCCCCCCACACATAATAATCTTGGGTGTTGCAGTTGGGGAGTTAAGTGGCCAGATGTAAGGGGTGATGTGGTTGCAGAAATTGTTTGACATTCATGACTAGGTCCTCCTGCTTGTGTGGCATAGTGCAGGGTCCTGTTGCCAGATATAGGGTCTTCCAACAACCACTCTCTTGACACAGGGTAGCACTACCTCCTCAGGGCACTTGATGTAGGGCTCTGTGTTGAGTTGAGGCCCTCATTAACAAATTCGAAAGTTCTTTTCTTATCAAAATGATCAAAGTGAGTTTTCCAAGCTGCTGTACCTTCATAATCACCATTAGACTCAGCTGACTCTTTCCAAATCCTCTGCACTGTCCTCAGATTAGCACCCAAACATTCTGAAATGTTCATATTGGAGCTTCTGGCAAGAATGCCAAGCAGTACAGCATGTTGTTTACAAATTTCTGGTGGAGTGAATAGTGCTCTTCTTCTCAGAGACAGTGTCCAACTGACCCTACTATACTGTGCAGTCAACAAATCAAAAACAAACAATGCACATGCACAAAATGAAAAATATGAAATGGCGACAATTTACCCATCGCACCCTGTACTTCTCTACACTTCCACTAAAAATGCCTCAAAAGATATTGTTCTGATTTTATAGGAACAGTTGAGTTATCTGGGAGGTTAATGTTTACACAGATGCTGTGTAGACTGCCAATACTTGAACTGAGCCAAACGCCCTCATACTGTAATATTAAATGCAAATGTTAGATGTCTTGGACACCATCAAATACAGTAATTTCAACCATGGTGAAGATAAGGGAAAATCTTTTTTTTTCTTTTTCTTTTGTATCTGTATTTTTGAGATATGGTAGCTTTGTAGCTTTGAGATTCAGACAGACATCTCTATTCAATTTTTTTTAATAGAGCATATTATTTCAAATGAGCAGTTTAAAGCAGTTCATTAAATGTGTCTCATTTTAATTTCACTTGAATTGAAAGAAAGAATTTGGACTCTGGTAGCTCTCATCATTCATTTATAAACAAACTTGGAATAGGAATGTATTTTTCTCTGTTCTGATCTATTTCTCTGCATTTGCTGAAATGTGCGAAGTCAGCTGAACTAAAACCTGTTCCATTTATTTGTACATTATCCATTTTGAAATCTAGTTTCACTTCTTCCAGTTCCCCATAGAAATAAACAAATTTAAAGTGATTTTTGACTACATAACTTGTAAATGTAAAAGCCATGGTAAGTTCAGTTTGTCTCTGGAAATTACAGATGATAGGATAATGTCCTGAAAGAGCACTGACTCATTGAGTTTGCTTGTCAAATGTGAGAGGCTGTCTTTGTATGTTTTTTATTTATTTTTTTATTTTTTCTTCAGCCTTGCAGAAAAATATTTTATCAAAACTCCAAACTTTTTTTGCAAAAAAAATGTCTTGTTATTAACTGGGTAAAAAACTCATTATTTCCAATAAAAAGAAGCTCTTATTGTATATGGACTGTTAATGTTTATGGACAGGCTATTTAACAGTTTACTTAAACTAAGCTGAAACTTTTTCCCAAAATAAAGGTGACATCACCCACTCTTTAGACATCATCTTTCTATACTTTCAAATCATTTAATATACTTTAGTAATATGGTGTCCATTAATATAAGCTACAATGATTGTTTTACTTTGGTTTTAAAATTTCACACAAAATAATGCCTTCAACTACGTATTCACTATTTTTGTTAGTACAAAAAAGTCCTCTCCAAATTAAAATTCATTCTAACTCTATTGCTATTGTCTGTTTGTGAAAATATATCCTTTTGTCTTGTCTGTAAGAAATGCTAATAAAAGAACAGTTTTATTTGTTAGATATTTCTCAATCCAATAGAAAATAATACAAGAAAATACTTAAGTTGTAGGTGATATTTGTTCTCTTAACTTAGATTTTCTTTTTGGGTAACTTTAATATCATTGTAATTGAAAAATATATTAGAAACAAATAGTAAAAAGGGAGGAAAATTAAGGAATTAAGGAAAATGAAACTATTTCTTTTCTTTTCCTTTTCTTTTCCTTTTCTTTTTCTTCTTTTTTTTTTTTTTTTTTTTTTTTTCAAATTGTATTATCTGAGAAATCTTAATTATACACTTTTTTCTCTTCCAGAATGAAGAAAAACAAGACAGAATATATGAGCTAACCAATGATATACCAAAGGTATGTTAAAAAAAATATTTTCTCCATTGTTGCTTTTATTTTGTATTGTTGAGAAAATTTTTTGAGTATAATTTTATATAAAATTTATATTAGTCAGGATGATTTTGAAAGCTTTTAACCTGATTTCAATATGAGTGAAAACTCTATGAAACTGTTAACATTTGAAAAGCGTGTCATAAACAGTTTTCATTTGAAGCCCATTAATAACAACTAGATTGAAATCTTTTTTGTTTTCTTTTTTTTCTCAATCCACCAAAAGTGCTAGAATGTCATCTTCCAATCAGTAAGATTCAACCTATAATTAGTTTCCCTCTCAATGACAAAAAAATGTAATATTCTTTCATTAAGGTTATAAAAGAATTTCATCTTCTAGTCAGTAAGACTCAGCCTATATTAGTCTCCCCCCTCCCAACAACAACAGAAAATGTAATATTCTTTCATTAAGGTTTTAAAAGTTTGACCATCCCTTGTTGTGCCATCTGGTAACCTTTTCTTTTTTGTGTGTGTGTGTGTGTGTATATATATATATTCATAAGTATTTCATAGAGTTTAAGAAGAAACCTCAACAGAATGCAGAAAGCACTGGACGGCCGTTTCATCCTATATTTGGGACTCATCAGCAGTGCGCACCCACTACCAGGAATTGAAACCCGGACAGTTACGTTATTAAGCAAATGTTATACCAACTGTACCACGGGCCCCTGTGATGAAGAGGTAACAAATTAAACTCGACATAGCGCCGCTCATTCACATATTCCATAGTGGAACTCATCCAAGTTCCTTTAACCAAGGGTTGTGCCCCCGAGAGCCACGACTACTATCACCAAGCCACTCCATGCAGAGCATTAGAAGGTGGTTCAGGCAAGGATATACAAGAAATTGTTAGGAGGATTTGAGATAATCTTAAGTATTTCATCGAGTTTAAGAAGAAACTTCAACAGAATGCAGAAAGTATTTATATATATATATATATATATATTTCTAAAGAATTAGCAGATTTTATTTTTAATTCAAAATTTATTATAGTGTCTACTCTGTATTTGGAATAGACACCCTATTTAACACTTGAATAAATAAAAATGTTCTACTTCAAATATATATATATATATATATATATATATATGTGTGTGTGTGTGATGCATATACATAAGAATAAACACTGCATGGTAGCTATCAGTTTCTTGCTTCAATGCAATTTTCAAACCAGACTGGGTCTGAAGATAACATTTAAGTATGATACTGATAGTTGATTCCTGTGTCCACACTTTCCATATCTATAAATGCTCAATTTCCAATATTGGGCACTCTTTCTTTAATATTGCAAATTTTAATCATTAATGCATCCACACACAGTCCTGCCTTAAAAAAAAATATCTTCATCAATTGTAACTAAACTTTATAACTGATTCTCCTTCTAATAATCCTTGATATTGTAAAAGAAATTATTTGAAGAATCAAAATATGCATTGAAAAGAAAGATAGAATTGTATTCATTTGTTTAACATTTTCTTGTCCTCTGCTTTTGTTTTTAGACTTACTGGATATTGACTGTCAACATTTTTATTTTGATGATTAGTGAAATGATTGTTGAAGAAGATATCCAGAAGAAAGGCAGAAAAAAAATAAATCAGTATTTTGTTAGATATTCTATTGATTTGGTGTATAAAAAAAGTATTCATAACCATGGACAGATTGTAAATGCAATATTTCTGTTTTTTCCCCTAAAGAATCACATAAAAAACTGTTTACCCAAAGTAACACACTATTATTGACTATTGTAAAATGTTAACAATTTCATAAATACAAAAGGGTGCTGAAAAGTTCTATGCCCAATTTGCTTATCAAAATCATTATTCTGAGGTTTGTTCATTGAAATACTGATTTTTGTAAAGTTTGGTACAACCCCTCACATTAAGTAAGACAATATTGTTATTTGTACTTAGCAAATTCATATAGTAATTTATCTACTTGAAGAAAAGGTTTCAATCTGTTAGTCTAAAATAAGTAATTCTTCATCTAGATACTTGCTGTAACAAAACTCACCAATTTGGCACATAACATTGCTCAAATTTCTTCTGTTTTAATCATAAAACCAACAATTAAGAATAATTTAGTGTTAGTTTTGCTAATTCATTTTAAAAGTATCAAAATGAAAATGTTTTACTGTTTAAAAAATGATTTTCCCTGAGCTTCTAATAGATGAATCATTAGAAATAGGACCTCTATACACTGCTTTAACCACTAAGCATAACATATTTCAATACTTGATTAACACAAATATTCATCAAAAGCTAAAATTATTCTTTGTCATTCTGGCGTAGTATTGTTACATGATATCTGTCCTCCTGTATAGCAGCAAGTGCTGGACAATCTCCTCAAAGATGAAGAAGAGTCTTGAAGCAGCAGAAATGTGGTTCTACAGAAAGTTGCTGAGTATACCATGGATTGAACATGTGAGCAATGATGAGATTTTGGAGAAAATGGAAATGAAACAGAAACTTATGCTTAACATCAGGAAAAGGCAGTTGAAATTTCTGGGGTACATAATGAGGAAGGAGGGCTTGGAAAATTTGATACTCACAGGATTGATTGAGGGACAGAGGAAAGCAGCATGTAGTTTACTTGATGAGCTTGAGTAAATGGATGGTAGAACAGTTTGGGAGAAAACAAAAAGACAAAACTTATTAAAAGCTACAAGGGATAAGAAAATGTGGAGAGCCATGATTTCCAATGTCCTGAAGGGACATGACACATAAAAGAAGACTTTTTCTTGAGTCAAAAGAGCAAAACTATCTAGGAGGAGGGGGATGATGATGTTAAGTTAAGCAGCTGGATGAAATGTTTTGGATGAAGGAAAAGCTAAAAATAGGAAAATAATGAAATGCTAAGTGGAGGGAAGAAACAACCCTGAATCTATATAAATGGGTGGTGTGGTTGATGAGCTCTGTGTTATGCCAGATGTTATGATTATAATGACTTTGAAATTGCTGAAGCAAGAAAAAAGGGGGAAAAAATCAGCTGATATGGACAAAGTTTTCATACATTAAGAACGTCTTGATTACATAGTTAGAAGTGTGTGTTAGGCTTTGAGGAGCTAAATTACACTGAGGATAGACACCACACACCCACCCATTTCATTGGCTTTTTTTTTTGATACTTTACTTAAAAAGCATTATTTCTTTCCATCATCTGAAATTATTTTGGCTTAATGTGCAAATGTCAATCTGGAAGATGATTAACCCATTTACTGCCAGACATGGCCATTCTGTTGGCTTGCTGTTTGTTTCTAGCACATACACATGCATCCTTTCTACTGTATTACTTAATGAAATGCAAATACAAGGCACAACACACCTGTACTCAGTTTCCGCCTTGCGGCGCTGAGCAGAAGACATGCTTATTTTGTTGTGCTGCATCTCCAAAGTAACAGCAAGCATGTTAACTTCGATGAATTGAAGTTAGAAAGTGTTGTCAATTTCCTTCTTCATTTAGTGACATTTTATTTTGATTCTCAAACTGAATTGATAGTTTTTCCTTTTCCCTCCTGGAGACTTCTTTTAATATAATTTATATAAAATCTGTGACAACATCAGACATGCACAACTTCATTTGTCATCTAACATTTTTCTTTAGTTTTTTTTTTTTTTTTGTAAAATGTTGTTTCTTATATTTAAGCTTTTGCTCACTTATTTTCCCCAAATCAGCTGTCGTAGACACCAAGAACAAATATTTTAATTCTTTGCATTACAAAACTGGTGTTAACATGAGATATACAATACATAAGTAACAATTACTGAAATGTCAGATTACAAACCTTTCATGCCAGTATTCTTAAGCATGCTGGTGTCTTTGATGAATTTGCATTAAATTCTAAGCAAAGTTTAACACTTGTACAAAAAAAAAAAATGATGTGTCAAAAGGACAGTTTTTCTCTTGATGCCACTTTTACTGTATATTCCTGTGGTAGTTGTAAAAAGCTATTTTTAGAATTTTAATAAAGCCCGAACATGAATCTGGATTTATACATTCTCTTTTTTTCTCAAGAATTGACAGCAAAAATATTAAGCACTATTTACTTTATTAGATTGTTTATTTACAAGTTTATAAAATGTGAACCAACTACAGTGCAATATTTATTATTTGCCATATTATGAAATAGCTATAAAAAACAATTTTTTTTAGTCATAAATTAATTAAAAAGGTCTATGAATAAGAGAACGAGAAAATTTAAAAGACGTAACTGCAACTAACTGTAATTAAAAATTTTGAAAAAGTGCATTTTCTTGCCATTTCTTTTCTAAATTCACTGGTTGTGAACATTTGGATTTATACTTTTTTTTCTTTTGAGGTGTAGAGGTGAATGCATAAATCCAGTTTCATATGCTTGAGTTTTAAAATTATAAAAACAGCTTTTTAAAAGAATAAAAATTGCATACAGTCATGGTGATGTCAAGAGGAAAAACCAACCTTTTTGATGAAGTTATTTTTTATGTATGTTAATTCTTGCAATTCTATTTTCCTGTGACAACTGTAAAGTGATGCCAAATATTTCTTGGTCTGACCCAATTTTAAAACTCTGACCAAGCATAGAGACAAGAACTTATCATTACCTTTCATAAATTTTGTATTACAGTTGATGGCTTTATGATCCAAATATTTATTCAATTTTATTATCGAACAGTCTGGTCAATATCACAATGAAAAATCTACCAGTGTATATGATTTCAGACTGTTAAGTAACCTATGATCTAGTGAATAAGTTATTGAGTGTTTTATAAATCCTATGGTTGACTAATTTTTGTTCAATGAACTTGCACTTGTCATCTCAGGAAGAACGCAAATGTTACATTGTCACTACATGCACCAACGCATTTGACTTTCATTTGTTTTTTAGGTGTGCCAGTGAGAGTAGAATTTGTAGTTTGTTACACTTGACCATTACTCTAACCATCAAGTTATGTCATGTTCAACTGATATGGAATAGAAAGGCATTTTTATTTAAATCACTTTTATGTGCTGTATTCTTTCAGGACATGGCCAATCATGGCTTTATCTCTTGTGGCTCTTAGCAGTTTTTCTCCCTTTGCTAAGGCTCCTGATTCCCTCCCCCCACATTCTACCATTTTGACATAAGCTCATTAGGTAGGTGGCTCACTGCCTTCCATCCCTTTGCCCTCAATATGACCCATGAGGGTTAAGTTTTTCAAGTCCTCCTTCCTCATTATGAGTCCAAGGAATTTCAGCTATCTCTTCCTGATTCTAAGTATCTGTTTTTTGTTGACATTTTCTTTAAGACTTCCTTGATTCTTATTAGTTCTGTCCATGGAATTCTCAATATCTTCCTGTAAAACCACATTTCTTGACTCCCACTGCAAGGTTTGTTTTAATAAGAATTTTAATAACAAAAATGTCACACACATTTTAGTTGTTAGATTGTTTATTTACAAGACTAATTTTATATTTACAAGATTATAAAATGTATGAATATTCAATTTGATTGGCAATTAGCTGATATTTTGCCAACCATTCCAAAGAACACGATTTGCCAGCTTTATCAATTGTTTTGGTCAAGGTGCTTAGTATCCATTCTTCATTTAAGATTTCATCAATCATCACTTGTTTAGCAATAGATATATAAAATTAATCTTGTAAATAAGCAATTAAATAATTTTTTTTAAAACAATAAACATTGCTGTATAGCAGTGTCAAGAGAAAAGCTGTCCTTTTTTTTTATACACCTTTTGTTTGTGTACACAAAGGTTAAACTTTGTTGAAACATAAGTAACTTGTTTCTTTCATTAAACTAATTTAGAAATCCTGTTTTTGTTTTCATCCAAAAACAAATTAGAGAAAAATTCTTAAACCTTAAATTATGTCCATGAATTAAATGGTATTTTCATAATAAAACAGGTATTTAGCTTATTGAAAATAAAGAATGTTGTTTAACTAAGAGAAATCAAACCAACTTAGATTTTCCACCTCATTTTTTTTATAGCTAAAGACTTCAATTAGGTGATGAAGAAACAATACTTTGCTTAAATTCCTTCACTTGAAAAGACAAAATCAAGTCACTGAGGTTGAGTGCTACATAAATCTTGCCCTTAATGAACTGATTGATAATCAATACATCTTTTTAAGTAGAGGTCCTTGTCAGAAGGAATCTTTTAGCAAGATCTTAAGAATTTCAGACCAGATTTAGGTGTGTGGTGATCAAAAAGTTGCTGCTGTTAAGCTTTCTTCTTTCTGCTGCTACTGACATACTGCTGCAAGAAATGACATTGGCACAATGATAGCAGCAGTATCAGAAGTAAATCAATAATTATTTAATTATCTATACTACAAAACAGGATATTGAGAGAGAAAGGTGTTAATAATTATTTCTCTTCAGAATTTCTCTATGACTGTATGGGTTAATGTTTTCAGGTAACTTGATATATGAACAGGAGACTATATTTACTGACTTGTGGGAATTGTTTTCCTTGAATAAACATACATACACATCTGAAGATGAATAATTCTTTTGTCACTTTCAGTGATATTAACACCTTTTCAAATGAGCTGTAGTAGGTTAGGGTGCAGACATAAAAGCTTCCAAAATAGTACATGCTAAAACAATTCTTTGAATATAAGATTTTCATAATCTCTATTTCTTTAAACAGGATATTTTATGGTCATGACAAGTGTTTTATTTAGTTATTTTAATGCTAATTTTACTCTTTTTTTATGAATATTTCTTCTAAATGAGTCTATATAAATATGTTTAAAGATATTTTCTTATGGAGCAATTGAAAAAAAGATACATTCAGTTTCTAGAATTAGAACTAAAGATACATTGTTAATAAGGAATTGATATCTTGTATATGCCAAAATGTTTGTGCTTACAAATAAAACGAAAGAGCTTTTGAAAGTAATCTTATATTATGGGAATTCAACAGTTGGTACAGGTACAAACATCCACCCAACCTCTTAAAAATCAAACTAAGTAGAAATCAAAAATGTGCAAACTTACATAAAATCAGGAAGCAATGAAAAAATAACAAGCTATACAAATTATTATTCAACTTTCAATTTTTTAAATTCAATTTTCATTATAATTCTAAACTTTACATAGCTGCGTAAACAAATAATATTTATACAACAATACGATCATTAAAAATATCAATATTTTGTATGTGGAAAAAAAAGAAGTAATTTTCCATCAATTAGACAAATACCTTTTTGTACATGGCCTTAAGTTGTTAAAAATATACAAGGATCTTACTGCAATGCATCTATAAGAGGAAAATGCTAATATTTCAATGTGTGCCTGCTGTGTCTTTGATTCAGACACATTTCACTAGCCTCTATCAAGAGAGAATTTTGATACATACACAATTGAAGATTCCTTAAAATATTTCTTTGTTCATTTACTTTAGCCCCCCCCCCCTCTCCAATTGACATAAAAATAGTGAAAATATTTTTTTTTTTTTTTTAAAGTGGACATTGGGGACAAAACAGCAGTGGCAGTCTGTTTCATGCTTAAACACAATCTTCAGGCCATGAAGATTGCATTCAAGCCTGAAATACCACTTGGTGTTGACCTCCTTGTTCACGCTTATATTTACACACACTATATCTCAAATATTGAGCACTTTTACCTATAAATATAACATACCTTATATATATATATATATATATATATATATTATAAAATAGAAAGTGCAATATGACAATTCAGATATGGGAATGATTCATAGACCTTATAATTGATCCTGACAAAAATACTTTGTCAAAGAGAGCTTTTAAATTTATTATCATGAATTTCACTGAAAGTATAACATCTTCATTTCATCTTTTAGTGAGCAGATTCAGACTCAGATAAGCTTGATTATGGTAAAAAAAATTATTTTTTTTTAATATAAACTCAGACATTGTCTCCACATATAAGCACCTCATACTTTTTATTATTTTTAAGTATGGCAAAATTTACATTAAATTTTTTAAAAAAAAGTATTTTCTAAGAGATTTTCTTCATTAATGATTCAAGGTGAATTTTCAAATGTTATTTAAAACATTTTAGTTTTTTTTAATTTTTTCTTGCTTGAAGTTATAAAAACTAAGTGGAAATACTGTACTCTCTTGTAATATCTTACAAATTGACTTTGTGCTGAAAAAAACTGTCATAAGTCTGGTTCAATAATATAGTAAATAAATTAATCAAATATTGCATAATGTATTTGCTTTAACATAACTTTTTTGATAATATTTATATGTATCTTATATATTTAGACCATTGTCCTCATCTTTGTTATTATGCTGATAAAAAACAATCAATCAATCAATCATCTTTGTTATTATTACATTTTGGCTATTGCGTCCTCTCGCCTTCCTCAGGTGATTTTTGATCCAAATAACATTCAAGGAATTTCAAATTGAACCCTCTATTTAATTTATAAAGTGGATTTTTTCACTTTCTACTGCACATATCTAGGTACGTTTTGTGTTGTTCTTATTTAGTAGTGGTCAGTTATTGCTCACCCTGTTTCCATTGAGTCTGCCATTGAGTCTGAACAGGAATTGAACTCAGAATTACTGTGTCACCAAATTCACAAACCAGCATGGGACAATCCTTAATCTAGAACTTAGAGCCTTAAACTTAATCTGCCTACTGCTGTTGAAATGCTTGACTGCATTCACTGCAGCTTCTTTTTTCTTACTACTGCTGCCTTTTCTTTATTAATGGCTCCTGTGTTGTATTTATTTCTGTACTTCAGATGTCTGGCTCTCTAGCATTCTTCTCTGTCTATTATTTTTACTTCATTTCACAGGGCTTGGTGACTACACTTTCCCTCCTGATTTCACTGTATCGCCCCTAATTACATCTTTTCAATATTCTTCCAGTCTTACTTTTAGGAGGCAGCTGGTTTCATCTTGGTATTCTTTGTCACAACTGCAAAGGATAGCATACAGGCAGTTCTTGATCATATTCTCTTCTCTGTTAAGTTGATTCAGCAGAAGTCTCCCTGTAATATTGAGCTGCCTCTGAATATTGTTTGTGATGTTGTATGGACAGCAGATCGCCTGAATTCTTTCCAACAAGCTTATGTCAAGAACTTGTTGGAAGACAGACCATTGCATTTTTCTAATCCTTCTCCCCAACTCTTCTGTTTCTGCCTGCAGAAGCTGACATTATGTTATGCAAAGTAATTGTTATTCTGAAGAGTACATTTGATACTGATCATCTCTTGTTGGTATGTGTCTGGATCACCACTTGCACAGTGTTTTAAGCATCAGATGATCCTTTTCTTTACACTGTATGGATGGTGAGAATGAATGAATTGTTCATATAGGCTGACTTGCAATATATAGATGGAACCCATTCTCTGTGCATATTATTAGTACATGCAGGAAGTCCAGGTGATTTTTGTTTTTAATCTTCTATTGTGAAGTGGATCACATGGTTCAGCAGTATTTGTACAGCTTCCTGTTGAGGCCAGAGTGTGAAGATAACATTTATGTTCCCCAGCTTTACTGTTGACTTTAGTGGTGCCATTCCTAAAACCATTTCCTCAAAGTATTTCATGTATATATTCACTATCACTGGTAGCAACAGTGAACCCATAGCCATCTGGTGGCATATATTATGCCCTAGTTGGAAGAATATCAACATTTCAATCAGGTTATCTATTGGGATACAAGTACGTTCTTCAAGAGAGGGTTCTGATTTCAGTCAGTTTTGAACCACTGATTGAGCCTCATTTGTAAGATCTCTGGCTCACTGCATCCAAATATCTAATTCTTATGGATAGGATCCTCTTGGATTGAATCCACAAAGTGTTCTGAGTTCTTAACATCTAACAATGACTTCCCTGTTAGTGGGTTGACCCTATCTACCAGAGATCATCTCAGCAGGTGGTATGCCAAGCCCCTGCAACTGACTATTGCTTTCAATAAAGTACCAATTTAGGGAGATTATACATATATGGTAGCTTGGTGTAACATTGAATCAGCTGTCTATTCTTATTGAGTGTGAAGTACTTTTTGTTCTTATTTAGGATCTGTGACCACTTTGTCTCAGTTTTTAGGGTCAGATCTGTTCATACATTGCTATAACTACTATCCCCAAATACTCATAATATTCCAATTTGTCTCTCATCGCTGTAATGCCACTTTGTTTTAATACATAATGAGGAATTTTTAAATATCAGGCCTTAGGTATTTTGGCCACTTTCTTTTGTTTTCACACTTAATTAAACAGATCTATTTTATCATCAGACATAACTAATAACCATAAAATGACAAATAGACTTAATGAGTTCAGTATGGTGGAACATTATCAGCTGATTTTAAAACTATGTTGCTTACATCTTTTCATTAAACAATTCTCAAATAGACAAACAAAAAATGGGCCACTTAGGAACAAATGTGTTGTACAAATTCCACAAAATAAGGTATACCTGTCATGGCTTTTTATATTCAAAACTTGCACTTAGTTTTATATAATGTTTTTTTTTTTGTCGTTTTACAAAACAAACTTATAATTTGTCAACTAAAGTACACGACCCTTCAAGAATTTTTTTTATGACTTTTGGTGGCAGTTGTATATTCAATATGCAGAGGCTATGGAATTGCCTTCACCCTGACACCACTCAAGAGCTGGTTACATTTATTCCTGTCTTCTGCTACAAGCATCCGCCTGTCAACTCGATCATTAAATAACAAATTTCAAATACGTGAGTTGCTGACCAAATGATATTCTGGGTGTCATCTTATCAGTTGATGCAGGGAGGGACGTGTTTCAGATTAGTGTCCTTCCACAGGTCAACTACCTGCTAGACAAAGTTTTCAAAGCATTTTTCATGCAGTTATTTTTCTCTTGGATTCTGTTCAATTTTAGCCATGCTATGTACAAATTGAGAAATAAATTCTACTTGGAAGAATCAAATAACAAAGTCCTTAGTATGTCTTTGATTTCATGAGTATCTAAACATTTGAGAAGTCAACGGGTGCACAAATTCATCATTCTGAAACTTCAAAGATACTTCAGGGATCACGCTACATTGGATTTGAAAGTTAGTAATGCCATGGTTAAAAATGTCCAACTTCTACTAACTGAATAAACACCATGAGTAGAAGTTAAATTTCTAACCTATTTCATTAGTTGCAATCCCATATACAGGCAGCCATTTTTATTCTCTTTATTGTAGTAACATCATTTATAATTGTTACATGTTGGATTTGCTAATCCTTTAGTATAAATGTTCAATCTCTTAAGTGCCAATATAATTGAATGGTGATATTTACTTCATAAATATTCTTTGAAATTATAAGATGTCATCATAATTATTCAATTATTTGTTTTGATTAGTATTTCATCTTTGTTTTCATCACTACATATTGGCCATTATATTTGGTCTCATTTCTCTTTCTCTCTCTCTCATTATTTAATCAAGACTTTTTTTAATAAATCATTCTGGTGTGACACAGTAGATCCCCTGCTCAACTGGTTAAGACCTCCACATAGTTAAATGAACTGTAAATGATTGCTTGGAGCAACTGGTGGTTCTATGACAACCAATTGCGTCACCAGTAAAATTGAGATGTGAGAGTTTTAAAGCAATTACCTTCTATATAAAAGTAGGGCAAAGAAAATAAAAACTTTTGAATCAAGTGACACTCAACAGGAAGGTATGGAATTCCGGTCATGTGCCATTTTCTAGATAAAGGTAGTCACAGTAAGAAGAGAGATGAGCTGTTGATCCAACAAGTCATGTTGATAGCAGTCATTCAGCAGAAATAAAAAAAGAAGCGAAGGATCCCTAAGTGTCACCTACATATTCCCAGAGAGTGTTAGGCCCAACTCAAACTTAGCCTTGAATAAAGAACTCAGTATGTGGAAAATGTTTTCTTTTTTCTTTTCTGACTATGGTAATATTTCACCTTGTTTCCTTGTAAACTTAGACCGAACCTTTCCAGTTCTACTTGAACTAATGCAGATGGAAATCGAAATACTGTGGGGGTGAATCTGTCTAGTTTGTGAAATGACCTGGCTGTATGTCATCATACATTTAATTCTTACATGTATGCCAATTACACATGTATGTACAATCACACAAAATATTTTTATGCATGCATATTGTATATGCATCATATGTATTAACCTGCATTAACATTAACACTCTCACTCACTAGAAAACAATGCGCCATAATATTTACATACCTTATGTCAGGTGTGCCTTATACTTAAAAAAAAAAAAAAAAAAAAAAAAAATAACTATTAAATAAAGTATAATTCAATTTATTGGATCTAAATGTCAGTTACCCATGAGCAGTATAGATTAACAAGTAAGACTGACAGAAGAAAAAAATCTGTTTAAATGCCGAGGAGATCAACTCATATATTCATTTTCTTATTACATTCATAAGACATTAACAATGACATTTGTTGCAGTATGTCCTCCTGATCACATTTGCTTTATGGAATGTAGGCCTCTACATGGTATTGTGTTCTATACTGCATTTTATCAAACTCCTGCACACAGATTCCTTCACTTTCTATATTCTCCAATGTGCAATCAGTGTTAAACTTTTCTCTCACTTCTCTGCATTTTAACAAAAAGGACAATGTTATTCATTAAGTGTTATTTGATGTTACTTGAACTCTCTATAAATGTGCATAAATTATTTATTTTCTAAAATTCTTAGAGTAATGATTTTTATTTTACTACTAACTGAATGCTTGATTATACACACACACACACATACATATATACATATATATATATATATATATACACACACACACACCATAATATTTACATACCTTATATAAGGTGTGCCTCATACTTAAAAAAAACTATTAAATAAAGTATAATTCAATTTAAAAGGAGTAAGGAAGTAATAAAACTATAGATAGCGAATCTTCTGTTACTGTTTTTCTTTCATCATTATCCCTTCTCCCTTTTCTTTTGTTTTCCTTTACTTTTTCTCTAGCTTCTTTAATAACCTTTCTTCCCCCTTCATCCTCTCTAAATTAGTAGATAGGTGATATATACTTTGAACATATTAATAATATTGAGTATATTTAGGCAACATTGTTCCATTTGATTGTAATGACTTTTGGTTAGTTTTTCTGGTGGTTAATTTGTCACTTTATTTCAGAAAAAAAATTTACTCTGATCTTAACATTTAATTTCAGCAAGTACCTTAGCCTGTTTGCAACAAAAATAAAACAAGGAGACACTCACCATTTTCAGTTGTGTGTATTTGTGTGTGTAACATTTTTCACAGCACATGAAGCAGGAATACTGATCAATACACAGAGTAATGGATAGCATGTCGGATTGAGGAATCTGAGAGCAGAGTTTGAATTTGTCAAATCCATTACATTTACTTATGTGCTAATACCCTTGGGAAAGGTATTAATCCTCTTCTCCCCCCAGCTATGGGTAAATAGCAGGACAGACCGGGTTGGATGGTAACTGGTCTACTGCAAAAAAAAGGCAACCTATTACGGGGGAAAAATCTGCCTCGTCAATCATGTAGCAAAAGATACATGATCACCTTAAGCGTGTACCACGCATGACTGACAATGCTTACAAATATATATGAAATAATAAGGGTCTGTCATAAAATGTGAAACTTCATAAGAAAATTAGTCTGGCTATGCAAGAAAGATGGGAAAACTTTGGCCAGATATTGCAAAATTAAAACAATTTATTTTTAAATAAATAATGGCAAAAATCAAAAATCTAAATGCAATGTCAGTCACTCTTCTGTTATCTGAATTTTTGTTCTTTTATTGTCCTCACTCTCAGTAATCCCTTGCATCTGAGTGGCTTTCATTGCTTTGTTTGGGATGAAATGATTATCAGAAAAAAAAATTAATTTATGTAATAAATTTCATGATGAGACTGAACATTTTTTTGTTCATTTTCAAAGTAAGTTCTCTAAAAGATGGGGAGGGGTGAATATTTTTTTATATTATTTTTGGTCATGCCCCACTTTGGTATTTCTAAAATTCTGGTGTGTGTGTGTCCCCGTAATATTTAATCCTTACATGTATGCCAATTACACATGTATGTACATTCGCACAAGACATTTTTATGCATGCATATTGTATATGCATCATATGTATTAGCACACATTAACACTCTCACTCACTAGAAAACAATCCACTGTTAATAACTCATTCTCGAATTACCCCCTTATTCTGTTAGTATAGTAAGCTGAAGGGTGCACATCTTACGCTTGCCCCACCAAAATATTACCATGCCCCACATTGGGAATCACTGATATATATGGACTGTATTTATGTAACCCCCACCTCCCCTGCCAAAAAAAAAAAACTATAAAAATACTTTAAAAACTCACTCTGCATATTATATCATGTACATCATGTCCTGAGGTAAGTGTTAAATTCATTTGAAACTTTTCTAGAATATTTCTCACTTAAATATTTTTTTGTTAAACAAGATTATTACTTAATTGTACCATACTAGATGTTTGAGGTCTATACAGATTAGAAGAAAATTTATTTTTCTTTTTACATTTCCTGCCAAACTATAGGTGTATACTGAACCCAGCCATGGTTTAAATGGTAGTCAACTGGGCTCTCAAGCTATCAATGGCAGTAGTCAAGAAGGACTACTCTGAATTGAAATCCACAGGGAAGGCAATGGGAAACCACTCCATTATATTTCTCAAAGTCATGACAGTTCACAGATAATAAAGAAATGGAATTAGTGAAGAGCAATCATCAATTATGTCCTGAATGGTGAAAGACTCCTGAATTCCAAGCTGTAGAAAAGGCAATGGGAAACCACTCCATTATCTTTCTCAAAGCAATCTGTGAAGAGATTTGATTGCCTGTTGTTCACTTGGTGGCTATTCTAGAATGTGGAAGATTAGGCATGTATTTTGTTTTTCTTTTAAGTTTAACATTTATTTGTATTTTTTATTTTTATTTTTTTTCAGACATCAATGCGACAGTTTGGTGGTGGTAGCAGTAGACGAGGGAGTGAAGATTCCACCACAGATGAGGGATCTCGGGAAATGCGAGTAAGTACTTTTTTTATGGAAAATTATAGAAAGCAACTTTATTTCTATCAGTTCACTCACTAGCTGTAATCTGGAGATTTTGTAGCATGTTAAAATTGTAAAATTTTATTTTTGATCAACATATTCATATCTTTATTTTTAAGTTAAATTTTCCCATTAACTGTGGGTGATGAGAATTTCTGTCATTGCAGTTCTCTACGTCACCTTTTGAATGACAGCAATTTCTGCTACAGTTAAAGGGTGAATAAGTTACTGTGGTATTCAATTAAAGTATCTTTTTAACTCTACTTATGTAATGGATTACCAAAAAGAGTCCATAAAATGAAGCTGGTTGAAGATTAAAATCTTGAAATCAATTGATATATATCATAATTCTGACCTTCAAAGAGTAGCAAAAGGAGTAAAAGTTTTAGGTTATGGTTATCAATAAAAAAGAAAAAGGCATTTTTTTTTCTCTGATTGAAATGACTTGTGTATAAAAGTTACAATGTCATAAGAGACTTTGAAAAGCTTTCATTTGTTTTTAGGCTCAACTTTTTTTTTTATATTTGTTATGCTTTGCAGATTTATATTTGTTATGCTTTGCAGATTTATATGCATATCCACAAATGTCTTTTTCAATTCAAAATCAATGAAGATTTATCCGATGAAGAGTTGCTATGTTTAAAAGATGAAGTTTCATTAAAGATTTGTTGGGGAGTATGACTTTAATCAAAAACAGATTGGAAAGTAAGCTGCCTCTCTGATCCACCCAAACATGTTTTGAGATATGAGCAATCAGTGTACATTGTAAAGAGTGCAAAGATGGTTGTATTTGTGACTCATAATGATGCTTGATCTGACTAATTCTGATTCTTTGACATGTCTATTGTTATCTTCTCTGTCATCAAAGGGTCTCTCTTTTTACAATAATATCAGCCAAGCTGTCTATTATTTTGATCACATGAGTTTGTAGTCACAAGACCCAACAGCAGTTAACAAACTTTTAATAAAAACAGTGAGCTTTCTGCTGAAACATAACAACAACAAAGATGAGGATAATAGTCGGAATGTAAATAGTGAGCTTTATTATAAAAAAAAAGTAAAGGGATACAAATTTCAAGTTAATATTTATGAAAATAAAATGTTTCTATCTTTCTAATAGGTTATTCATCATGATACAATTTTGTTTATTTTTGATGCCAATTATAAATACAGATGGCATGCATATAATTTGGACTCTTAGATTCAATGCAGTTTCAGATTTTATATTTTACTTTTGTATAATTTTGGACACTTAATCTCAGGATGAAGAGAGCTCAATGTATTGTATACAGAGCAATATATATATATATATATATATATATATATATATATATACGCACCTCCAAAGAATAGTGATACTTAAGGTTTCAAATGCATTTTTAAAAATGAAAAATCTTGAAGTTTTTATTTTAGCTTTGATTTCAAGCTAGTAGGTTAAATTTAATATTTCCATTATGCAAAATACTTTGCTGTATTTCAAAATGCATTGAAATTGCTTTGAATGATTTTTTTTAATTACTGAAACTGGTTGATTTTAGTCATATTTACAAATCTCTCAGCAATTCTCTTAAAATATCTTTCAAAAATATACTCTTCTTATTTGAGAAAGATTAACTGATTTAAAGTTCCCTTAATCAGATTTAAAACATTTACTTTTAATTTAAAATATTGCAGAAAAGCATTTTTAACACAGAGGTGAGTGTTTTTATAAAGTGTTGACAACTATCTTGACAGACATATGTTTGGAAATGTTTTTGTGGGGTGAGGGGCACATCTGTAAAAATTACGTACTGAATATAATCTTAGAATTTTTCATAGAATTTTTTAACTTCCCAGTAATCTTAAAAAATTTAGATATAATGTTTTATTAAATTTTAGTTTACTTTGGCTTTAAATTTATTATAGTTACTGCTCTTATTTGCTGATAATGTTGTGTATAGATGTCCAAATTTATAAAAATCGGCACATTTATATACAGGGTGATTACTCCTATTTTATGTATGAGCAGCCAGTCAGGAGTCCTGACTTTAACACCCTGTAACTTTTTTCTTTAGGGTTGGTTAAAGGAGCAAGTCTACTATACCAAACCAAGAGTTTGGAAGAACTTGAAGGGCGAAATAGAGAATTATGTTATCCTAAATGTTATTTAGGACAACATAATTCTATATTTCTAATTAAAACTTATCATTGTGATGTTAAATAACAACATTTAGTGTAACATGCAAACTTTATTTTTTGATAACATACATTATACAGTATTTGGTGGGGAGTGTTAAACAAAACATTTAAGATAGCATAAAATCTTTATTTATCAATAAAAAAAAAATAAAGCACCCACATACATAATGACTATGATCATCAAGATCTGATGCAAAGAGCTCATCATAAGCGCTGTCATTTACAGTTTCGTCATATAGGTTCAACTCATATACTACAGATATCAGATAAAATCATAAAAATTTGCCTAGATTTTGAGTCTCATCTTCTCTATAAGTTGCCTTATATATGGAAATATACAGTATGTTCTAAAAAAAAAGGGCTCAATTTCACAATTCAAGGGAAATAATCATTTTAAAAAATGAAATTGCCAAATAGAATAGTAGTGAAATAAGATTTCTCATTACAAAAAGCAAAAACAGATGAAATATTTTTACAGAAATCTGCATTGTTTTTTATTAAAGCTTTTGAGCATATGTACAGCTGTGACAAATCTCAAATAGATTTTATTCAATGAAATGCAAACCTCACTCATGGTTTTTATGCAAAAACATACGCTGAATTACAAATACTACTTTTACTTTTTTGTCAAGGTTTAACAAAACTAATCTTGTATTTTACATTTTTCAATGCAAAAAGAAATAATGTCTGACAGTTTGATATCTTTTATAATCATATTTGAATCCAATCTTCTATTTTTCTATCATGTTTATTTTCTACTCAAGTAGATTGTGTATATATATATATAAAAATGTGTGTGTCTGCAGACAATATCAAGTGTTCATTGACAGTTTCTATTCTGTATACAATGCCCAACATGAGCAAAAACGCCTGATGTGGTAATTTCTAAGGATGCATCAAGGGCCTCCTCAAGTTTGGCATGATTCTCAATATTTGACCAAATGGGATATATTTTTTAATACTCTAGCTGAAGCTGAGAACATTACACTACTCATTTATATATTTGTTTAATATTTGCTTAATATTTGCAATATTTTGATTGCTCAATATTAAAGATATATACTAAAAGTCAAAAAGTAACCAAAAGCAAGTAAAAAGAAACTAGACCTAAGCTACCAAAATGATAAAAGAAAAATCATCTGCGTCAATATTCTAAAGTAGAAATTTGCAGTTGAAAAAAGGAAAAGGTAACTAGAAAAGGGCTTAAGTCCAATCCAAAGTGAAGGAAAAAAAAATCCTGTTCTCTTAAAGAGTTTATCTCCCCACTCCATGGGTTAGTGCATATACTAGGGTTATGTTTTTTAGTTTGCTTGCCAAACCATCTGAGGATTGCCACAAAGTAGCACACAGTAGGTTATAAATATCAATATTTAAATTTTACAACAGCCAATTTTCAATCTGTATCTGATGATTACATCATTCATGAAACTGTTGTGCTAATGTATATTTATTTATTTTTTTGTGTGTATATTAGTTTCCTCACTTTTTCAAACTTTTGGCTAGCACCTGAATATACAAACATGTGTAGAAGCATTATCTTTTCAGAATATCCACTTACTTATTCTCAAAATGGCATTGATGATAAATAATTTTAATGATATTTTTTTGTAGTTTTATCACTGTAATTTCCTCCTATTAACAATCTTGTATTGATATTTACCTGCCTTCAAATGAAAGAAAACTGTGAAAGAGTTAATGTTGTCTGCTATTTGTTTCCAGTAAAAATAAGAAAAAAAACTATTATACAGTACAATGTTTTACATTCTTTTTTCCTAAAGAAACTATTAAGCAATAAAACAAAGATGGCATCGAATTTAAGAGGAACATGTGACAGAATGATGACAGATTTGTGATCTGCTTAATCATTAATCATTCTGTGGCTTATAAGATTAAAGTGACATCTTTTTAGTAGCTATTTCCGGATTTGGGGATAAAAAGGAGTAATAAGAAAATGGTGTGAAACTAGTAATAAAATAATACTTAAAATTAAGAAAGTGATTTTGTTTACCACTTCATTTATTATAATCAAGTATTTCCAACAAAATGAAATAGCTCAGTGACTGTAGCTGTTAATTTACCAATCAATTTATGCTACTGTGTTGATTTTTTTTTTGTTGATTTTTTTTTATTTTTTTTATTTCTCTCTCTCTCTCTTTCAGTCCCAGCTGGCTGAGCTGGATGAGAAATACAAGAAAGCGATGATGGGCACTGCCCAGCTGCACAATGAGAAGCAGTCATTGGTCTATGAGGTTGAACTCCTCAAAGATCAACTGGAAGAACGAGAGGAAGAAGTGATCGAATGTCAGCGAGAATTTAGAGATAAATGTAAAGTAAGTAAAAAGTTGGGGGGGGGGGGTAAGAAAACAAATTTTAAGCAACAGTTTTTTATTCTTTTTCTTTTTTCAATTTACTGTATGTTTTTCAATGTTTTAATCTTTTAGTATTATGGACCGACCTGCATTTTCTGTTTGGAGTATTGTTTCTTCAATATGTATGGTAATTAGAAAAAAAAACTCTTCTGCAAAGGTTAGATGTGCAGGTGGTGTAATAGCAGCTTGGAATGAGAAACCAAGAGCCAAGTTCAAATTCCAGTCGGATTTGTTACATTCACTTACATGCAAATACCTTGGGAAAGGTATGAATCCACCTCCTCTCCCTAACAGTGGGTTGTATCTGAAAAAATCATTGTTGTTCTCAAAAAGATTACTAGTGCAATATTCACTGATTCTTATAATCTAGAATATGTTCCAGCTTTAAATAACCTTCAAAAGTTTGATAAGCTGTTAAAACAAACAAAAAAAACAAATCAATCTGCAAAGGTCTGTGTTTGATGTATCATTTACAGTAAAATTAAACAGATCCACTTTGTGTTGAATATCTTTTTCTCTGCTATAACACTTTTTGTCATTGCTGATTTGGCTATGGAAATACTTAAATTTACAATGACCCACTTTTGCCAGCTATTGTAGCTTAAGATATCCAATGGACTATGATTTGCTTTAATTATTACCTATTTTTCTTTTCAGGAATTAGAATCTAAAAAACGATCATACCGTGATTTAGAAACAGAATTTAAAAATTTAAAGATGCAAGTAGAACAAAGAGATAAATTAATTGAGGTGAGCATATTTTATTATTTAAATGTTTTTTTTTATTTATAGATGTTTACATTTTTATTTACATTGAGACTATTGTCCTCCTCTTTTGTTATAATCACAATGTTTTAACTGTTGTGTTCTCCAGCTTGCTTTTTTTTCTTTTTTTTTTTTTTTTAGTAATTGATCATGTGAACTATAATCTTTGTCTATTGCTTCAATGATCAACTTTTTTTCTTTTTTATTCAAAAACATAATAAATGTTAAATTATTTCTTGTGTGATAACTTGACTTTTAATCAGGGTCAAATATTTTAAAAATAATCATTTGCTTATAATATTCCACAATTATTTAACCTGAATGAAATAAGCTTAATCAGTTGATATTTATTCTTTGCATTCATTCCTATTATTAATTATAAATATAGTATATCTTGATATTGTAATTAATGATTTTTACACACTGTCAACTAAATGATGTTTTATTAATGATTTAATTCAGATTTTTATAAATTCAATAAATGCACATTTGTTTGTGTCGTGCATATTTTCAGGAAAATGGTCTTGCCATAGTCATATCGGATGAGGGAGAGTGGACCCTAGTGAAGGCTGCAGCTCCCAATGGCCCCCTTACAGCTGGCCTACCTACAATGGGAATGGTGAATTCACGGTTAGCCAGTGAAGCGGACACATCCTTAGGTACACTAAAGATCTCCCCTAAGTGTCTTACAGCAAGTAGTGCTACTCCTTCAGCAGTACTTCATAAAGGCAGCAGTTCTCAAGCAGCAGCAGCAGCAGCAGCAAATGATCTTGCTCCACCGTCTGCCATGTCCAAGCAGTGCAATGTTGGAGTCCAGGCTTCAATTGATTTGCCCTGCTTGGTTTCAAGCAAAGAATATGCTAAGTCTAATTTTGATCTGGAAACTATTTCCACTGTCTCTTCTCCTCATATCAGTTCCAATTCTTTCACCTCAGCATTTGATGGTAGCCCGTCTGTTGAAAGCTCCTTTTCCCAAATCAAACAACCCTCCAGTTTGTATGTCTGCCATATGTCTGATTCTTCCTCATTTTGTGTTAACAAAAATTCCCCGCCAAGTTCGGCTGCATTAGACTCCTCTGTGTGGAGTGACGATGATGAAGAATTTTATGATGCAATGAATTCTGTGTCAGATCCCATGTCCCCTAAATTACGAAGCAGTCGTCATGCTTCTTTTGGTGGTGGGGAGATTCTTTATTCCCCTGTCGAATCCCCACGTCATTTAGTGTTTGATGATTGTGAATTGTTTGAAAGTTCAGTTGATGAATCGCCTATGACTAAAATTTTAGATGAGAGTGTTCGTTCAGGTATGTGTGAGGGCAGCAGGGTCTATGGTCAATTGAAGGTCAGCAGTGTGGATCCTATTTCTAATCAAGTGACAACTTTAGCTAATAGTCTCATTAATGATGTTTACAATAGCATTGAGCTGGACCAAGAAGGAAATTTGAATGTCCAACCTATTCAAACTGACAAGAAGTACATTGTGAATAATCCCGGCCAGAGTTTGGAAAAAGTCTCACCAGCAAACAATGATGAAATTAATGAGGGTGCAGTTCATAATGAAGGGAGAGATGATATGGTTAGTGATAGTTGCAACATTAGTGACAGCGATGAGGACCACATGCCTAACTTTGTCTCTTTTCCAGTCAATCCTTCCGATGAAGACCAAATGAGCACAGATATTGAATATTTAGAAGACAGTCACCCTTGTGTGAAGCTTGTCTCTAAACAAGGTGACTCTTCAGGTAACGAATTGTCAACAGATGAGGAGATCTTAGATGATGATTTTGTTGAGGATCAGGAGGGGGCATTTTTCGGTAAGGCTGTGGCTCCCTCACCAAAGAAGAAGATGAAAAAAGGTTACAAATATAAAACGAAATCAGATGCAAATGCTGATGTGCCAAATGCATGCATTAAGGTACCGAGCAAGTTCAATTCGTATGAAACTAGTATTGGAGGAGATGGCAGTTCAGATGAGGGACCGGATGGTGTCAGCCTTCACCAAGAGTTGCCTGCAGATTTGCAGCCACTACCAACAGGTCCCATTGAGTCAATTAGTGAGATAAAACCTCAAGAGCAACCTAGTAGTCAAGTAGCTGATGGGCAAGACAGTTTAAAGATTTTCCCAATAAAGGATACTGAAGGAAACATCCCTATCGTCCAACCGTGTGGCTCTGGTGCATCAAAAACGGATATTGAAAGGGAGACAGACAAGCTGTCTCCTAAAAGCTTACCTTGTGAGCCTCATGCAACTGAAGCATTTTCAGGTGAGGTTAATGTCACAAATGTAACAGGTGCACTATCCCCTACAATTCTGCCTTCCGAGACAAAAATTGAAAATATAACAGATTCTTTGTCCTCTGAACTATTGATTAATGATCCTCTTGAAACAAATCAATCTTTGTTAGAGGATCATGTTACTGAAGAGGAGTTTGACAAAGTGTCTCCTAATATTTTTTATGAATCTGATACAATTGCACCATTTTCAGATAATGCTGATATTGAAAAGGAGCCAAATAAAGCGCCTGATGAAGACCTGTTTGATAACCCTAATACAACAGTGTCACTGGTTGATGATATAGATCTGGTTGACTCACAAGCAGAGCTTGATGAAATCTCCCTTAAAGATAATTTGGCTGCTGTTGGTGATAACTTAGAAAAGAATGATGGCTCTCGAAGAGAAGATGCTAAAGAGGCATTATGTGATTCTGGACCCTCAGCCTTGGGGCAGAAAGATGAAGAAGAGAAATCAATACCTGAGAGCCTTGCAGTTGAAGAAGTAGAAGGCATTTCAGATTCAACATTGAAGGCAAGTTCTGGTGTATGCTGTGTCTCTTTTAGAGATGTCACTGAGGGGAGTCTCATAGATACAAATAATAATGAAGGAGAACAGAATTCATTTAGGAAAGAAATAAACTTTCAAATAAGCAGTGATACAGAAGATGAGCCTGCTCCCTGTCAATCTGCAGAGGTCACAAGCTCAAGTAGCAATCCAAACATTCATCCAGTCAAAGATGATGCTTGCTCAATCAGAAATGAAATTGTCTCATCTGAGATTGATGATCTTGGAGAGTCTACTGATGAGGACATAGAAGATAGTTGTCAGTTGAAATATACCGACGATGATCTTTTTGAGATCCTCGACTCCCCAATTCACCATCCATCAAATACAATTATTCAAAGTAATTCTGCTCCTGAAACCTTACTTCCCACCCCGAAATCAGATGACCCTTTAGTGAGACTTCATTCAGATGATGGAGCAACCAATGAAAATGAAATACTGAGTGAAACGCTCACATCTCATAACCCTCTTTCTCAAAGCTCTAGCTGGGAATCTGACTCTCAGAAGAACAAGAAAGCTGCTGGCTCTAAAAAATTATTTGACCACTTTAAACCGTGGAAAAAAAAGGGGAAAGGCTCCAAAAAGTGATTTTGTTGTGCAAGTCATAAGAATTAAAATTATCTGTATGCATGGTTGGGGGGCTGTTTATGCTTGTAATTAAATATACCTTGGATAGCCACTAGGTGGTTTGGTGCCTAAACATTTTTATTTCTTCCATAGTGCCTGGTTCTAATTTTATTTCCAAATGCTTGTACTGTGCTCAACTAATTTGTGAGATGTCTTGCCGAGTTTTATCCTCACAAACTTCATCCATTAACTGTGGATGATGAAAATCATCATATTTACAGTTCTATGACACAACTGCAAATGATAGAAACTTCTATCACAGTTAATGGATTAAGCATCACTTTTTTATTGTTTTCCATTTTATCTTCTCCCAAACAAAACATTACAGATATTTTTTACCAAGAAATCAATATCAGGGTTATTTTTTCGTAAATATTTGTTGTGGAGACAAAACTTGTAATAAAAAATCCTTTTTTTTTTAAATATCAATTTTAAGTTAGAATTCTAATAATAAACATTTGACTTGTAATAAAAATAAAAGTTACAAAAACAATGCTATAATTTCATAGGTTTGCTTTAAGAAAAGTAATTTCAGTATTTCTAATTTTTCTAACTTATCTAATTTGTTGTGGTTAGGGTAAAATTTTTGTTTTTTCATCAGCATTGTTAAATCTAATTTAGGATAGAGTTGAAGGGCTACTTAAGTTAGGGAAACTCTTAAGTTTTAATGTTAGAAGTGAACGAAAAAATGGTTGCTTCTGTTGTGGGTTTGATTTGTGTCAGTTTTTTGTAATTAGTTCATTGACTATTTTTGGCTTTGTGTGCATAATATATACAACCAGTTTTACTGATTTGCATTTACACATAACATATATGCTTCCCTTTATATCCATTTGATAAGATTCTTCTGTAATGTACCTTTTTATTATCAGTTCATGTGATATTTCCACTTACCCTTTGCTGTGATATTTTTCAGCCTCAATAATGGCTACACTTTTTAAGCCTTCATATATTTTTTTTTTACTGGTTTCATCTTAAAGTTAAGTCTCTCCCCAAACTGTTCTCCTCTCTAATGTTAGTATTAACAATTATGATGGTTAAGCTCCCTATTGTTCATAGGAATCAAATCTTTAAACGAAAGGATATAATATATTTTATGCCCAGAAATGACTCTATATGAAAGATAATCTGTCTCCCTGAAGTGCTAAAAGTAATATCCTTCTGCTTTATCAGCAACTTTTTTTCATCCTTTCTTTCCTTCCTCCTCCTGCCATTATATTAATGTCCTAACCTACCTGCAAACTCCTACAATTTAAATTTTACCTTGCACCTGACAAACATTTGACATTGTAATTATTTTTAACTTATTCCCCACCCCCAACCTAATAAAAGATCAGATCCCTTCATCAACAATATTAGTCTCTTTTAGAGTTTGTATTCGATAAAGATCTAAAATTATAATTTCTTATAGAATGCACTGCAATCTTTTACCAACATCAAACCAGACTGAAGAGCTTTTTTTTTTATTTTTTTTTTTATTATCATTAAGTCTTTTTTAGATATTTTTTTAATATATGCATCATAATCTGTGGACCAATACGATTTTTACTATCATGATGATATAATTTTAAAGACCAGCTCTTTTAAGGTAGTCTGATACTGACAATTCATTTTGATTTCATCCTTTGCTTGCATTTTCATGTTGTTAATTTTATTGTGATACTTTTCTTAAAGACTGTCCTGACACCTTGGTCAGCATGATGTGTTTTTGTGTTTGGCATTGTTATCTCTGGTAAGACCATGACCAACTGACTCTCCATCAAGATACCACAACCAAACAGGGTCAGGGGTCACCACTGCATGGACAAGCAGATCTCTTTGTTGCTATTATTGCATGACAATTTATTAATTTCTCCACAGTTATAATATTTTGAATTGTCTTCCTAAAACCAAACTTAAACATTTTGCTTTTAAAAATTATAGTACTCCATTCAGATTCAATTACATAAGACATTTTTTAAGTGGTCTCCACTTTGAGTAGTTGCTTGTGTTTAAGAAATTTGTAGAAATATTGATAAACAAAAAGGAGTTAGCTCATTAAAAAAATCTTTTAGTGCTTGCACACTTTGTCAGCAAACAAGAACATCATTTGAATCAACAAAAATTCTTAAATATTAACAAGCCAAATGTTTTTTGTTTTTTTTACCATATTATAAAGTAGGAGTTTTTTTGTTTTTGCTCTCAATAATTCTAGCATGAGTGTCCTTATCTAGCAACAGATTTGTGGTTGCTGCTATTGCTACAATTACTGTTTTGCTTTTATTGCATCTCTTTCTACCATTATAAAACTATCTTAGTGATTTTTACATTAGCCTATGCAATCTTATTCTTCACCTGGTTTCATTTATAGATATGCATGTTTCCTCTTCATGTACTTCACACTTTCCTAAGGTTGTAAAAATTAAAAATTAAATACTGAAAAATGACGAGGAACAAAAGCTTTTGAAATTCCTGACCAGATATTTTACATTTTCAACAGAATAAAATGACTATATGATGAAATGGCCTTTCACATTTATCACCAGTGGTGAAGAAAATAGTCACTGTATGATACATGAATCAAAATGGCTTGATTTTGTTTTTGTCATTCAATGCATCATTCTTCTCTAAAATTCATAGTTTCATTTGTTATGCTTGTTTCGTATAACATCACTTATTAGTAAGGTATTTATACAATTCAGAAAACAGTAAATTAAAACTATAAATATACTGTCAGTTGAAATAATACATATTTCCTACTTATTTGTTTGAACCAACATTCTAAATATTTATTATACATATTTTTTTTACCAATCTGTTCTATCCTCATAGGAGACATTACACATGATGATTGCCATGTGAGTAACCTGTCTAAAAGATTTGATAAAATGAACTTCACACTTTTTACCAGCAGCAATTATTGATTTATATTCTTGCCGAATTCAGTAAAATAGCTTGATTGAATTTATTGGGTGTTTTGACGAGAATTTGCTTTTCACTTCAGTTAACAATCTCATCTTTTGTCTCAGTTGCCATGGAAAATATTCCTTCTTTTATAGTGGTGAAATTTCACAAGGAATTTAACAATAAAAAGCTGAAAATGGTATAGATTAAAATATTGCAGTCATTTTGCACTTTGCTTTTAAGATCATTTGATTGTAAAACCTTTTGATATATCTTGCGTGTTATGATGATGATGATGGTGGTGGTGGCACTTGTAGCAAAAGCAGCAGCCCCCATTTTGTCTTATATTTAGGGTAGTGAGCTGTCATCATATTTGGTGCTTTCTCCTTCTGTATCAACTTAACTGCCCCCATCATTTAGACAAATATTCCAAAAAATTGGAAAATAAGTTCAACATATCATTTAACAAATTTTTCAAGCTTTTCTTAATCACTTTCGAGAGTTTGCTTTCAAACTTTTTATGCATATCCTTTTTTGTGGTTGTCTCCATATAAACACACACATTGCACATAACAGATTAACAACATGAAACAAGTTTACTCAAAATGGTAAATTTAGACTAAAGGCCAGACATTTATCCAAAATGCATGCAGTGGTCACTTAGTCAAATATAATCTATTTCTGTAATTATGAAAGACTATAAAATGTTTGAAATTGGAAAAACATTTTAAATTGTCAATCTCTTTTTAAGGCTAACAAATGAAGTTGTTATGAGAGAAAATGTTCTGTCTAAACCAGTTTTGTGCTTGTAATATAATATTTACTTTCTTTCTTTTTTTTTTGCTTTAAAAGTAAATAGCAATGTAAGAATTTCCGCAACTTTTGTGATATTGCTTTGTGAAATAGCAATATAACTTTGTAACTCTGCTGGTTACTTTCGCTTCGCATTTTATAACTGAAAAACCACAAACATTTTGCAAAGATGCCAACTGATAGTTAGGATAAAGCTATTATACACTGAATCTCTTTACAGCATCTTTTGTTTTTTGTCTCTTGCTCATACATTAAATATGTCAAGTGACGGGAGAAAAAATAATAAGAATAAAGGATAAGAGAGATTTGTTGCTGTTATGAATGTTGTGTTCATTTTACAGACAAAAGTTACTATTTGAATTATAACAACTAACACCATACATTGGCTGAATTTGGTAGCCTTTTGAACTAGTTGGTTTTTGGTTGTCTTGTTCAGAGATGTGATATTTTTTTACATCTAGATATATTCAAACTATACTTAAACTTTGTCTTGGGTTTTAAATTCCAATTCAGGTTTGGAGAAGTATTCAAGTCTTCAGTCTTTGCAAAACAAACTTGTTTGTCTGGTACCATGCTACTTTTGTCTTCATCTTTATTGATGAGAATTTTGGTAATGTATCTGTTTAAGATAATTTCTTAATAGGCTTTTTTGTAGATATCATTTTTCTTTTAAAGAAA
The DNA here is from genome assembly GCA_964036315.1 of Acanthosepion esculentum. NCBI lineage: Eukaryota > Metazoa > Mollusca > Cephalopoda > Sepiida > Sepiidae > Acanthosepion > Acanthosepion esculentum. The sequence continues at coordinate 45,757,832 of OZ038518.1, forward strand.
AAGAATGGATGATTGGCAATGATCAATATAGTTGTCAATGTGGGGGAAAAAACTATATAAATTAACTTTGATTATTTTAGGCTCTGAATTGCTCTTGTAATCACTCTGTAGTTTTTCTAATAATCTAATTTTTGTGATTCACTTGTAAAAATAAAAAAATAAAATTATGCAGCTGCAAAATGTTATATTGAATCAAATTTAGACTGGTGGGATGGAACTATTATTTTCTATTTGGGTTACAGGACATTTTAGAGTGATTAGATAAGTGTGATAGAAGGGATGGTTAGAGATCAATAAAATGGCTGTTGGGTGGGCAGGGCTGTGGTTATTGTGGTGAAGGCATGCATTTAAAATATAATGAGAAGTTGGTTATAACATAGTGTGAAGCTTTTTACTTTTTTTTTCTCTCCTGATTTTATTTTTTGGCTAAGTGAACACTCGCTCTTGCAGTCTCTGTCCTTCTCCTCCATCCAGCCATGACAAGCCAGTTAATGATGACAGCTCACAATTTCATCTTGGTCATTTATTCCCGGTGTTTTCTGATAACCTTTTTAGACACTGCTCATCTACTGGAGAAACTAGTTCAAAGATGCAGTTACTAAGTGATTAAAGAATGGAGTAAGCATTCACACATACATATATATATATATATATATATATATATATATATATACACACACACACACACACACATGTGCGCACATTATTGCATAAGACAATATATGCTGTGGAAAGCAAATGGAAGATTCCCCTGACTCCCCCATCAGTTTTGTTTTAGCGTCAGGTGTAGCAAATGAAAAATAAGAATAAAACTTGTTATTTTATCATCATTCCTTATTGTATGTTTCTAAGCCCTAAGAGGTTCAGAAATAAAAATGAAAATAAAACCAAAAAAAATAAACTAACAATACAAAGAAAAAAAAAAAAAAGGAAACGTCAAAGATACACTTCACTAATCTGAATGTTACTGTATGTTTATTTTTGTGAATGACTTAAATAAAAATCCTGTGCACCCGGACTGCTGCTGCGATGTTCTGTGTTGCATGGTGTTCTTTTCTTCTTTTTTTAAAAAAAAAAAAACAAAAAAAAACCCTACATATATTGTGTGGGGGTGGGGTAAAAAGTGAAGGAAAAACACTCCCTGCACCACCACCACCATCATCATCATCACCACCACCACCACTCCCTACTGCTATTGCTGCCCTAATTAATTTGATAGATTTTACCTTTCTGCCTGTCCTTAAAAGCTATAACTTCTTCTGTCCTTTTAACAGTTTAACAACTAACTTAATTGCTAGTGTAACTTTTATCAAATGCTCATCAATAGACAACAAGTAATTATATCAAAAGAAAACTCACTCTTTAGATTTTAACAGCCTGTACTAAAAATTGATTTTGTTGTAAAGTTCAAGAAAAATTGTTTGATGCATTTAAACTTTTATAATGTTTGTTTCTTGTAGAAACAAACAATTTTAAAAAAATTTCCACTTAAAGTTCTTTGGGTATAGTGACCCCTATCTTATTTATTCAGGTTTTCCAGTATTTCTTTTTAGAAATTATTCTGTTTATTTGAAAATAAAGAAAAACTACAGTATACACAAACAGAATATAAAATTGTGTTCTGCAAATAGCACTTTGGCAATTTATTTTGGAAGTAGACATTAACTTGTGTATATATATATATATATATATATATATATATATATATATAAAACAGTAGATATGTGGGTTGTGTGTAACAGTTACACTGCAAAAAGTGAATTAGCTAGCAGTTCAAATTCTGGCATAGTCACTTTGCACTAATGCCCTTGGGTAAAGCAAGAATAAATATATTCCCCCCCCCCAGCCATGGGTTAAATAGCAGGACAGACTGGGCTCTCTCCTGTTGAGTGGCAGTCAGTCTAGCTGAAAATATACTTTAAATCCAATCTAGTTGGGAAGATGTGTGCTGTATAAAGCAAGCAAGAAGAGCATTCATTACATCGTAACTTTGATATTTTTAATGTGCCAGCTTGCTTGTAAAAAAAAAAAATAAAAAATAAAAAATTGCTTCAATACATGATTTGTTTATGTTCTGAAATAACAAACAAGTGAACATATTACAAAATAAAAACTTTTTGCCTAAACTTTTTGCAATAATAAGCTGATGATGATTATTAAAATTAAATTAAATTAAGTTCTGCCAACATAAAAAGCAGGTTTATTTTTACAATTTTATATATTTGCAATTTCTTACCAATTGGCCCTTTCATGTATTTTTTTTTTCTTTTTTTTAATCTGCATGTTCAGTGTTTTGACGTACATTATTTTTAGAACTGCTTGTCTTGTGTGTGTGGGGGTGGTTTTTGCTTGATTTTGTTGTTTTTTTTCTTCTCCTCTTCCCTCCATAAGAGAAAAACTCTTATGTGCATGATTCATTTTGAGCACGATTATTCACCCCCTCCTTATTTTTCTCTTTGCAAGATCGTTTTGCACCTCGGAATGCTTAAATATTTTTCTCTTGTTCTATTCTCTTGTTTTTTAAATCCTCACTCATTTTACTGTTTTGACTCAAAAAAATTCTTTAATCACAACCAATTCCAAATATCAACACCTGTCTTTGGGGATTCTTTCTTTATGTTAACTTAGACTGGCTTGGTATCTGGCAGTTGGAGGAGTTTAGGATTAGGCTATGTGTTATTAAACGTTTTTTTATTTTTCTCTCTTTTTATGATGATTATAACCAAGTACATTCTTGCAGGACAATCATCCAAGATTATAGTTGCATTATTACTGCTATTGCTTAGCAAAATGCTTGCTTTGTTCAAAAATAGTGAAAACTTGAAAGTGTCTTACTTTGATATTTCTACATTTATCTTACAGATTTTTTTTATTTTGAAATAGTTGTTTCTGCAGGTATTAAAGGTACATTTTGTAAGGGTCCATCTGTATAAACATTGCCTGTAAGCTCATAGTTTCTGTTTATTTAAATTCTGGAAAATGTAGTTCTATTTGGAGTGACTTTTAAAATAAACTTGTAAATTTTAAAATAGCTTTTCATTCTGTTAAAAGCAGGTTCAAACAAGCAATTTCAGCAATGGTTATTTAAAATAATCTTTTTAAAAAATTGGTCTATTTAAAAATTAATTAAAAAAAAAAAAAAATTTTTTTTTTTTAAATTTTCTGAGAGTCATAAAAATATGAAATCTACTTATAGTAGCTACAATTGATACTTTTATGGAATCCTGTCTATAGCTGCAAAACCCAGTGTGATTTGATTAAAGATAAAGCTGTCAAGATAAATGCACACACACAATGAGAATGACATTTTCTATAAAGCTTTTTGCTTTTTGTATGTGTGTGTGTGTGTGTGTGTGTATATATTTATAAGCAGGTGATGAAACTAAGATTTCAACTCTAGTAAATTTTAGCATTTAATTCCAGATATTTTTATTCCATTGTAATTTACATATTTGCTAATATTCAAGTGTTACTGAACAAAAATGTAAAAACGTAGCTATCAACACAGTAACTTATCCACCATGTGAAGTATTTAGATTATCTAAAAAAAAAAAAAATTTGCAGTTGTGTGTGTGTGTGTATATATATATATATATATATATATATATATATATATATATATATATAAATATCGTGTCTACTTATTTTTATACTGATCCTTTCCAGTTATCTAATCAGTTTCTTGATGGTAAGATGAAATTCATGAAAGGCACTGTAACTTTTCTTCTTTTTTTTTTTTTTTTTTTTTATTTTTTTTTTTTTTACTCAAGTGCTTTCAACCTTTTCTAAGATCCTCTTCAGGAGTAAATTACAAAGACAAACTTATTGCAACTGCGGTAAAATCTGCATTCCGTTGTGATGAGTGATTTACCCCTGGAGATGATCTTAGAAAAGATCAAAAGTACTTGGGTTAAAAAAACAAAAAAACTACAGTGCTCTCCTTGATGAATTTTGTTTTAACATTAAGAAACTGATTAGACAACTGAAAAGGATCAGTATTAAAATAAGTAGACACAATATGTATATATTATTCAATAAAACATATCTGAATCAAGATATGCTGCCTAAATATATATATATATATATATATATATATACACACACACACACAACAGGAAAGCTTTTGTGTAGTGATTTCAACATGTTTTTATTATAATAATATATAACACACACTAGTTTGTTCCACTGATATTCTAATGACTTGCTGAAAGTAAATTACTCATCCTGATTAATTTTGTAATTTGAATCAAGTAGATAAATAACCACTTAAGATTTTACCTCTGCTTTTGTCAGACTTTTATTCCCCCAAAGCCTTTTACTTTCTATTATTATATTGTTATTCTTGTCTTCATTCAGTGGAATCCACTGATGAAATTACTGATTGTGTCAGAAGAGATCTCTTACAATCTGGCAAAAATAAAAGAACAACAATCTTGTCAGTTATATTCAGGATTACAATTTCTTCAAAAGATATTTTACATTCTAAAAGAAATTTTGTGTCATATATAGATATTTTTAGGCACACCAGAAATACCCAAGGACTAAATAAATTAACCATCAGTCTACACGACAACAACTTGCTTTATTAAAGAATAGTTTGAGAACTCCTAAGAACAGTGAATCATAAAATCAAGGTGTGGCAGAATGTAATGTACATACCTGTGCGTATATCTTAATTAGAAAGAGAGGAAGTATACAGCTTGAAAAATTTTCACAGACTATAAGCTTTGGTTATAAGCCAACTCTTTTTTATAATGACCCATTTCACTTTTCTATTTATTTTTTTTTTTTTAATTCAGTTTTCTCATTCCTTTTTGAACAACTTTATTTTCTGATGGTTCTGGACATAAAAAGCTTATTTTGACTTGATCAGCCTCTTGATCAACTAAACAATATTTTTTTCTTTTTAGTTGTCATTGGCCACATGAAACACAGCTACTTCAATGATTAGAGATGAGTGGTTGCTTATAGTAGAGATTCTCAGCAATTTACATATCAGGCTAGTCTTTTACAAGCTACTTTCTCAATACTCATACACCTTGATAGCTTTTGTGTAAATTTTGTAGATTTTATCATAGCAGATTAGAAATACTTATTGAAATAACAGCAAAGTGAGGGGCCATTTGGGAATGTCAGGGTTGGAAATTTACTTTTTTTTTTTTTTTTTAACTTGGTAAATGGTTTTATAAGTATACTAGCGTTAAATTTCTGTCTAACAAAGTTGAGCTGTGTTTTGCTTTATCATTATAAAATGGCTAACCATTTTAGAGTTTTACCCTAAGTAAAAAGTAGATATTGGTTGTAATTTTCAGCCATTATATGTCAATAGCAACAATTTCCTTCTGTACAGACAAACCTCTCATCTATGGACCCCCCTCCCCCATGATTTTAGATGCAACAGACAGAATCTGCAGGTAAAATTTAAAAAAAAAAAAAAAAAAAAAGCTTCCAAATAGTCGGTGACATATTTAAAAATTTGTGGACTTTGCGGGACAAGTTGTATTAGTTCTCAAAGTGACCACTTGGTGGCAGTGGTGGGCCTTTCAATTGTAAACAAAGATGGCTGTGTGAGAAAGTAGCTGTGAGAAATCTATTATTTTTTGTTATTTTTATTAATATATTAATTGTTCTGCCCTCACCATGACATCGAAGGAAAGTGTAAAAAGAAAGTATACAAACCTAAGTATCAATGACAAATTAGAGCTTCTTCCATCTATGCTTTAATCAACCACCTCTCTCCCCTATTAGTATGTTGATGAGAGGATTGCTGAACTTGAAAGATTTCATTATTTGAGATTTTTCTTTTATAAACATATTTTCTTGTTACATTTACTGTTTTTATTGAACATGTGAAAGCTAATCCGTTTTCACTATAGAATGCCATTATACAGAAATCTGGAAGATTGATGTAGATCTTTAGATATAGCTGGAAAAAGCAATATTTGATATTTTTGAAAATGATTCTCATCTTCATTAGGCCTCTTTCTTAAAATATCTTTGCAAAAAGAAATGACAAGACAATCCATAATAAACTATACAGCCCATCTACCTGTTAGAATGCAATGCAGGTCATAGGCCAATAACTGACAACTCCAAGCAAAATTACCAGTTGAACAACATCAGAGAATAAATTGGCTGAACACTGTTTAGTAAGAAAACAAAAATGTCACTCCCCTTTCGAAGTCATTGAATATGAGCAAAAGTAGATCTGGCCAACTTTTAAGTCATTTAATATTAGCAACAGCTCTTCAGTGTGACTGAGAATGCCCATGATTATTCTGGACGATTCTAAATTCTCACATAGACAAGGTAGAAAAATTCTTCATGCCTGAATGGTTATATCACCTACATTTTTTTTTTTAAATGTGTTTTTGCAAGAAAGGAATTTATAGTAATGGGCTAAATCCCGGCTTTTCTTGATAGCTCTGGGTATTCATTTCTATGAGGGACACAGAGAAATATATTTATCTAGCATTTGTGCTCCAGCCACCATATTTGATGGCATGTAAAACGCCCACTTTTTTTACTAAAAGATCTCTGAAGTTTACTTTAACCTCACCTAACTCTGATACTGTAATATTAAATGCAAATCAGGTGGAAATATTAAATATCATCAAATTTAGTATAATGATTGGTCTTCTGTTATGTGAAATAAAGGAAAGCTTTTTTGTTGGACTTTGAACAGATTCAGTTTTTGGTTATTTCAAATGAAACTTTTAATTTTTACCAGAAAGCAGTTTATGTCTCTGATACACATTTGCCTTCAAAAATTGACTTATATGTTATAGAAAGTGAGAAAGTTCTGTTAAAATATGCATATGATAACTGGGGACTCTATTATGATAAATTAGTTTAGATTGGAACTTTAGACATAAGAGTGTTATAAATATTCATAAGTTATAACCTGTAAATACCATATTTCATGCTATTAAGAATGCATGAGAATTTTAGATGTACTCCTCATTTGTTAGGAAAGATTCATATGAAAATAGTTGATGAGTTAAAAATTTAAATATTTATATCCCAAAGGGCCTTACTTATATATATATATATATATATATATATATATATTTGGGATAGGATAATTTGTAATTGACTTCTGCATTGAAAGAATGTGCTATTTATTTAATATCAATAAATTAGAAAGAAGCATTATCTGGGGGAAAATTGGTGTATGTTCATTTGATCTAATTCTTCAACTTATTTCTTAGATTACATAATAAAATCCAAGACTAAAGAAATTATCAATTGGTGTTTTCAACAAGTTCATTTTTTATGGTTTTCTCTGCTTTTGTCTCAACCTTTGAGTTTTTATTGTAGTTTCAAGATCTATTTCTCTTATTCAAAGTCTACTTGTCTATACTATACAGCAATACATGTAGAGATGCTTATCAGAAATATATTTTATCATACCTTTAGCTTGATGCTAATAAATAAAAACTTATCTACAAGTAGTTTTTGTTCAGTTTTGTAGTTTTTCAAGAATTTTTTATAACATTTCAATGACTTAGATATTTTTAAATACCTGGACCACTATTCTAAAATATTTAACAAGTTCTGTTTCTTCCTCTACTCGTAATACTCTTTGGAATTTGGAAATATGGTGAAATATAAATCTTTTTTTTTTTTTTTTTTTTTTTAGGCAATTGTTTCATCTTTGTTTTCTTAATAATATTCTTCCAACTACTCCTGCTGATTGTTCCGTCCCCTAAATTTCCTTGCCTCTTTTGTCATGCTTTTATTAATTTCTTCATAATTTGCAACATCCAGTTTTGGCATAACCTTCATTGTAACTTCTGTTTAAATAAGGGAGATTCTTTTATTCATCCAAGAAGTTTCTTATCCTCAGGCCCCAAATCCTTTTCATCATTTACAACTACCAGCTTTATGGTTCCAGTTTTTCCTTCACTTTTTTAAACCAAGATCTTGTGCCATTTTTTTCATTTATTTTTCTGTGTACCCGTATCTTGTTCCCTGAGCATTTTTAATAAAAATTCTCAAATTCTGGGTGCATTGTCCTCATGACAATCTAATATTTATCCTTCCATTGACCTTCTACTTAGGCCAATCAATTTGGCTTCACCTGTTTATTATTGGCCCTTTGATTCATCTCTCTGCCCTGTTGAAGGACAAGGTCTTGGTTCTCTGATATAAATGTGGGTATTATGCTGTGATTTTCAAGATGGGAAAATTTAAGGATTTCTTTTGACTGGCATTCTCATCTCTGTTCTTTTTAGGCTGCATCTCAGGTAATTCCGGAAATTCTGAAATTATTATCTTCAAGCATTTTTATTTATTTTTTGTTGCACAGAATTTTACCTACAGAAAGACACAAAATTTGTGTGATAGCATTTCATGCAATCTAAAACACATTTAAGGAATTTATTTGGTAAATGCTGGAAACAAAATTTGAAATAATTTTACAGAAGCTTGTTTTTTTTCATTTGGATTGCTTCAGACCACCAATTAACAGAAGAGATGCTAGTCTGAAACAAATTCTTAAATAATTATTACTGTTTGCAACTTGTATTGAAATTTTCTTTTTAATCTGAAGGTGTCAATGCATGATGTTTGTGGACAGTTGAATTTTTGTGCATGTCATCTGGGATACAAAAAGTGTCAATTTCTGCATTCTCATAATCATATGACTGATATAGAAGACAATACATTTAAGGTTTTTCAGTTGATAAAGTTGGAAGATAAGAATATATTCTGCGTTTGCAATTATTAAACACATAAAGGAAAAAGAAGTGAATTGTTTTTTAGTTAAGAGTTGACAAGACTCTCCACAAAAGAATGAATGTGAAGATTTGTAGCATATTTTTGGAAATTTTGCAAATATTCAATATTTTTTGCTTATAGTGTAAGCAGTCTTTGTTCAAAAGAAAGTACCAAATTAGCAGTTAGTTTTTTAAATATTTCTATGAGTAGTATATATTGCAGAAAATGTCGAAAAAGATTGTTCCATCATAGAATTTCCTTTTATGTACATTTTAGTGAACAGCCATTAATTTCTGAAAGTTAATGAAGATCATTGAAAGTACTTCATTCAACAAGTAACCAACTTTGTGTTGTTATAGATATTTTTTAATATTTATAAAAGTAAATTTAGATTTAGTGTATGCCCAAATATATTCTAAGCAGGATTTACATATCCCCCTTGCCTCCATTTCTTCTTCACAGTAATTATTTAATATTTTAATGAAATGGCAATAAGTTTTGCCAAATGAATAATTCAAGATGCAACAAACTTTATTAACAAATAGAAAAGCTTGTTTGTGATTTTTCTAGTATTTTTACTATACTCTAATGCATTTAAATACTTTTGAACTTTAATAGAACTTTTTTTTTAATCAGAAATATTGTATTTCAATGTAAATGATTATCAGAGGATCTTTTTAAAATTCTGGTGTATCTTATCGTGATCTCATAATCACCTGAATGAACAGACAATTCATGCTATTTATAGAAATTTAAGTCCTCAAAAATGAAAACGTAAGTATTTATTTGCAATTGTGAAAACATGGTAAAAATGTTTTAGACCCACTTTGATGCCATTTTGCATGCAAAAATTATTTACTTATTTGCAGTCAGAATGGTCTTCATCTTTGTTGTTATTATCTTAATGTTTTAGCTACTGTGTCCTCTGGCTGTCTTCAGGTGTCTGTCAATCTGAGTAACTTTCAGGGAATTTTGAACTGAATCATTCAATCTATGGAGGCAGATGATTGTTCATGTTCTGAAACATTGTGAAAGTAATAAGAAAGATGAGGACATTAGTCTAACTGCAGATATTAACTCCTTATCTCAAAAATTATGCAAAGATTACTACTATTGTTTAATTATTAATTGATAACACTGAGAATATCATTTAGCAAATCTTTCACTTGCTAACATAAATATTTATTTTGCTATTCTATTAGCTTAAACAATATACATTTCCTTGAGCTCATATTAGCTGGTTAAAATTCCAAAATATTAATTTAGTGACATTGAGAAGTTATTTTTGTTGACATCCTGCTTACCTTTGATAGTAAAAATGCCCAACATTTGAGGTGACTCAAGATTCAAACACTTGCTGCTTATCTATATTTTCATATTTTATTTTCATATGACTTTTAGATATGTGGCAAACCAATAAGTGACTTGGGGTTTGTTGATTATTTAATGAATCTGTATAACATTACCTGATGATGATTTTGTATCAAAAGCCAAATTAGGAATACAAATTAAATTACAACTTTTGAGCAGGATTTATCAGAATTGACATATAAATTCTTTGAATAGACATCAAGTTACTGAGATTAGACATGTTTGTGGTACCTGTGTTAAGATATTTGTTAAATTAATTGACTTAATATATTCATTTCTCTCCATGGATATCAAAATAGCAAAATGAGGAATCTATTCGATGATACCTTAAATAAAACCATAGAATGAATGTATATGTGCGTCAGACAACCTATGAGGTGCCACAAGGTGCACGCTTTGGGAATAGTTGTTAATATTTCAGTTTTATTTGGAGGATTGAATATTTGGGTATAATATATTAAGTCAACCAGAATTGAGTTTCTGTTGTGTAATATTAAAAGAAAACTGACCACTTCTTCATTGAGCCCTGCAAATGAACATTTGAGGCAAAAAGCAGGTAAGTTATTCCTGTGGATATGTGATTTTGAATGTTTCTTAAGAATCCCATTTTTGTCTCCGTATCCCCCCAAAAAAAATTTTGAATCAGTAATTTATGTAAAGAATTCATGGTATTGAAACCTGTCAAATTTATTTCTAATGTCCACAATATAAAAAAATAAATGACATTTACTTGCTCTTTGCTTATCCGACTACTGGCAATTTTATATGTACAAGTAGGTTTTATGTATGCACTTTCTTCAGGCAGTAGAAAAAGAATAGTTTTCTGAATTAAAGGCTAACCTATATATCCTGCTCTTTTCCTACCACCTGAAGATTGTACATGCATATGAAACTGCAAGTTAAGCAAAGATCAAGTTCATCATTTTGATATTGTATGTTTGCTCTGTATTTTTTTTAAATATTTTACATTGAACACTGCGTCCTTGTAAAGTTCATGTCTTTGTCACAAATTTTATTTTTGTAAGATTATATATACATGTGCCACATGTTTTTGCAAGTGAACTTTACAGCTACATCGGACAAAGCTTTCATGGTCTGGTGTTAGTTTTCTTTGTGCTTATAATTTCTCATATTTGGGTTAATATTGTACTAATTTTGCTTAAAGATATTGATTTAAATTCTCAATGCTTTAACTAAAATGCTTGTTATGGCTTCATCAGTAAAAGAAATTTCATTGATTTCAATAATCACTATTGAAGATTTTTTTTTTTATTATTATTGAAAAAATATTAGAGGCTATTTGCCTTGTTGCAAACACTTGAATTTGAACAGCAGAATTTCATGTGAAATACTTGCTGTTTTTTTTATTTTTATTTTTTATTGAACACCTGGATATTGACTGCTCTCTTTGCTGCTGCTGCTGCACCTGGATGTTGCCAACAATAGAGCTGTTTATATTGGTTTTTCAAAAGCCATTAAACATTTTTTCTTTTCAGAATTGTATTTTTGAATACTGTTGATGTTGGGGGAAGGGAATATGCCAGGCCATTGTTTTCATCTGTGCAATACTGTCCCATAAATCCCTATATTTGGTGTGTCTGTGTCACAATATAGAAAAAAAAACAAATCACGTCCATTCTTCCTTTTGTATCCCCTGGAAATACCTGGTGGAACGGCATGAGTTCTCTATTCTAACCATAGACTTTCTGCTGTTCCTTTCTTTTTTGTCTGCAATTTATCACTTTTTTTTTTTTTTACTCTCTACTTTGACAAAGTAAAAGGTAATAATTTATTATTTTACTCCACTCTTTTATTTTTTTTTTCCAAGAAAATTTGTGAGACCATTACCTGTAGGTTTACACCTGTGAAGCTCTCAAGAATTCTTCATTTTGTGTCAATTGGGGTATTCATGTTGATGGTGCTTGCTTTGCCTGTTTGTGTTGTTGTTGTTGTTATATCACCTATTGCTTCATCCATCCTCAAACAGCTTACATCGTCATCCTATTGCTGCTCTGTGTATCTCAATTATTCCTCTGTCCTGTTTCCTCCTTGATTTGACCCTCTCATATGTCTATACACCATCCATAATACTCTAATTAGATCATAGAACCTCCAATATCCCCTCTGGCTAATTACTCTCCTCCGTCTGTTAACTCTTGGTAGACCATCTCACATCATCATTGTTTCATGGGAGTAATTGTATTTTTTTGTTCTGAATTGATCATTCTCTGCTCTTTTTTATTTTAATTTCTGGCATTCAGTTATGTCCATTATTGATCTACTGTTGGCCCACATGACTGTCTCATGTTACACTCCTCATCTGCTGTTATACATTCCTGCTTATTATATCATGTTGTTTCTCTTAAATTTTCTATTTGTCTTGTTTCTCTTTCGTCCTCTAGCCCAGGATGAAGACTTTAAGCGGAATAAATGTGTACAAACCGACAATTATCGGGTTGCTCCAATTGTTGTTCGCCGGCTTAAGGCCACCCAGACTGATATACCTGATCCAGCCACCTTACGCAAGGTTGTAGATTCAGTCACAATTGAAGTTCAAACTGATGATGTCCCAGAACTCCTCAGAGCAGCTATTGTATATGCTGAGAAAATTACACAAACTCAGTCTAAACCATTGGAAATAAGTGAGGAAGAGAAATATTGCCAACTGATTGAATACTATAAAGATATTGCTATCCAAACTGTGGAGTCTAAGTTTGCTCCATGGACAGCATCACACACAATAGAAGAACCACCCCCCTGTCCTCCCAGCCCTCCTCCACCACGCACTCCCACTCCTCCTCCACCTGTTGTACAAATAGACCCAATGGAGACTGAACTTGAGAATCTAAGGGCTGAGTTAAATGAGGATCTAGTTTTTGACCCCTTGAAATTTCGAAAACGTATGATGAGTTTGGCTGAGTCAAGCAGCCCTCTAAAGGAGACTGACAAAAAAACCAATAAAGGAGAGGTGGAGCCAAAGGATGAGGCAAAGCCTAAACCTGTACCTGTACCTCCATCTGCCCCCATGGCCCCAAATGATCAACCTAAAGATATTCTTGTCTCAGGCACCAAATCAGCTACAGCTGTTCCTAAAGTACAGAAGCAAGAATCAGTAGAAATTGACCAGTTATTTGAAATTGTTGAAGAAGAACCCGTTTTTGATCCCTCACAATATAAAAAGCGCTTTTCAGGTTTGACAAAAACAGAAACTCTGCCCCCTCCTATTAGTGAAGTCAAACCAACCCTAAACCAACAGCCTTCTCCTGAAGTACAGAGGCAGGAATCAGCAGAGTCTAGCCAAATATTTAATACTGAGGAAGATTCAGTGTTTGATCCTTCCAAATACTTGAAAAAAGTTTCAATCCAGCCACAATCAGAAGCTCAAGCTTCTATCACTGAGCCTAAATCAAATACTACTCAGCAATCTGATCATGTTGACACCAGTAAGCCTCCTACTGAAATCCAAAGTCAGGTATCAGAAGGGTTAGACCAAATATTTGATATTGAAGAACCAGTTTTTGATCCTTCACAATATATGAAGTGTTCTTCAGCTTCACCAAAAGCTGAAACACAGTCCCCATCTGTCACTGAATCAATACCAACCACAAGCCAACAATCATCGCCTAAAATGCAAAGGCAGCAATCTGCAGGGTTTGACCAAATATTTGATAATAGTGAAGGAGAATCAGTTTTTGACCCTTCTCGATATATGAAACGTTTTTCAGCCTTGCATTTATCTACAAACCAACATTAGACTCCTTCAACAGAAAAAATCCAAACCTCTTGTGATGCACTCTCAAACCATCCCACCTCTGTAAAATTAAATGCACCTTCAAGCTCTAGTTTTTTGGGAAGTAGCCACAAGACCAAGGAAGAATTCCAACCATCTTACAAAAGAGATGGTTATGTGACTTCAAACCAAATATCTGTAAGCTCCCCAAATGCTTCTGTAAGTCATTTGTGCCCTCCTTAAAACAACCACACACATTTGGTTCTCAAGTAACAAAAACTATGACAATTATTCTGTGCCGGAATCTGGCATTCAGTTTTCCATTCCACTACTATGCTGGCTTGAACCAGAAACAAAATCAGAATTGAAATATGAGGTCTCCTGCAGAGCATTGTCAGGTTGTCTATCTTGCCTGCTGCCTCTCCTCCGGTTCTTTGTTCACATTTGAATTTTGTCCCTACTATTTAGCTGAGCACTTGGCCACCTTGTCCCAAATCCCCAGTGCAGTGGACTGTTCAGTTTTCTACTGCTGTAACTCTTTCTCTATTTAATCATTTCTTCCTGATGCTTTCCTTAATCCACCTGTGCCTGGTACCACTGCCACTATGCAGTATCTGTGTCTTGTTGTTAAAATCCCCTTGTGGGGAAGGCACCATTTTGTTTGTTTTGTATTGCATTATTGGTTGCCTTACCAATTACACATTTGACCATTTCACAAGTTTCTTTCTCTTTCTGCTGGTTGAAAATAATCTTATCTGCCTTTATACAACTCTCTTTTGAGTGAATTTGTTACTGAAAATTTTATCTAGCATCATTGAGGTCTTTCAATTGAGATTCAGACTATGAGAAATAGAGGTCACTCGCATTATTTGACTGACCTTATTGAATTCTGAACATCTGGATTTGAACAAAACGTCTATCACATAAGAAGTGTAATTTAAATCTTGTGAAAGTATAGATTGATGTCTACATACAGTTAATGATAAAAAGCACGAATGCAGTGGTAGATAGTTTCCTTTTTGTTGTTGCTTTCAAAAGATTGTTTCAAGCCAAAAGTTGAAGCAATGGATATAATAAAAGGCTGGCTAGCATTTGAGACAGTTTTCATAAATATAATCATTAGTAAAAATGGACATTTTCATTTCATGACTATTTAATGAAAATGATATGCAAAATGTTTCAGATATTATTCACATGCTCTTTTAGTACATTTATACTTCACCTGGTAAAGAATATGTAAATTTATATTGACTATCATTGTTTATAGTAAAAAATGTTAACTGTATTGATGAAATGGATGTGCAACTGAAATGATTTTCTGTTCTCATATATACCTGCCAGTCAGTTTGTCTTTGAAAACTCTACTGGGTTCAATATGTGCAAATGACTCTTAGTTTTGTCAGCATCCCGAATAAAGTTTTCAGAAAATTAAATGAGAGAATATTTCTGCTCTATTTTGGAACTTTCTTATTGATACATTTTTCTTAAAAGAGACTTGGTGCTAAAGTTATAAAAAACTAAGTTCCAAACTGGAAGCATTCTTTGTTTTGATCATATGAATATTATGAAATGCAGATTCCAAATTTATTAACAACAATGTACACTTTGTGCAAGTTCCACACATTCCTTGCTCACTTTGGCTCTTGTTTGACAGAACAAGTTTTGATCAAAACTTCTTTTTTTTTTTTTTACTGATGATTACCTATACTGTATGCATCATCAGTGGAATTGAAATATAAAAGAATTTTGCTTACTTGAAAATTGTTCCTCCCACTTAAAATTCTCCTGTAACTGGAGGTCTGTAGATATTTATAAATATCTAATATAAATATAACCAGCTTCTTTATATTGGCTAAACCTATGACCCAGCCTTACTTTTATTGTATTATTCCATTCTAACAATTGCCACCTTATCTTAATCTAACATTTTTTAAAGTTCCTCTTTAAAAAGAATTATCTGTAACCTTTTTGTTTGTGGGTGGCTCTGAGTTATCTCCCTTACTTCCTCCTTTTATAACTGTGAAACGTTGCTTTTTCTTTTCTTTTTTTCACATCACTTCATTGATTATTTCTTCTTTCACCTTTAATGTCAACATTTTTACTCTTTTTTTTCTGCCCCAGATTCTACCGTCTATGACAGTGCTCTGTCTCTCAGTGGGTCCACCATAGACCTGCGAAGTGAGGACAGGATGTCACGAGGTCGCAGTTCCTTTGATTCTACTACTGATTATCATAATAAGCGCTATGGATCCCACCGTGACCTCGCCTCCATTGGCAGAAGGAACAGTGCTTTGACCAATGGTCAACGTTCTATTCTTTCTCGCGAGGCTTCACCCAAGCTCAGCTCAATTAGCAGCCGGGCCAATAGCCTAAGGTCTGTTTACTCCCCTGAGCCAGTGACCCAAAACCATACATTCAGCTCCAGGGAAACTTCCATTGAGCCAAGATCAGGTCTCCTGAGCATCTCCTTTCAACAAACTTTTATTTCCTTTAGATGTTTTGTTTACTAATAAGCAATTTTCTTTTCTCTTCTATTTTGATGATACAGCCTGGTGAAGTTGTGGAGTTTGATGTTCTTAACTCTCTGCTGCTTGTGCTCTTAACTCTTCATCTGTCTTAGTGGAGAAAAATTAACACAAGAAATAACAATAATAAAATAATTATAAAGTTACTCGTGTTGCAAATACATCTGCATTAGGTTTATTATTATAGAATTGAGGAATTGTTTATTGTAGAAAAGCATTGAAAAATGATTTCCTACATACAGAAATGCTTTACAAAGGATTTAATATGAAAATGTATTGCCAAATTGTTTACAGATAAAAAATGAAGAATTTTCCATGTTTTAATCTACCTAAAAATGGCTTATAATGCTTTCCTGAGTTGCTTTTCAATCATATTAGGTAAAATCTTCAGACTTTTATAAAATGAAATTTGTTTTATTTTTTTTTAATTCAAGAAAAAAAAATTGATACGAGTTTTGAAATAGAAATAAACAAGCATAAAGTATGATCTGAAGTTTCTAAAATGAAGCATTATTAATTTTTGACTAAAATTTCTTTCATCATAATTTCAAAATTTTTATTGCAACTCCCAGATCATCATTCCACAATTATTAATAAGCATCATGGATTGGAAATGAAAAAATAAAAATAAGCCTATGGGGACAAGGAATGTGAATCTCACTTGAGGCTTATTCTCCTAAGTACTGACATTTCAGGAGCTGTAGTTAAGGGTGATTTTTTTAAAAAATCACTACTTGAATTTTTTAATTATATTTAGAAAACAGCCAACAAAAAAAAAAAAAAAAAACTGGAGAGATGAGGGACTTTTTTTTTTTTTTTAATGACTAGAAGCATTTTGAATCTTTTACTGTCAGTGTTTTTTATCCAACATTATCAAAGGGTTGATCACCACCATTTAAAAGAAAAAAAGAGAACGTCTAATTTGCTTCTCTGAACCTTTCCATATACAGAATATCTGAAAATGTTAATCCTCAAGAAAGAAACTATTGGCTGGATATGTTGATCTTTCAGGGGATATTTTGTATATAACACTAAGCCTGTATCATAAATTTTGAAACTACTCTAACCTCACAAAGTATTGCCATTAATCTTCTTGATGTGTTGACGTGGAAAGTCTGCTCTGTCTCACACTTTTAGCCCAATTCTTTTTTTTTTTATCTGTTTATATCGATCTATCCTTTCTCTCCATTTTTTGTTGTGGTAACACTTGTAAAGTTGTATCAGTTGCTAATACTGCATGGTCAACTGTTATTTTTCCTATTTCTTTTTTTTTCCTTTCTGAAAGGGATCACCACTCGGCCCCACAAGTTTTTAGCATCAGCAGTTTATGGCATGCTGTTCTTGCTGTCATGTAAAATCTATTGGAATTTTATTTCTTGTAAATTTTTAAAAAAAAAGAAATTCAGCATGCATTTTTATTCAAACATCTCAACTTCTGGTAATGTAACAAGTACAGATCTACATGAAAAATTTCCATATGATCTCTGTTAATACATGACATCTTGTCATATATGTCAATGATTTAGGGAAAATATTCTGTGTAGGTAGTGACATTTTTATTCCAAACATAAAATTTATCAAATAGGATTTAGTTATACACACACACACACACATGGCACATCAATAAGTTTGACACAATGACGAGTTAAATTTTGATCTGTGTGATTAATATTCACTAAATTAAGTGCATTAGGAAAAAGGAGATTGTTGCAAGAGATACATATATATAATCAATGCTATTTTTATAATATAGCTATGAACATGATGATAAATATATACATACACACACGCAAGTGGGGGCTAAAATGTCTTTGGCCCAACAAAGGAGCTTTCCAAGAAAAAAATAAACCCTGAGGTTTGGTAAGATTTGCAAAATTGGGTTGGGTTGAGAATTTCCTTTGTGTGTGTCTATAAATTCAGTTGGTTCATCCTAACCCTAATGTGCAAATTTACTGCCATGAAACTCTGAACTGTTTATTTACTATTAATGCTCCATTTTATTGACAACATCTGCTTGCCTTAAACCCATTATCCCCCAATCGTGTACTGGTCAATAACCTTTGTTTTATATGGATTATGTTCTACATATCACTTGCTTTTCTATATGAGACTAAAATTAATAAATCTACTGAAAAAGAAAAGTATTGTAAGGCAAAAAGGAGGTGCTTACAAATGTATTTGATTTGCTTGTTTATCATAAAACCCACCAAACTTTAAAAGAAATTAAGACAATCACTTTTAAAAGAATTATCCCCAGAAAAGACTCTTTGTAACAAACTGGGCACTCTAAACATCAGCTGTGGTTGGGGTTTAGAGTGAAAGTTGGTGATCCAGCCTGAAGATTTATTCCCCTAAAGGCAGTCAAATTATTTGATAATCACAGAAATTATGATTATTTTGAATTAATCAAGATTCTAATCAAACTGGTCATTAATCTGAATTGTGGTTTTGTATGTTGAATATACATTTAAGGTTAATAATAACTGTATGCAAATATGTTTAGCTGAAACCTCCTAACATGCAAAATATCTTTCAGGTATCAAATACGAGGAAAAAGAAAATGATTTTGACTTTATTAAAACTAAAATAATTTGCTTTTATAAATAAAACTTTAAACTTTATCCTGTTTTACATTACTATAAAGCTCTCTTTACCAAATCTTTTTATAAAGGCCCAATGATAAAATTCTGTTAAGCTATGAAACAATATTTTCATTGGAATTCATTGTAAAATACACATTTGATTTACATTTTCTGAATTTCTTCTATTCATATTGTTGGAATTCTTGATTGTGTAAATTTTTATTTACTTTTTTGGTTATTTGCTTACCTTTTAAATGTCTCTCTCTCATATATATATATATATATATATATATATATATATAATTTCCCAACTGTCATCATTTGATACAGCTTGGCTGTTATAATGACTTTAATTTCTCTTTCTTTGTCGTGCTGCATGCTGTTTTTTATCAACATCTCATGGATTCCTTTTCAACTGTTAGTCCCTCTTCAGTTATTCAAATAACAAATGTTTGCTGGTCTTTTATTAAATGAGACAATCATGGCATTAACACTTTATTTGCATACCCTAAACTCTCAAGTTGAAAATAAAATTGGTAGTTAAAGGGATGCTATATACCTGAAAATATTGTAATTTTTCAAGCAAAAATAGCAATAACATAGAAGCCAGCTTAGAAATCGATCACCTTAAAATAAAATAAAATGTGAACTAATTAGTTGGTATGTAGATACAATTTGTTAAGTCATGCTCTATAAACGACACAATTTCCCAGCTGATTATAAGAAACTTTATTCATTTTTTCCTGCTGACATCAGAAAATTACTTTTGTAATAAAATGTAAACACTTCAAAATTATTTTTCAAAAAATAAATAAAAAGAAAAACCTCCATCTCAAACCTGCAAGTTTAGTGATTCATAAACAGACAAGAATTGCAAATTGAATGTTTGAATACAAAATTAAAAACTTTTAAAGATTTAAATATCTTTCTCTGAAATACATTAACATTAAGTTTTTGATTTAATTTTTTTGTAACAATGCTGATAATGTTACCACAATTTGACTGATACTAATTATTGTTAATTCAGATTGACTTTATATAAGACAGTTTATAATTCTTTTTGCATCACCTGCTGACTTGTTAGATTGGAATAAACTGGTACTATTTGTATGACTCATTACAAATTTGTAACAAATACCTATTCCTTATATTATTGAATCCTGTCATATCTTTTTACTGTCAAAACTGTCTGAAGGCTTAGCTAAGGAAGAGTGGTTTACCCAAGGGCTCACCCACTCATTAAAAATTGTATGTCCATGATGAAATATTTTTGATAAACATCTAGCATAAACCCTTTCTCAACTCAATGCCTTTCTTTCCACTGCTTGGCTACCATAATAAAGGTTGGTTTTCTGTTATGATCATCAAGCTTGATTGTACAGTGTGCTGAAAATTTCTTGGCCCTTTGAAAAAGAAATTTTCTGTTATTTGGTCCCATTTTAGCAAGTAGGTAATTGAGAACATTTCAGCACCTCCTCATGGATTTTTAAGTGTCTTATTGATCATTGTACTGTGGATTTTGAGTAGTCTTAGCAGATCAGTTGGTTTCAAAATAACAGATTTAAGTAATGAGGTAGACAGGTACTGGATAAGACATGTCTTGACAAAGAAAATGTTTTTGGGTGGTTGAATGAATGTGTGTCAAGAGAAAAACAATTATTAACAAAAAAAAAAAAAAAAAAAAAAAATGATTCATTGTCTTGTGCTTTTGAGAAGATTTTCACTTGTGATCAATGAAGACAAAACTAGTTCAACTGTCACAAAATGTTTTATGCCAATCATTGAAATCTTTCATCTAAAAACTGCAGAACTTGTTCTCCATCTCAAGCCTGAACATATGGCCTTATCCAGAGTGATCACACATGCAAACACCCTAAATCACTCAATCTTTTGCCTGGGACACTCTGAATACTGTTAGAATATATTGCTAAATCAGTTATTTCCACATTTGAACTTGGGCAATATATTGTCTTGTTTATACAAAACTGTTTTATGATTGTACTAATTCATCTGTGTCATACTGGCAAATGCCTTTCCCAAGGTGACTAGTGTAAAATGAACACAGCCTCAGTTCAAACTATCACTCAGTTTTGCCTGTCTCAAGCCTCTATTAGTTTTTTTATATAGTTTCCGTTTGAAAGATTGTGTAGTGTCTGAAAAATGCTAAATGGTTTTCTAAATATGGAAATAGATGTAAATTGTGTCATGATAATTGAAAAAATGTCTATATTCTTAAGATCAGATTTAGTGTTGCTCATAATTAAAATGTTATATTTTAAAATAAAATATCAAATTAGTAACACTACTTCAAACATCTTTATACTGAACATAAAATTCAAATTTACTTTGCCTTTTATTAATGCTGAAAACAAATCCAATGTTAATGACAGTCTCTCATAACAGACTATCTCTGACAGATATTTAATTCTTGGAGGTGTTAGAAAAAAATCTTGTAACTTCATAATATAAAGATCAAGGCGGAAAAACCACTGATATTTTCTAAGAAAACATTATGTAGTAAAATTATTGAATGATAAATTCTATCTCTAAAGGAACTCTTGTATTACTAATATTTCAAAGTTTAAAGAAATGTGTGGGGACTAATTTTTCAGCACATAAATGATTTCTGATGGTAAATCAGAAAAAGAAAATGAACCCAGTTTTACTGTTTGCTTTTCATTCGCCATTGGTTAGAAAGTTTAAAAGAAAATAAACTTGTAGGTCTTGGGGAAATAGTAACCTAAATTATGCAATTATTCCATTTTACATATTGAAGCACATTATTAAATGTAATTCATATGAGGATCAGAACATCTAATTGTGCTTGGTTGAGAAAAGTACCTTGATCTCATAATCCATTGATAGTGAATTCAGTCTTTGAATGCAAAATTATTAAAAAGAGATTTTTAAATGGCAGAATATCAGTCATCAACTTGAATAAGGAAAGATCATTTACAGGTAATGCAATTAATACTGACCCAATTTTTAGCCCTGTACACTAATTTCCTTTCTTGTAATGACTTGAATTACTGGTTGATATTTTAGTAATTTCTTCTCATGATTACTTATGCCATTTCATTTGCATTTGTATTTTTACACCTTTAATCATTCAGCAACATGACCACACACACATGCATCTGTTGCTGTCTAGCATGCCTTTATTGTTGGTGTTGTTGATTATTTAATTCTGGTTGTCACTTCTCAGTATTACTCTTAAGTTCTGGTTATTTACTAAACAACAAATGTTTTTTCTTACAGTTGTGCTTGCTGTGTTGATATTTATTTTCCCAAAGTGTCTCTTTTTAATAACAAATCAAAATTTCTTTAACTATGAAATTATATACTTTATAATAACTATGCATAATTTTATATATTAAAAGTAAAAAAAAAATGTTTACAAAATAATATATATATATATATATTAAAGATAAAGTAGTTTTTGGAAAATTAGTTTGTATATGAAACAAGACAGAAAGTTAAGTGTATATCTGGCTTTCAGGCTAATTGTAAGTTTAGCTTATTTGTTGTGCTTAAAAAATAATTAAAACATTAAAGAGAACATTTATATAATGTCTTCCTAAGAGATTTGTTGCTGATTCTAAGGTTTATGTTCCTTTGACATTTATGTAAAAACAGCCTGAAGCAAGTATTTCTATCTCCAAGCAATCAAGTTTAATGTGCCTATTTGCCTTCAACAGACTGGAGATTTATTTAAAATTATAATAATCTCAATTGAGAATTTTTTTTTTGTCAGTCTCAAATCCTATTCGAATTAAAGTTTCAACAGAAAAAAAGTGAATTCTTAACAATTTTTCAGTTTAACATTAAGTAAATTTGTCAATTATTTTAATGACATCTTTAAAATTAAAGAAAAAAATATTAAAATCACTTTGTTTAAACAGTGAAATGCCTGTGGCTTTGTTGTTAATTCTAGAATGATCTAGAAACTGACAAAAGAAGGTGGCTCAACCATATTTAATCATTTTTTATGGAGCTCAAAAAATAGGACTGATAATAAGCAAACAATACATTAAGAAAGGTAAAAAAAATTCCATTCTCTTAGGTAAAAATCTTTCTCTGCAAGATGTTATGACATCTAAGAGATATAAAAGCCAGATTTAATATTGCCAATTTTTCTATCTTTGGATATATAATACTTGAGTATATTTTCTGGAGTATTAAAAACAAAATTCAGTTTCACTTGGTTTAATTTCTTTCACATTGATCTTCTCTTTTATCTCATTTTAATTCTTTTTTTCTTTCTTGGATACAGAAGCTCCAGCAAGTGTTCTAGAAGAAAACCAACATCTCAAAGCTGAAGTAAGTTTACTTGATTGTACAATCATTGCTTTCTCTCTTAGTTTTATATACATACAAACATATACACTAGTGATTAGTCACTACAGACAGTTTCTACACTCTTAATCCTCATAAAAGAAAAACTGATTGTAACAAAAACAAATTAGAAAAATTTCTACCAGACTGAACAAAACATATGTAAACACACACACACACACACACACACACACACCTGCTGAAAAGTTCTATCCAACCTGCTTCCCAAAATTTGATTAAATATCAATTTTTTTAAAATTCAATCTTGTACTTAAGAACCTTTCAGGACTATTGTTTTTTGTTGTGTGTGTGTGTGTGTGTGTATATATATATATATATATATATATATGTGTGTGCACGTGTTCTGGTCACCTCATGATTTCAGGAATAGGAAATTTAATCATTGGTCCAAATTAATATATATGGGGAAAATGTATGACAAAGTAATGCATTTCATCCTTCAGGATTGACTTCATTTGTTATGTTGGTAGGGCTACACACGCACACGACAGTAGTGCTGGAAATTCTAGAATTTTTTTTTTATCTATCTGAATTCGTTTAGAGTATTTTTCTTTTCATCATCTTTTAATGTAGGTATTCCAGGCTATTGACATAAGATCTGCCAGGAATGGTGAAATGTTGTAAGAGCCAGGGCGCAGATTTACTGTCGATGATCTTGTAATTAAGGCACCCTATAGACATTTACATTGTCATGAATTATTTTCTCCAGAGTAACTTTTTTTTGTGTTAAAATTGTAGTCAGTCTTGTTACAGTGGGTAGCCAACATGTTTGATCTATTTTTTTTTTTTTGTAAAATGTCCTTTTTATGTTCATATAACCTTTTTTTTTAGGTTTCCTCAATGTATTTTTTGTGATAATTATTACAGGTGATGGAGTAAACTCCTCCTTCGGGTTTTAGCTTATTCTTTTGTTTAGTATTGACTAAATCTTTTATTGTCTTGGATGTTGTAGTAGTAACAAATTTTATGTTGAATTTAGATAGATTCTTTTCAATTGTAAATTTGGTAGGCAGGATAATATATTTTTTTGATTCATTTGGTTTCTCAGGAGGGGCTACATTTTTTGTTTTGGAATATTTTATGGGCCTTTTGTTTCACATTGGATATAAAATAATTAGGGTACTAGAGAAGTTTGAAAGTGTTTTCAATATATTCCTCCTTTTCGTGTAAATAATCCAGGCTTAGTGCTCTTATGTAGAATCTAGTGATTATGCCGGGTTTTATTTTGTTGTTATAATAGGAATCTATTATGTCGTTTTTGTTGGTTGATTTTCAATGGACACTAAGTTTTAAACTGTTGTTAACACAGTGTAGCTTGATATCTAGGAATGGTAAGGAATTGTGTTCTTACATTTTGTATGTAAGTTCCATTGTGTTCAACTTTAGTTGATCTAGGTCAGGTAAATCAATATCAAAATGATATTTAAGTAGAGCATCATCAATATAATCGAAGTATGTTGATTGTTTGGGTAAAAGATCTTTATCAATTAAACTGATTAAAAGATTTTTAGCATTTAAACAAATATTTTGGAAAGGACCGGATTAAAAAAATTCTAAGATACATCACTCCACTGAGAGGTGATCCTATGGGTAATACAATTTTTGTTAGTACAATCATTATTAAATGTGTAGTAGCATTTATTGGTGATGAGATGGCAAATTTTTATTATTTTAGCTGTTGGTAGAGCTTTATCTTTGTGTTAGCTGCTCCTTTTTTTTTTTTTTTTTTTCTTAAGATATTTTGACATTTTTGAACTGGGTCAATTTATGTAGAGGGATTTAAATTCTAGACTGGCTATGCATTTGTTGGTTGTGTTCATTTCCCTTAATTTTTCAACTAGGCTGCCTGAGATGAACAGATTGTTCCAAGGAGAGGGTTTATGGCTTTTGCTAGTTTCTGGGGGACACTGTCTATTCCTGAGATGATGGGGTACATGAGGATACCTGTTTTGTGGATTTTAGGGAGACCTTAAAGGTTGTGTGTTCTAGGATGATATTCTATAAGTCTATACCACAACTTGTTTTCATTTGTAAATAGTTTCCTGATTTCCTTGCTAATTCTTTGTTTCGGTAGTTGTTTATTCATTTATTTTTTTCTATGTATTCTTGTTCATGATCACAATCACCCCCCGCCTCTCTTGTTAGAGGGACTGATGTGGATTGACTTATTTTTTGCTAGGTTCTTTAAAGCACTTAGGTGTCTTAGTGGTAACCTAGTTTCATTGTTGGTTTCTATAGTAACAATGATCATGCCTTGAATGAAACCTTTGGTGACTTCGGCGTCGTTTTGCTTATGAACTTTTTCTATGTCTCCTTTGCAGATAACAGTGGCAAATTTAAACCGAAGCTGAGGGTTTCACATTCTGTATTGGAAAGCTTTATATCTGATAGATTTCCTATTAGATTAGGCTTTCCAACATATTCCCACTTGCAGTTGTTGCATAGTTTCAGTTTTTGTCTCAGTTTGTTTCAATTGTTACTCATTTGTTTGACAGTTTGGTGTAGCTGTCATTTCTGGCTTTGTTACAACATACTTTTTGTGGAGTTGTATTCCAGCTTTTTTAGTGGTTAGATTTTCCAACACTTCTAGTTCTTTGGCAGATACTTTTAGGAAATTGCATGCATATGTTGGAAAAATGTGATGTGATGTTCTAAGTATTTTGTGCATGCATCATCGGATGACTTTTTCATCAATGCATTTCAGTAAGAAATTATTTGGGTTTCTAAATGAGTTCGCCATTGTTAAGAGTCTTTATATTCTTTAATAGTTTGGTGTTTTTCCATGTCAACCGTATGAGATAACAATATATATATATATATATATATATATATAAAGAATATGGAAGAAGTTTACTTGTGATGCATTTCATCCTTCAGAACTTCATCCGACCAAATTTGTTATGTTAGTAGGACTCCACATGACAGAAGGGTGCTGGGACTTATATATATATATATATGTAAGCAACTATGTGGATGTAGATCCGACGGTATGATGAAAATGTGGAAAAGACAAAGCAAAAACCTAAAATCTATGGGCTCCCCAAAACCCATAAACCTGACATTCCACTAAGGCCCATTATCTTGGGCATAGGCTCAGCCCCTCATAACATCGCTAGGTTTTTAACTAAATTTCTCACCCCAATTCTGGGCACCATAAGTGACGCACATGTAAAGAATTCAGGCGCTCTTCTCAATAAGTTAAGCAATATTGACATAAGAAACAAATCCCTAGCCAGCTTAGACGTTAAATCCCTATTCACTAATGTACCTGTTGATAAATGCATTAAACGGTTAGAGAACCACCTTAAGAAAACTGATTTTAAGCTACCTATCCCCATCTCAAAATGCATCAAATTATGCACCCTATGCACATCTCATTGTTACTTCCAGTATAACGATATCTATTATAAACAAAAATTTGGCTTACCAATGGGTAGCCCTCTCTCTGGATTCCTAGCATGCATATTTCTAGAATTTCTCAAATATATAATCCCTGATGATACGCATTACTTCCGTTACATCGATGACATTTTATTCATTTACCCACAGAAACAAGATTTAAACAAAATCACTGATAGATTAAATAGAGTAGAACCTACTATAAAATTTACCCACGAACTTGAATCTAATAATTCTCTACCTTTTCTAGACATACTACTTACTAGAAATAATAACAAATTAGAATTCAAAGTATATCGTAAACCCACATGCAAAAACGACTATTTACACTTTTACTCTCACAATGATACTAGGACTAAGAGAAGTGTTATTATTGGATTTTACTTGAGAGCTCTTCGAATCTGCTCAGCAAAATATTTAGAATTTAGTTATATCGAGGATACCTCCTCAAGCCTTTCGTATCCGAGACAATTATTACTCGGCGCTAAGAATAAAGCTTTGAAAATTCACAAAATTCGTTCATCAGTGCAAAATGACACCCCGACTGCTACATCTACGTCAGGGAAAGGCACACTTTCAGCTGCCCCTGATAATCCTATTGGCCGCATCTTTCTACTGAATAACCCTTTGACCGAACACAACACCAACATTCTAAACACGCTAAAAATTAAAACTACTACATTACCCACTAAAACTATTCGCAGTATATTAAATAACACCAGCAGACAGCATATTACATCCGATGCTTGCGTCTATCAGATACCTTGCAGAGACTGCAACTTGAGTTATGTAGGCGAGACAGGTAGGTCTATAAAATCTCGTATTTCCAAACATAAACGAGATATTCACCTCGGTAATTTAAGTAGTGCTTTGTTTGTACACCTAGCCAAATCTGATCACAATTTTGATTTTGACTCTGTGAAGATTTTAAAATATATCCACAATAAAAAACTTAGGCAGATTTACGAGGCAGGCATGATATCCACTTCACGTACGGTAAACACTAGACCGGGGTTCTTTAATATATCAGCTTTCCTAGCAAGGTTAATGCTTAACAAACGTACCGATAAGCTATAGTTTTAAATAGGATTCCCCCCCCTTTCCACTTAAGATAAAATCTCTTTCCTGGGAGCACGTTTTCGCAGCGCTGCCCATGTGGCGCCAGCGTAACCGAATCCAAGAAAGAGAACTCTGACTTTAGAATTTCAGTTTTTCTGTTTCTGATTAGTCCTATATATATCGTCTCTTCATTTAACTTAAATTTAATATAAATATGTCTCCATTAACCATGTCCTGAAGATGGCCTATTAGACCAAAACATCTGACGTTGACAGAAAAAAAACAAAAAACAAAATAAAAAACAGTAAACTCACATAATCAGATTTTGCTTTGTCTTTTCCACATTTTCATCATATATATATATATATATATATATATATATATATATATATATATAGGTACCTTTAAAAAATTTGCAGAAAAAAAGGCTTTAAACTTGATGAAAATAATTTTTTATTGTCTAAATGTTTGTTATTATTAAGAGAAAAGATCAAAGTATTTTTTGATTATTTTTTTTTTTTTACATTTTTTTAATTATTCCTAGCACATCTAAATTTTTTTTTTGAGTCAGCAAAATTGACACAAAATCAATCATGTCATTTTTCGATTTTGTAAACAAAAGTGAAATTCTCCATTTGAAAATCGATTATACTTTTTTCAAAGTTTATTTTAAGAAAATTAGAAATGATAAAGTTTATTCAATGTATTTTGAAACTAACATTACTTATTTTCTGTGCTGAAAAATGTAGTTTAAAATAAACAGAAAGCAGGTCTTAACATTGGTGGCGATTGACAAGTGATGATTTCATCATGTATTATTGACAGCTGATGTGAGGCAAAGTTATCATACATAAGGACAGAAGTGACATAATTATTTAGTTTTAAGTGAACCAACTTATTTACCTCGTTCTTTTTAAGGAAAGCTTTCAGCACTCTAATTTTTTTGTTTTGGTACTTAGCTTTTTACGATGCTCTATGGAAAATATAAAAAAATTAAAATAAGACTGTTGAGAGTGAGATAAAAATTCATAAGGTATCTTATTAATTTATAGGTACCTTTTCTTATGAAATTTTATCAGAAGTGTGCATAAAATACTATAATTTTATGTACATTTATTACATTTTACTATGTTATTTTTATTTTCATTCATTTTATTATTAATTTTGATATTTCATTTATGAAAAAATGTCATAACTGAGATAATATAAAAATAAGATCATATAAATTTTATAAGATGATAGTAATACTTGTAAGTACCCTTCTCAGTTGAAATTGATGACGTTTTCTTGTATTCATGCTGGTCTTTCGTACATTTGAATTACAGCCGTTTTATAGACACAAAAGCCATGTGAAATTATTTTTTTTTTATTATATAGTGGGGGTCTGCTGATTGTAACCAGCTTTACAATTTATAATCTCTAAAGATCTACTTAATAACACCACTGACTAAACTGTACATTATTTTCACTAATTTTAGAATATTTAACAACTTTAATGTAAAAATAATTTAAGAAATAACAAATAATTGTTTTAAAAATTCATTTTTCATTGAAAAAGTTTTTGCTTTCAGACAATATTATCCATATTCATAAAAACTGAAAGCATTTGAAATTAAATAATGTCATTGTTTTATTAAGTTTTGTATGTTACAATTCAGAGCCAATTTTCAGTTAGAGGGGCTCTGATTTTTTTTTTATTAAATTTGCTTTCCTCAAAGCCTTGTGTTTTTAACTAGTATAATCACTAAATTTTACAGTATTGAATTTCTAGATTTTTCATAAAATTAGTTAAGGGAGGGGTAATAAATATAAAAAATTTTTGCTATGACTTTAAACAATTATTTTTATTTTTGCAAGATTTTCCAAATTAATGTCTGTCATAAAAAAAATGGACTAAAATTAGTTATTTAGTAGTTCTGCTGACACAGAAACAAGGCTTTTTTTTTAATCAAAAGTTAGGATGTTCTTAAAAGAAAAAATTTTAAAAAATAATTAAATACTTTGTTCTTCCCTCTTAATATTAGCACAAACATTTTGACAATAAAATTTTGTTTTTGTAAAATCTGGGGTCTTTTTCATCATGCTATGCTAATTTTTAGTGATCTCATAGAGGTACCTATATTCTTATTCTTACTAATATTAGTTGAATTTTTATGTAAAATTTTCACTGTATGTTTGATCTTTAGAGAAATGAGTGCATTCTCAAAAAAATCTATAAATGCTTTACTTATGTGTGAATAGCAAATGTATCTTTTTTTTCTCTTAAGGACAATATATAAAAAAATTTGACTGCAATTGACAAAATATGACTACAATGTGTATTTAATATTTTCTGTTAAGAAAATATCCAAAATATCTGATGGTCTTTAATGTTAACAATTGAAACACAAATGTTAATATTTACCTTGGCATTTAATATAATACCAAAATTCATGTAAAGGATTTTTAAAAATTTTTATTATATTCACCTTCAGTTTCATCTCAATTTCCCTTTGATGTCTGTCTGTTACTGAATATGTATGTCTTTCAATTCTTTTCAGCTAAAGAAATTAACTGATCTGTTAGAAGAGGAACGTTCCAAAAAGAAAAATTCTGAAGACAATCAAATATTTCAAGCCAATGGTCCTGAAATGCAGCTTTATGAAATACAGAGTAAGTTTTCTTTTCAGTTGCGTAAGTTTGAGATAAAGATAAGTTTTTTTAAATTTTACCAGGCAACCTAACCATAATCTAATCACAAACCCGATAGGTGACAGGAAAGAGAGAAGGTTCAAGTTCTTGAAATGATTTCAACGATGAAATGAATTTACAAAACAAAATACAAAGATTATTTTATTTAAAATCAAATTTCTATTTGAGTTATTAGAAATTCTTTTGATGTTTATAGACATTCTTATTATCTAAACAAAAATAAAACAAATTCAAGTAAATGACTCACCCTCACTATCAACAGGGGCAGGAGAACTATTTAAATAGACTGGTCTACTCATTAAAAAAAAATGAGGAAAATAATTTTTGTAGACTCTCACTCTTTAGGC
Source organism: Acanthosepion esculentum (assembly GCA_964036315.1). Taxonomy (NCBI): domain Eukaryota; kingdom Metazoa; phylum Mollusca; class Cephalopoda; order Sepiida; family Sepiidae; genus Acanthosepion; species Acanthosepion esculentum. Next base: position 45,788,613 of record OZ038518.1, read on the forward strand.
TGTTATAACACACATGTGTTGGAGTTTTTGGGTACCCTGGTGTACTAGTGAGCCAGCCAAAATGAGCTGACCCATTTTATAGTTCACTAATAGAAGGTTAACCAATCAGAAGGCTCAAAATATTCAATGCGACGTGTATAAAGGCGACCATGTTTTTCCCCCGAATATGCACTGCTAGCCTTTGATGGCTGATCAGTCGAACTCTCTGCCTTTGGGCAGAGAGGAACCCAGATGCGGCTCTGTCAAGGGGCAGTCTCGTTCGGGGTGGTAGACTGTCCCTAAACTAATTTTATGGGTTCCAATAGGGAATATTTTTGGCCGAGCCTATGAGCTCGGGGAAACCCACATTAAACCGGCCTTGTGCCACACGTAACCCTCGTGAGGCGAGGGGGCTAAATATTACTGCCAGCCTTTGATATCGAAGACTGAAGAATTATGGAACAGCTGTTGCTGGTGGTATTGGCGATATAGTCAGATTCAGTAGAGTGTCTGACCCGTGAGTGTTAATCTTTAACGTTGTTTGGGTCAATTTTCGATTTGGTTTATGTAGTTCTTAGTATAACATTAACCTTTCCCACTAAAATCTCTATAGTGACACTTTACTTATTGGTGCTAATTCTTGGAACAGGGCTCAAAGTCAGAGGTTCTCTTGGCAGCAAGTCAGAAGGATTTCAGTAGCACCTTTGTCTGTCCTTTGCCACTTGTCTTTCATCCTTTCTTTGGATTGCCTAAGTCCTTTGCTTATACTAACTTTGACCTAAGATTAGAGTGGGGCTTGAGAGTGTTTGGGGATCTGGTGACTCCCCAGGTTTCTGCATTGATTTGAACAGAGTTCTTTGTTGTCTGGTTCGCAATATTAATTATCTTTCCAAATTTGGGAGAACCATTCATCCTACTGATGGTTGTTGCAGGTATCTGCCCTTATGACTCATTACTTCTCTTATTTATGTCTCACACCATTACTTCCAAACCCTCTGCAGCTGTTCCAGTTCATATTTTAAATTAACCCTTTTGCTTTTACCACTGTCACACTTTCCAAAACTGAAAAATTGATTTAGAAAAGGGGGTAGTGTTTATCTCGATACCGTGTCAAATTGATTCCTACTTTGAAAAGTTACTGGCCTTGGGCTAAATAACTTTGTTGTTATTTACTAATGTAAGTTTGAAAAATGTGCTAGCATTATTGATATCTGCATATTTTTTTTCATTTTCTGAATTTGCAAACACATGCATAAACATTTGAGGTTCATAATTATTCATCTTAAATTAAGAATAAATGTATACATAATCTTATGCAAATTTTTCTTTAATATCTGTCTATATTTCTGAGATGAGGCATTACGTACATTATTTGGACTATCGTCCTCATCTTTGTCGCCATATTTATTACAACTGTGCTTTATCCACTGTGCCACGTGTCCTCAAGGACACGTGGCACAGTGGATAAAGGCGTTGGTTAGATCCAGTGACAGGACCCAAAGAGTATGAGTTCAATACCCAGTTATGGCAAGAGAGGTGGGGGGAGGGGACAACTTATTTTTATTTTTTATTTATATATATATATATATGTATGTATGTATGTATGTATGTAATTTTTTTTTTTTTTTTTTTACAGGAGAAGCCAGCAAACAAATACATGAATATAAATTGAAACTTCAAAAAGCCGAACAAGATATTGCTACTTTAGAAGGATCTGTAAGTTGAAACTTTCGTTGAGTCAAGTTGTTTTTGTCATTGTGGTTAGAATTTATATATTGGGCTCTGTCCAATGCTATAAATCCCATTAATACAAATTCGATCATTTGAAAGAAGAAGAAAATGTAATGCAGCATTGAACCTGATCATCTCATGTTTAGTCCTAGTGAAGAGAGGGATAAATCTCTTATTCTGAACAAATGTGCTTCTGAATACAGAATAGATTTCGCAATGCTTTGGATTTTTGGTGACAATAAAAAAAATTTAAAAAAAACGCTTTCATTAAATGCCTGGATTGATTGTGATCAGCTTTGCATGAAAAATATAAAAATTACTGAAAAAGAGGAATTATGACCCATCAACTGCTACTCAATCTCATAATTTTAAATGTTTGAATCTAATCAGTTATGATTTTCTTGTTTGGACACATCTCTGAGAAATGGATGAATGATAAACAATGGTTTAACAGACTGTGTAGTACTTGAAATCTTTGTTCTTTTTCTATTTCCTCCTCAAATGAGAGATCCTTTACTTATTCTGTCATGTTCAGTTCTATACTTTCTTACTATGACAACCTCTTCAAAATTCCTATGAAAATAAAAATCTTTTATTCTTTCTGTAGGTAAACAGGTTAGATTCTCAAGTGAAACGCTACAGAGCAGAAGCTGAGGATTCTGAAAAATTGGAAGATGAATTGAAACAAGAGAAAAGAAAACTGATGCGTGAGGTAAAGAAAACTCATAATTTATTTTTTATAAAGAGAGAATGAAAAAAACATTTTGTTTGGATTAAAATCTAGCATAAAAGATCAATAAATCTCACTTGACAATAAGCCTCATCACCAATGATAGGGATTTCAAATTATTTAAGTTTTTTTTTTTTTTTATTTTATTTTTTTATAAACAAGTCACTTGCAGATTCTTGAAGAGTTTTTTTTATCTGGAAAAAAATGATCTCCATGAGAAATAATAATGGAAACATTTAAATCTTTAATTCTATTTTTTCTTTTTATATTAATTTTTTTTTATTTTCTTTTAGCTTCAAATTATTAATCTTGTATTTTCTATTTTAGTTGCTTTAATGAACTTTTTCATTGATATTTCTTTTTAAATATTTTTTTTTAATAATGTGGAAAATAGAAGTATTTTAATATAAATTATAATAACTGAAAAATATTTCTGATTTTTAGCTTTTTAATTGGTTGTATTAAGAATAATTTATGAATTCAAACAAAAAATAAATGCATGTCTAATTCAATCAACATGGTCTGTCTGTCAATCCAAATCAGAATTGTGGATAAACTGTTCAAAGTTCATTTTTCTTGCTCTGTTTTTGTTTAAGTACTTCTAACAATCACAGTCATTATCAACAATTAAATGATAGTACAGTAGACAATAGTTTCATGGTTACATCCTGGCATTGCAGATTCATATATCAGCTTTACTTCAGAAAACGAATGTATAAAATATTTTGTTATAATATGCATATTAAATATTTATACACTCTTTAAAATACTATATCCTATGATGAAAGATATTAATTTAATGTAGGCTGTCTATTTTGCACAAGAGTTTTGAGTCTTACTTTACAGTGAATGCTGTATAGTATTTTAATATTATCTACTAATATTTATCTTCTGAAAATAATTGTATTTTGATTGTTTATGTAATGATCAATAGATGCACAAATTGCATTGTTCTACAAAGTGACATATTAACCTGCAAGACAATGTGGTTCTTGTGTGACTAATGTAAGAATGTTTTGATATTGGAAATACAATCTCCCAGAGAACAAGAGAATTTATAAATTATCTATCTATCTATATATATATATATATATATATATATATATATATATAGTTTATTTTTGAGGTCTCAAGTTATTAGGTTGTTTTAAACTTCTTTTTTTTTAAAAAATAAATTTAAGTTATCTCATGTTTATAGTTAATGCACATAGAATAACTGAATTATGTTTGTATTTTTGTTCATATCAGGATTATTGCTTGTTATTTTGTTCTAAGATTCTTTAAAGTTAGACATTTTTGGGGAAATTATTAAGTGTTTATGTTACTCCATTTTTTATAAAGTAATGTGTCTGAGAAATAAATTATTTTTGCCTAGTTAATGTTTTTATAACAGCTATTTTATATCTATGAGGCTATTCACTTTTGTAATTTAATTTTTACTTTGTGCTTTTTATTCTACAGTAAATTATTAAAAGTATTACTGTCAACTAAAACCTCAAGGAAAACAGTTCTATTATTAATTTTAAGCCTTTTTTTCCTAAGGTCTTATTACAATTAATATATAATGAGGAAGAATTTTGAATCCATCACTTTGAACCCCATTAACAAATATGTAGGGAATGTTATATGCATTTTAATCTTTGATTCATCCATGTTAAAACAGTTTAAATGAAACAAAAACCACATTGAACTATGAATTCTGGGACAAAAATATGACCTGAAACAAAATAAACATAAAAGGAACTTTTTTATTTATTTAAAGTAACTATTGTTATGCTGAATTTGATAAACAGGTTTTTTATGATTATAAAAGTATAAAAAATTAACTCTTAAAAATGTATAATTTAGCAGCAGGGTTAATGTTTTGTACTCATTTTCAATATCTAAAAATATCATTAAATTTATTGAATTTAATTATATCATTAAGTTTACATAATATTCTTAATAACTGATATTTCAACAATTTTGTAGTATAAACAGGCTCTCCAGCCAAGAATATTGAACTATGAAAAATCTAGGAATTTTTTCAGCTAAACATGCTTTTACCTTTTAGATGATATTAATTACGGCAATCATGCAGATGTTCTGCTGACATAACACATTCTTTTGCAGCTCTAATTCAGCAACACTGACCCAATTTGAAAGGTTTATTTTAAAATATAAGCAAAGAACAAAATCTTTATACAAAACAATGATGGTATGATAAAAATGCAGTAACATATTAATAAAACATATTTCCATTTTCATGTGACATTACTCTATTAAGTCAAAGATTGAATATTTCAAACAAATAGAAGCAGGGCCATATTCCTTTTATAATAAGTATACATTACTTAAGGTTTCATAAAAAACTATTATTGAACACAGTTCCATAATGATAAAATTAAACATAAGGAGACAAGTATATTAAACATAAACATGTACTTTGTAAAACATAAAATGAACAGGTACATATAAAGCATCAAGCATTACAGTTGAAGAAGGGCTAGTTTAACAGTCCTTTTTACTTCTTCATAAATGAGTTTATCAATTGCAATCTCTTCTTTCCAATGTCATTTCTATCTTCAATGCATTTGCTAATAGCAGTTGTTATCTTCTGAAGATTTGCCTTTCCAACAGACCCTGACTAATATTCATTTCTTTGAAATTTGTAGACTTTATAGCTTCAGATAATCTTAAATTGGCTTCTTCAAAGATCTGATTCGCCTTCTCCACTTGTCTTCAGTTCCAATTCACTCTTCTTAACATCTTTCTCCTTTTCATCAAGCTTTCGTTTGGTTTGCTGCTGTTTTTCAATCCTTTCTTTTTCTTCCTGTTTCTGGAGAGCAGCTTCCTTTTTCTTTCTCCTCAGCAATGCCTCCTCTTTCCTTTCAGCTTCTCGCCTTGTTTCATACTTTTGGTGGGTTTGTCTCACTGCAGCCAGAAGGTCCTTGGTTATGGAGATGTCTGTGACATGCTGGAACATGCTGACAGCATCTCTTGTGAGTCTCAGTCCATTAATGGACTCATCTGACAAACGACATCTCTCAGGAGTGACCAACTTCTTGTTCACAGAAAGGCTCCTTTCTACATCAGCATTCCCATGTGAAATGCAGAGACAGGTCATCTCAACTCTCTTCAAATTAGCATACTTGATCTCCCCACTAGCATTCTTTAAGCTGAAAATGACATTCCAGTAGTGGTCTATCCTGATCAATTGGCCATCCTTGTTTTACATCCCACTTTCATCCACTTTCTCTGACCTGTATAGTTTCCATTCATCAATGATCTTTGAAACAATGGAATCTTCTATGGAGGGCAATGCTGAGAAGAGTTCTCTGAGGAGCTGTTGGGCTTTGTCTTGGTCCTTAATCTCAGGATGAAGACATTGAACACATCTGATGATTGTGTCATTCAGGGGTAGTTTTATCGCTGACCGATTGGTAAAATTTTCTTATGTCATACAGTTTCACCTTCTGTTTGCCTTCATCAAGAGCTCCTAGGGTCTTCACCTATTTCCATGTCTCGACTAAATTCTGGTTGTCAAAAACATCAATGTCTTGAAGCTTTCGTCCTGTTCTGTTCCCAACTACATCATTCTTAACAAATCTGTTGAGGAAGGTTTTCAACAATGTTGATGACTCTTCAGACAGGAGATGGATCATTGGCTCTTTCTGGAATTAAGAAAAGGATCAAACAAAGGTCCAACACATACCAGGAACTGACATATCCTTTGGTATCTGGTGTTCTTTTTCAGCTGTGTATTGGTGCGATCCCTTGTATTCTTCTTGGGAAGATCTGTTAGGAAGTACTTACAAAGAGGTTCCAATGCTGGTACAAGGGTCAACCACGACACTGTACATGCCAAATGAAGAACTCTTCATTTAGACCAAGATTCTCTAGAGTAAGGCTGTAGTCCTCCCTTTGACAGATGCGCGTCTTAAACCACTGGAAAATATCAATTGCTTGTTGTTCAGCATTTTCTCTGTAAGCATGAAGTCCTTTCCTGAAAGAGATATGTACTGTGTGCAGGGCACAAAAGGCATCAGTCCTGGCAATTCAGCTGTTTTCAGATGACTTTGTACAGCTTTTCATATTGTTTTATTAACATTTGGACCATCGCGACCTAAAGATATCAGCTGAGCTAATGGCATTTCAAATCCATCTTCTGTCACAGCATCTATAATCGCACTACTCACAGTTTCTGCTTTAGCATGTCCAAGCATAAGGCTTTTCAGAAACATGGTACTTACTTCACCTTTTCGTTCATTCCAAAATCGAACAAGTATATCACTTCTTGTGTTGAGCATTGCCAGTTATGTCAAATTGGATTGTGAAAGGACACTGCGCTGCTCTTATTTTTGCAGTGGTCTCTTTTCGAAAGTATGGTCCAAGTCCATCTGATATCAGGTATGATACCTTTGATTTGCTCATGGTGAACTTGTTAGAGATGGTTCCTGGGAACATTGCCTTGAATAGTCCAGCAATAAGTTCATAGGCTTTTGTTACTTGGTCACTGACAGACACCGGATGAAGGAACATTTTTTTGTTCCACATCTCCTCCTCCTTGCTTACTGGTACTGGCCACTCGACTGGTTGGCATCAACAATTTCTGCTTGGGATCAGAGAGTTTATCCTTGTGTCTCTGACCATCAGCATGACCATTGAGTTGTATAGCTCCAGTAGTTGAACATGAGATGCTCTTTTTACACAGTAAACAAAGCCAGCAAAGCTGTTTGAAGAATCCTCTTTACACCATTTGGACAGCAGTTGGCCACTATTGTCAAGTTTACTAAGCCAAGCATGGTTAAATTTGGTTTTTCCACTAGGCATGATTAGTAATGTTGATAGCTAAGCAAACTACCTTGTTTCTGAAAAGAAAGATAACAAAGACAAGTGGTTTTAAAGCAAGCATAGTATGAAAGGGTTAGATATTTATACAATATCATATATTAAACATGCAAGCCAAGCAAAACTATAATGTATATTATTACTTAAAGGGGGATTACATGTTAACACTAAAATAGGATTGGTATCATGCAAACAGGACACAGACAAGTACACAAGCAAAAGCATTTTCACCACCAAAGCTACAGTAACTATAGGTTATAACAACTTTTAAGTTGATTTTCAGTCACTGATCACAGCAAAGCAAAACAGAAGATTAACAAATAGAATAGGCGACCCCACCCCACTCATTTATAGTGTTATGGTGTTGAAACCATAGAAAAATAACACAGACTCGGATATAAAGTTAAACGGTATATTATTCACAGAAACGTAGTACAAAGTATGTGGACTGGAGAGTACTTCTCTCACTGGTGTCCTGACTCATTCATTCATACACTCACTCGGTGATACACTCTTAGTGACAAACACCTGGTGACTTCCTCCTTACTAGAAATTGGTAGCCACATTATATGTGGAGTCCATTTGTAGGTATGTTAGGTTCCCACAATATAAAGAATATATATTTTCACAATTTTTAACCCCAAATTGCTAATAAATCTTCATGTTTTATGCTCAAATACTTTTAAGAATCTATAGTTTCTAGGTCTATATTAAATCTTAACATCTTATGATTCCATTCTACAAAATACTTCAAACACATTTTAGAAATGGATTTCATTTTTTTGGAATAAAAAAACTAGGAATACTAGGAAGATTTTGTGAAAAACTAGGAATCGCTGGAGAGCCTGTATAAAATATCACATTTCCTCTTAGTTTGTGTTTTTTAACAGTAAACTAAAGAGAAATTCAAACACACTTTTTAAATTATCTTTTAGACAGAAAAACTAATTACTCATTAGAAATTTAATTTTATCAATGTTGTTTTGAATATCATAGAGAAAAAAATATTAAATTAACTAAAATAATAAATTAGGCTGTATAAAAAAAAATCAAGTCTTAAAAATTTAACATAAAACATTAAAATTAACTTTCTTGGGAGTGACTTGGTAACAAGACTAAGAAAACAGAATAAATTATTTTGGCATAAGAGGTATGGTAAAAACTCATTTTTTAATTTGTGAGAAACATATACAGATTAATCAAAAATAAAATTTGATTATTTGTGCATTTGTTTTTATAGAGAATTATCTAACGTCTAAGTAATAAAACCAAGTTTCCTAAATTTCATATTTTTTTTCATAAATTTCACACAAAAAGTTTGTTTTTGCAATGGAAACATAAAATAATCTTATACTTCAATTAAATAAGCTAAAGTTATTCCAACTGTAAAATGCAAAAATTTCTTCAGCCAACTACAGCAGCAAACTACAAATCTTTACTCCTAGCCAAACAATGACATTTGATAGTGCCACTTCTGTCCAGAATTGGAGGCCTATAATTTGGCCTTTAGTAAAGAATTCTATGGGTGAAATTATTAAAGATTTTGTTCTCTGTGTGCATATTGTAAAAGTTTGATAAAGTGAAACTAAGAGCTATGCTAATAGTGTGTGTGTAAACATTAACATTTTTTGTTGTGCAAGATAGAAGTTTATATAGAATTGTTTGTTTAATATTAAGATGTGGGAGCAAAGGATGCTATATACATTGGTAAAGGAAAAAACAACTTTGACATCTAAGAAGTGGAATTAACACTATTTATTAGATAAGTATGGTAGGATCAGTTAGTTTAAATTTTTGGATAAGTGATATAGAAGTGGAGAGAACTGAAATTTGTGTGCTTTTTATGTTAACATACAGGTAGCCTGGTTAATGCGCACCTAGGATTTTGTAGAGTTTCATGGATCCAACTCCAGCATTAATAGCTGTTTATTTATCTGTGTCTTGGGGAGGGTGATAGTTTTTTATTTTTTTGTATTTAGCTGTTTTTGAGAAAAGGGTTACATTGAAATGGGTTTTTATAGCGAAGAAAATGGGGATTTACCTCGTCAAACTAAGCAACAGTGAGTTGCATGTATTTTACGATGGAAAAGCTGGCGAAAAAGAAAATGAATTACCAAACAAAAGGGCACGTATTCCGCATGACATGAAGACGGAATATTTGAATTAAAAAAAAAAAAAACAAGCCTGACGCAGGAGTCGCAATTAAACGTACTTTGATATGCAAAATACTGGAGATCGTGTCTCGGTTGTCGACGAATGGGAAAAATGTTTGCCCGATAAAAGCAGTTGGTGTTCTTGAATCTGGGGAATTCGGCAATTTTGGCTACCGCGTTTGGTGGAGAATGAGTTATTTTTCTGACTGGTGGCGTGCATTTTGATTAGCGAGATAGTATTTGCGAATCGAGTTTTCAGCATTTCTTTCTGCTCCCGATGTTCGAGTTGGAACTTAGTGATTTATTCTCTGTGACGTGGAAATAATCTGGGACAAATATTTCCTTTGCAATCCCAGTTTACTTAGTTTTCATTCAATCACGCAAGTTAAGCAATGGCTAACTGCTTGGGAATATCAGGTGTTTATAAGCTTGTATGTTTAGGTGGTGTAATAAATAATGGCTCAGGATTGGAGCTATGACTTGTATCAGTAAATCATTATCTCTAAAAATATTTTCTGACTTTAAATATCTTGTAAAAAGGTTGATCAGCCGTGGTTAATAAATCAATAATGCTTTTGAAAAAAGTCCGTTTTGCAATGTAATCAATATCAATTTTTAAAAAAATGTTTACAGTGGCCACATGCTTTTGTAGGTTAATTGTCACTTTCTGCAATTTGTGCACACATCGATAATCATAAACAACTAAAATACACCTATTAACATGAGACAAATATTAGTATATGAAACCACGATACTATATACTACATTCAGTGCAAGGAAAGACTCAAAATACTCAAAGCTGTTATTATAAAAAAGAAATAACCTGTATTAAATAAAATATCTTTAATCACAGGAGACTATATTTTAAAATGTGCATAAAATATTTAATGTAAAAAAATAATTGCATAAAATGAGAAATTGAATTTCCAGTACAGTCAAACTATGTGAAATGGTTGTACATGAAATGGTTGTTTATTATATATATTTGAGAAAATTTGTATCTGTCCACATGAGGAATTTACTGATGGTATAAAAAAAAAACTATCCCTGACAACATAGGCAAGTAGAAACAATAATCATAGCAGGAGTGGTTATAAACAACTTTCTCTTCCCCCTGTGTGTCATGTCCTTTCAGGGCATAGATTATCATGATTCTCCACAACTTAAAATACTTGACCCTTATATTCATCCAGTTAATAATTATTTATATACAATATTGTTCTATATATTGTTGTCAAATGAAAAAGATTTTTTATTAAGATCCCTTTTTATCCCCCCCCACCTCACCCCAGTCTGGATTTAAAAAAAGGGGAGTATTTTGTAATAGTTCTCTTAATTTTCAGTTAACAAAATATTTTTTTACAGTATTTATAAATATTTATGTGTCTCAATCGAACACTCAACATGTCACAATGCTCAGCAGCAAATTAAAATTTGAGATTTCCTCCTGGAAGATAACCTCTCTACATTTCAGTCTTATTTATTTATAAGTCTACCATTCATCCTTACTTTGAATACTGTTGCCACATTTGGTCTGATACAGTGGCTTGTAAAAGTCTACACCCACTTTGAAAATTTATATATTTTGTATAATTTAACAGGGAACACATTTTTTCAATTTCAATGATTGTTAAATAATAAGCAGATCCATCACACTGATTCTTAAAATCATATAAACTTAGAAAAACGTCTTTACAATCACAAATAAACTTGGACAGTCTATTATTTTGCTATATAAGGTGATTTAACTGCCTACAAAATCATCCACCACATGGTTGTTTGGTATGTTGGTCTTTGGACTCAGACTGTAAACACAAGGTGTCCAACTTGGGAAAGAAAACAGGCAAGCCTCTGTCTCAGGAAATAAAAAGATTTATTATTCAAAAGTACAATGAAAATAATGGCTGTAAAAAGATTGCAAAAACTTTAGAATTGCCCCTAAGCACTGTTAGTTAAGTGGTTAGTGCACAAAACCATTGCTCCCTTACCAAGATCTGAGAGACCGAGCAAACTTACCAGAAGAGCAAAATCAAAACTGGTCCGGGAGGCAACCTCCAACCTTAGTGCAACACTGGAAGACTTGAAAGCTTCAGTTTCCATTACTGGGACAGATGTCCATGCATCTACAATTTCTGGAGTATTGCACCAGTCTGGCCTGCAAGGGAGGGGAGCTAGAAAAAAAAAGCCCCTTCTGAAGCCTATGCACAAGCAAGCTAGGCTAAACTTTGCCAAAAGTCACATCAATGATTCCATAACCATGTGGCGAAAGATTTTGTGGTCAGGTGAGACCAAAGTCGAGTTATTTGGAAAAAATACGAAACACTACGTTTGGCGGAAAAAAGGCACTGCTCACCAACCTCATTACACCACCCCCACTGTAAAGTATGGCAGTGGCTCGATCATGCTTTGAGGCTGTTTTTCAGCTGCAGGTCCTGGAGAGCTGGTAACCATCCAAGGTGTCATGGACAGTGTCAAGTACCAAGAAATATTGGAGGCAAACTTGCTGAAGTTTGCTAGAGCTCTGCGCTTGGGTTGCAATTTCAAGTTTTCAAGCAAGTGTCAAAAAGCACTAAAGCTTGGTTTGCTAGATAGAGAATCACAGTTTTGGAGTGGCCCAGCCAGTCTCAAAGTATTAGCTGAAGACATTTTAAATTTTTCAAATGTATTTTGTGTATTAAATAAAAGTGTGATAGATCTGCTTATTAAAACAAATTATTGGAGTTTAAAATATTAATTGTTCCTATCGAAATAAACAAAATATATTCAGTTTTCAAGCGGGTGTATATTTAGAGATTCTTGATAAAATCCAATGATTATGCAATGTTATTGGTCCTGAACCGGCATCTTGGCTTCAGTTACTTTCCAACCACTGTAATGTAGCTTCCTTGTGCCTTTTCTATAAATACTTTCATGGTAACTGTTCAGATAAACCTTCCTTTATGGTATGTAGATTTTATGAATTTAAGCATAGTACTTGATTGGCAGCAAGGTGTAATTTTACACTTGAAATGGCTAGATGTAAGTATAAGTTCTATGCTAACAGTTTCTATCACACTACTTGCTTTACAGTCGAGTTTGATCTTCAAAAATTTAAATGAAATATCAATCATTATCTTCTGTTTTCCTGTTCTTTTAATGTTCTCTTTCCTTAATAGTATTTTTCTTATATCTTTCTAACACTTAGTAATCCATTGCATCTTAGTAGCTTTATTGCCTTGCTTTAAGTGAAATGATTAAAAAAAATTCTTCAACCAAAAGAATATACATACCCACCATTCTTGGCTCAGAGACAATGGCAGCCACTTTGTTTGCAACACAAAAACATTTCTTACCACCAAAAAATAGTTATGTCAATAGGTGTTGGAGAAACAAATGATTGCTAGCAAAAGAAAAAATACAATTGGCTCACAAGACTAATTTAAAAACATAAGCTAAACATGAGGGCTGAAGTAATTCAGATGGGTGAGAGCACCATATCCATACAGATTCTGATTCTGCCCAGTTTTGGAGACGCTTAATATCCCACCCCATAACGATGCAATTTAAAACAGGCATATTGAAGCCAAATTGGCAAGAAAGCCTCAATGTCCAATCTCAAACAGAAGCACACTGACCATCCAGCCCTGTTTTAAACACTGTTCATGCAATTGTTCCCATTTCCAGTTGATGTTTTTCTCAGTAGGCAACTTTTTTTCTTTTTTAAATTTAACTAACAAAATTATAATGTCAGGATATTGTATATCAGCTGGAAAAATCAAGATCCTGTTTTAGATCTAATTCAATGAATCAATCCATACGACTATCAAAAACATCATTGGTTTTCATTCCTTCAGAGAGACCCACTTCCTTTAAAATCTTTTTTTTTTTTATTAGGATTTGGGGAGTAGATAGAACTTTATTGCCAACTTTACAAAAGTTCTGGGCATGATAAAAAAGTTAGTGTAATGTCTTCATATACATGTTGTAAGTATCCTCTCACAATCAAGGATATATTTCAAGCTAGCAGTTTTCACACATCCCTTGTATCAGTTTGAACTGACCAAATAACCATAGCTTCAGATGAAGTAACATTGACATATTATATATTGCCTTCGTAAAGAACCTTAACCTTTGTGGAAAGCCATGATAATAGTGGTCACTGATTGCCTTCTCCATAATGGCTTTATTGAGATTTATTTACCTCTAGTTTCCTGGTTATTGACTCATTAGAGTTCTTCCGCTCCTTGAGAGATTTTATTTTTGTCCAAAGGGTGCTAATCACTTGCCTCACACCCCTACAGGGCAGAGAAGCTTGTTTAGTTGTCACCCCCCACCTCCACACACTTCAGTCAGTTCTAAACATTTTTATTTATTAATACTATGGCTATTGAGTTTAAAGTGTGTGTGTGGTGGGAAGGTGTATTCCAGTTACAAAAAAATTTAAATCCATTACGGAGTTTTCTCTTCTTTTGAAAACAAAATAATTCTACAAAATATATACACTGATAGGCATGACATTTTCCTTAACAATTCTTGCTTTGATACAACAATGAAAACTCCTCCTCTCTTATTCTTTTCAACTTCTTCACACACCAACCATTTAAAATGATCCAAGAGCTGACTTGAGAAGTCAATATAACAAAAGTCAGCCATTATCATATCTCTCTATAGTATTTATGTTCTCTTTGACCACCATTAATGGACCAGCTCTGCCAATCACCATAGTACTGATATGACATCTAGTTTATTACTTTATCTTTGTTTTAATAGAACAGACATGCTCCATTCTTATAATTGTTTTTGGTATGTGCTACAAGAAACTTTACAATATTTACTGTTGTGTATTCAATTAAATAAATTGATATTTTGGTACCTTTTATAATTAAAAAAAAAAAAATTTTTTTTTTTACATTGTTCAGCCTATTGTACTCATTGTTTTTGTCATATTCATGATGTTTTGAGCATTGCACTTCCCGGCATTCTTGAGGTGACTGGAATTTTGAACTGAACCCTTTATTTCATTCACCAGGGTAGATTGTTCTAGTTCCTCAAGGACACATGGCCCAGTGGATAAAAGCATTGGTAATCCAGTGACTTGAACCAGAGAGTTGTGAGTTCAGTATCTGACCACAACAGAGGTGAACAAATAACTTAGAGTTGAGTTAAAGGGAAACAAATGAAACTGAAATATCTGAAAGAGACATGGCACATAGAACTAGAACAATTTACCCAGGTGGATGAAAGTCTGAAATTCCAATCACCTGAAGAAGGCTGGCACGTACAACAGCCAAAATATCATGAATATGACAATGAAGATGAGGACAATAGTCTAAACAATGTAAGTACTGTAAATAATTACAATACCTCATCTCAGAAATATAGACAGAGGTTTTGTAAAATATCAACCCAAAATATTCAGTTTGATGAATTTCCATGTAGATGTTGATTTTCTAGGCAAACTGAATCAGACTTATCTTCCCCCAGAATCCAATTCATTAATGTTTTAGGAAATTCTTCAACTGTAACAATCAAAAAAAGGTGTGCAGTTTGGATAGAAGCAAAGCATGCTCCACATCACTGCTTAAGAACAGCCACTTCTTTTTGTAATAAATTAATAAAAGAAATTCAGCAAAAGTCTGAATTAAAATTAAGGTATCAAGTAAGAGTTGGTAAGTTATAAAAAAAATTTTTTTTTTTAAATTAATACCTAATTCTATGTTCAAAGATGCTTGATTTTTTTTCTTTTTTTTTCTTCTTTCAGTTGCGAGAGGCACAGAGTCAAATTGAGGAGTTGCGTAACCACAACAGCCACCTTCAGAAGAGATTAGAGAAAATGAAACAGTCCCGCAGTGCTTTGGTCAAGTAGTAATTGGCCAACACTGGGAACACAAACAGACCAACATGGAGAGAACTTGCTAGAGATTGGCCTGGGGCTGGCTGGCTGCTCAGCTGGTGAGCAACACTTCTATCTAATTCGTCTTCTTCTTCATCAGCAGCAGCATCACCACTGGTCACTCTGGCAGATATGCAAGCAGTCTGTCTAGCTGAGTTGGTTGGTTAGTAATTCCTGGGTGGGTGACCACCACTTGCTAGACAGACTGCCGATATTTGTGTGTTTGCTTCTCACTACTGCCTCCAAATCCCAACAGCAATCTTTGAGGGAGACTTGCAGGCTGTTCCAACTTGTAAGGCCACTTCTGCCTTCCACAACATTTCAAACAGAATACAGTTTGCTTCCTGAAGAGTCTGTATTTGGGAAATATGTGGTTGTAATTTGATAGTTTTTGTCAGACAAATTTGATTGCATTATTGGCCTCAATTTTTTTTTGGGTCATCATTGTTTGCTGTACTGTGCATGATGATTTCCAAGTTCAACTCCAGCAATGAATTCAAAACTTCTCTAGTTAGTTGTCAACTGTAATGTTTATTTCTATACAGTTGCAGCTCAATGTTATAACAAAGGGCTGAATGCTAACAAAAAAAAAATTCATTTTTTAAGTGTTAGGTCCACAGAAAATTTGCTTCATGCCAAGGGAGGGGGGAATTTGATGCTCTTCTACCTAGCAGTCATTCTAATAATACTTGTAAAATATGTCCAGTGGCTGGTATAAGAAAGTTTTGATTAAATTCTTGTAAATATCTAGAGTCCTTCCTTGAAAAAGAACCCAGGAAATGTTTATGTACAGTTTAACAGCTGAAGATTACCAAATATGCAAAGAAAAAGAAAAAAAAAAAAAAAAATTTTTTTTTTTTTAGGGCTCATTTTAATTTATTTGTCCCTTTTTATAGCTGCTGTTGGCTGATTTTGTCAGCATTTTATTTTTAGGAAAGATATACTCAAGGCCAGTTTGTTGCCATTGCAATACACCAAACTGAGCCTCAAAAGACAAATTTGCAGCCCCCCACCCTTGACTACCTTAAATATGTCATGGTCAATCATCTCACCCTGGGAGTGGGGTTGAAATGAATGGGATTTGTCTCATTCATGTCAGACACCTCTTACCTTTGTCTCTCCAATTTCTCATCACTGCCCCACACCTTTATCTATATCTTATTCACCCACTGCTCCATTGTCAAAAATTCCTACACACAAAATTTAGTGATTTGACTTCAACATGACAATGTCATAATCATTGACATCAAATTGGTTTTAATTGCCTTTGGAAAATACAAACACTAAATGGAGACAAACTGTATTAAATATGTGATTTGGTTTATATCTTCCTGGTGGCAGGGTGGATATTAATTACTGCAGAGGACTTGGTTTTCCAGACTAACTGCCTAGGGTGGACAGTGGTCAGATTTTGTTCTCTCTTACTCGCTCTCTTTCCAACATCATGGATACTAAGGATTTTCTTTTGAAATGGAAACCCAATTTTAAAACATTTTGGATCTCAACATTTTTTAAACCCTTTGCATCTTTGTGTACTGTTTTGGTCTGATGTTGTTTCAGGTGTGTGATAACCCCCTCTCTTCTTTATCCCTCCCAGGTGTCTGGCATGTGGCAAGCCTGTTCTAGTTTCAAGGCAGGTACCTTTTAACCTTCCCCTTATAATAACCTTTATGGAGAAAAAAATTTATTGGGGGGTTGCTTAAAATTAGATTGGACATGGAATGTTTTTAAATTTAAAAAAATTTTTATATTGCCAAAAGTTAAACAAAACTGTTCTGACATTGAGAGCAGCACATACACACACACACATACATACACACTTTTTCACGGGGGGGAGTGATTTCAACCTCCCCACTCCAAACTCTGTCTCTCTGTGGCTGACTGGTCACCCTCCTCCTCCTAGCTGACAGGGAGAGCCAGCTTTGTGTGATTGTCTTTTTGTATGTTGTTGAGCTGAGAGTGTTCTGTCAAGACAACACCAACTCCTGTGGCTTTGTATTATTTTTCATCTCAGTGACAAGAGTTATTATTCATAATAAAATTCAATTTCCACCCTGTATTCTGGTTTTGGTTCTCATTTTCAGATTTCAGCCTCCACCCACCCACCTCCCAAATTTAATTATTCAGTTTCCTCATTTATATCTCAACCAAGTATGTCCTATACTCCATCCGTGTCATAAAAACTGGACATAATAAACCAGATGAACATGACTTTTTCATGAGTCTTTCAATCACCTGCATGCACAAGAACCAATAAAATAATAGAAAGCCTTATGGCTACAAATAAATGAATGAAAAGCACAAGTGTTTATTTGTTTTGTTTTTTTTCCCCCAGTTTTATTAGAAGAAAAAAAAAAATCCAACAAGGAACAGAGAGGGTTGACAACAAATTTAGAGCTGCACTGTTCCTACATTTACACAAACACAACTGTGTAAGTGCACAATGAAAAGCAAACATTACTGAATGAACCACAAATTTCAGACAATCATATTGGAGAGGGAGGGGGGTTATGAAACTGGTTTAGCACTAGTTGCCATGACATTGCTGGGTGGGGTGGTAAAATGATGTGAACTCAGGCAATGATACAGGTATTTAGAAGCACCAAGATGGTGTGTATCTTTACCCCCCACCCCACAAATATGCAGCGGGAGAAGATAGGATTCTGACCTAGCACAGCAAATATAAATACCACAACAGCTAGAGTATACTGGCACGGGGTCAGGGGACACCATGGCAAAAAGTAGCTCTCAACAGCAAAGACGCAGACTTTATGGGGGGGGGGTCCAAGTTTTGTGGAATGTAGGTATGCCTAATTTACACACTGACCCAATCACTATTTTTTCCCAACACAGGTCCTACAGACCAATGGCTGCAACTGAAAGCCATTCTACAGTTTAGCCTGCAGAAACAGTGGAGAAGTTTTTTTTAGAGACATGTTAGGACAACAAATGCATGCTTTCCCCTGCGTCAAAGAAATCATCTAGTTGTCGCGTCTGGCTTTAAATACCACTACTATTTCACACAATGTCGAAGGAGGTGGCCGTAACGTTGATGTTCACCTTGTACAAGTACTGAGAATAAGCATTTATGCTGTACGTTTTCTTTTCTTCCCTCCTCTTCGATCCCCTTCAATTCTTGCTTGGCTACAGGCAATCGATGATCCACATGCGGACATGGCATCTGCTGTGTTCCTTTCCATTCTTTCAACTTCATTTTTTTATATTTTTTTATTTCATACATTAAACCTTTTTCCCCCCACCGTCTCTCTGTAAGGTCTTTTCTTTGGTTTTTGTACACGACAAATGAGCAAAAGAAGTGGGACCAGTGTTCAGCCCTGAAAGGATCAAAGCAGTCCGCAGCATTTTATTAAAAGGAGAAAAAAAATGTGTGTAATATATATATATAAAACCACTCAGCTTGTGTCCGTCCGACAGTCTTGTTTGAAGGCTTGCAGGGAGCCCCTTGTGTCATAGTAGTAATAGTAGTTGTCAGTCATTTTGAAGCAGTAGCAATAATAGTAGTGGTACTAGTAGTCGGAGCAGTAATAGTAGTAGTGATGAAAGTAGTAGTAGTAGTAGTAATTAGTTGTGGGTGTCGTGTTGGTATAGGAGGGAGTGTCAGTGGCACGGTCGTCATTGTAACAAGTCTGCCAGTGAGGTCATCTGCATCTTGTCTGGAAATAGAAGTAAGTTAACAAAATCGTTTAAGAGAGAAACGATTTAGATTCAAAAATTGGGGAGGGAACAAAATGGGAGAGCAGATAAACATGGATGAACTCTTCCTCACTTTTTTTTTTCTACAACAGAAAAGTCAGAGGGGAGGTTTATATTAATATTTTTTTGTTCTAATTAAATAAAAAGATCAGTCATTAAACAAGGTAATGAAATGCAAAGAATTGCTCACTAAAAAAATAATTAAGGCTAACCACTTCAGTTGCATTAGAATAAAGATGAGGAACTGAACTTTTGACGATTTCTCACACTTTAATACTAGTTAAAAATTATCGATAAACAGTAACTATTGAGATTTAGGGGTAATTTGCCAGACATCTTGATGTTAGTATCTTTTTTTTTTTTTCAACCTGGAGTTGAACAATATCCTCTTTAATAATGCGAAATCAGGAAAGACTTGCCAAACCTGCAAATTACCTCCCTGGAAGCAAGAGGTTAACTGTACAATGAGAAACAGTCTCATCACAAATAGCAAAATATTTGACATTTCCAGGTCCAACTGCAATATTCAAATTAATTGCATTGAAAGAGACTTTTTTAAAAAAATACCTCATCTTCACAGCATTCTTTGAGAACAAGGGACGATGACTAAAAATATCACAAACCCCCAGCAATATGTTCTATTTATTACTGGAAAACTCTCGAAAAGCCACGCCTCGATGCATAATGTTTACTTTGCATAGCTGATACTTTTGTCTTTTTACAACATAATAAAGTACTAATACCTTATCTATCTCCATTTTGAAAGTCATTTAGTAGAATCATGACCCAGTGAACCAATATTATGGAGTGGTAGAGTAGGGGAAACTTTCTGACCTGAGCATCGGGGTGGGGAGTGATCCCTGGACTCAATTGTAGAATAAAACTGAATTTGAGAGGGAAAAGTAAAAATTAAAATACCTGATTGCTCAACTTAGAGCCTTTGTTTCTTGGAGGGTCCATCATCATCACTGCCTGGTGGTGGCCCTTTGGGAGATTCAGCCTCTAACACCTTCAGCCGCTGTCCACCAATACTTTGACCATGGAGGGTGTGCATAGCTCTCAAGGCCGGCTCTTTGGAAGCAAACTTAGCATAGCCATAATTGCGACCTGGGAAAAAACGAAATGTTTCTTAAGTGTGACAATTGTTAAACAAAAATTGAAAACCATCCATTAATTTTCAATATTTATAATCGACTGTGCAGAATACATGGTGCAATAGACAAATTGTCTAAATTACACAAAAATATCTTGAAAGAGTAAATTCTTTAGGATAGTCTCCTTGTTAAAGTTGGTGAATAATGCTAAAATCCTTGCCCTCAGTTCATCTTTGGTGTTACAAGGTGTTTTGTTGGTCTCTTGCTCAACTGTGCCCCACACATAATAATAATAATAATCAAGGGGGTTGCAATCTGGGGAGTTAGGTGGCCAGATGTAAGGGATGATATGATTGCAGAAATCGTCTTGATAGCCAAAACTGGGTTCAAGTCCTGTAACCAGACAGTCTTCCAGCAGCCACCCTCTTGACCCAGGGCAATACTACCACCTCAAGGCACTTGATGTAGATCTCCGTTTTGAGTCTGAACCCATACCAACAAATTCGGGAGTTCTTTTCTTATCAGAACAATCAGAGTGAATTTTCTGGGCTGGCATACATTCATAATCGCCATTAGACTCATCCAACTCTTTTGGAATCCTCTGAAATGGCCATATTGGAACTTCAAGTGATTAATGCTAAGCAGTACAGCATGCCATTTCCAGATTTCTGGCAGAGTCAATTGCATCATGATGAACTTTTTTTTTTTCACAGATGGTGCCCAACTATACTGTGCAGTCGACAAAAACAAACACGCATGCACGAAATTACAAATATAAAATGACACTATGACCCTGTATGTAGTAGAGAAATATTGTCGCGTAGGCTTCTTAATGTATGGCCAATGAGAAAAAGGCATTTATTGTACATTATTTGGCCACTGGACAAAATAGAAGCGCAAGAAAAATGATAAAAATCGAAATTTTCAGGACATGACCATTCTTAACAAAAAAAGCTAAAATGAAGTTTGATGGGGGTAGGGACACACACATATGTTGATTTCTTTATATGTGCATACATATATACAAGAATTAATAAATGTTGACAGTCAATGAGGGCCCATTCAAACATGCTTTATACCAGTGTGTTGTTTGGCAGCATATAAAGTATATAAAAAAAACAACACTTGCATGTAAAGATCAATTCAGAAAGTTACTGTGAAACGCTGTATGCACTCAATAAATTCTGCAGAATATAACCAGAAGGAAGAAATTGCCTTTTTCTTTGCATTATGGAATTGGTTTTAAGAAGGCAGTTTGTGAGGCAGCAGTTCAGTTGTTGCACAATACAACCTTGATTTGACACTAATAGGCAGACGTCTGCTTGTTGAAAGGTCAACATTTTTCATCCAATATTGAAATTGCTGTACACAATTGAAACTAAACCAAACAAGACAGTGTAGAAACCCCATGCTAATATATCAGTCAGCATAGTAAGGTAAGGATCATTACTCCCTATGTTCAAGACTTGGGGAAGGCCCTAGTCCTGCCATAGATTAAAGAAAAAGAAAGCAGGGAGGTAAGGGGGGAGATTAACAGATACCAGCAAAACACCTTGTAACACCAAAGATGAACTGAAGGCAAGGATTATAGCTAATGCTGCTATTTAGGCATTGACTATAGACCTGTTCTTCCTCAATAACTGCCACTAGTCAAACATATTCACTACTCACCCAATTGATAAATCCCCGCCCATCTAAAATTTAAAAAAACCTTACCAGAAAGCAAATAAACATCAATGAGATCTCCAAATCGACAGAAACAATCACGCAGAATGATCTCTGGTACAGCAGATGGTTGGCACACAATGAAGAGGCGCTGACTGACAGGTGTATCCTCTGATCGTAGTGGCTGCGTTCTGGGCAGACTGATATTGGAATAACGCACACGTTCCAACAATTGTTCTTTTGCTAAAATACGTTCTGGGTTGATGCCAGCTTTCTCTAAGACCATAGCTGCCTGCAAGAGAAAGAAGAAAATCAATCAAGGTGAGGAGATATTCAAAGGTGAAAACAAATTTGAAGTCATCACAAGATCCCCTACCAACCAGTGATTAAATTCTAAAATGTTTACTAGGAATGGAAATTCCTCAAGTCATTGCAATTGCTGTTTTCACTGAGCAAACCTTGAATTTTATCTTGTCATAATTAACAGTAGTACTCTCAATGAGGCTGCTTACTTTGAAAATCTATTAAGACTCAAGTTCAGCCTAGAACTCAAATGTACAATCCATTGCTAAAAATGCTAGAAAAATGGTTGGTTCTTTGTACAGCTCCAGAAAGGATCTGAATCAGCCTGCTAGGCTCCATCTTTACAAGAGTCACCAAAGACCAAAAACGGAGTATTACTATCATATCTGGTCCAGAGCTGTGCAATCATCACTTTCCAGTCTTGAAAGAGTTCAAATGTATCTATACAGCTTTTGGGTGATAAATTATTTTCTACCTTACAGCCCCTTTCCTCACAGACAAAATGTCACAAGCCTCTTGCTATGTTCTGACAAGCTACATTCTTTACTTCCACCAGTTATGACCTTTACAGTTAGAACCTGGCATGCCACATACACAGGGTTGAAGTATCTTCATGTCACTTGTATTCCATTGAACATTTGGAAAGATTCTTCCGAAGAACTGCTACTTTGTGGAACAGTAACCTGGAAGGAGGTTTACCTGGTCACTACAATCTTAACCTCTTCAAATTTAGGGTTAACTACATAAAAGAGCCTCATCCAGTAGCCATCTACCTTGAGTGGTGCTTAAGCCATGTTTTGGGTGAACAACAGTATTGGTGGTGGGGAAAGAAAGAGTGAATTTAAATCCCAATGTTCAGTCCAGAAATTGTCAAAGATATTGGATCTTGAGAGAGTGAAAAAAAAAAAAAAAAAAAAAAAAAAAAAAAAAAGCAGTAGTAGCATCATCATCCTTTGATTAGTTTTGTTCAGCAGCATATCAACCTCTATGGGTTATTTAATGCTTAAATCTGAATATTTTGTATGCAATTGTATGCCTTCAACTATACATATTTTGTACATAAATTTATACTCTCAGGGCAAACATGTTTTATAAATATATAGTTTGTAGATGATCTATTGTCAGTGTTATATATTTCTTCAGTATTTCCAATACCATTTTTAAAGGGAAGATTATGACCTGAACTTAACACTATTTTAGAATTTATTATAGACTAGGTTAGGGTCAATTTTACAAACTATCAACCCTTGTTGGGTTATCTAGCGTCATACAAGACAAGTCTGATTTTACACTATCATAAAAAAAGTAGACATAGGTCTGGTTTATACCAGAGTTTGGTATGTTACTCCTTTTTTAGGGGAGATACTGTTAGCATATTACAAAGCAGTTCCTTTAAGCTGAAATGCTTAAATAACTATTTCATATAATTTAGCTTGTAGACTTGAGGCATTTTTATTATGTGATATTTGATCTCTTAATAGCTTGAACAGTAAAAGATGGCCTTACCTGGCACAGAGTACTATGAAGGAGGGGGGGGGGGGTCATATTAAGGAGGACCAGCATTCAGGAAGTGAATGTTAGCAGTACAAGCCTCATATTCTGTAATTGTGTTAGAATGAATCTTTTTATGAGTTTAATATCGAGTAATATTGTTGTCATACATTTAACTTTCTTGCTATAATTATATTGGTAGTCCGGATACTAAACTTTTTGAAAACTTTACATATTGTGTAAGAAAAGTTTAGTTGTACATAATCGTTTTCCAACAAAAACTGTCTATACAGTAGTAATTAGTACTTAGGAATTTGTAGCATCATGTTGTTGGCTATATGAATTAATAGTTATATAAAGAAAAGAGAAAAAGACAATGTATTTAAAGTTCATTTTCGAAGAGGATCAGATAAAAAGCATACAATCTTGAAAATTTAAGATCAAATTAAACCACACTTTTTATTTTGTGGCATCCCGTCTTTTCCCTATCTAGTCTACAAGCACATGGTCAAGATTATGTGGAGTTATCTGGCTTCCTTGAAAGATGATTGTTTTTATTTAGCAGCATATCAACCTCTTTATTAATATTTATTTCGGTTATTTATTGCTGACATCTAGATATTTTATATGCTATTTTATACCTTCAACTACAGATATTTTATACATAATTTTATATTTCCAGGGTAAACGTATATTTTTTTTTTTTTTTTTTAGATATATAGTTTGTAGAATGTGTATGAGTGGCAATTTAAAAAAATGTATTGTTGGCAATTTCATTACAAAAATGTATTGTTAGAATTTTTTAGTGTTGTATTGAGTGCTGTTTTGCTATAGAAATGTATTACTGGTAATTTTACTATCAAAATATACTGTAGATTTTTGTTTTGGGGTTCACTATTTGCCCATAGCTGGGACCCAACAGGTACTACCACCCCAAGGTCAAGGTGGACCAGGGAACAACAGCAATTAAGAGACAGCTGCTTCCTTTACAAATGCTGATAATTTTTTCCTTTCAAGATAATCAAGAAAATTATCTTTTATATTTCTACAATTATTTAGAAATTAAAAAAAAAGAAAAGTGGGATTAAAATTTTAGGTTCAACATGGAAAGATTTAAATGACAAAAGAATAATTTTAATAAATAATTGCTAAAAATACATTGGTAAGATGAGCTAAACCGATAATTTCCTGGATTATGAAAAGCCATCTAATTTTGCCAAAGTTGGTTTTGGCCGAACAGAAAAATTAACATCAAGATATTCATTTCAAAAGCGGAACGAACTAAATACCCTGAAAATACAAGACTGGTCTCCCAAAAGCGATTTCCTTTATCTAGAGCTAAAAAAAAGGAAGCAAAAGACATAAGGTCAAAGCTCCATCTTAATTACTACTGAAAATGCCGAGATAACCGGGGGAAGTATATATATATATATATATATATATATATATATATATATTTTAAATAAAAACAGATTGCTTTAAGGTTCCATATAATAAATTATTTCACCACAGCCCTTTTAAAGGACAGTGGATCATCAGATTTATTTCCAAATGTTGAAATGAAAAAATGAAAATAAATTTACACATTTATGACGGGCAATAATAAGGAAACTCACGAAGTGGGGGCAGTGTAGGTGGGTAGAGAGACAGCATTGAGTTAGATGTAACATTTCTATTGTTTCAAATTTAAATTTTCGCTGAAATCTAGACATTGACACTTTAAATCTGTTAATGGAAGTTATATCTTGATTAGGAAGTGGGATGGACAAAGCAGTATAAAAAGAAAAAAGAAAAAGAGAGAAAAGAGAAAAAAGAGAAAAAAGAAAAAGAGAGAAAAAAGAAAAAGAGAGAAAAGAGAAAAAAGAGAAAAAAGAAAAAGAGAGAAAAAAGAGAAAAAAGAAAAAGAGAGAAAAAAGAGAAAAAAGAAAAAGAGAGAAAAAAGAGAAAAAAGAAAAAGAGAGAAAAAAGAGAAAAAAGAAAAAGAGAGAAAAAAGAGAAAAAAGAAAAAGAGAGAAAAAAGAGAAAAAAGAAAAAGAGAGAAAAAAGAGAAAAAAGAAAAAGAGAGAAAAAAGAAAAAAAGAAAAAGAGAGAAAAAAGAAAAAAGAGAAAAAAGAAAAAGAAAAAGAGAGAAAAAAAGAAAGAGAGAAAAAAGAAAAGAGAAAGAGAGAAAAAAGAAAAAGAGAGAAAAAAGAAAAAGAGAGAAAAAAGAAAAAGAGAGAAAAAAGAAAAAGAGAGAAAAAAGAAAAAGAGAGAAAAAAGAAAAAGAGAGAAAAAAGAAAAAGAGAGAAAAAAGAAAAAGAGAGAAAAAAGAAAAAGAGAGAAAAAAGAAAAAGAGAGAAAAAAGAAAAAGAGAGAAAAAAGAAAAAGAGAGAAAAAAGAAAAAGAGAGAAAAAAGAAAAAGAGAGAAAAAAGAAAAAGAGAGAAAAAAGAAAAAGAGAGAAAAAAGAAAAAGAGAGAAAAAAGAAAAAGAGAGAAAAAAGAAAAAGAGAGAAAAAAGAAAAAGAGAGAAAAAAGAAAAAGAGAGAAAAAAGAAAAAGAGAAAAAAGAAAAAGAGAAAAAGAGAGAAAAGAGAAAAAGAGAGAAAAAAGAAAAAGAGAGAAAAAAGAAAAAGAGAGAAAAAAGAAAAAGAGAGAAAAAAGAAAAAAAGAAAAAAGAAAAAAAGAAAAAGAGAGAAAAAAGAAAAAAGTTTTTCTCTCTTTTTTCTTTATATACTGCTTTGTCCATCCCACTTCCTAATCAAGATATAACTTCCGTTAACAGATTTAAAGTGTCAATGTCTAGATTTCAGCGAAAATTTAAATTTGAAACAATAGAAATGTTACATCTAACTCAATGCTGTCTCTCTACCCACCTACACTGCCCCCACTTCGTGAGTTTCCTTATTATAGCCCGTCATAAATGTGTAAATTTATTTTCATTTTTTCATTTCAACATTTGGAAATAAATCTGATGATCCACTGTCCTTTAAAAGGGCTGTGGTGAAATAATTTATTATATGGAACCCTAAAGCAATCTGTTTTTATTTAAATTATTAGCTCTGATTTACATTGAGCTCTCTGGATTCTATCCTCATTGGGTCTTCCCATACGGATTACCTAGTTTTTCGTAAACTATATATATATATATATATATATATATATATATATATATAGGGTGACTAAAAAAAATGGGAACTTTTGAAGTGCGTATTGCCAGACATGAGCAAGTGGCAACACTGCGAGACAGTGACCTTGAGCAATTAAATATTTCACCATTTTAGTAACGAGAATGAAATTCACAGTATCCCAGCTGAGATGTTGCAGCAGTCAATGAGGAATCTCAACAGCAGATTTCAAGAATGCATTCGTACAGGAGGACGCCATCTACAGGACGTAATTTTTTAAAAATGAAAATTCCATCATTGTTTCTTAAATGGCATGTTTTAAGGTTTCAATTAATATGAATTAAATATTTTTCTTCCATCACTCTTGGTTTTATTGGATTGTTAAAAAGTTCCCGTTTTTTGGGGTCACCCTGTATATATATATATATATATATATATATATATATATATATAAAAACTGCATCAAATGGGTCATCATAGGATTTTATGTTAGTCTTATTTCTAAAACCCCCACCCCCGGGAGGGGAGAGAAAGAGAGAAAGAAATTCCAGTCCAGCCACAAAGTCAACTTCAGAATTCAAAATCACCGATAACAAAATCACATTTCATAATTTGTTATTGATACAGTTTTCTCTACCATTCAAGGAGAAAGAAATTATTCTAAGCTGTAGATAACTGAAATAAATTACTCTCTACTGAGAACCAAGAATTAAAAGCACCTTACCTTTTTGTAAGTATCCTTTGGTGTGGAGGTCCACATTGGAAAAGGACCCACTGAGCTCTCCATAAAACTGACAAAAAAAAAAAAAAAAAAAAAAAAAAAAAAAATAGTTCAATTTTTTAAGGATTGGGTACACAGAACAGGGGAAGTAGAAGAAATAAAAAAAGTTGCTTATTTTTATTAGCATTGCCCATTTTCCCAAGAACAAACAAAGAGTTAATAGTTGACAAAATATAAATAAAACATAAACCATGAGTTTTTACCTGTCTCCAAAACCCAGGTTCATGTCAACTGGGGCTGCCTGGTCAGCAAAACGTACATGGATCCGACTCCCAATAGGATATTCAAATCCATCCAACTTATCACGTGCATATGCCGCAGCTTGGGGAGTGCAGTATCTGGCATATGCAATCCCTAAAAGCAAAACAAAAACCAACAACCCTTTGATTGACAAAAGAGGCAACTGAAAGAAAGTAACAGGACTGCATATTTCATTGCTAAAACAAGGTTTGCACAATCCAAAGAATGTGTTTTTCCTCATTTATTTCTGGGGCTTAGTCACTGGGTAGTTTTGCCAAAAGGTATAAATTGGTTCATTAAAGAGTAACTCGGGCAAACCATCATCATACCTGAAAAATTAATTTTGTTCTAAATAAATTCTGTTTCTAAATCACAAAGAGCGGAAACTTCAGGAAAAAAAAAAAAAAAAATACAAAAGAAGCAAACACCCAACAACACAGTTCAAATCAAACGTAAAAAACAAAAAAAAAAAAGTTTAAAAAGTCCAAGGTTTTATTGGTATTATAGGCAACAATTGGAAGTCTAGCAAGTGACATCTGGCCCTGGTATCTTTCACGGCTCCAGTTTCCATTTGTGGAAGTATGAAAGTGGGTGCTCAATATTTCTTGACTTGAACCTTTTCCTTAAATCTGACCAAACATTAGAATTGTTTTTGGAAGGGCTTCTTGGTCAGACTAAGACGTTTTTCAGCACTCTCTGATAAGAGAGAGCTAGTCTTAATGTCAGTCCCCATAAAAGTTTGGGTCCAAATAAATCAATTCTGAATATAGACTACTTCAATTATAACAACAATTTACAAATGGTTACCCATATAATACTACACAAATTGACATGTTGCTTAACTTGAGAGTAAACAAAATACAGCGCTATTTATTGATGTTGAATGTACTTAAGATTGGTTTGAAATTTTAAAAAATCATTGTAATGTTATCGCTCTTAAATGTGGAATTGTATACATGTATAACCCTTGCCCAGTTTGCCACCATCAACCCCACTGCACATTCACAAAGTAACAGAAAAAGAAATCTTGAACCCAATTTTCAATATAAAAAAGGCGTGTTATTCAGGGCTGCACATGCTTGGTCTGGATGGGCAGATAAATGACATTTGGTGACAACTTCTGACACATCAGTCTAACAATTCTGGTTTCCCCTCATACCAACTTCCCATTTACACACCTCTATATGGCTGGTAAAACAAAGAAGTAGCATTGGAACAATGTGAAGAACAGTTTGTTCCCACCCGCCACAGGGAGACCAGAACCGACTTCCTTTGTCCTTGCGGTAACTCTTAACAGACCAGCAAACAGATAATTAGCCAGGTTTTGTTATCACTTGGTCTCAAAAGCCTCTATCTACTCACTTGTTTATTCCCCTTCAGTCAAAGTGGATGATGCTTAAAAGGCTTCAAAGAACTCATCCACCGGCTATAAAGCAGAAACAATTGATAGAGATAAAAATCCCTTTTCTCCTCCACGTGGGTGTCCCAATTATAGTGTCACAGGACAAATGCCACATGTTTCAATCACATTCTCCCACATCACCTAAAATCATACAAAATATTGAAAAGAGAATTGCACATTCTCCTATTTGCAAATTTCTTTTAGGAACATTAAATTACAATTAATAACAACTTATCAGCAGCAATATAAAAAACAAATAACTTCTTACCAGTGGTTTCATTGAGGTCACAGTATTCAAGACCTGGAATGAGAGAGAGCAACCGGGTGAGGTAAGATTGATTGAGTCCAAGCCCAACAGTCAAATGCAAACGTTGGCATCCATTGTTGGCATAATTTTGTATTGGTTCAAGAGCACCCATGCCAGCACCTGAACCAGCACCTCCAACTCCCATGCCTCCACTTACACCAAGACCAGCACCACCTGGAAAAAGAAATGAACACATTGAAAAGAGAAGCGCATCAAATCCCATTCTATTTCCAACATGAAGCAAGTTTCTAAAAAACAATCTTCAGTTTCCAATTAAAGAAAAAAAATTACACAGTTGAAAACCAGTTCTTTTACTATTGAAACTTTTGTACATACCTAAAAAAAAAAAAAAAAAAAATGCCAAGCAGCTTTATGCTTTCAGACAATTTCTGATTTATATTGCTTGCCTATTAGAAAGTGTATGCTTCTTCTATGTACTGTGTCCCTTCAGAGTGTGGGTGATCATGGTTATCCACAACTTCCAATTATTTGTAGCTCTTAGCAATGTTTCTTTTTACTTTACCGCCCATTCCCTGTTCTATCACCCATTTACACAAACTCTTTAGATAGGTTATTCATTGTTTACCCCCATCTCTCTTGCCTTCATAATGTCCTGTGAGTGTCAAATTTTCTAAAACTTTTTTTCATGATGTATCCTATAAATTTAAACGGTCTCTTTTTGATTCTAAATCTTTTTTTTTTATTTCCATTTTCTTTAAAACTTCCTTGCTTATAGGCTCCACCCATCGTATTCTCAGCATTTTCCATAAAACATCTGTTGCCTCAAGTTTCTTCATCTGGATTGATTGTACACAGCAGTTCAGCAATATATTAAAACATTTAAGAAACAGGAAAATACCATTAGAAAAAAAGAAAATCTTTACTTCTAATTGTATTTCCCCCCATTTTGCTTTTGGATGTCATCTTGCTATTCCAATATGCCTTTGGATTTGTGTCACATTTTCCGTAATCTCTTAAAACACTTCCTATATACTTAAATTTCTGTACTTGTTTTATTTTGACATCTCCAATTCATAGTTCACATTTTGGGTTTTTTCCTTTTGCCAACAACCATATATTCTGTCTTCTTATATTTGATGGTTAGTCCTTTCTTCTTGCTTTCCTTTGCTATTTTGTCTGGAGTTCCTGCAGTTACCTTTTTGTGCCTGCCATCAACAGTGTCATTTGCATGCCTTATGCTAGCAGAATTAAATTTATTTTCTGATTGTATATAATGAGAAATTACAGAAACAATTGCCCTACATCATTTTCATTTGATTATTGAGTTTAAAAGCATATCAACTTTTGTCAAGTCCTTTTATGCCAAATAAGATTTGTTTGGGTACCAGGGTTGGTATATTAAATTCAATTTGTGAATACTTTAGTATCATTTAATTGAAAATAGCCTTTGTAAAAAAAAAAAAAAAAAAATTTAATTTAAAGTTAATGAGAATTGATGTGGCAGTTTTTTTTGTATTTGTTCCAGTGCGCTTTGTGTAGATTCCATCCTGGTGCTTTGTCTTCAAAATTAAATGATACTTGTTCTAATATTGCTGGAAAATACTCACTGCCACAAGTATCCTTGTAAATTTGCCAGTTGTATTCCAGTGCCAGGGATGGGTTACAGTGTGAGATCTATTACTGAGAATATACCTATTGCTGGATGAAGATACGAATGGGATCTATTGTTGTACAAATATAGATGGTTTGCATCAATGACCTTTCCTCTTTTGTTTGTTTTTTGGTTGCTCCATAGGTGGCTATGGCTGTTTAAGTCTCCCATGAAGATAAAGGGTCTTGGGATCTGTTGTACTAGCTTGTTTAGTTCTATTTCTGATATTTTGTCCTTTGGAGGAATGTATAGGAAGCATAGAATAATCATTCTGCGTCATGTGACTGTTATTGCTATTCCTCGTAAATTGGTTTGAAGTTGGATTTGTTGATGGGGTATATTGTTGCTTACAAGTACGCATATACCACCTGAAGCTCTGTTATTTTGCCTGAAATGCACGTTGTACATGGAGTAATTCTTAATATTCATTTGGTTGTGTTCTTAATAAAAAATTTTTTTTGTAAAAATATAGTTAGGGCTAAGGTCGGAATTAGTATGAGTAGGTTATTGAAATTTACTTTCATACCTCTAATGTTCCATTGTAATATATTTTTGGTTATTGTACTAAATTTATTGATTTTAGTAGGTCTATGTATCAATTACTTTTGTTTCTGGGATGCCATGATGATTCCAGGTTCTTTTGGTCGGGTGAATCATTAGTTGAGTGTTTTATTTCCATTTTGTAGAGGTTTTCAGATTGGCATTTTGAATCTATGGTACCATTTTTACATTTTTTTGGTTTGGAAGTAGATCACTGGCTTTGTTTTGATGATTCTGTGTTTTTGTTAATGGGGTCTTTATCTGTTAGGGTCATTCCGTAGAATGTGATGATGATGGTTGGGTAAGGTAAGGTAACTGCATGAGGCTCTTTTCTTCCCATTTCTGGGTGATTTGTGTGGTGTTCTCTAGTTGGTGAGTCGTTAAGATTGGGCTGTTTTTGTATTTTTAGTGGTGAATTCTAGTTTTGGTTCGATTTCTTCTATAAACCTTGGCCAGTCTTTTGGCCCCAGTTGTAGTAGTTCCTGAACGAGATCCTTGTATTTCTGTTCCTGCTTTTGTGTCATTTGTGATTGTTTTTACGACTTGAGTGAAGGTTTTTTTTCTTTTTGTGGCATCTATAATTTTTCATGCTTCCAAGAAGGAAATGTACTTGATGTGTTTTAGAGTTAATATTTCTTTTTTTCCATTTTTCACAAACTGTTGCATACACTGGACAATTTCCAGTTTGCACATTTACATATTTCCTAGCATTGGTCTGTGGTGTGGTCAGGATCTTTCTCTTCACATCTTCTATATGCCCATTACATTTTATTTCATGATGACCAGATCTTTGGCATTTAAAGCAGCAGCAGAGGGTTTGATATGAACTGTTCCACTCTTTCTATATTGTAACCGATTTTTATTTTTCCAGGTATTCACATTCACCTTGACAAGACAGGGATACAGGGGTGCTATACTCAAATTTGGTAGTAGTAACAAGCACCAATGTTCTTTCGATTTCGCCATCCAAACATAGGGAAAAGTCCAAGGTTACACAGCCATAATCTTCCAATTCAATTGACCCTTGTCACCACCTTCTAGCATTTAAATTAAAAATATTTTGAATAAACTCTTATCCACATATCTTTTATATAATTTCTCCAACTGAATAGTAATAAAATGCAGGAAAAAGGAGGTCATGTAGGTATATTTTTACTCCAGTGAGAGAGAGACATACACACAGACAAGAGAAAAATAACACAAAAAGCTTTCCTCCATTGTGGGATGGGATAAAAAAAAAAAGGCTAGTGAATTTCTGATTTAAGCATTAAAGATTTGTCACAACTAAAACAAAATTTAGTTTTAACATTAAACTAAGGCACATATTTAAATGAAAAAGAAATTAACTTAATTTTTCAAGGTTTAAGTAAAAATAATATTTTTCAAAATGAGTCAGATAAGAAATTTTTAAATATCAAATAAAATACCTTTAAATTTGTTACTTGCTGATACCAAAATTTACTAAAAAGAAATTTGTATATATAAAAAAAAAAAACAACACCACACACTGTTTTAGTTTTTGATATCAAAACCAAGTATTCCTTGCTTACTTCACCAAAATAATTCTAAAAAAATTCTGTATTTTCATATCACACACACACAAAATGGCCTTCATATTTTCCATTTTACTTTTTTTGATAATTCCAGATACCTGGATCTGGAGTTTTTATAAACCTTTTCTATCGGGTCTTAGCAACAAAATGAACACATCATATAAGAAAAAACTTTAGCAAGAAACAATAGTTTCTTCTTCAGCTAAAAGCACCACATGGAAAATATTTGGAGCTGCATATCTCAAATATGCAGGGCATAAATACCCCAAGCAACAAATGGTATCATAATAAAAATATCAATTTCATTTAACTAAAATATGGAATGTTAATTATTGGGTCCCCCACTTTAATGACCTTACACCAGTATAAAAACAAAATTATTAAATATACATACACACACACATTATATATATATATATATATATATATTTTATTTATATATATATATATATATTTTATTTATATATATATATATATATATATATATTTTATTTATATATATATATATATATATATATATATATTTTATTTATATATATATATATATATATATATATATATATTTTATTTATATATATATATATATATATATATATATATTTTATTTATATATATATATATATATATATATATTTTATTTATATATATATATATATATATATATATTTTATTTATATATATATATATATATATATATTTTATTTATATATATATATATATATATATATATTTTATTTATATATATATATATATATATATATATTTTATTTATATATATATATATATATATATATATTTTATTTATATATATATATATATATATATATATTTTATTTATATATATATATATATATATATTTTATTTATATATATATATATATATATATATTTTATTTATATATATATATATATATATATATTTTATTTATATATATATATATATATATATATATTTTATTTATATATATATATATATATATATATTTTATTTATATATATATATATATATATATATTTTATTTATATATATATATATATATATATATATTTTATTTATATATATATATATATATATTTTATTTATATATATATATATATATATATATATTTTATTTATATATATATATATATATATATATTTTATTTATATATATATATATATATATATTTTATTTATATATATATATATATATATATATATATTTTATTTATATATATATATATATATATATTTTATTTATATATATATATATATATATATTTTATTTATATATATATATATATATATATTTTATTTATATATATATATATATATATATTTTATTTATATATATATATATATATATTTTATTTATATATATATATATATATATATATATATATTTTATTTATATATATATATATATATATATATATATTTTATTTATATATATATATATATATATATATATTTTATTTATATATATATATATATATATATATATTTTATTTATATATATATATATATATATATTTTATTTATATATATATATATATATATATATATTTTATTTATATATATATATATATATATATATATATTTTATTTATATATATATATATATATATATATATATTTTATTTATATATATATATATATATATATATATTTTATTTATATATATATATATATATATATATTTTATTTATATATATATATATATATATATTTTATTTATATATATATATATATATATTTTATTTATATATATATATATATATATATATA
The DNA here is from genome assembly GCA_964036315.1 of Acanthosepion esculentum. NCBI lineage: Eukaryota > Metazoa > Mollusca > Cephalopoda > Sepiida > Sepiidae > Acanthosepion > Acanthosepion esculentum. The sequence continues at coordinate 45,823,481 of OZ038518.1, forward strand.
TTTTATTTATATATATATATATATATATATATATTTTATTTATATATATATATATATATATATATATTTTATTTATATATATATATATATATATATATATATTTTATTTATATATATATATATATATATATATATTTTATTTATATATATATATATATATATATATATTTTATTTATATATATATATATATATATATATTTTATTTATATATATATATATATATATATATATATATATATATATATATATATATATATATATATATATATATCCTATTTGGACAACAATCTTTCTTTCATACAAATTTCATTGATAAAACAAGGTGAATTTTTTTTACAAGTTTTGTTCCTATAGTTTTTTTTATGAAGTCCAAGAGTGTCTATAGTGATTATTTTTCCCCAAGCACTTTCTGCTAATTTATTAACTATTTTCAAGGGGTTCATTGTTAATACATTTTTGTATTCTAATCTGTGTTGTATATTAATATATATTTTTTTTTTTACTACTGTAGGCTTAAACTGCTTTATACTTCAGATGTCTTCTTCATTATCTATGAACTGTCTTGAATGACGATACAATTCGCTACCAGGCTAAGACAGACATTATGGAAATATGTTTTTTTCTCAAGTTAGATAATTATGATCCAGTTTAAGTAATACATTAGGCACAATAAGAAATTAACAACAATTATTAATAGAACAATTATATCAATAAACTGTAGGACAAGTTATATTATGGATAATTTCTTCTTACTTTTAGTAATATCATCATACAATTTTGTCTTGCCCAAGTAAAATGGAAACTTGCCAGGTATTTTCAATAGAGGATAATTAGTCACAGGACCTGTCAAATGTGCCATCATACTGGCAAAATATATCACAAACAGCCAAAACATTTATCAGTCATCTTTCATTCACTCACACACAATTCTTTTTTTTTTTTTCTTTTCACACGTTCAGTATAGATTTTTGTTTTCATGATTTTAGATATGCATCAAACAGCAAATGTGATAATGTTTCCACATGCACGTAAAACCCATTCTTACCCTGGTAAGGAGGCATAGCATCAGGCCCTGGAGGTCCATAGCCACCGCCTCCACCACCACCATACATGTCCTGGCCACGGAAGCCAAAGTCATCTCTTCCGCCCATCTCATTAAAGCCACGTTTTACGCCTAATTAAAACAATTAAAAATAAAGGTAAATTTCTTCACACAAGAAACAAGTGCATCCAAAATCCATCTTGAGTATTTACAAAAAAAAAAGTCTTACATAAATTTGACAAAAGTAACTGGCATTTAAGCAATAAAAATTAAATTATGTGAAAAATGCCAATACTACACTGTATCCAATAAGCTTGTATTGTAGCTATTGGGGTAAGGGGAGTATTATCTATTGAAACTATAAATTGAACAGCTCAGAAACCATACTAGCAAAAGTGGTAATGTTTGATTAACAAATAAGTTGGATTGATTTTAATATTTGATATCATCAAGCTTTTTATATTGGAAGATATGAATCAGCATTAAGAAAAATTAACTATTGACAGAAATCAAAATAATTCTTTTTTTAAACTTCATTTTTTGTTTCAAAATTGTCTGATGAACAAAGTTATCAAAACAAACGCAGAAATTAAATTTTTGTGAAAATATTAAAGCTGATACCAAAATTACAGAATGCAGATGAAAAGTGATAGTAAAATCTTCAATGTTGCATTGCTTGGTCACTTATGAGCATGAAGACTATAATACAAAGAAGGCAAGATCTCTACATTTGTTTGACTATCGGTTTTACTATTTTCCACCTCCAGTCAAATCTCAATGTCTACCTGCAATATTTGAAGGAAATTTTCATTCCCCATCCCAATTTATATCATATTTTATGGCTATAAATATAAAAGTCACTGTCTCTTCTGTTCATTTCATTAAAGCCTCATTTAACACATTTAGTAATATCTTAAATTTTTATTAAAGGAAGCATTATTAGCCATTATTAATTTTTGAGTAATATTTCTCATCCTCATTTTAATTGTTTTCTTTACACTTCTTGTAATATTATCTTGTCTAGAATTTCTTTCATCTAATTTTATTTTTATCAGGTATAATTTTATAATCATACTTGTATACATAAATAAATAGTGCAACCATATTTGCTTGAATGTGTTGGGTGAATTTATGGTATCTCCAGGTAAGCTTTCATGGAGTTCCTCAAAGACAGGAATTGGTTGGCATTTCATATCACATGCTTATAAGGCTCAGGCATTTCAAATATTTCAAGCAATAAATATTTTACCCCCACTGACTGACCAAGTATTTGTCAACAACCCAGAGAAATCTATTAATCATCTCACCTCATCCACTTACCTCGATCCATAAAATCATAATAGTCACAACCACCACCTCCTCCACCACCGCCGCCGCCTCCACCACCTACACCGACACCACCACCTCCATTATGGTCATATTCTCGTTCATGCCGAGGAATCTTAGGCTCAGCAAATTTGGGTTTAAAAACTGAAATGTACCAAAACACAAGAGACTTAATTTATTATATAAATTTCTTTGACCAATATCCACATTTAAATTAAATTTCATTTAGTAACCTTCTTTATATTACCAGGAACTCATTATTCATACTATTGCCCTCATCTTAGATGATTTTTGGCAACAAACAGCAAATGATTCATGAAATAATGACAAATTTTTAATAAATGAAAAGAAATGAAATATTCCATCACCAGAAGTGGATCAATGTCTTTGTTGTTGATAGAGTATCCACAAAAATGGATTCTGATCAATTTCCCCCATAATATAATAATAAAAAAAAACATGTACACTGTGACATACATAGATTCCAACCCATTTTATAAAACAAGATTTTAAGGAAATTTAATAAATGACACAAATTTCATTATCTCTTTCATCTGACTGCTCACATCTGACACTTTTCTAACCAAAAAAAATATCATCTGCATCAAGGATAATGATTGGTTCAAGACATGCATAAAAAAGTCATGCATAACAATGCCAGGAAGAGAAATCAGACATCTGTCATTGGTGAAAATTTATAATTGATTTCAAAGTTCATCTTTAGTGTTAAAAGAAAAATAAATAAGTAAATAAAATCAAAGCTGAATATGTAACACTAAAAAAAGATTTTATGATCAGAAATTCAACAATTTTATAATATGGAAATAACAAATGAATCAAATCTCAAATTGAGAGTTTTTCAAATCAAAGTTAAAAAAGCACATAAAGCACGTACAATTATCATTTTAAAACATAGTGATATTTTCAAATGAAATCTCCATTTCAATACAAGGATCTCATACTTCTTTTTCTAAACTTTATCATGACAATTGTGATCTGAATGACTAAGCCAATAATGTGATAACAGGATCAAATCCTATGTATGGTTTAGCATTATTTAAACATCCCGTTTTCATGGTCAATAAAGCTAACACTTAAAAAACAATCTAGTCAGACAAAAGACAGACCTGCAAGATAAACTCATCAACTATCAATCTAGAGCAGGCACCATGAATTTTCATACTTGAAATAGATTTAGTTTGATAACTTTCTATTCTAATACTTTAAAATATCTGATGTAAAACAATTGATATTTTTAAGGCTCATTTTTTTCCATTTGTGAACATTTTACTTTTCTCAGAAAGTACTAAAAAAATTTAGTTAATCTATGATGTCATGAATAAGATTTCTTAAATACATTGAAACTGTCATTCACTCTATTGGTAATGTCTGCAGAATAGTGTGGGATATTTTCCATGCAAGTTTATAAAGACTATTAGAGAATTTGGTGAGAGATTGAAAGGCATGATTTATACAGATCTTGAAGCTAAATCACATCTCTTCATGCTATCCTGATTTCCAACTGGAGTAGCTGGAATTCACCCAAGTATTTCTAGAATCAGTTTGATTCCAGTTGTGCAGGATGGGTAATCATTTAATCCTGCCAGATAATTAAAATGATTACCCATCCTGCACAACTGGAATCAAACTGATTCTAGAAATAGTGGGTCACACACAAGTTTAAAAAAATATTGAGCATGTAGAAGGCATATTGTTGGCCTTACTAACTCCTCTGCAGCTACAGCCAACAAGGAGTTATAGATAGCTTTCAAACATAAAATGAGTCCAGTACCTCAGACTCCATGCCACAGACACTATTATTTAAGCAAAAGGGAGTAGTTACACAGTATTAGGTAGCTGTGTATTTATCATAAAAAAGGTTTAAAATCTGTTTGAAAATAATGATTCTAGGAAATTAACAAAAAGTGAAACAATGTGAAAGTGGTTAGGGTTTAGCCCAACTTATCTGCAATCTGGATTGGTTGAACAAAACAGCACAAATGTATAAAAAAATTAATCCCTCAAAAGATAAGTACAGATAAAAGTTTGTTTGAACTTACCTGCATCACAGGATTCATATGCAAGAGCTGCATGATACGGCCGATGATATTTGACATAACCAAAACCTTTGGTCTCTCCTGATTTACGATCCTTCAGAAGTGTCACAGACTCGATGTCACCAAATTTCTTGAAATAAATAACAAATATATGTCAGAAATTGTTTGTTTTTTTTTAAAGAAAAAGATCTGAAAAGAGGATTTCATGCTATTATATTTAGTTATACATTCTATTATTAAATTTAACATATCTAACTAGATTTTAAAATTGTAATATTATAAGGGAAAAAAGGCATCAATAAAATACAGCTGTAAAGGAACAAAAGAATAAATTAAAATGTAGGGACAATTTTCCCTAAATGAGAGGTAAGACATTTTGTACTCAAAAAGATTTGTTCTGAATTCATGCAATTCAATAGAACCAAAGAATACACTGGTTGCAGAAGATGATAGGAAAAATATGAAAAGTTTAAGTTTAAAATTTGACAACAATGTCATAAAACAATCTTGGATAGGAAGTAAAATATTTTTCAATTCAGATCCAATTCAAAAGAAATATCTCCTCCCAGTAAATTATCAATTTAATCATATTGTGTAAGCAAAAGTAAAATATCATTTACAAAGACCACAGCCAACTATAAAAATCATTTTTTGTTTATTAGTTTTATAGTCAAATTTTTCCAACTTGTACTTGATACTTGAAGATTGTTAGAAATGTAGACATTACAATATAAACACATGAATGCATCAGTTAAGGAAATAAGCTCATGTATGTATGTATGTAAGAAAAAAGTATATATCGGCTTTTAACTTTTACATAAATTAATGTCATAATCTAAATACTAATTAAACAAGGTTCAAAGCAGAAACACAGCCTTGAGAGTCCCAAAAGTTGCATCAACATTCGTGTACATGAAAAGGGTCTTTTAGATTTCAAAGTGACTTACTTCAAATTCTTTTCGAACATCATCCTCTGAATATGTCTTTGGTACAATGACAAAGAGACGAACCAGCCTTTCTTCTTCACGGGGATCACGTACAGAACCATCTCTCTTTGAACTAGCCACTAAAACCTGAAACAAGCAATCAGCAAGAACAGCTGACATTAAATGCAAATAAAATCAGTATTAAAAATAAAGCTTATAATCCCTGACATATAGCCAGAGACACAGAGATATTTATCTATTCAAATAAGGAATATAAATTGTTTTCTTTTTTAAAACATTGACATTCAAAGAGTCAAATAAAAGAAAAGAAAAAAAAACTTTTCATGCACAGCAGGAAGATAAACGTAGTGTGTGGACAAAAAGCTCTTTGGGTTTATTAGATAAAAAAATAAAACAGGATTTTTCTTTTATTTTTTACATTAGCTTTATAGAACAATATATTTATCCTTTTTTGCAAGTAATTTCATAATTCTATTTTCCTGAAACTTTAACTGCCCTTTGCAGTTTTATAGAACATAAATCTTTTTAAATGAATTCTATTCAATAAATCAATAAAAATTCAAGAGGCTTATCTGGTTGACAGACTCAAAGAGTTTTTGCATCGTAACACGAATCAAGGGTTATATGTTTTATAAATATACTAATGTTATCAGATCTCATATTTTTCTCTTCTGAATGAATGAACAGTTATTCTAAGTTTCATATTTAAGTGAATTTTATAAAGATTGGGAAAAAAAAAAAAAAAATAAAAGATGCAATGTTTTAATACAGCAGATGAGTGAAAAATTCCCTGTTCAACTGTAACAATTTTTACTTTATCACCAAAGATAATTCCAGTCAAATGTTAACCTTATGAAATATTATGCTTTTTTTATAAAATTTAATTTCAGGTTCTTTTCATCAATTATTGTTTATAATTGGTTTAATTAAGAGCAGTATTTGTTAAAATCAATTGCTTGGATCTTTGAACAAAATTCATAGTTGAGGATTAATACTACTATCTCGTCAAACATGAATTTCAGATAAAGACCTGTCTTTCGCACAGTTAATAGCAGTGATTCATTTTACACGTCCAAAAACCTCTTACATTCCAACTGTTTAGTGCCCATTACAATTTGAGACTTTAAATTTTGTGTTACCCAGCATGGGTGACATGCTACACAGGGGTCAATTCAAGAATGAGTTACTAACAGTGAATTTTTTTCTAATGAGTGTGTATGTGTGTGCACAAGTTATTACATACAGTGCATATACATAAAAATATTTGTGTGTATGTATGTACATGCATAATTACATATGCACTGTATATATTTATATTTGTAACTATTTTTATAAATATTGTAAAATTCTAAACTTAAATGATAACACTATTGCATATATGCAGTCTCAAGTTCTTAAAGAAAGTTAATGGCCTTTTAGGCTACCTCCTTGTGAATAGGAGGGAGGGGCATCAGGAGTTTAGAGATGCTTTGAAAGAGCATTGGGAACCACTGGTTTAAGTGAATTGTACATGGAAAGAAGATCCAATATTTTTCTTTTTTGCACCAAAAGCACTAATAGAAACTAATGAAAAAAAATCTAACCCTGATGAATTTGTGTGGGAAAAATACATAAAAATGCCTAACATAACAAAGTCGATGTAAAAGATTGTTAAAGCTCAATATGAACGTTTTTACTGTGTTGATATGTACCTCCTATATTATATGATTATTTTCAAATGATTTTCTTAGATTGCTATCAATCACAACTTATCAATCCAATTCGGAAGCATCATTTTTTTTTTTTACTTTTCAGTATAAAAATTAGTCATTACAATTTTTTTAAAAAATGATTATCATATATGTATACAGCTATTAGAATTATACATCATAACTCTTTTTTTCTGTTACTAACACTTGCTTTAATTCCTAACCAATGTATTTTTATTGTAAAATCATTAGCAATACATTTACATGATACATCTAATAGCCCTTTTCTATCAGTTATGCTTGCTTTAATTCTTGAACAATGATAATCCCCCTTCCTCCTGATTTTCAATGCATAAAATGTCTGTAAAGTACTGAAGCTAAGAAATTGTTAATTTTAGTGTTTACATATCAGTTTTTTTTCTCATGTCACCAGAAATATTTGGTTTGCTAATGCATAAAATTACTAAAGCTAAGTATGATAGAGCAGAAGTAGCAATCAGTATAAAAAGCTGAAAAACTTGCCAATATATACTGGATTCAAATTTAATAGGTACTAAAATACAAATTTAATTGTTTTATTCTTGTTCATCACTAGTTTCAAGAGCCACTAAATATCTAATAATAACAATGAATGAATAAATGATTCAATATATCTGCTTACAACATCCTGCTTCTGATATATCACAGGTTACATAAACAGCCTATAAATAGAATAGTCTGTTTAAATCCATATTTACAAAGATCAAAATTTGCTGTGTAAACAAAAGGAAAAAATTTGTTGTTTTTTAGCACAGAATTATTAATCTTCATTACAGAATCTGGCATAGTGATACCATTTGGCCATGGTAAAGAAGCAAAACAGTCTTCTTGGTTTGACAAAAGAATTCTCAATCTACACTTTTAAATGAAAATGCATTTTAAAACATTTTCTTTCTTATTTTAATTTGAAATATGGTATTTCAACATTTGTTCATTGCAAAGCTGCCACCAGCAGTCCAAGAATTATGCTAATCAAAGCCTATTGAAAGTATTTCTAAATATTACTGAATTCAAAAGATCACTATACTAACCTAATCTTACAAGAACCCACCACAGAATAATTATTTTTCTTTTCAAACCATTGCAAACAAGTTTAATCTTCATTGAATGTCTCACAATCGTGACCCAAGGTGGTAATTGTGGACAAAATAAGAGATTTTGTTCAAAGATCACCAAATCTCTATATATGAAGCTGTAGCCTCTGTCTTTGTGTTTATTAAACACCTCCTAGGGTTTTGGAGATAGACCCCTATAACCATATATATTCTGAAATATATTACCCATGATATTTGGATAAATATATTTCATTTTGATCAAAGACAGGAATTCTCAGAAAATGTAAAATTAAAAGATTCAGCTTATTTAATGATTTTAGGTGAGAGCTTATGAGAGAAGACATTAGGAAAAAACAAATCAACTTATAGTGATGCATGTATTATTTGAAAATTAAGAAAAGTACTACCCACCTTAAGTGGTTTGGGATGTCCTGGTACACACTTGCCATTCATTTCTTCCATTGCCAGAAAGGCAGATGAAGTTTTGCTGAACTTAATATATACAATTCCTATAAATAAAAGGAGATAGAAAAACTTAGAGAGATACAGCAGGTGGTTATAAAAAAATAACATTAATTATTGATCAAAATGTTTTACTGCTATTTAACATTTTTATTGCAACTTTGTGGATTATGCCATTAAATCAGTAATTTAACTTACATGGTCTTTTTGACTAGCTCTTTCCAACACTAGGCCTAAAATAGCTCAAAGACATTTACAACATAAAAAGGAACAGTTAGAAATATATCAGTATTATTATTGTTCTAGTGAACCCTGTCCCATCAAAAATGACTGCAAATGTTAAAAAGTTTTAATATTGAGATGCAATGAACCAATAATCTTGAAACGGTTTGATACAGTAAAGAAGAGAAAGAGTTCACAACTAGAATAGAGGTTGAGCCATTTAATTAATCCGTTCCCTATATATGTTTTAGACATTCAATTGTATCAATGATACATTGATTACTCCTAGTATTATATAAAGTTGCTTTTTGCTCAGTATCTCTTCATGTTAAAAAATTTACATGTTTAATATAACAGTGAAGTGGAAATATCTCTCAGGAGAAAAAGATTAACAACAAAAGAATAAAAATGGCAATCACACTTCAGGACCAAGTTGAAGGAAAACAATCAGTTAATAGACAAAGTTAACAGAGTGCCTCACATGAAAGGTCTGAACAAATAAGATTGTAATTTAAGAAAATTAGGTTAAAGGAACTGATTAATTAAATGGTTCATTTTGCTCAGGAACTAATTTTTCTAAATGGCAATAAATATTTATTTGTACAGAAGGTCCTCAGGTTATGCCAGACCCAATGTACAGTGTGTAGTGGTTACGGTAGCTTCTCCTATAATATGTTGTCACATGGTGCTATATGATGAAGACAGAATTATTTCTTCAATGGTTGTATGCCATATTGGATTGTACTATATTCACTCTCATTTGTGCCATTTTTTTTTTGCCCTTCATTATGGCTCCCAAGCATAAAGCAGACTCGTGGATACTTACATAACGGATCGCCAATGTAAGCCATGGACCCCCCCTGTATATTAAAACAACTAAGAGAAGCAATCACTCATAAATTTACTAGCTTAAGATGATTCACATCCCTTACCACTACAGATGGAACAGGAAATGTACAAATACACATTAATAATTATTACATGGTTTGAGGATTGATTATTTATCCATTCTATAAACAAAAATGAAAATATCAAACCTAACCCCCATCATGAAAAGCTTTTAACCTTTTCCAGAGGCGTATATTATCTCCGTACAAATTATTTCCCTTGTACCTGAAGGTACATTTGGTTGTCTTGAGAGGGTTGCTAAAAGTAAACACTTGTCAAATTTTATTTCTGGTATTTTAAACTGGAAAACAGCCTACTCGATTCAGAATGAGGTTAAATTTGTTTTCCGATGCCATTTTTCATTGTTCTACACGAGGTACAACATCTTTTAAACTTGCATGCATTTTATTATGACTTTTTACAAGCAAAAGTGGCCACATCTGAGCTTTTATTGAAGAATTCTTATTCGATTCAAGCTCTGATGATGACTCTGAAGGCTTTACTCAGAGACTATTGATGGTAAAGTGGTCCAAGATGACAACCATGGTAGTGGCAGGTAGAAGAGTTTAGGCTTAGGATTGTGTATTCTCTGCTAGAAGACTAACAGTCAATGATATTCCACAGGAGAGGTAAGACAGAAAACGCCCAAGAAAGGCTGGTGTTAACAGAACACCACCTTGGGATTAACTTTCACCATGCTAATTTCTTTCTAGAATGGTTCCCTCTGCCACTGCATATTTTTTTAGGGTGAAAAACATGAACATGTACTGTTGTAAAATTGTTATAACTTTCTTTGTATTATGCATATAGATTTTAATTTTTGCACACTAATAAAAGAATGAATGAGCAATATTTTGATGTAATGCATTATGTTTTGCATGCATGTTTTGACATTGAAAACAAAATAAAAAGCAAATACATTAAAATATACATAAATAATTCAACATATATAAACTTTTATTACCCTTTGTGGAGTTCTGGGGGTGCAACAGGAAGAAAAATCGCTAAGACTTTCATTTCATCAAAAAAGTAACGTGTTTTCTTGTGTTTACATACAATAAGACACTAGCACCTGTTTGCTCTTTCTTTCACCTGATTCATATCTGTCCATTTTTGTTTACAAAAAAAAAAAAATTTAACACGGGTTTAATCAGTGTTACACCTCATGTAGAGTCTAGAAGAATTTAAAATGATGTTGGAAAATGGAAGCTTAACCTTGTTCCAAAGTAGTAGTAGGCGATATCCAGCTTAAAATACCAGAAATAATAGTTAAGTGTTTATTTATAGCTACTGTCTCAAAGCAACTGAATGCGCCTAGACGCCATGGGAGAAAATTCTATGGCGACAATTTTCGCCTGTAGCATGGTAACGGTTAACCCAAGTCCCTGAAATCTGGCAAGCCTTCTCATCCAGATTGTGCTGTTTTCTCAGACCAAGACAAAAAAGCGCCACCAGACCCAGTTTGTGTGCAGAAAGTGTGATGTGACAATCTGCCCATATTCCTGCTTCTACAGCCTGGTAGAATATAAGGTAAACTGCACCTCAGAACTCCACAAGGAGTAATAATATATTAATGTATTTGTTTTCTTAATTTTGTGTTTTTCAACATTTTGTTTTCAAATGTCAAAACTCACATGAATTACATCAAAATTTTACGCATCCATTGTTTTATTAGTATACAAAAAAAATCAAGTCTATGCACACAATACAAGAAAATTATAATAATTTTAAAACTGTAGGTGCTCATGTTTTGATTAGTGACAGGAGAAAACAATTCTAGAGGGGGTGGGTGACAAAGGTTAATATACTTTTACCTATGTATGGTGTCCGTTACACTTGGTTTCACGGATACTGAAAGGGAAACGGAGTAAAACAGAACAAGAGAGTGGGATGTAGAGAGACAAAAAGAGTGTGACACAAAGAGGAATTAGAGGAGGGTGTCATCTTAGATAAAAGCAGTTGTTTGTAGTGAGGGGTTAAACCAGGTTTTGCGATCTAATATGTTGAGGAAAAATTTGTCCCTAAATTACAACTGACTTTTTGAAATTAAAATCAGAGAGGGATTGGAGGAGGGTCAACTTAGATAAAGGCAGCTGTTTGTAGTGTGTGTGTGGGGGGGAGTAATCATGTTTTGTAACCTAAAGATCTGTTGACAACATTTAATTATTTTTAACTAAATCTATGTAACTTTCCTTATAACTATCCAGGCATGATAATGGGTTGAAATGTATAGAATGTGCATTAAATAATTTATTAATAAATCCATGGATCCTGTTAGAATACATTAATCTAAGTACAAAAATATGCTATGGTTTAATTTTTACTTTTTGACAAAATTCTGTTAGTGTTTATAATTTTAGATGTAAACTATCTAAATCTCACCTGTATATGCTATTTCATCATCATATAATACAAGGATATCACCTAAATACAGTTCTCATAATTTTTGGCCACTATGAAATGTTGATGCCATATATTTTAATTTAAAAGGGTTATAATTATATTTCCTATGATGTGCACATTTGAATCCTATTAAGCTGAAGTTAGGTATATTTCAAGTTTAAAAGGTAAATTAACTATTTGGTATATAATATCAATCACTTTGTATAATGCTAATCAGTGCAATCATTATGATAGAATTAGTAATGACCGTTAGATATTGAAAATATTTTGTGAGATCATTCTGGAATTCTCAAGTTTTTTTTAAATTTGTACATGTTGCTTTAGACTTGCGTGCAGAAATTTGGTTTTCGTTTCATAATAAAGTTTTATTTAAAATGTTCACAGAAATGGACAGGAGTCTGATAGACAAAGTACATACGTTTTTAGCATGTCATTACAAACAGTACACTTCTGTGCTGTCTGTAATAAATAAGGAAGTAGAAGCTGCCATGTAGTTTCGGTTATTGGTGAGATTCTTGATCATTACTTGCTTTCTGGGAAAAGGGAGTCATTTAGCATGAACTTGTAAAATGAGCTGGCATCGAGTTGACCGACTGCAACCTGTTGCAAAGTCACATATTTATTTGTTTTCAGGGAATAATAACTGGAAGGTTTTTTGTTAAATTTACTTATTCTTTTTCGACATTATCCGTTTTAACACGTCCAATTTTCTAATCTTAGATTTTATTTTTACAGATTTTTTCTCGAGCCTGTTTTTATACACGAACTATTTTATTATTAATTTTGAATATTACTACAAGGTGTCGTTCCATTAGTAACTAATCTTGTTTTGTTTTTTACGGATACTATGCTAGATGACGGATCAATTTTTAAGAAATTTTAGACAACAGTTCGAGATATTTATAAATTAAACAACTGCCAAGTTAGAGATAATGAAGCTATTAAGCGTTTCGTTTATATTTAATACTTTAAAGTTCAAAAATTAAACGTTTTCACTTTTCATTTATAAAAATATTCAATGATAGAAAAAATACTACCGTACATCAAAATTTGCGAGGGAGAAGTCACGTTTGATAAAGAAAAGTCTTTCAAATTGATGTGTGGACTCTCGATTCGGATTAACTAATTATTATTAATTATTTACCAGGATTCCAAATTTTGGGAAACTCTAAAAAGTAAAGAACACCTACTTCCTTATCATTAATTTCTATTCGTAGTTTTTGAGTAAATGCTAAAGTTTACTTGGTAAAACAATGTTTTTGTTTGTTTATTTAAGTAAAAAGATTTCAATTAAAAAATGCTAATATGCTTTTTGTAAATGCGTATTTTTTTACAAGTCTCATCAACGACATACGTATTCGGACGTACAAATCTTTGAATGATACACCTATAACGAAAATTTTTTATTAATTATTACCAATTATATTAGAAAAGAAAAGAAACATACACTTTCATAACTAAGAAAATAAATAAAAATATATTACGCTTTTGACCAATTTCACGACACCACTTTTCATTCAAAATGGCGGCACCAGTTTTAAATCTCTTAAATGATCTAATTTCTAGTTTTGTATATTAATGTGTTGTTTCATTTACAAACAATATAATCAACTAAATATAAGGCTCAGCTGACTGCTGTCATATTTCATTGAGAGACGAGAATACTTTCATCGGAAACAAAAGTGTAAATACGGGAAAACTCAAAAAAATGAAACGAATGAATCAATTTTCTCATCTTTCAATGTAGATGAAGGAAGAATTTAAAATTAAAAACATTACCTTACACCATTATCAAATTTATCATTAAAACAAAACCACAACAAAAAAAACAGAACTAGGATGCTATAGTTTCTTAGAGTTAAAATAAGCCGGAAAAACACCTACACCTTTTAACAAGAAAAATTCACATTGACGAAGCCAGACTGAAAAACACGTACCTTTTTCTTCACTTGTCTGTCGATCTTTGACAATCCAAACGTCTTGGATGGTACCATATTTTCCAAAGCATTTATGATATTCATCCTCAGATATTCCTTTGCCAGCAATAATAAACAAACGACTGTTTGGTGGGTCATCGTTCGTATTCGGATAACGGTGGTTAGCCATTTCTGCTTCTAGTGTTAAATCTGGAGAAAAAGCATAAAACCAAATATAGCAACACCCGTTCTCGTCGAATCTCGTAAAATCACGCGAGACTTTATTCACTCCGGACGCGCGACTGACCTTTAAAGTCTATTGAAATGCACTAAGAAATTATATTTTCACTTTTGTTTTTGTTGGTCATATAGCCAAATATGGTATACCTAATTAAGCACAGTAATAAACTGTTTTTCTAAGTATTAAATTATATAACACTAACAAGAAATATTTCACGATATCGTCGTAAATTAAATTTCCTGGTTAAGAATTTAAAATCATCTTTGCAAAATCACAATATGGTCACTTTGAGAAAATTAGCTTTTTAGTTTTTAGCAAACTTTTTTTTCTTTTAGATAAAAAAAAAGAAAACACAAATATGCGTCACCTATCCGTTGGCATATCATCTTCAGCACTAACTTGCTAAGATTTTAATAAAAGTACTATTTAAAATAAAATTGTAATTTTCTTTTCAAAGAAAATTATTTTGACATTTTCACAAATCTTAGTTAAAGTAAAAACTTGTAACAATTTTTTTTTAAAGACAAACAAGATGAACATGCAGAATTGTTGCAACTGCTTTGTAAATCGGTACCACCACAGACTTAAAAAAAAATATAATAACGGAACACATTTTAAATAATTGTCTTTGAAGTTAAATTTAGATTTTATTTGAAAGATAAAGGAAAGCTAACCTGTATTAAAAGAAATGTTTTTTTAAAGCATTTTTAAAACATTGGCACGTTTTCTCGTTACTTTTTGAACCGCCACTATAGACGAGAAATGCAAACAAATTAAAAATTTTCTTTAAAATCTAATATATACTGAATAGCAGGGACAGCCTTGGTTGGCAACCAGTTTATCACAGAAAGAAATGGCAACCTACCTACTTACTTAAATTATATTTTTGAGTTTAATTCATTGCTTTTATTTTTTATTATTTTCTTACATATTTCATAATCTTAAAATAAAATATACAATTACACCCAATAATTACATTTTTAAATAATTCTGAATTTAAGAAAATGTATAAAATAATGGGCAAAAATGGTAGTTATTGAATTGATAATGTTGTGTTATTCATTGTCATCCAAGTGATGTCTTTATTTTTATTCATAAAATTATATAATCCTATATATAACCAATAATTTCAGGATACATTTTTTTTCTATATGCTTTTATGAGTATGGTAGAATGGTCAAAGTCAAGAATCAGAATTATTTCTCTTTTTACATCCATAACAAAAATAATCTAACAGTTGCAAAAATAAAAAAAATTCTTTAAAGAAAAAAAAAAAAAGGCTCACTCAAAAAATGGGATTAAACGTTACATTTTTTGCATCTTCAAAGTTGTTTTTATTTTTTTTTAAATTCTTGTGACAAACAGCAAAGGGACAAATTTCAAAATCGCACTGAAATATTACAAGTAATTTTTTGTAAAATATTAAGTGCACATTTTTGGGTTTTTTGGCAAACATGGACCTTCATAACCACAAAAAATGGTGTCTGAAAAGGACAATTTTTCCATTGATGCCACTATTATTTAAGTACGTTCACACCCTCAGCAATGTTTATTTAGAGGATTTATTTAACTTTTATAAAGATATATTATTTACCATTTTATACAGAAATAAAATGTGAAAAAAAAACAAAAATCTTTTTATTTAGAAATTTAAAAAATTAAATTTATGAAATTATCAAAATATGTAAACCATCGATTACCTTGCCAATTTTACCTACCTTCAATCCTTTGGCAATGTTTGTTGTTTTAAAAAGCAATGATTAGAATTTTAATAAAACCCAAACATATGAAATTGAATTTATACATTTTCTTTGTTCTTTGAGAATTTACAACAAAAATATTAAATGCTATTTATTTATTGCATTATTTACAAAAATAATTTCATATTTACAACATTCTTAAAATGCAAACCAACTAATAAAGTGTAATGTTTATCATTTATCAAGAAATAAAAATGTAATAAATATTTTATTGATAAATTTATGAAAAATGTCATAAATGTAGAAAAGAAAATTAACTTAAACACACAATGATAAGTAACCGTAATTAGAAATTTTGAAAACGTGCATTTTCCGAACACTTCTTTCATTTACTCTTGCCACAAGAGTTCACTAAAATAGGTTCAGAGCATCTCTTCCTATGATCCAAATATTTTTTTAATGTTAGGCAAGACCATAAACACTCAATATTCATTAGATGGACAAAGTTTTTTTGTCTTTAAAAACATTTGTTGTCACTAGTATTATTGGTTGAAAGCAATCATGGCTGAGAAGACAAACCTGTGCACATAGCAAGTTAGGTGTATATGCAAATACCCTCAACCTTGGATGTCATCACAGGTGCAGTGAACGACAGACAATTGGAGAATGTTGTCACAAAACTTGTCACAATTGCGTCACAGATTTTGTCACATGTACAATTACAGAATGTCTCATTTTTATCAGGAATTTGGAGGATACCACTGTATGGCAGCCAACCATCAGAAATGTCCTGGTAAAATATGTTCTTCAATATTTGGAAGCAGTGTTGATGTTGTCTTATTTGCAATTGATTGAATAAAACACCTTCCCAGAGTCTCTTTTAATTCAACCAAATAGCCACTGTCTTTGGTGTTCTCTTCCTCTGTTACATTTCCTCTTTCCAAATTAGGCTTAATCTACTTCAACACCCTCTTACCTATTGAGGTTAATTTAACAGAAAATTTTCTAGAAATATTTGGTGGTGGGATCAGCTACTGCTCTATTTCAATACACTGTGAATATTTTTTTAAAAATTGGGGAGTTGATACCAAATAATTTTTTTATAATTTTATAAAGAAAAATCCCTGAAAATATTCCAGCCAAAATGTTTGTAATATTGAATCAGAACATCAAAAACCCATTTTATTCCCAACACGAAGCAAATTTTAAGACATTTATTTAGGTACCTCCACGAAATGTAAAAAAAAAGAGCATAGCTTGATGAAAAAGACGCCAAACTTGATGAAAACAAAATTTTATCGTCTAAATGTTTATATTATTATTAAGAGGAAAGATCAAAGTATTTTTGCGGTATTTTTTTACATTTTTTAATCGTTCCTAACACGTCCGAAAATTTTGTTAAAAATCTTGTTTTTTTTGAGTCATCAAAATTGAACATTTTTTTCCATTTCATAGAATCAATGAAAATCTCAGTTTGAAATTTTTTAAATATTAATTATCATTTTTTAAAAACTTATTTTAAGAAAATCAGAAATTATAATGTTTATTTAAAATATTTTTAACCAAGCTTAGCTTAGCTTAGCTTAGCTTAGCTTAGCTTTTGCGCCGAAAAGATGTAATTTGAAAATAAATCAAAGCAGGTCATAAACTTTCGCCTCATTTGACAGGTGTTGAATGACCTATTGATGGATTCCGTGAGGATAATTTGTTCTACGGAAGGAGAAAAGTGAAATATTTTACATTTAAGTGATCATATTATTTACCTCGTTATTTTTAAGGAAAACTTTCAGCGCTCTAATTTTTTGGGGTTTTTTTTTGTACTTACCTTTACGTTTATGATTCTTTATGGAAAAGATTATATTATAAAGAAATTAAAAAAGACTGTTACGAATGAGATTAAATTTCAAAAGAAAGGTATCTAATTAATTTATAGGTATATTTCTTGTGAAATTTTATCAGAAGTGTACATAAAATACTATAATTTTATGTACATTTACTACATTTTACTGTGTTATCTGTATTTCCATTCATTTTATTAATTTTGAGATTTCATTTATGGAAAAAATGCCATAACTGAGATTAATATAAAAATAAGATCATATAAATTTCATAAGATGATACTGATACTTTTAGGTACTCTTCTCAGTTGAAATTGAAAAATCAAATAAACTTCTCCACATGTGTTTCGCAAAATTAAAGGCCTTAACAGCGGAGAACAATGTTTAACTTAAATAACGCAACTTAATTGTATTCTGGTTGGTTTTCCGTACTTTATAATTAGAGCCCGATTATAAACACAAAATTACATTTCTTAATTACTTCCTGTCTTCTGATTACACAAAACGATACAATTTACAAAGTGCTAAAAAAAGATCTATCTCATGAGGACAGTTAGGAAACCTGACGCGGCTTTTAACTAATTTTACAATATTTTAACAAATTAATGTAAAAATGTATTATAATTAAATAAATAACTGTATTAAAAATTCATTTTTCATCGAAAATTTTTTTTTCCTTTCAGAAAATATTGTCCATATTCATAAAAACAACTAAAAGCAAATAAAAGCATTTGAAATTAAATAATATATTTGTTTTATTGAGTTTTGTATGTTACAATTCAGAGCTGATTTTCAGGTACAACGGGTCCAATTAAAAAAAAAAAAAAACATGATTTGCATTCTTCAAAGCCTTGTGCTTTTAACTATTGTAATCACTAAATCCGACACGACCGAATTTCTAGAGTTTTCATAAAATTAGTGGGGGGGGGGGTA
The DNA here is from genome assembly GCA_964036315.1 of Acanthosepion esculentum. NCBI lineage: Eukaryota > Metazoa > Mollusca > Cephalopoda > Sepiida > Sepiidae > Acanthosepion > Acanthosepion esculentum. Next base: position 45,842,239 of record OZ038518.1, read on the forward strand.
ATAAATATAATAAAAAACAATATTTCTGCCATGACTTTAATAAAAAAAAACATATTTATAATAATTTCGATCATCTGTGAATACTTTCTGAAAGTTTCATTAACATCCGACAATTATTTTCATTTTTGCAAGATTTCCAAAAATAATGGGTGTCATACAAAAAAAACGTGCTAAAAATTGTATATGTTATTTTACTAGTGACGGTGATACAAAGATAAACAATGTTTTTTTAATCAAAATTTAGAATGTTCTAAAAAGAAGGAAAATTTTTAAAAAATAATGAAAAAAAACTTTGGTCTTTCCTCTTCATGATAACACAAGCATTTAGACAATAAAATTTTGTTTTAGTCAAGTTTGGTGTCTTTTTCATCATGCTATGCCATTTTTTTAGCGATTTCGTGGAGGTACCTACATTTATTGTTTAATATATATGATAGAAATTATTAGGAGGATTTGATAATTATAATTAAGTAATTCATTGAGTCTGAAAGAAACCTAAACAGAATGCAGAAAGCACTGGACGGCCGTTTCGTCCTATATTTGGGACTCATCAGCAGTGCGCATCCACTACCGAGAATTGAAACCCTGACAGTTGAGTTATCAAGCAAATGTCATACCAACTGTTCCAACCAGCCTCGGTGATGAAGAGGTAGCAAATCAGACTCAATATAGCACCGCTCGCTCATATATTCCGTGGTGGAACTCAACTGAAATTCTCTGTAACCATAGGACTGAGCCCCCAAGAGCCACGACTACTATCACCAAGCTGCTCAAACTGAAGCATTATAAGCCGGATCAAGCAATGATATACACATAATAGAAATTGTTAGGAGTATTTGATAATTATACTTAAGTGATTCATTGAGTCTGAAAGAAACCTCAACAGAATATAGAAAGCACTGATTTGCTACCCCTTCGTCACCGAGGCCCGTTGGAACAGTTGGTATGACGTTTGCTTGATAACTCAACTGTCAGGGTTTCAATTCTCGGTAGTGGACGCGCACTGCTGATGAGTCCCAAATATAGGACGAAACGGCCATCCAGTGCTTTCTGCATTCTGTTGAGGTTTCTTTCAGACTCAATGAATTATTTACTATTGGAACTTATGTACAAACTTAAAAAAAATGCCAAGCAGCTTTATTTATGCTTTCAGACAATTTCTGATGTATATTGCTTACCTGTTAGAAAGTGTATGCTTCTTCTATGGGTGTGGGTGATCATGGTTATCCACAACTTCCAATTATTTGTAGCTCTTAGCAATGTTTATCTTTTTACTCTACCACCCATTCCCTGTTCTATCACCCATTTACACAAACTCTTTAGGTAAGTTATTTATTGTTTCTTCCATCCCTCCTACCTTCAAGATGTTCCATGAGTGTCAAATTTACTAACCATTTTTTTCTCATGATGTATCCTAGAAATTTAAACAGTCTGATTCTAAATTTTTTTTTTTCATTTCCATTCTCCTTTAAATTTCCTTGCTTATAGCTCAATCCATTGTATTTTCAGCATCCTCTTGATGAACATTATCTTTGTTGTCTCAAGTCTCTTCATCTGTGAGGCAGCTGAACTGATTGTACACAACAGTTCAACAATCTATTACAACGTATATTAAGAAACAAGCATAACCCTCTGTCTCATTCTCAGATGCTAACTTGTTAAGTAACCTTACAAGCTAGCCAGCTTTTTTTTACCTTCTTAGTTTGGCCCATTAGGGTTGATTCAGGTTTCCCAAAATGTTACAATATTGAGATAGATGGTGAAGTCTCGTGATGGACTGAATATGTACATTGTGTACCACAATGATAAACACTGTTGATAAGTAACAAATTTATTGAATAGAAAAAAAAAATGTTTATTATCTACAGTAGAACTATATCTACCCCTCACTAGATGGTGAATCGAGAAATCTAGCAGTAATTTTTAAAGCAATGACAAACCAGTCAACTCTCACCTAATACTTCTATCATGTGTGTGTCTGTATTAGCTCTGGCCAAAAGTGACAGTTGTATCATGATAAATCTCTGACAATTGTTTGTTGGGCACAACTCTCCTTCTGTGTCTGGAGCCCTGTTTATATAGATGACTACCACACCAAAATTGACTTCAATATATCTAATCTCTCCATGTTCAACTGCCCTAATCTTATGGTATCCTTTACAAAACACAAGGCTCTCCTCTCTTTGCTTAAAAATTTTCAATCACTATTTCTGTAAGGATAATAGCATTTTTAGCAAATAGTATTAACCTTTACTCCACTAAATTCTTTCTAGAATTGTTCCCCCTGCCACAGTATTTTTTTCTTGAGGACACAAAATCATGAGCACCTACTATTTTAAAATTGTTATCACTTTTTTTTGTATTGTGTGTATAGATTTCATTTTTTTGTATACTAATAAAAGAACGGATGAGTAATATTTTGACGTAATACATTCATGTTTTGACATTGAAAAAAAAAAAAAATTGAAAACACAAAATAAAAACAAATACATTAACATACTCTAACTTTCCTTATGGAGTTCCCAGGTGCAATAAGATAAAAAATGGCTAAAAAGGATTTCATTTTGTCAAAAGTGACATCCTTCCACGTTCTGTCTATATTTCTGAGATGAGGTAATGTAAATAATTCTTCCACGTGTTCACATGAGTAGACACCAGCATTTATTTACTATTTCTTTTCACCTGACTAGCATATTTATTTGACAAATAAAGTTATTATTTTGTCATTTATAAATAGATGAAATAATTTGCCTTCAGAAAGGCTATCAGGTACATCACTGGGGCCAGTAGCTTTCATAAAATTACTCAGCCATGGATGATAGTAGCCACTCAGCACCTAACATTCATCATGGCTTTTCTCCAAGTCCTTAGCGCAATTATCATTTCCCAACCACTTCACCGTCAATATCCACTTGAGTAAAGCCTTCAAAATCATTAGAGTCTGAATAAAAGAAAAACTCCTCAATAAAGGTGTTGTTGGACATTGATGTTGTTATATTTTTGTTTACAAAAAAAAAAAATCACAAAAAATTTAACAAAGGTTTAACTGATGTTAGACCTTGTGTAGAATGTAGAATTCAAAATGGCATCAGAAAACAGAAGTAAGCTATTTCAAGCTTAAAATACCAGAAATAACAGATGACAAGTTTTTATTGCAACCCTCTTAAGGTGACAAAATATGCCTACAACATCCAAAGGGAGAGAATTCTCCAGTAACATTTTTCACCTCCAGCATGATAAGGGTTAATATAACCAAACCACAAGTTTGGGATTTAAGCATAACCCAGATGGCCATACTTTGTTTAAACAGGTTTTGCACAGATAGTATTAATATAAACAACCCCAAGTTTAATTTCTTGAGAACAAGAAATTTAACCATGTGTTTGGTGAGAAGTGGATAGGTTTGGGAAACTTTGCTTTTGTTCAGTTTTACTGAATCTTGGCTAGTTATTTCCAAGATAGATCCTCTTTGGAACCGTTCTTAAATTCATTTTATTGTTTAAAAACTTTTTTGTTTTTCAATTTTTTTTTCTCAAACATTCAATCTACTCTTCTGAAAATTTTAATAATTATTAAATTAGTAGTCCCTCCAGATCCCCATCTAATGATTTCATGCAATTAAACCTTTGAACAGGGTCAGAAGTCAAAGTTTACACAGGAAAATATTCTTAGAAACAAAGATTTTCTTTGTTTCTATTGGTATTTTCCTGTTTAGCATTTGGAAGACATCTTTTGCTATTTCAATAAGCATTTGGATTTCTGTGTCCCATTTTCTGTCATCTCTTAGACTTCTTATATATTTCAACTTCTGTACATGTTTGATTTTGACATCTCCAATTTTTAGCTTGCATCCAAGTCTTTCTTTCAAGTTCTTCTTGCTTTCTTTTGCTACCTTGTCTAGGAGTCCCTGCAGTTTTCTTTCTGTGGCTGCCATCAACACGGTGTCATGTGCATATCTTATGCTAGTAGAATTAAAATTCATATATCCTGATTGTATTGACTGAGAAATTACAGAAACCATTGCTTACTTCATTTTGAAGAGAAAATATTTGAAATTAAAATCATTTTGGAACTTGTCTTCTCATATCTTTTATATCATTTCTCCAGCCGAAGAGTAATAAAATGCAGCAAAAAGGAGTTTCATGCAGGTATATTTTTACTACAGAAAGAGACAACACAAAAATAACAGCACAAAAAGGCTTCCTCCATTGTGAGGCGGGGGGGGGGAGTGGATTTCTGAGAAAAGTCTCACAACTGAAACAAAACTTAGTTTTCACTTTAAACTAGAGCACATATAACTTACTACTTTCAGAATGAAAAAGAAATTAACTCCATTTTTTAACTATCAAATAAATTTTAAATTTGCTATGTGTTGATACCAACACTTGCACCAAAATTTCTCAAACAGAAGCTTGAAAAAAAAAAATAAATAAATAAAATAACACCACACACTTTTTCTGATTTTGATATCAAAACCAAGTATTTCTTGATTACCTCACCAAAATAATTATAAAATAAAAGGTATTCTATATGTTCATACTACACATATACACAAAATGGCCTTCATATGAAAAAGGCAGATTTCTTTTTTTAATTTTCCTTTTTATTTTTTTGATAATTCCAGATATCTGGATCAGGAGTTTTTATAATCCTTTCTATAAAGTCTTAGCAAAAAAAAAAAAAAAAAAATGAATGGATACTTAGCATAAAAAAAAAAAAGAATTTTTTAAAAATCAATAAAGCCGATCAAAAATTGATAAATTCAACTTTTTTCCTCTAATTGTATTCAAACTCAGTATGTAGGTTACTTACATGACAAGCTCAATGATACCTCATTTTTATTCCTACGCTACTGCATTTAGCGAAAAACAAAAAAAATCGATTTCAACACAAATTTTGAACTAAAAACTCCCTCAATTGTAACCAACAAAAATGGAGAATGGTTTCTTTATTTTTCGTTGATCTTTCAACCAATTTTCATAAAACAATTGTTTTATAAATGTATCCTCTTTTACATCCCTGGTAGCACACTGAGAAATTGAATTTCAAAAATACCAAAATAACTGTGGTCTGAAGTGAGTCTGTTTTACCCCTTCATGTCCTCAACTAACTTCGATTGAATAAATACAGACTCCTTCTGTTACATCAGTAACTGCATTAATTCAAAATGTTTTTTAACGAAATTACTTTAAAGTAATTGAAGAAGATAGATTGTTACATCTAAACATGATGCTGTTTTTGCTCCATTCTAATTGAACGCTTTTTTTGATTGACCAGCTGGATATGGTTACTAGTAGACCATATTTGTAGCTGTATATCACAAATATACAGAGTATAATTATCCCAAATAACAAATTTTGTAATCATGCTTATGAGCAAGAAAGACAAGCCAAGATCACTACATTTACTATACAAAGATCACATTTGCTTGAACACTTTACTATTTTTTTCATCTCCAATCAAATCCCAATGTGTCTACCCACCTGAAATATGAAGGAAATTCATTCCTCACTCGTTAATATTGTCTCTTTTGCTCATTTCATTGAAGCCACATATAACACTTCTAATATTATCTTGAATTTTTTATTAAAAGGAAGCATTATCAGTAATTATTAATTTTTTAATAATATTTCTTTCATCTCCATTTCAATTGCTTTATTTACACTTGTATAGGCTGCAATGGATAAATTATTGTATAAATTATGCAAAAATGAAAATAACAGTGACATTTCACTTTAACATATATTTTCAAAATTACACAAAGATATCTTGAAATACTAAAGAGTAAATTTATTCAATAAAATTCCCATTCGTTTCAACCACAGCTTGCTGCTACTCTTCTGGACGGTCTTCTTGTTTAAGTTGGTGAATGCTATTCCAAGGAGTTTTGTTGCTCTCTCGTTCATATGTGCCCCACACATAATAAACAAAGGACTGCAGTCTGAGGAGTTAAGTGGTGATGTGGTCGAAGAAATTGCCTGACAACTATGATGGGCACTATTTATTAATTACATTATTCGGACTATTGTCCTCATCCTTGTTGCTATATTTATCACAAAGTTTCGGCCGTTGTATGCTCCAGCCTTCTTCAGGTGGTTGGAATGTCGAACTGAACCCTTTAATTCGCTCGCTGGGGTAGACTTCTAGTTCTACGTGCCAGGTCTAATGGATGTCAGTTATTAGTTATCTCCTGTTGATTCACCTCTCCAAGGTCTCCACTGCCTTATCCAGGTATTGAACTCACAACTCTTTGGGTCCTGTCACTGGATCTAACCAATGCCTTTATCCACTGTGCCATGTGTCCTTAAGGTATGAATTTCTGGGACTTATAAACTTAATGTCCTCAGCAACCATTTTTACCAGTGTTCATATTGAAATTTTTACTGTTATAATTGCATGTTTTTTACCAGAGCTCATTGCAATTTTCGTTGTTATTATTGCTTTTCTCTGACACTCCTTTTTACTGGCTCCCATATTGTATTCATTTCTATGCTTGGTACGCTCAGGAAATTTTTGTGGCCTAGCATAAGTGCCGATTTCTTAGGTTTAAACTCACCACCTGGTTGGATAGGATGGGGGCATCTTTAGGTGAGCTTGGACGTGGTAAGTTTGTTCACCAATGTACCCACAGAGGAGGCACTCTCAGTAGTCAGAGACAGAGTGGCCTCTGACTCATCCCTAGAACAGACCAGTATTCCAATAGATAATCTGATGGAGATGTTGACTTTCTGTACACAAACAACACACTTCGGAATGGGATCACAAATATATCGACAGGATGAGGCCTTAGCAATGGGCTCACCATTATCACTAGTCAATGGCGAATATATACATGGAATATTTTGAGAAAATGGCATTAGAATCTATATCTCTAAGGCCAACTCTATAGTTAAGCTACATGGATGACACCTTCATACTCTGGCCACAGTAGGAAGATGTTCAGGTTCTACTGGACTATGTGAACTCAATAAGACCTTCAATGGAGAAAGAGAGTAACAATACACTCCCATTCCTGGATGTTCTAATATCTCGAACAGAGCATGGGTTCAAGACATCTGTATACTGCAAACCAACATTCACCGGACAGTACTTTAATTTCAACACCCACCATCCATACAGTTTGCTGCTTACAATACCGAGCAAAAGTCATAAGTGGCGACCCAGAGACATTAGATAAAGAATTGGTCAGTAGAAGCAGTATCCTACAACTTAACAACTACCCTGGGTACATGGCAGCAGCCCTAATAAATTGGGATAGGCGAGTACAAGAGGACAACAACACTCAGAAAACAGTCTGCCTGCTTTATGTGAAGGGGTTATCGGAGAAAATACAATGGATCTGCAGTCCATATAACATCAGGATAACCTTCAAAAGCTGGAAGACACTTCACAGATACTTCTCCTGAGTAAGACCCCCACTAAAGAAGAGAACATGACTAAAGACTATGTGAACGCTATCCCGTGCAGCTGCAAAAAGAAATATAATGGGGAGACAGGCCGCCCCCTTAAGGTAAGGCTACAAGAACACCAAAAAGCTGTAACATGAGGGGGAAGTGGAAAAATCAGGTATGGCTGACCACACATGGAGAGAAAAGGGAGATCACCGCCCTTTGTGGGATCAAGTTGAAATCATAGACAAAGAACATCATTGGAAAATTAGTAAACTTAAGGAATCAGCACATATGCCAGGCCACAAAAATCTCCTGAGCCAACCAAGCATAGAAATGAATACAATATGGGAACCAATAATAAGAGTGCCAGAGAAAAGCAATAATAACAACGAAAATTGTAGTATAAGCTCTGGTAAAAAATATGCAATGATACATGGCACAGTGGATAAAGGCGTTGGTTAGATCCAGTGAGAGGACCCAAAGAGTTAAGGTGAATTAACAGGAGCATCCATTAGACATGGTATGTGGAACTAGAACAGTCCACCCCAGGGAGCAAAATAAAGGGTTCAGTTTGACATTCCAACCAAGAAGGAGCGTACAACAGCTGATATTGTGATAAATATGGCAACAAAGATGAGGACAATATTTCGAATAATGTAAATAGTGTACATAATACCTATCTCAGAAATATAGAAATAGCCATGATCATAGCTTGTTGCCACCCTCTTGACCCAGGCCACTACCATCCACTTGAAGAGGCCTAACAAGTTCAGGAGCAAGTTTTCTGAGTGGATAAAGGCGTTAGTTAGATCAAGTGACAGGACCCAAAGTCAATACCTGGTTAAGGCAGTGGAGAACTTGGAGAGGTGAATTAACAGATCAAGACTCAAAGATTGAGACCCAAACACTCTGAAATACCAAGCAGTACAGCATGCCATTTCCAAATTTTTAGGAAATTTTGGGAGTGAATTGCATCATGGAGCCCTTTTTCTCACAGGCAATGCCCAACTGACTCTACTATACTGTGCAGTCGACAAAATCAAAAATATAAAAATGGCGTATATAATGTAATATTATCTTGTCTAGTATTTCTTTTATCTTCATTTTAATTGCTTTCATCTAATTTGATTTTTTATCAGGTATAATTTTATAATCATACTTGTATATATGAATAAATAGTGCAACCACTTTTGCTTGAATGCATTGCATGAATTTATGGTATCTGCAGGTAAGCTTTCATGGAGATCCTCAAAGACAGGAATTGGTTGGCATTTCATAGCACATGCTTATATGGCTCAGGCATTTCAAATATTTCTGAGACAAACAATAAATAAATATTTTACTCCCACCAACTGACTAAGTATTTGTCAACAACCCACAGATAAATCTATTAATCATTTTTTCCCCACCACTTACCTCGATCCATAAAATCATAATAGTCACCACCACCGCCACCTCCATTGGGATCATAATCTCGTTCATGCCGGGTAATCTTAGGCTCAGCAAATCTGGGTTTAAAAACTGAAATGTACCAAAACACAAAACAATTTATTAATATAAAAATCACTGACTACATTTTTCATGGATAGTAATTAAATTTCAGCTAGTGGCCTTCCTTATATCATCAGGAACCTCATTATTTATGCTATTATCCTCATCTTTGATGTTTTTATCAGAATGTTTTGGCAACAAACTGCAAAGATGACAACATTAGCATGAATTATTCACAAAATAATGACAATCTTTTATTAAATGAAAAGAAATTTTTAAATGTTCCATCAACAGAAGTGGATCGGTTGCTGATGGAGTATTCACAAAAATTCTTTCTCATCAATTTCCTCTCTAAAAGAAAGAAAAAAAAAAACAACCAAAAACACTTTGCGGCATACATAGACTCCAACCTATTTTAAAAACAAGATTTTAAGGAAATTTAATAAATGACACAAATTTCATCATCTCTCTTCTAACTGCTCACATCTTACACTTTTCTAACAATATCACCCAGATCAAGGACAGTGATTGGTTCAAGGTATGTGTAAAAAAAGTTATCTTCAAAACAAGGCCAAAACATGGAAGAGAAAGCAAATGAGATCAGTTATTGGTGCAATTGGTAATTGGCTTAAAAGATTACATGACCATCAAAGCTTTGTTATTCAAGAAAACTCAAAAAATAAAAATCAAAGCTGAATATGTTACACAAAAAAGGATTTTATTATGATCAGAAATTCAACAATTTTATAATATAGAAATAACAAATGAATCATAAATCTCATCAAATTGAGAGTTTTTCAAATCAAAGTTAAAAAAGCACATAAAGCATGTACAGATTATCATTTTAAAACTTAGTGATATTTTCAAATGAAATCTCCATTTCAATACAAGGATCTCATACTTTTTTCTAAACTTTTTCATGATAATTGTCATCTGAATGACTAAGTTAGCTAATAATGTGATAACAGGATCAAATCCTCTGTATTGTTTAGCATTATCTAAACATTCTGTTTCATTGGTCAATAAAGTTAATATTTAAAATCAGCCTAGTTTAGCAAAAGACTGAACTAAGCTGATGAATGACAGATCTGCAAGATGAACTCATGAATTATCAGACTAGAGCAGGCACTATGAATTTTCATACTCGAAATAGATTTGGTTTGATAACTTTCTATTTCAATGCTTTAAAATATCCGATGTAAAAAAAATTTATATTTTTAAAGATTCTTTTGTTTTTTTCATTTGTGAACATTTCAGTTTTTTTCTAAAAAGTATTAAAAAATTATCTATTTTGTAACATGTGATGACACGAGTAAGATTACTTAAATACATTGAAATTGTCATTCACTCTAAGGAAGACAAAGTGATATGGCAAATTCTGGCAGTCAATTAAACAATTGTATATTAGTGCTAATCTCTTTTGAATCCAATATCAAATGGCCTAAAACTTTGAAACAGGAACACTGAATGGTATAATTCTCTCCCCACTTGTAGAAATACAGCATCAGTGGGAAGCCAATGTATGTGATATAATAGGTAAAGAGGTAATGTAGCTGTGACAGCCATGGGGTTTGGGCAACATGTAACACTTTCTGGAACAATCGTTGGAGCCAGGAAGAGAGAACTATCTCAGAAGTGACAAATGCAGTAAGTTTGTCTTTGCCAATAGTAACTAAGAATGTGAATTCTGGAATAGATATCAAGACTATGCCAAAAGTCAGAAGAACAAGACCGCTAGTAACTAACAAGGATGATAACCAACCAATAAAGTGGAACATTGTACCAAATTGCATCTCAATTCAATGCCAGTGCTGCTCAATCCATCAGTCAACACTTCCCAGCATACACCACATTCCATGCAATAGGAGAAGATTGGTTTGCTTATTGTCCAATTCACACTGCTTCCCTGTCTTTTGAACAGAAGTAGAGATTTATACCTTCTTTCCTATTTATGATTGGGTTCCCAGCCCCCTCTAAAGTCTTATCTTCTTTCAGCCCCAATAATCTGTTTTTGTAGAAACTGAGCAAAAAAAAAAAAAAAAAAAAAGTGTCATTATTAATCCCACAGCATTGGTTACTGTGATTCAGCTGAGCCAGAGAACTTTTCCTTTGGACCCGAGAAGACTGGCATCACATTGCTTGAATAGAAGAGACATAGTTCCAGCACTTTCAAGTAGACAACAGAGTGTGTTTAGAGGAAACTGCCTGAAGCTACAGATCAAGCCCATTAGCAAAGCTTTATGCCAACTGGTAATGGGTGCATTATAGTATGGGATATTTTCCATGTGAGTTTATAAAGGCCATAAGAGAATTTGGAGAGAGAATGAAAAGCATTATATCTCTTCAGCCTATTCAGGTTTCCAATTGATAATGGTTTATTCCTGCCAGATAATAGAACCTGTACAAGTGAAATCAAATTTGTTCCATTGGCCCTCACATGTAGAATTGGGTCATTGTAAATTTAAAACCGTTATGGATAACTCTGGAACATGCAAGGAGTCCAACACTCCATGCCCATAGCCACTATTATTTAGGTAAAAAGGAGCTGCTACAGGTTATTAGGTAGCTGTTTATTATTTTTTTTTCAGATTTATATACTACTGCTCCACTGAGCTTTGTTTTCTACATTAACAAACTAAATATCCCTTTAACTATAGAAATGCATTTAAAAATCTGCAGAGGAGTGGTGATAAGTTCTAAACCTGATCAAGAAAGGGCTCCCCAAAAATTTCTGATTGGTCAGATTTGGGGGAGTAAGTCAGACCAAAAACTTTTGAGTACATTCTTGTATAAAATTGTAGAAAAAAAAAAAATCATAAAAAAGAATTTTAAATTTTGTTTGAAATTAAATTAATGCCAGCTACTCCATTGGGTTACACACAACAGTTTAAAAAAAAAATATTGAGCATGTAGAAGGCATATTGTTGGCCTTACTAACTCCTCTGCAGCTACAGACAAGGAGTTATAGATAGCTTTCAAACATAAAATGAGTCCAGCACCTCAAACTCCATTATTTAAGCAAAAGAGAAGAGTTACACAGTACTAGGTAGCTGTTTATTTCTCATTAAAAAAAAAAAAAAGGTTTAAAATCTGTTTGAAGTTAAATTAATGATTCTCAGAAATTAACAGAAAGTGAAAAAATGTGAAAGTAATTGGTTAGGGTTTAGCTCAACTATCTGCAATCTAAATTGGTTGAGACCAAACAGCACAACAGAGAAAAAATTATCCCCCAAAGTTTGTTTGAACTTACCTGCATCACAGGATTCATATGCAAGAGCTGCATGATATGGCCGATGATATTTGACATAACCAAAACCTGATTTACGATCCTTCAGAATGGTCACATCCTCGATGTCACCAAATTTCTTGAAATAAGTAAAGAGCAAATATAAGAAAAAAAAAATTATTTTTATAATAAGATCTGGAAAGGAGATTTTATGGTATTCTATTTAGTCCTACATCCTCTTATTGAATTTAACATACCTAAGCAGATATCAGTAAAATTGTAATATCATGAGGAAGAAGAAAAAAAAAAGGCATCCATAAAATATAGCTGTAAAGGAACAAAAGAATAAATTAAAATGAAGGGACAATTTTCCCTAAATGAGAGGTAAGATTTTGTACATGAGAAAATTTGTACTGAATTCATGCAATTAAAAAGAACCAAAGAATACACTGGTTGCAGAAGATGATAGGAAAAAATATGAAGAGTTTAAGTTTAAAATTTGACAACTATGTCACAAAACAATTTTGGCTAGGAAGTAAAACTGTTTTCAATTTAGATCCAATTCAAAACAAATAATCTCCTCACAGTAAATTATCAATTTAATCATATTGTGTAGGCAAAAGTAAAATAACATTTACAAAGACAACAGCCAACTATAAAAATCATTTTTTTGTTTATTAGTTTTATAGTCAAATTTTTCCAACTTGTTAAATTCTTGGAGATTGTTAGAATCTTAGACATCATTACAACACAGACAAATGAATGTATTAGTAGGTATCCCAAATTGGCTAGTTTACACTGCGAAAATGGATCAAAATAATGAAATTTTCTTCAAGTTCAACTGGCAATTATTTGTCTATATTTCCGAGATGAGGTATTATGTACAGTATTTACATTAGTCGGACTATTGTCCTCATCTTTGTCGCCATATTTGTCACAATGTTTCGGCCACTGTACGCTCCGGCCTTCTTTATTTCGATCACTGGGGTAGACTGTTCTAGTTCCACGAGCCATGTTTGATGGATGTCAGTTTTCAGTTATCTCCTGCTAATTTTCCCTCTGAAAGTTCTCCACTGCCGGTTAAGGCCATTGAAATTACATCACAGGAACTTTAAGATCCAGTGACTTCAGATATGAGAGACAAGGCTAATACTATGCCATATACTATGATTCTAGTTTCTACATTGGCCAAGTCATTGACATTACATCTCCAACCTGTGCAATAATCAAGTTTCTAGCTCCAACTAAGGGCAGAAACTATTATTTCTGATGGCCTTTGGTGGATGACATTGAACAGTTGAGTTAACTTTTGTCTTAAGATGGGAGACTTACATTTAATGCCAGTTTCAAATGATGGCAGAATCTGGAATGTTCCAGAAATATTGGCTATAGAAGCTTATAAAAAAATTCAGACTGCAAATCAGTATTAGGAAAGGAAGTGCAGTAGTGCTGTTCAAACTGGCCAAAAAGTTTTTTCATCATTTTCAATAAATGTAGTTTTACTCATTTCCATTTATTTATTTTTATTATTTAAAAATTGACCACTGATTCCTTTAGTATAACAAGTTTCAAAGTTTTGATGTTGTCAGTCCTTTTTGGGAAAGTCAAAAATTGCATAAATTGACAAAATTTTCAAAAAATCAAATACATTTATGAGAAAGAGTTTTAATATTATAGACATAACAGTTTTGGTGAATTCTTAATCGAAAAATGAGTAAAGTTTCAGGCTTATATCCACACTGGATACTTTTTTATAGCAAGTTCAAAAAGGTATATTTTTTCCCTACTGTCAAATATTCCTTTCACCTGTATTTACATGATGAAATAAGAATTGTTTTACTGATGTATCCCCGTGAAAAAAAATTAAGCTAAATCTCTAACATACTATGAAACAATAAAAAGTTTCAATGACTTAAATGTAGAATTGAAATTTATATGAATGGTCAAAGTTGCCTTCCTGGGTTATTTTTGCACTGTTTTTGGACAGAATATGATTCCCCCTCCTCAGTTTAGGCAGGTTTTACCTAATAATTATTAATTCCATTAGTATTATCTTTCTTTCATGACATTGTATTTATAATGATTTTTCTCTCGTTTGAAGGCTGCATCTTCACATATACACTGTTAAATGGGTGTCTGTTCCAATCTCACTCAAGACAGAAAATCTCAGACAAAATTTGAATGGTTCTAACTCGACTGCTAATTGAACTAGCAAGATAAATTTGGTACTATTTTTTATATTTTGGCAAGCTTTATATACCAACATGAAAAGCTTTTAGATATATTGAGAATAAAAAAATAGTTTGGGATACCTAGTATTAGTTAATTTGGGAAATAAATGTTGTCAAATGTTCCATGTATGTATATAAAAAAAATGAAGTATGTATCTGCTTTAAACAATTACACCTTAATAGTATAATCTAAATACTAATTAAACAAAGTTCAAAGCAGAAACAGTCTTGAAAGGCCCAAAAGTTGCACCAACATTCACGTTCATGAAAAGGGTCTTTTAGATTTCAAGGTGACTTACTTCAAATTCTTTTCGAACATCATCCTCTGAATATGACTTTGGCACAATGACAAAGAGACGAACCAGCCTTTCTTCTTCACGGGGATCACGTACAGAACCATCTCTCTTTGAACTAGCCACTAAAACCTGAAACAAGCAATCAGCAAGAACAGCTGACACATTAAATGCAAATAAAATCAGTATTAAAAATAAAGCTTATAATCCCTGACAGATAAAAAAAAGATATTTATCTATTCAAATAAGGAATATAAATTGTTTTCTTTTTAAAACATTAAAATTCAAAGAGACAATAAAAAAAAAAAATAAAAAAATATTCATGCACAGAAGGAAGATAAATGTAGTGTGTGGACTAAAAGCTCTTTGGGTTTATTAAATAAAAAAACACGATTGTTCTTTTATTTTTTTTTACATTAGCTTTATATATTTACCATATTTTCAAGTAATTTCATAATTCTATCTTCCTGAAATTTTTTATCTTTCTAAGTAAAGGTCAACTTTAACTGCCCTTTGCAGTTTTCTAGAACATATAAAGAGTTTTGCACCGTAACACTAATCAGGGCGATATGTTTTTATAAATATACCAATATTATCAGATCTCATATTTATCACTTCTGAATGAACAAACAGTTATTGTAAGTTTCAGATTTAAGTGAATTCTATAAAGATTGGAAAAAAATTATAAAAAGATGTAATGAGTGGAAAATTCCCTGTCCAACTGTAATAATTTTTACTTTATCACCAAAGATAATTCCAGCCAAATGTTAACCTTATGAAATATTATGCTCTTTTTTTTTTTAAAACTAAATTTCAGATTCTTTTAATCAATTATTGCTTTTAATTGGTTTAATTAAAAGCAGTATTTATTAAAATCAATCGTTTGAATCTCTGGACAAAATGCATAGTCAAGGACTCCTTACACCACCATCTCATCAAAATTATCAACTTTGGATAAAGACCAGCCTTTTGCACAATAACAGGAATCTGTTGTCCAACAACCTCTTGAATTCCAATAGTTCATTGCTAATTACAATTTGTTTTTCAAATGAAATATTTTCATTATGTTTAAGTGAATTGTAGATGGAAAGAAGATTCAATATTTTTCTTTTTTGCACCAAAAGCACTAATAGAAACTAATGAAAAAAAATCTAACCCTGATGAATTTGTGTGGGAAAAATACATAAAAATGCCTAACATAACAAAGTAGATGTAAAAGATTGTTAAAGCTCAATATGAACGTTTTTACTGTGTTGATATGTACCTCCTATATTATATGATTATTTTCAAATGATTTTCTTAGATTGCTATCAATCACAACTTATCAATCCAATTCGGAAGCATCATTTTTTTTTTTACTTTTCAGTATAAAAATTAGTCATTACAATTTTTTTTTAAAATGATTATCATATATGTATACAGCTATTAGAATTATACATCATAACTCTTTTTTTCTGTTACTAACACTTGCTTTAATTCCTAACCAATGTATTTTTATTGTAAAATCATTAGCAATACATTTACATGATACATCTAATAGCCCTTTTCTATCAGTTATGCTTGCTTTAATTCTTGAACAATGATAATCCCCCTTCCTCCTGATTTTCAATGCATAAAATGTCTGTAAAGTACTGAAGCTAAGAAATTGTTAATTTTAGTGTTTACATATCAGTTTTTTTTCTCATGTCACCAGAAATATTTGGTTTGCTAATGCATAAAATTACTAAAGCTAAGTATGATAGAGCAGAAGTGGCAATCAGTATAAAAAGCTGAAAAACTTGCCAATATATACTGGATTCAAATTTAATAGGTACTAAAATACAAATTTAATTGTTTTATTCTTGTTCATCACTAGTTTCAAGAGCCACTAAATATCTAATAATAACAATGAATGAATAAATGATTCAATATATCTGCTTACAACATCCTGCTTCTGATATATCACAGGTTACATAAACAGCCTATAAATAGAATAGTCTGTTTAAATCCATATTTACAAAGATCAAAATTTGCTGTGTAAACAAAAGGAAAAAATTTGTTGTTTTTTAGCACAGAATTATTAATCTTCATTACAGAATCTGGCATAATGATACCATTTGGCCATGGTAAAGAAGCAGAACACAGTTTTCTATGTGTGACAGAAAATAATTCCCAACAAGATAGATACTAGATTCAATCTACATGTTTAAATGAAGAAAATGCATTGCATTAAAAAAAAAAAAAAATCTTTGCTATTTGAAATATGGTATTTAAACTTTTGTTCATTGCAAAGCTGCCACCAGCAGTCCAAGAATTATGCTAATCAAAGTTTATTGAAAATATTTCTAATATTACTGAATTCAAAAGATTACTATACTACCCTAATCTTACAAGAGCCTACCACAGAATAATTATTTTGCTTTTCAAGACATTGCAAACAAGTTTAATTTTCATTGAATGTTTCACAATTGTGACCCAAGGTGGTAATTGTGGACAAGATGAGATTCTGTTCAAAAGATCATCAAACGTATGTTTAATCAATAATTCTGCAGACAAGAATTTTCAGAAAACATAAAATTGAAAAGTCTCCTTATTTAATGATTTCAGGTGAAAGCTTATGAGATAAGACTCAGGGAAAAAAATGAATCAATTGATAGTGAGGCATCTATTATCTGTTTGTCTTAAAAGACAACTGGATGTAGCATATACAAATCTACTAAGAAAAATCCAGAACATCAGTTGGAGGTCCCATGTAACACTTAACACAATCTACATAGAACTGAGATCAATCTCTCTTAAGCTCAAGCAAAAATGATTACAGTTTATAGGACAGTGAAGTCATTTCAGCCTTACTCCTATGGCATCCTTCTGGAAATGTCTTCTCACGAAAATTGATTTTCCCTAGACACCATAGCTTGGTACTCAGGGTTGGACATTGGGGATCTGGGGACAGCAATATGGAACCAAACAGTGTGGAAGGTGATGTCAATGGAGTTCCAACCAATCATAGGGTGGTTGGAAGATTATGATGATGATTAGGGGGAAAATTAAGAAAATTTAAGTGTCACCTACCTTAAGTGGTTTGGGATGTCCTGGTACACACTTGCCATTCATTTCTTCCATTGCCAGAAAGGCAGATGAAGTTTTGCTGAACTTAATATATACAATTCCTATAAGTAAAAGGAGATAGAAAAACTTACAGATACAGCAGATGGTTATAAAAAAAAATAACAATTCTTTATCAAAATGTTTTACCCCTATTTAACATTTTTATTGCAACTTTGTGGATTTTGCCATTAAATCAATTACCAGCTCTTTCAAAAACTAAGCCTAAAATGGCTCAAAATCATTTACAACATAAAAAGTAACAATTAGAATCCTATCAGTATTATTATTGTACTAGTGTACCCCGTGATGTAAAAAAAATGACTACAATTGTTAGAAAGTTTTAATAGTGAGATGCAATGAATCAAAAATCTTGAAACATTTTGAGATAAAATAAAGCAAAGATAAATAATTCAATTAATCTGTTCCTTTTATATTTTTTTTAGACATTCCACAGTATCTATGATTCATTGATTACTCCTTGTATTATATAAATCACTTCTGGCTCAATATCTTTTTATGTTAAAAAATGTGTGTGTTTAACAGTGAAGCATAAATATCTCAGAAGAAAAAGATTTGCAACAGAATAATAAAGATGGCGATGACAAAGCCTATATCAGGACCAAGTTGAAGGCAGACGATCACTTAATAGACAAAGGTATCCGAGTGCATCATATGAAAGATTGCAGTCTTACATTTTCAAGCCTAAGAAATGTAGGAGTGAAGGAACTGATTAATTAAATGGTTCATTTTCCTCGGCAAACTAATTTTGTCTAAATGCAAATAAATATTTTATTTGCATAAATTATTAAAACAACTAAACGAAGTAATCACTCATAAATTTACTAACTTATGATTCACCTCCATTCCCACTACAGATGGGACAGGAAATATATAAATAAATACACATTGATAATTATTTTATCGTTTGATGATGGATTATCTATTTTATAAACAATCAAAAACTAAAGTAAGAATATAAGACCAACACCTAAACCCCATTATGAAAAGCTTTTAAGAATGTATATATATATAAATATCTATTTTTAATTAAAAACAAATGATAGCAATTTAACAACATACTTTCTCATATAGATAACATTTCTAACAAAAGAGTGATGTGTGTAGCCATGGTCAAATGCAAAATATGTAACAGAACTATCTAATAAACAGAATTGACAAAATTAGCAATAACAAGAAAAAGAAAAGAACAGGACAAAAAATAATATAAAGCAAGCAAACAATATATACAAAGCAACAGTAATATGGCAAAAAGTTCACAAACTAAGAATTAGAGTTGACAAGCAAACATAGCATTCTGACTTCAAGACAGATCGGGACTGAGTCAGATGAAACCAAGAAGCAGCCTATTTTATTGGCTTAAAAAAAATCCCAGCATGTATTTGTGTGCTTCTGCAAAATAAATTGAGAGGAGAAAGTGTTTTGTAATCATTGTCACTTTGATTGAAACCAACAAGAATGTATATAAATATCTATTTTTAATTAAAAACAAGAGTTCAGTTATAATAGCAATTTCCTGGGGCACTCTTTCTCATATATGTAGAAGCAGCCATAGTAAATCAAAATGTAGTGAAAAAAAGAGTGACTGTTGAAGTGATCATGGCTAGATTCTTTCATTAATTCCTGAAGTTGCTTGTAGTGTTTTATAGTTAAAACAATATTTTTATTTCAAAATCTGTTTTCTTCTGTTTGTGAAACCTTTAAAACTTTTTTCCTGTACTGTTTTACAAACAATGAGATTTGACTTCTACCAAATACAATGATTAAAGCTTGAATTTTACAAATACACTACCCCACACATTTCACTCTTTTACACAGGCTTGACTCAGTAAAGGATGAAATAGATCTGAATGGAAAAGTTAAAAAACCTGATAACATGCAACCTTTTTGCAGTATGAAAACACATAAAACACCACAACTTTTTAAATTCAATTAAAATGTGATAGAAATGCTCAAATCTTTTTATCTCTTATTGCCTTCTCATTACCAGCCTGAAGAAGGACAACCTATCACTATATAAAACAAAAAGGACCAAGAAAAGCAGGTAGTCAATATCTTGAGATATATTTTCATCAATAAGGAGATTAATAAACATTATCATCAAATGTCTAAGAAACAAGACTATATGCATCTGATCCAAGAATTTAAATTTCAATCTCATGACTTTTTGTACAACACTTTTTATACTTAAAAGTTCTTTATTAAAATGGACTTACTTAACAAGTCCCCTAAATAAACTACTTCAAAATTATAAGGTTTACATTAAAATTTATTAATGAATCAACATAGGGGATTTAGACATCACAAAGGTAGCAAACATAAACACAAGAGTCATTGTTGTCAGTATAACTTGAAAAAAAACCCAAAACAAACAGCATAGACACAATGGAGACAGTGTCACACTATAGCAAATAATCTTGTATGAGGAAGTAATACATAGATTTATACTTTCTTGCAGTAATGCATGTTATCCTGTGGCTAGTTCAACAGGACTGACACTAAAGGTTGTTCAGTTTCTTAAAAAAATGCATAAATAAATAAATTTCCAACACCCGCACATTGATAAAGACTAAATATTAATATTCAACCACAGAGACAAGCTAAAATTTCATATTTTATCACAAAACTGTTTTATTTCATCAATAGGAACTGAAAATATACTCAAAATTTCAACATCTGGGCATTTATGAAATGCATTTGAAAATCTATATATTAATACACTTTTACACATGTATGGTGTGTGTTACACTTAATATCACAGATACTGAGAGGGAAACAAAGACAGAGGACCAGAGAGGGACACAGAGTGCAACATAGAAAGTGATTAGAGGAGAGGGTCATCTTAGATGAAGGCAGGTGTTTGTAGTGAGGGGTTAAATCACGTTTTGTGATCTAATGATCTGTCGATGATATTTCAGTATTTTTAAGCAAGTTTATGTAACTTCCCTTATAACTACTTAGGCATGATTATGGCTTGAAAAGAACAGAATGCAGCATTAAAAAAATCATTAGTAAATCCATATAATTTATCTGGGTTCTCCTAGTCTTCATTAATCTGGTACAAAAAAAATGTTATGGTTTAATTTTTTTTTTCCTTTGTAAGTTGTTACAATAGTCATTAACTTTTCTCCACTGATCCCTTGACAAATATTTTCAAATAATTCATCCAGAATTGTTTTCCCCACCAAAGGGATCCATGTTTTGTTTATTTTAAATTTTAATACTTGAACTGAAAAACATTTATTAGTATATAATTCAAGTATCATCCAGTACAGAATTTCGGAAGATTTCTATATACTAAACATTAGCTTACCTTATACCACACAAATTTATTGAACAAGACTCATATTCTAAAACCTTTAAAAATTCATATATTCAAATTACACTAAAAATTTCTTTTGTAATGCAATATATTTTAACTATTTGTAACCAATAAGTCCCAGAATTAGAAAAAAGAAAAATATAGAAGCTTGTTATAAAATTCCAAAATCTTAAATCAGTTAAAAACTTGGTCATAATAAATCAACTACTTTATTATAACTATTTTTAATATATATCGGAAGTATACTCAGTAAATACTGACAGGTGCCAATTTTACTGGATTTAAACTGTGCAAAATACTGCATAACATTTTATGGTCAATAAAATCATATGTTAACATTCAACAAGGTGGCAAAAAGTGTAGCAAATACTATTAAATAAGCTGCTAGCAATTCTGGCAAAAGTAAAATACATTGCAAGAATTGAACTTCTTGCAAAAAAGAACCAATTAGAATCAGTAACCAATCTCTTAATGTAATGCTATACCAACAGCAGAGTGATGACTGTCAATGGGCAATTGATAGCCACAGACTTCAAATGGCGGGTGAATTAAGGCAGTTACATCACTAAATTGTTGCACAAATTTAAAAAAAAACCAAAAACAAACAGTCTTTGGATAAACTGAAAGAACAGTTGGGAAATAATATCACTTGTTCAGAGAGAGAGAGAGAGAGAGAGAGAGAGAGAGCACAGTAGAACAATTTTGACTTACTCAGGGATAAATTTGTAATAAAAGCTGTCATACACAAATATAAGCTCTTAGTATTTTGATTCATTAAAAAATGTTATCAAAAGGTAAAAGCTCTTCAGTATGCACATTATAATCTAAGATAAAGTTGGGTATATTTTTGAAAAACAACCATCTTCATCAAGTTTATAGGGAAATAAATTGACATGGTATCAATCACTTTTTATAATGCAAATCAGTATATGGTAAGCACCACAGCATGAGTGATGATTATCAGATTTTTAAGATATTTTGTGGTGATATCATTCTAGAATTCTCAGGGTTTTTTTTATTTTTTAATTCTGCACATGCTGCTTTAGATTTGCTTTCAGAAATTTGGCAAGAACTGGAACATGGCTTTTTGCATCTTTCCAAGCATTTTACTTGAGGAATGAATTTTTGCAAAAACTTCAGTAGATAAATCAATAAGAAAGGAGGAAAAAAAATTGAGCCGAAGTGCCAACAACCATGAAATAAAATTGTACCACCTGTATAGAAAACCATCCATCTGCTCATCTCCATAAATTCTGATCATTTCATAGTAGCATTTGTAATTAGTCATCATCACAATTAAGATAATAAACTTTTAATTATTGCGGTAAAAAATTTTTAAAATGGATTTTATTTAAATTTATTTTAACCACTTTTTCATGTAAAGATGTGTTTTCGTTTCATAATTTAAAATGTTCACAGAAATAGACATGTGTCTGATATAAACAAAGTACATACATTTTAGCAAATGTTATTACAAACAGTTCACTGCTGTATTGTCTGTAATAAATAAGGAAGTAGATGCATATAGACCATACTTTGCTTATCTCTCTGAGAAAAGGGAGTCACTTAGCATGGTCATGTAAATGAGCTGGCACTGAGTTGACCAATTGTGACCTGTTGCAAAGTCTCATATTTATCCGTTTTGGGGGGAATACCAATGGAAAGTTATTTTAAATTTACTTAAACCAACATCAATTTGTAAAAAATTCTTTTTTTACATGATCCATTTTCTACTACATCCAACAAATTTCTAATCTTTTAGAGTTCATTTTTGACAGCTTTTTTCTTGATATGTTGATTCTCGGTTCTGCATAGCTTTTTAACTTTTTAATACAGCTATAAAATCTTTACACACAAGGAATTTTTTATGGTTACTATGCTAAGATGAATCAGTTTTTAAATAATTTTCGACAGCAATTTGAGATAAAGTAAACAACTGCCGAGTTGAAAATAAGCATTTCGTTCATTTTTAATACTTAAAGTTTAGAAATTAAACGTTTTCAATCATGCATAAAAATATTCAATGGTAGAATGAAAATATTGAAAATAATATCGTACATCAAAATTTACGAGGAAGAATTTACATTTCTTTTTTTGATTGATCACGAAAACTAAAAGTAATAAACGATTTCCAACACAATTACATCCCATATTAAACACACCCAAAAAATCAGAGAAAACTCAAACCCTTTTTTTTTTTTCTTGAGTCTACCTTCTGGAAAATTTTCTTCTAAAAATCTTGAGATTTCGACTTTCAGGAGCAGAGATGCGACTCTCTCCAAGTCGCTCAAACATACCTAGTGTGTTGAAAATAAACATGTGTCGGCGGTTTCAAACAAATCATCTTCAACAACAACCACTCCGACGGTCAGAGAATCTTTGCTGACGATAAAAGTTTTTCTAAACCAGTTTTTTTATTTTCTGTGGACCAACTATTTTTGCTCCTGTTTTTTTTTTCTTTTTTTAAACCCTTTTGATCACATTTATGTTTATAAATACAAAAATGATTTATTTAACAGGAATAACCATGTTTTCTTTATTTTTATTTCATTATTGTATAATTCGGACTTTTAATATAAAGAACCTGGACGACTGAATTTCTTACAGGTTTTTCAAAATAATGTGAAAAAAACTGATTAACTAGGGTTTCAAATTCTGGGAAACCCCTAAGAATACCTACTTCCTTGTCACTAAATTTCTATTCATAGTTTTTGACTAACTGCTAAAAAGTTTACTACTTGGTAAAACAACGAGTTTGTTTTTAAGAGAAAATAATTTGAATGAAAACAAATGCTAACATGCTTTTTAAATGCGTATTTTTCAAGTGTCATCAGCAACATACGTATTCAGATGGACAAAAATCCTAAAAAGATATACTGATAATAAAGACTTTACTAATTATGACCAATCATAGTAGAAAATAAAATACACACACAGTTTGTTTTTAACTCTAAGAACATAAATAAAAATATATTACGCTTTTTTTTCAATTTCACGACACTACTCTTCATTCAAAATGGCGGCATCAGTTTTAAATCTCTTAAACGATCTAATTTCTAGTTTTGTATATTAATTTGCTGTTTCGTTTAGAAACAGTAATCAACTAAATATAAGCTGACTGCTGTCATGGACTTCACCAAGAGACGAGAATACTTTCTTCATCGGAAACAAAAAGTAAATAGAGTGAAGAAATCCCAAAGGTAATATGAAAACGAATGAATTTTCTCATCCTTCGATGTAGCGGAAGAATTTAAATTTAATAATATTATCTTACATTATTATCAAATTTATCATTAAAACAGAACTAAGATGCCACTGAAAGGTTTAAAGTTTTCGAAAGTTAAAATAAGCCGGAACAACGGAACATATACCTTTTTCAACAAGAAAAGTTCACATTGCCGACTGAACAAAAACACATACCTTTTTCTTCGCTCGTCTGTCGATCTTTAACAATATAAACATCTTGGATGGTACCATATTTCCCGAAGCATTTATGATATTCATCCTCAGATATTCCTTTGCCAGCAATAATAAACAAACGGCTGTTCCTACTAGTATAACGTTGATTAGACATTTCTGTTTCTCGTGTTAAATCTGGAGAAAAAAATATAAAACCAAATATAGCAACACCCGTTCTCGGTGAATCTCGTAAAATGACGCGAGACTTTATTCGCTCCGGACGCGCAATTGACCTTTGAAGTATATTGAAATGAAATGCACTAATAAACCACATTTAGATTATTTATTTATTCGTTTTTTGGGGGCTATTTTTTTTTGTCATATAGCCAAATGCTGAAACAATCACATCAAACTCAACACTCAGTAATAGACTTTTCGAAGTATTATAAAACAGGAAATTTAATTTATTGTAAATTAAATTTCTTAGTTAAAAATAAAATGATTTGTAAAACTGCAACGAATGAAATAATGGTCACTATGAAAAAATCATGTTTTTAATTTTAAATTAGCATTATTAATTTTTTTGATAAAAAAGAAAACTCAAAGACGCGTCATCCATAGATTGGCATCCTTGAGAACATTTAACTTGTTAGTTAAAATTTTAATAAGTTAATAATAGTTAAAATTTTAATAATTTCCAATTTATTTAAAAGTTAAAACAACTTTTAAATAAATTGGAAATTATTTTTCAAAGATTATTTTTAATTTTTTTTAAATAAAGTGATGAACTTGGAACAATTTTAAAATACAAAAAACGAGATGAACATAATTGCAACGACTGGCAAAAATTGTTTACGTAGGTACGACCACGGATATTTTTTAAAAAACATAATAATAACGTATTTTAAATAATTAGTTAAATTTATTTGAAAAACAACCTAAAAACCTAATCCCTCTGAAAATTCTCCACTGCCTGAACCGGGTATTGAATCAGCACATATGCTAGGCCACAAAAATCTCCTGAGTCGGCCAAGCATAGAAATAAATACAATATGGGAACCAGTAATAAGGAGTGCGAGAGAACAGCAATGATAACAAAAAGTTGCAATATGAGATCTGGTAAAAACATAAATGATAACAGCAACATTGCAATATGAGTACTAGTAAAAAATGGTTACTGAAAAATTGGGTTTATAATACTCAGAAATTCATACCCTCAAGGACACATGGTACAGTGAATAAAGGCGTTGGTTAGATCCAGTGACAGACCCAAAGAGTGTGAGTTCAATACCCGGTTCAGGCAGTGGAGAACTTTCAGAGGGAAAATTACCAGGAGATAACTGATAACTGACATCCATCAAACATGGCTCGTGGAACTAGAACAGTCTACCCCAGTGATCGAAATAAAGGGTTCGGTTCGAAATTCCAACCACCTGAAGAAGGCCGGAGCGTACAACGGCCAAAACATTGTGACAAATATGGCGACAAAGATGAGGACAATAGTTCGACTAATGTAAATACTGTACATAATACCTCATCTCAGAAATATAGACAGATATTTAGAAGCATTTTTTTTTGTAAAATGATACTTTTGAGTTTACTTTATCGCTTTTTTTTTTTTTCTTACATATTTCATGCCCTACAATATACTGCTGCAGCCAATGATGACTTTTTTTAAATAATTCTGAATTTAAGAAAATGTATTAAAATAACGAAGTTGATACTAACAACAAAAATATGGACAAAAGTGATAGTTATTGAATTGATAATGTTGATTGCGTTCACTTTAAGTTTTTTCTTGGTATCCAAGTGATGTCTTCATTTTTATTTTGCCCGTTAAATTATTATGACATTATAAATCTGTATATAATCAATTGTTTAAGAATACAATTTTTTATTCTGTATGCTTGTATGAAACTTCTGTCATTATTTTTTAATTAAATTGGCGGATCAAAATAGGAAATTGACAGTAAGACCACTTTTAAAATGTCTTAAAATCTTATTAAAATGTGCAAAATTATTCCAATTATTCTTAGGTTATTTTATAAAAAAGGAGATAAATTATTTTAAATGTGTTTTTATATTTTTTAGCTTAAATTTTGATGGTACATAGTATTGTGTGAACCTACTTACGCATGAACATATAAATACAAACACAAAATCACATGTACAATGCCAAACGATCATTGGCTAATAAATTACTAATACATTTTCTACCAGCAATTTACAAATAAATGCGACAATTTTGGAATCACTTTATTTTTTAAGTAGTCAAATTTGTGCACTTCTGGGAGAAGTGGCTCACAGAAGCTTCCTTAAGTCTCCCCAAAGCTCGCTCGCTGATTGATTGATGCCAACCAATCAGATCATTTGCACGTGAAGAATAATTTTTTCTGCGCAACGAATCGGAGCCTATAGTCGCTTATTTAAGCCAAGATTTTTCTCATATCAATTAGTGAGACCTCAACTGCTAAACAAATCTATGACAGTTGGAACTCCAGTTCTAACCATGTGCCAACCTTCTCACTTGCACGCACACCCACATGCTGATGATAATTTGTACACCTTCACTAAAAACTTCTTTTGACACGACAAAACAGTAATATCACAAGAACAATCATATCATGAAACACTCATGAACATTTATCCAGTGAACTTTAAACCAAATAATTATCTCTCACTGAACTCTTAAATTGCAATCAAAGGGAGGCAACTCTTGATTAATTCAACCTTTCTTACATAAATGCATGTTTTCTTTCACATCGTTGTTTGATATTGTACATCTTGTTAATATACATATATTTCATGTGCAACAATGTCTTGTGGTGATTCTTCTTGTGTGAGTCCTGTTTTCTTATCAAAGTTAAATTAATGTGGTGAAGTCCCCCACAGTATATATATATGCTAATGCTATCTTATTGCAAAAAAATATCCTTAGAAAATTGTTACCTTGTTATTATATTAAATTACTTGTTATTTTAAGGTTCAAAATTACATGAATTTCCCTTTAATTCTTCTTTCGTAATTTTTTGTTTTTTAAATCATTTCACTTCAAGCAAAGCAATAAAGCCACTGAGACACAAGGAGTTACTGAGTGTGAGTGAATATAAGAAAAATAAAGCATTATTAAAGAGATAGCAAAATAAAAGAACAGGAATTAAGAAGACAAGATAATTATTTACATTGCATTTAATACATTTTCATACATTTTTCAGTGTTACATTTTTCACTTTAGCTTCCAATATTACTATATATGAATATATGGTAATTGAGCAGTACTTTGTAAGCTTGTCTCTTTTTACTGAGTGTTCTACTATTGTGACCCTGTGTCAAACTAAGCTTAACTTTAATAGAGTCAAACCAGACCAAAAATAGAGTCAGTCAGTTAAGTGCTGTATATGATTTGGACTATGATACCTCTTTTGATTCATAACTGGCTCAGCCGTTTTCCTGCAGTAGGCTGCCATTTCTTTCTGCAGTAGACTGGTTGCCACCCAAGGCTATAGGAACCAGTCTGTTCTGCTATTTGACCTATAGCTTAATTCTTAACTAATTTTCTTAACTAATGTTCACTCAATACAGGGCCCAAGAGCCACTCAAGGTCGAGTGTAGCTGTGTGGAGTTGTATTAGTGTAAGAAAGGGTAAGATAACAGGAAAGTTAGACAGCTAATTCTAGACTTGAAGAAGTCAAAATTTAATTAGTGAATAAGATTTCAGAGTTCAAGCAGAGATGTTCATTGCAGTAGGCTTTAGAAGGGACCAGAAACCAAATCCTAAACAGGAAACAAGGGATGAACCTCTACTTCTGTTCAAAAGACTGGGGAGGAGTATGAACTGGACGATAGGCAAATGTATATACTCCTATTCATACATTTCTCAAGGGTATTTGTAAGTGAATAGAACAAACACAATTGGAATTTGAACTCAGCTCTCTGATTTTTCATTCTGAGCTGGTTCTTTACTGGAGTTCTCTGATGTTCTCTTTCCAGCCTTGATAGAGTTCTAAAGGATTTACACAACCTTGTAGGTGATGGATTATTTTCCACCCTACAACCTCTTTCCTGCAGATGAAATGTTGCTAGCATCTCACTACTCTATCTCTTTTTTCATGGCAGATGTTCAAACAAGCTACATTCTTTTGTCACACCAATTCAAACCTTTACAACTAGGACCCACCATGCTGCATACACAGGGTTGACTCATCCCCATTCCCTTCATATTCATTTAGTGAGGAGGAAGTTCTACTCAGACAGCTTCTTACGCAGAACTGTTACCTTGTGGAATAGACACCTGGAAGGATACTTCTAGATCATTACAATCTTAACAAGTTTAGTGTCAACTATTATCTATCCTACATATCCTCATAATATACACATCTAACTTTCTCCTTTTATACCATTACAACAACCCCATTCAGTAACCCTCTACCTTGAGTAGATCTTGGGCCTTGTATTGGGTGAACAAAAGTATTAAAAAAGAAAGTAAATAACTTGTGGGCGTTGACACAGAATGTTGGTTTTTACATTAAAAAATGAATGAACACTGAACAAATGTTGTTTTGAAAGGTTTATTTTCTTTTGTATACAAATTTTATCCTTCTTGTGAGACAGTTCAAGGTATGTTGGAATAGAAAGAGAGAGAGTGACCAGTTCTTTATCCTGATTAGTTTTTGTTAGAGTGGAGTAGACCAACCTATCTGGCTTTCTGGTAAAAGTGTAGAGGAGACTGACAATTGAATCCCTATTTTTTCTGGGTTTATATGGAGTTCAGTAAGTGGTTGGGGAGTGAGTGTGTTTGGGAATGTCTTCATTTTTGTACTGAGTTTTTGATCTTTCGTAACTAGTATCTGGTTTCAGAAATTAAATTAGCTGATTGACCTGTCCTTAAGAATGCTAATACTTATGTTATTGGGTTGTTAAAAAGATGATACTTTTCAAGATTTAAGAAATATGTTTATTTATTAAACTTTACCTACTACTATGAACAACATACTTTCTGGGGGAAAGCTTAGCTTAGTAAATATCTAAGCTAAGCTTAAGAAATATTTCCTCAGGAAAGATCAAATAGTAATTTCTAGCAGGTGAGTGTAGTGAGTTTGATGGTTACCCAGTGCTCCATTACTGCGATATAGTGAAGAAAACAATAAATTATCTCATCAAACCAAGCGACAACATGTCGCGTGTATTCTACGACAGAAACCATGATGAAAAAGAAAGTTACTTGCCAAAAAAAGGGCACGTATTCTGCATGATATGCTGAAGACGGAATATTCAAATTAGAAAAAAGTCAGTCGCAAGAGTCGCCATAAAAGTATTTTGATATGTTAATACTGTGCGTCCTCTCCCAGTTGTCAATGAATGAAAAAAAATGCTTGGTCGATAAAAGCAGTTGGTGTTCTTGAATCGAGGAGAAAAAGACAAAATTTGTGTATTTAGCTACCGCAGCCATCGTCAGTAAGTGAGTTATTTTTCTGACTGGTTATGTGCATTATGATTTGTGACATAGTACCATCAATATTTCTTTCTACCCCTGATCTTCGAGGCTGAACTTAATGATTTGTTCTCTTTGTTTTGGAAATAATCTGCAACAAATATTTTCCTTTGCAATTCAAGAACTCTTACATGCGGCCTTGTGCCAAACTAAGCTTATTAAATATCTACATACTTTCCCAAGGAAAGGTACAAAGGTCAAAGAACAAAGGTGAGCAAGTGTTGGGAGTTTAATTTTCACTGGGTGTTTCCCTATTGTGAACTTGTAACTGATTAAGGTGAGTTGAATAAACATCTATGACTCTTGCTATACCCTTGGTCTGTAATAATCTTACCCCGACCCCATTCTTATTAATTTTTATAAAAAATTCCACCCATTGTTCTTATCCAACTCCCACCCTGTGCATTTATTTTCATGGAAACTTCATCAGAAAAATTTAAATTTGAAGAAAATGATCATTTAAAATTGCAGAACTGATTCATTCAAATTATAATTCATTCAATTCTAAAACTGAATTTGAATCATAACAAATCAAAATTAAATTTATTTGTGTAACATGTTATCTGTTGTGAGGGAGAATATTTCCCTACAATTTTGGACTCAGCCTTCAGACGAAAGACATAAAAATACTCCTACATCAAGATTAGAAGCAGTAATAGCAGTATCTTTTGTGGAAAACAGTCATTCACGGTTAAACATTTTTTTCCCTAGTTTCTATTCTACATTATGTTTCCATGTACCAAAAGGTAATAAACTTGTTGTTAAACCAATTCCGGTTTTCTACTGTTATTTTTGATAACTCAGTTACATTATACTTCCTTGTAAGGATGCTGTATTCCTTCATAAAACTTTAACATTATTTCTGCCTTTTCACAATCAGTTAGTTCATGGATATACACAACAATACACAATGATCCATGAAGGAAAGAATAATAGATAAAGGACATTAGAAACAATTTGTAAGATTCATATTTATTTGAAATAAAAATTTTGATATTGAAGAAAATTGGTTTAACTCTCTTTAAATAATTTACTGCATACCATTCCTTCATTCAAATAAATTAAGTCCTAAATGAATTCTACCCATCTTCAAATTTTTCCTACACAACAATCTTACTTATGAAATTTTGAAAAGATCCTGCCCTTGCCATTTACTCCTTGGCCCTCCTTATTCAAGAATCAAGATTAGATTTGGTTAGACTAGTTGATTTACCATTTAAAACCTTGCTGGATCATTCATCAGTCTCTTCTTCCCCCCTACTCAGTTTCTTTTACTTTTGTTTAAAATTCCAAATTAAATATAGTCTTAAAGGGCAAAAAATCATAAAGCTCTCTCTGGAATATTTTTTTTGGATTACCTTATTTATCTACGTCTATACCAACTGAACGGATAAATATTCATCAGAATAAATTTATTACCAACAATGGATTTTTGAGGTTTTTCCTCATTATTTTAATGTCTAGCATTATATATATATATATATATATATATATATATATATATATATATATATATAAATATAAAAGTGAACATAGAAGTCAACACTTAGAGGCGACAGTCTGTTTCATGCTAGATGCAATCGTCAGGTAACTAGTGCTGTTATTTTTCTCGGCTATTTATATATACAGGTCAATGGTGCATTGTGGGTAGTCTATTTTGGTGGTTACTTTTACCGGAAGTCGTTTATTTGTTTATTTATTTATTTATTTGTGTCAAATTATTTTCCTTGTTTTTATTTAATTTTATTTTTTATCTTATATATTTATTTATTATTTTTTTTTATTTTGATCGGTGTTTTTATCAACGTAGTAAAAATTTGTTTATATAGCTTATTGTGGGTAGTCTATTATGGCGGTTATTTTACCGGAAGTCATTTATTTGCTTATTTATTTGGGTCAAATTGTTTTGCTTGTTTTTATTCATTTTAATTTTTATTTTTTATCTTATATATTTTTATTTTGATCAGTGTTTTTATTAACATAATAAAAATGTGTTTATATAGCTTATTTAATAGTTTTGTTTTTGTTTAGGAAGATAATTAAAGCTATTTGTTGAATTTGGGGGTTGATTGTTGTGGTATGTTCTGACTATTATTTTGGTGGGAACAGTTTTTAATTTATTTATTTGGATTATCTTTATTTGTTTTAAACAGCTAGTTTATTGGTATCAGCACTAGTTGCCTGACAATTACATCTAACATGAAACAGACTGTCACCTCTAAGTGTTGACTTCTATGTTCACTTTTATATTTACACACGCTCTATCTCTGATATTGAGCACTTTATCCCATAAATATAGCACACTTTAAGACTATATTTCTTCATATATATATATATATATATATATATATATTCTACATTCAACACCATCACTTGAGAAGACATCAGAAATGTTGAAACAAAATGGCTATTTTTGTAGTGATGTTATAATATGTTTATGTTATAATTTTTGAATAAATAATATTTGCTCTACTCTGTATTGAGCACTCTTTTAAGAATAGTGTTTTTGGTTATTGGAATTTTATTCCATCTACAGCAATCCTATACTTGGGAGTGTGTGTATATATATATATATATATATATATATATATATATATATATATATATATATATATATATATAAAAGTGAACATAGAAGTCAACATTTAGAGGCGACAGGCTGTTTTATGCTAGACGCAATCAATCGTCAGGCCTGACAATTGATTGCGTCTAGCATGAAACAGCCTGTCACCTCTAAGTGTTGACTTCTATGTTGACTTTTATATTTACACACACTCTATCTCTGATATTGAGCACTTTATCCCATAAATATAGCACACCTTGAGACTATATTTCATCATATATATATATATATATATGTTGTTGTGTGAGTATGTGAATATATATGAGAGTGAAATAAAAAAAAAACATTTACTAAGATGAAAATGTATAAAAAGTGCTTTAATCACTAGGTTATATGCTGTAAATTAGAATCCACATTCTTACAATGTTTCACCATTCTTGGTAGTTCTTCTGTTATCACAATATAAGATATTTAATAACAAAAGTGATAGAAACACAAACAAAAAGAAAAAGAATCTAAATGAAATCAGCTAGATTATATGCCCAAAACATTAAAAAACAAAATTATTTTTAAATTTAAAATTCTCAGCATATCATTCATTCATGTACATATATGGCTGTCTCACAATTTTCAGGCAGTTCAAAGGACAAGATACTCAATTTTATATTTAGGTGGCCTTTATGTGGTTTGTGGTATATATTGAGAAAATGGAAAGAAATGTGTTGAAAAGAGATCATTAACAATCTGGGTTTAACATGCTATTTAAGGCATGTTGTCTTTGGGGACTTGGATGTAAAGAGGAAGGTTAGTGATGGCTTTAAATTTACTTCACCCTAACATTCTTTATTACAAATTTATTTCTATGCCTGTAGACAGCCATGTGTTCTTGTCTCATATTTAGCATTCTATCATCCCCCATGTTAATTAATCTTGCAACACCTTTCTCTCTTTGTCTATGTTTCTAAATTAATAATGTCTTCTTTCATTCCCTCGTGCTAATCTCATTTATAGCATCTTCATATCAAGGGTAGTAACTCCATTCACTCTAACAATTTCCCTCTTTCTTGTTTGTTAATTAAACAAATATAGATCAAGAAATTGAACTCAACAATGTCTTTAATTTTCTGAGCCTTTTTTTATGTGAAGCAACTTCAAAAGATTTGTACTCAATGATCCATCCTCTATGAGGTTGTCTGCCAACTGTTCACTTCTCTGTATCTATGAGAGTTTTACTTCCTCTTTTTCAATCATTTCTCAAACAACTAACCTTTCCACCCATAGTTTGATGTAAATAATTCTTTTTATTGTCTTCACTGCTTCACGCTAACTTCTTTTGTCTATTTTACAGTGAACAGGTATGGTTGACATTACTGTCATTGTAGATAATTCCTGCAATTATTTTAGCCATAAACAATGATTTATCATGCCTTTCAATCAAAGATCAGATCTCTTCATCTAAGTGGATTTACACAGTAATAGACAGGTTGTCATTTTTTCATCAGTAAGAAAAACTATTTGTCCTCCTAGACTACCCACATCTGGAAGATTAGCATAAGTTGCATCAGTAAATGTTACAATCTTTAAATCTTTGAGATTTTTAAGTCTCACAAATTGGATGGCACTAGTTGTGTTTTTCACATGCTTTAAGATCTTATTTAAATGACAAACTTTAGCATTTGTGATTGCTGAGCTCAACTAACAAACAGCAAAACCTTTTTCAAGGTGTGTCATGGTCCTCTAATATATATGACCCTACATGTCATATTTCAGACTAATTTCTAACAGGCCTATTTGGTTTATAGTCAATTTATGTCTGTTTTATGTAAAACATGTTGAAACCATCCAGAAATACGCAAACAGGTTGTTTTTTTTTTCTTTTTAAACAGAAAAGTAATAAAAGATTCTAAATAAACAAAAAAGTTATTAAAAAATTAAGTAGTAATACAAAATAAATACAAGTAAAAAAAACTTATCAACAGTTTCTCTATAAATCAATTTTCTTTTGATCTTTGCCTTTTTTTTAAAACATTCTACAATATTTTTTCAAACTTCATCTAATGAAAACTTTCATTTGTTGTTGTAAAATATATTCACAAAAATTTTTTCTGCAAAGTGAATTCCTTTTTTAGTGTGTTGTCCACAAGTAAAAACATATTTTGGAAAATAAGTTTCCAAAATTCTTTCAGCAGACTCTCTTGTAGTGGATTCATTGTTTTACAATAAATTTATCTGCATAGTCAAGTATAGCTAAACAAGCACAAACTCAGGCATTTGGCTAGATGGTACTGTAAGACCTCCTCAAGAAAGTAAACCAAAGTACTGCTTCTCTGTAGCATCATCACTATCATTGCCTACCATGAGCAGGGAACACATTTCATATTGAAAACATATAATTAAGTTTTTTGAATTTTCTCTAATAAAGAAAAAGATGGTAATGGAAATTTCTCCAGAAGTAATTTATAGGCTTGTTGAACTGTATAGCACAGTAGTAAGGCATAATGTATTAGTTCTGCAGAAATTGAAGGATGATCTCTTGGTTAGTAATGTTGTCTTTTTTGTAATTCTTTTAGAACTGTGTATGGTTGTTCTTCCACCACATTTTGTATGTAGTTTGAAAAATTTTCTAACACGTTAAATCCTGTGATGTATCAACCATGTATAAACCACTATGGTAACATATAGGGGTTTCATCGCACTGGAGCTGGACATGAAGGTTTTGGTCAATGCAAATATATTCTTTTATAGATAGAAAATGTGTTTTAGGGTCAAAGACTATTCTATAAATTAAAATATAATCTTCTTTTTTTAAATTCAAAACTGTTAGAACAAAACTTTGCTTCTTCCAATTAAGTAAAATCCTTTATTCTATCAGCTGAAATAAAGTGATGTAATGCATCAGTTTGGACCAATCGTTGTCTTGGAGGCTTTCTAAATTCTCTTGTATTTGGCAAAAGATATGGTTTTCTTATTTTTTCCGAATGTATTGTAGGTATTGGATGTAAATTCCATTTCAGTTTGTTTTCCTTTCAAAATAAATTTCTCTTCAAAATGTTTCGTACAGAGAACTGAGTTTTTTGTAGGAAACAAATCAATACAATTAATGAATTTTATCCATTTTTCTACAAGGTCAGATTTTCCAAGAGGAAAAGAAAATGTTGATACTTTTTCACTGTTAGTAAAATATCCACTAGAACAGCCAAATTCAACACATTTGTTAACCATTTTTGTTAAACGAAATATCACAACAAACTTTATAGTGATTTTCCAAGCATAGCTTAGATGTGGCAAAAGGCCAAAAATAGTGATTCTCCAAACGTTGCTTAGATGTGGCACAAAGCTGAAAGTAGGAGGCACCCAGTGAGGTTTGAACTCACTAGTCATAATTGTTCTAGCGAGACAAGCTTGCAGACCATTACACTGCCTCGAGGTTCCCAATGATTTTAATGGCATAGCTTAGATGTGGCACAAGTCCGAAAGTATGGGGCACCCAGTGAGGATCGAACTCACTATTCAGGCGTAATTGACCTAGAGAGACAAGGCTGCTAACCATTAAACCACATTGAAGTGCCCCATATTGATTTTCCAAGCATAGTTTAGATGTGGCACAAGGTCAGACGTAGAGGGGCACGCAGTGAGAATCAAATTCACTACTCAGTTGTAATTGTTCTAGCAAGCTTTCTAACCATTACACCACCTCAAGGTGCTCAAAGATAAACTTTATAATTCAGTCTTTAAATGCAATTGACTATGAGGTAGAAAATTTACCTAATAGTGTTCATTTGCAAAACAGGCCATATACACAATTGAAAATCATAAAAGCAAGTTAACTCACAGCTGTTTATAATTTGTGGATTAGTAAAAATAAAAAGGTGTAGATATGCATTTTAGTGTTGAAAACATATCTAGGGAACTGAAATAACGTCTAATAAATTCTACATAGTTGTACATTGTTAATTTACATTCTAAGAATTCAGTTTTTAAAGTTACTTCCCTTTTAGATTAGCAATTTTCTAAGTGGCCATTCACATTTTTTTTGTTTATATTACATTGGCCTGTTAGAATTCAGCTTGTGATGTGTCATGTGGGGCCATATAATACTAATTGGCCATAGGTGTCTTAAGACATGTCATGCCAGTAATCCAATTCAGTTGTTCAATGAGGCACCTCAGTTTTTCTTTTCAGTGGTAACTGCATCATCTTTTTGAAGTTGTTGATATCTCTAAGAGGCTCAATTTTTTTCATGTTTTTATGCTGATTGATACAGATGGATAAATCAGGTCTCTGATTAAGTTCAATGTCTATATATTTGAATGTTTATGAATATTCACAACTTATGTTAAATGTACATCTCAATTTTTTCATCACACACAATTCAAAGCCTAACCCCACAGTTGATCAACAAAACATACCAGAATACCCTCAAGACCCTCTGTAAAATGCTAGAAGAAAACACCTGTATCATATGAACTTATTCTTGCACCAAGTTTGATAATCTCTTCTTTGAGTTGTAGAAAGCAGACTCTAGGTGCATCTGCTAATCTATAAATAGTCTTTGTAAGTTACCAAATTTTATTAGTTTTACATTCATGTAGTAGACAAAGGTAAATGTTTCTATCAATTGATCAATAATGCACAAAGCAATTCATACATTTTCCTGCATGCATGTGAGATTATCTGTCCTAAATACACCGGTCTCTTCAAATCCTTGAGCACATTGCCTACCTTTTGCTTGCAACTTTTCATCATTAAGTTTTGGCATCATAACCCATGTTACAGATATGCAATATTGTCTATTATCCTCAACTTCATCTTAAACAGTATTTTTTCCAACTAATTCTTTATGTTTGACCTGAAGGCTGTCTTGCAGTGTTTCAGTTTGGAATATTATTTGAGTTTCTGTAGTAGTATTGTGGCGGACTTCACCACATTAATTTAACTTAGATTAGGAAACCAAACTGACGTGAAGAAAAAAGGATAAGCCAAAGACATCATTACACATAAAATTTTTATTTAACAAGATGTACAAACAAGGATGTGAAAGAAAGACATGCATTGAGTAAAACAAGAGTTGTCTCTCTTTAACTATTATTTGTGTTCCAAAGTTCATTGAAAGAAAGAAGGTTATGATAGTTTCTGGTAATAAATGTTTTCAACAGTTTTGCTGTGTAAGGAAAAAGATTATGTGAGTGTAGAGAATATTCAGCATGTGAGTGGTGGTGTGAGTGAAAAGATTGGCGAATGGTTTTAATTGTCATGGATTCGTTTGGCAGCTGAAATCTCACTAATTATCTAAGAATATTTCTTGCTTATATAGGTGATCATCGGCTCCGAAGCACTGCACGGAAAGAATCATTCTTCACGTGCAGAAAATCTGATTGGTTGGCATTGACCAATCAGTGAGCGAGCTTTTGAGGAGACTCACAAAAGCTTCTGGGATCTGATTCTCTCAAAAGTGCACGAAATCGACTACATGAAAATACAGCGATTATACAATTGTCGCATAGCTGCGATTTATAAATTGTCCATTACCAGTAGTGTTGATTTATTATCCAATGAATGCTTGTCGTTGTATAATTTGAATTTCTGTAAGTATGTGTGTGTGTGTGATGATCATCATCACAGTATCATCCAAGTGTGATGATTCTGGATTTAAGTCAATCTCATTAAATTCTCCCCCATTTCTCAATATCTTTGTTAAGATCAATCACTTGTCTTTCCTGAACTTGATTTTCAGTATTCCACTCATGTGCATATTTGCCAGATTTAGAAATCAATTTTGCTGTTACTCAATTATTTTCTCCATGTAATTTATTTTGAAACTCTCTATTCTTTTTTTTACTATACTTTTTTACTATACTAGTACTATTTTTATCAAAGTACAAGCTGTATTATTTTTGTGTTTTGGAGGTTTTCCTTTGCTTTTTGGTCCCATTACAGTTCTGGAAACAAAATCTTGTATACCATTTTTATTCTCAATATCTTCTTTATCTATGGTTTCTTCTCTATTTTCACAGTCACTATTGCTTTCTTCTTCAAACAAATTACTTTCTAGTATATTATATTGTGAATTTTTAGTGTCTGAAGTTGATGCAGCTTGATCTAGTTTGATGGAATTTGTCTTTCTAAAATCAACCTGCATACACTACATGCCAAAAGTTTGGGGCCACCCTGCATTTCTTTAAAAAAAAACATCTTAAAATGTGATATTTTTGTATTTTTAAAGTTTGAGGTGTATTTTCTTTTATTTTTCAGTCTCTCTCTAGGCTACTCTTACTACCAAAAAGTTTAAATTTGGATTCATCTTTGTAGGGGTTTTATTGACAAAAAAACAAGGTATGATGCTGTTGTATGATAATTTTTTATTGTTAAGTGTTTATTTCTTGTCAAAATAAAAGCAAATACACTGTAGTTACTGAAATTTTATCCCATACTTTGGAAGAAAATAAAAATATCTCATTTAAGGTGTTTTTTAAAGAAATGCAGGGTGGCTTGTAGTGTAGGTGTGCACTGACACAAATACCTCCATGTTTGACCAGAACTTATCTTTCCTGATTGAGAACTCATCCTGGGTAT
The DNA here is from genome assembly GCA_964036315.1 of Acanthosepion esculentum. NCBI lineage: Eukaryota > Metazoa > Mollusca > Cephalopoda > Sepiida > Sepiidae > Acanthosepion > Acanthosepion esculentum. The sequence continues at coordinate 45,881,324 of OZ038518.1, forward strand.
GACGATAAACTACATCCGCGTCCTGGAGAAGACAATATAAACTACAACCAACAGCAAGGCTTCTGATCAGGAGGTTTTGAGGAGTGTAGAACCACCTCTTAATTGCTGGTGTTCTCAGGTCCATCCTGACCTGTGGTAGTAGCACCTGATAGGGTCCCAGCTATGGACAAATAGTTAACCCCCAAACTGGGGTTAAAACACTATGAAAGTGAAAAAATTGGTTTTAATACCAGAAATACTTTGTAAAAAAAAAAATTATTACCAGCAATACATTTTTGTAAAAAAAAAAAGATATTACCAGCAATACATTTTTTGAAGTAAAAAATATTACCAGAAATACATTTTTGAAAAAAAATATTACCAAAAATAAAAATTTTGTTGGCATTAAATAACTCATTGAGGTTGATATGTTGCAAACCAAACCAAACCAAATCAAACCTGACTGAGAACAACTCCATGTGTTATTCTCTTGCAGTAGACTTTGTCACCAGTAAAAAAATTTATCATCAATCAACATTATGATGAAGCTTTTCATAAGACTTGCTTAAAACAAAGGCCTCTCTGGCAGTATCTAGAGTATTGAGATTGTTCTGAATGATTCTAAATGAAGTATTACCTTCCAAAGCGGGTTGTTTGTCAACCAAGATTCCAGGAATCCTTGGATTCTTTCCAAAACCCAGTAGGAATGGAGAATAAACATGTACATTATGATGGCTATTTTTAGCATTACTGTAGCATGCTATAGCAATATTAAGGTTGCCACATGTATCTGCCATTGTTTTAGTCAGCATCTCACCAAAAACTTGATTAAGTCTTTCACACAAATCATTTCACTATTTTGTTCTTTGTTGTTTGGTACAACTCTGAGTTTAATGCATGTCAGCCTATTGTTATTAATTTTATACATCAAACCCTATTTTATTACCACCAGCTCTCACTGTTTGCTATTTTATTTATATATTTTAAATGTTATTTTTAGTGGATACTCATATCTGAGTAGACATTCTATTTGTTTATCAAACAGTATATCTATTTTCATCAACTGACCTGAATATTTGAGAAATCTTATCTGGTCCCTGATTTCCAATTCTATGTCCTTATCCATTACACCACCCGCATATTCAAGCTTACAGCACCTGTTATTCCCAAGTAGTCATCCATGTAGGTACTGACCATGCTTGATGTTGTTTAACTTTAGTGATCATATGAGAACAGGTATTTCAACATGATAAGCTGTTTGGTAAGTATGCCATAGAACGAGGTCAACAGGCATATATTTACAGAAAATTGCTTGACAGTTCTGTTGCTGAAGAAGGTAATGTGTTCTAACGGAAAAGTTTGAGAACATTTTCAGAGAGAATAAATTTCAACACATGGAGGAATTTTACATGTACATATCTGAGAAGATGATAAGTTTATCAATCTAACATGTCTCACTTTTATTAAACCTTCTTCAGAGAATGAAATATGGAGAAAAAGAAAGAAAGAAATTCTGATACTTTTACTTTTGTGTTGTTTAATTTTCACTGGTTAATCAAGTTTCATAAGCATTCGACTTAAAACAAACGTTAGTATAATTTATGGTGTTTCTGTTAAGGTTGTTAAGGGTTCTCTCCCTTACACCCATGAGAATGAACGTTGTTATGGGAGACTCTGCGAGAACACGCATGCACAGGGACACTCGAAGGGGCCATGATTATTCATCACTTTTCCTCCCGAGTGTTAACGGGCACACGTGTTGACTTGAATAAACCTCTGGATTCTATCCATTCATTTCGTTGTGGTCATTTCTTTCATTTCAAATTCAAGGAGAAATGACATTTATTTTCAAATTTTCAAGAAATTAAAAAATGCCACGCCTAAATAAAAATCCATAAATATTGCTTTATGTATGTAAGTGGATAATAATTTTAGTTTGTCTATACAGGATTCAGATGATAATGTATATTTGTAAACGTAAGTATGTCTATTAGACATTATGTTTGTTGGTTTTTCACATGTTGATTTGGGAACATTTTTATGTAAATGCTGTTTGTTTTAGATAAACATACATTAGATTCTTTAAGAATGGAATCAATAAAGGTTGGTGATGTAATATAATGTTTTTGATATGTGTTTATAGTTGATAATATAGTTATTAATAATCCCTTGAAGTACTTTCAATGTAAAGAGTTATGTTGTAGAATTCTAATTCTACATCATTTCAAATAGCTAAAAATAACTTGTCCAATTTTGTGCAAAAAGCAGATCACAGCGAGCTTATGAACAAATCGAGTTTCATACATATTTTCAAAAAAACTTGAGTTCTAATTGGTCAATAAATGCAGAAGTGGGTGTTGGGATTGCTATGAATTGAGTGTGAAATCAGAAGGTTTTTTGTTACTAGAGTGATGAATTTGAAAGCATGTTCTTCACATTAATCACAACAAATAAAAGCATAGACGTACAAGTCGAATAAAACTCAATGCAAAAATGAACAAGAAACAACGGTGGATATGCATTCAACTAGAAAATATCGAACATTTATATACAATTTTTACAAATATAGAAAAGATTGTATTTTGGTTATATGCAAGTTGACGAAGCTGGCATCAAGCATATTAAGTGAATTAAAGTTCACTAATGTTCTTTTGTTGAGAAAATGTTCATATGTAATATTAAGGAAAATTCATCAAGCGATAAATTAGAAAGTAATGTATGTGAGATTTAAGTTGGTTTTGTTTTTTCTTGTTCTGACAGAGTTGTTCACCCTGGACTGTATTTTCTTTTGTCTTATGCTAGAATTACAATTTCTGTTTAGTAGTGTAGTTAACACTTTTTTTTAGAAAGTGTAATGAATTTAGAGAGAGACAGAAAGAGTATTGAAAGTTGAGTCAGGGGTTGACGTACGAAAAGTTCTTAAGTCAAAATGTAGTAGACACGCATGGATCTGTGTGGAATCACTCTGAAGGCGAATTACTGACTGGTGAATTGGACTGAAACTCGTCCTTTTATTTATTTTGGGAAGCCAAAGTAGGCTCCGGCGAAATTAGCGAGAAAACAGATTTTGGGCCATGGATACACATTCTGAGGTTGTCTCAACCAATAATAAGCCGAGTTTCACAATGTGTGGCATTGATTGGTTGAAACTAGTTCTTATGGAATAGTCAATTTTTAACGGGGGTGAGTGGAGAAATATAGACGATTCCACGTAGGCATTACTATCCACCCATGCACAAGCTTTTTTCCAGCGCATGACCAAGTCAAAATTTGGCACCTCTTTTTTCTGTGCCTACCTAAGTGAATAAACAGAGAAAATTGATTCAACCTAACCAGTGAGCATCATTACTTCAAACAATTTGCTACATGAATCTATGTCACTTCAACTTAAGTTTCAACGTTACTAGTGAACATACCACAAACTTCAAGAAATTTCCACTCACTCATTAATTCATTCACACAGTAGCTTGAACTTATTCCTGCAAGTGAATTAACATTACATCTTCCAAACTTTCAAGAACATTCTACTTCAACTGCAATCAAAGGAAGATAATTTCACTCAAATTAAATTTGCACACATTTAATATAAATTTATTGTTTAAACAAACAGTTTAATTTTCAAAGAGAAAAGTTTCTACTACATTCCACTTTTTGAAACTTTAATCATAAATTCTACAAAACTTTACTTCTTAGTTAAACTCGCAAACATCAGCCAAATTAAACAGACATCACATATAATAATATCCCCTACAATGTTCTTTTTTAATTAGATGCTAAAAATCCCTATAATAATCTTTGGCCTACATGCTGACACAAGAAAAACAAGCTTTTTAACCCAAATTTCAAACATGTTAGAAATAACTAAACCATTTGATAAAATAATAAAAAAATACTTTGGTCTTTCCTCTTAATAATAACAAACATTTTGATAATAAAACTTTGTTTTTATCAAGTTTGGAGCATTTTTTCATCATGGTATGCTCCTTTTAGAAAATCTTTGGAGATACCTAGTTTAAAACCTTTCTAAAATGTTTGGAGACAATATCTATCAGAAAGTAATAAAATTATTTTTCAACCAATAAAAATGAGCATCTATGAAGTCTTGGACAAAGCTCTTTTGAGTGCACTTTTTTTTTTAATCAGAAGTGCGCACCAATCCCAATCAAATCAATTTCAAATCCAATCCTGATCTGGCATCTCATCTGCAATCACTCTCTCACAGAGGTGTCGTCGCCTCCCTCTGTCTTTTTTTACAAATACTTTCATGGTAACTGCTCTGAGGAGCTGCTTTCGCCGGTTCCCAAACTTCTACTAGGCTGGTATCTCGCTCACACCCTTTCACTGTGGAAACTGTTAAATGTAGCCATCTCTTCTACTCCAATAGCTTGATGTCTCACACCTCTCGCCTGTGGAACTCCCTCCTCTCTTCCTGTTTCTCTGATAGCTATAATCTCCAACTATTCAAATGTAATATCAATCAACATCTCCAGATGCCCTGATCTATCCCCTATCGTTCTCTTCATCCTTTCCTCTATCACTCCTATTTGCTCTTGCTCCAACTCTCTGTAACCCCTTGCATGTTAGTGGCTTCCTGCCTTGCTTGGTGTGAAATGCTTAAAAAAAAAAAAAAAAAAAAAAAAAAAAAATCCATTTAAATTACCGGTTTAAAATCTCAATCCATGCAGAGTTTGAAAACAGGCGTTTTCAGAAAAATATCTTGATTTTCAGATTTTAAACAATATTTTCAACATCTAAAGTACTTTTTGTGTAAGTTTAATTTGCATAAAAATATTCTTTAGGAATTTGTCCTTTGTTATTGCTATTTTCATCCTTCAATGTTGCATGGGCTCTTCTAAATCAGGAACTTTTCTAATAACAAAATGGTAGGTTTCATTTTCATTGAATAGAAGGCACACACAAAAACTAGTCCACACCCACAAAATATTAATACATCAATAAAATCACACAAGACAAACAATATCACTATTTTTTGACACATCAAAGTGCATAAAAATGCAGCCCAATGTATCCTATAGATTTAAAACAAGGGAATCAGAAGACCCAGACAGTTGAACACAAGCCTGTAGTTCAGACAACAATCAAATTCAATCCACTTGAACTGAAATGAACAAGTGAATGAAGAAACATGAAGTATTCATACTTCCTTCCCCCAAGGATAGTTACAACTACAGTCAAACTTCTCAGAAAACATTTTGATCTTCATGTGCTGTAGTCAACAGTAACTTTTAAGAACTCAGTCTTATATATTTCTCAAATATCAGCCACAGTAGTTCTATCTTACAAGAACTCTCTTTCAACACATTTGTTCTTAAAATGATAGGTTTAATTTACATTCTGCTTTCCAGTTATCTTCCTTAACAATTATCTGCTTATTCATGTTGTATTCATTTGAGTGTTGGCATTCTGATATTCAAGTTTTTTTCCTAAAAACCTGGGTAAACAAAGATCTACAACCAAATTTTTAGTCAACCAGTTTCTAAACCCATTTCTGAACCAGCACACCAAAGAAAAGCATTGTTTCACCCAAAAGAACTGTAAAAAAAAAAAAAAAATGCTTATGACAAATAAACTCATGTGTCAGAAACTTCTGTGATGGTTAAATTGTCAAGATTTTATATTTTTAATTTTGCGCATTTGTATTGTTTGTTTTTGTTGCCTGCACAGTATAGTAAGGTCAGTTGGGCACTGTCTGTGAGAAAAAGAGCACCATGGTGCAATCTACTCCACCAGAAATTTGGAAACAGCATGTTGTATTGTTTGGCATTTGCACCAGAATCTCCAATACAAACATTTCAGAGTGTTTGGGTGTCAATCTGAGAACAGCGCAAAGGATTTTGAAAGAGCTGAATGAGTCTAATGGTGATTGTGAAGGTACAAAAGCCGGGAAAACTCTGATTGTTATGGTAAGAAAAGAACTCCCAAATTTATTGGTGAGGGATTCAGACTCAACATGGAGGCCTACATCAAGTGCCATCAGAGATGAACTGAAAGCAATAATTATGGTAGCATTCACCAACATAAACAAGGTGAAGGTCCAGAAAAGTTGCAGGAGATTCCAAAATTGTCTGGAGGCTGTGGTTGAAGTCAATGGTGATTTGAATGAATAGTTTACTCTTCAGCATTACAAGATATTTTTGTTTAATTTTGGTAAATATATTTGTTAAAATGAAATGTCAGTTTTATCTTTATTTTTGCGTAATTTAGATGACAATTTATCCATTGCAACCTGTATACATAAGTATGCTAGCAAAGACTTATATAGGATTAAATGTAAAAGGTTTGAATTTAATGGAAATTTTGTATTATTAAATATCAAATTAAATTGACCATTTTTCAATTAAATCAATGTGATTTTTTTAAATCAAGTCTGTCCTTAAGGAATTTTCATATTTTGCTTTGTTTAAGGTTTTTTTCTGTAGTCATAAATACCACTGGTTTTCATGGCTGTAAAACCAATTCAGCTACAGGCCTCAGTTGGATCAACTCTGTGATTACCTTAAAGAAAAGAATTTGATCCAATGGTGCTTTAGAAATGATAAGAGAGTTTGGAATTCTTGGTGAATTAATGGTAAAGTTTAGCCTAAAGCTGTGTCCGAGTTTCGTACCATCTGAGAGAAATAAAGCCAATACCCTGATGTGGGTGAAAAAGAAATGGCTAGAGATGACTGACAACAAGCGAATTATAACGGAGACATGCTGCCAAGGCAATGCAGAAGTTAAGGAGTTGCATGACAGATATCACGTGAGGGGTGGGGGTTGATCAAACTTTGTTTTTTGATACAGAAGCTACATCCAGATGTCACTAGGGAGACCATTCAAAAAGTGGTCAGAGAATGAGACTGATGCCAATCCATCTGATTTCCTTCAGCTTTGCAACCACAATGGCAGATGAATCTGCTGGATGTGAAAGAGATTTATTCACCAAGTTGGATGATGGTTCTTCCAATTCATTTCCTGCTTGCCCAATATGAAATTACAAATAAGCAGGCGGCATAAAAAGCAGGAAGAGGGGAAGGAAGCAGCTTTTTGGGAGGATGATTTGTTGTTGCACTTGAACAACATTTTTTGTCTGGAAAGCTCAAGAAACAAACCAGTGGCAAGTGAAAGAGGAGCAGAAAGTCACAACGATGACAAATTTAGTAAAAGGGCTGGGTGAAATGACATTAATGTTCATGGCAAGGATAAAGGCAGCAATGGTGAGTTTAATATTTTAATTCTTGAGCACAAACTGCAAGTTATTTCAGCAGTCAACAACAAGCTCAAAGGTAAATTTTCACATGGTAAAGCCATTTACTAGTGATGGTAATGTTCTTGCATGGCTAAAAAAAAAGATGAGGTTAGTTGCTGAGCCTCAGAAAAATCACCAATTGATCAAACCTAATTTTATTGTTTATTGAGGGAGATGCTTTTGCACTCTCAAAATGAGTGAAGAGCAAAAGGATGCTGATCTGATTGAACATAAACTAAAAGTGTGCTTATGGAAGATGCCTTTCTGGTCTATGAAAAGCGAATCGTAATCAAATGAACTAGTGAATCAGTTATTGATACCAAGAACATTAGGAAGTTGGCTGGATTAGCAGGATTTGTCGAGAATGGTCTTGATTGATGGATTCATTTTCTAGAGTTTATTAACTCTTTGCAGGTTATTTAAAGACAGGAATTTTTTTAAAGATAATAATGTGATACAAGTCTTACTAATTAACCCCTAGCTGAGAGGAGAATACCTTTCCCAAGGGTATTTGCAAGTAAGTGAATGACCAACTGGAATTGAAACTCAGCTCTCCAATTAACAATTCTGAGTCATTATCCTTTACACCACCTGCACATCCAAGCTTAAAGTGTAACGAAAGACATGACTTAGCTCGGAATTCGAAACGAGCACAAACGTGTCTTGCCTGCAAAGTAATGACAAAAAAGAAATATGGCCACTATTGAAGACACAATTTATGTGTGCCTATCTTGTGCAAGACGAGACGATATTTGCACACATGCAAATTTAGGCCATCTTGGAATAGCATAAAAAGCAGGGTGCCAGCAGCACGGTGAGAAAAAAGTCATTCGGCAGACTGCGTATGTTAGAGTTGGACGTACGGATTGACAGACAAAGAGGAAGTTCAAGTAGGCGTGGCTGAGTTGGTGTCCGTTTCACAACTGCCCAGTGTAACGGCCGAGAAAGGGAGCCACGCAATCCATTTCCTTGAGGCGACTGAAGAAGAAAAAGAGCTGGCCTGCCAGCAAGCGTCACACTGCACTTTTTGACCCCACTCATTATCATTTTTTTTTCTACATAAAGCACCTGGTATTACCAAGGTACTGAGAAATATTAACATAGTTTAACTTCAGTGACTGTACAGGAACCAGTGTTTCAACATGATGTGTCTGTTAGCTTGGGAATGGTCTTGAACAGGTCATTAAGTTGGTATTTATTATCAGGTCAGCTCAACTGCAACTGCCCAGTGTTGAAAACATGGACAATTTGCTAGTGAGTGCTAGAATCTTGGTTGTTAATATGGCACATGAACTGGGTGCCACAGCAACGACAAAAGAAGGCCCAGTGCAACTTGGGAAATTCAGCGGATAGTGCTTTGGGTGTAAGGAACCTCAGCACATAATCTGAGATTGCAAAGCAACACCTCGGCAAGAACTAATCTGTTACAAATACAGTGAGTTAGGCCATATTGCTCAATATTGCTATCAGGGGAAAAAGAGGTGGGTTCTACTGCATTGGTAAGCTACTCTATCAAGTCAGCAATGGTGCGAGACAAGAGTGCATGAGTACTTGTGAATACTGGATGCATGACCAAACTAATAACACCAAAGCTAGCAGGCACCTGGAGTGGAAAGAGAACTGTAGCAGCATATGTAAGTAGGTATAGGTTCTAAACCAGTTAAAAAAGAAAAGAAAAAGGCAAATAACTCAAAATTGTTTTGGCATTACTGGCATGCATCACCAGACAAATTAAAATTTTTTTTTGTTTTAATAATAACTTTGCACAAAAAATCTTGGTGAAAAAAACAAAAAAAACTTGTGTGCCACAATCCATCTAATTTTTAGTTATATCAATATATACATACTATATTTAAAGATATATTTGACCACCACATCCATATTTTCTATTAAAAAAAAAATCTTCAAATCTTTGTCTATGATATTGAGATATTTGCTCGGTGAATATTTATCTAGATGTCACAAACTCCCAGTACTTGTACTTTGCTATACTTCATAATACTGTAACCATAAATGTACATTTGGTGAGTGATGGTATCATATGCTACCAAATATGGTAATATTCTTTAAGAATTTAGTATAGTTTACCCAATAGTAATAAGAAAAATTGATGTATACTGTATTACTACAGCACCAAAGATTTTTTTTAAAAGTAGATGGGTAATATGGTTAATATTATATATAGACAAATAAATGAATATACATACAAGACAGATCTCAATACACTCATTTTAGCCTCTTGCACCTTATGAAACTTGTTACAATTGAAGAGAGACAAACAATGGCTTTTGTAAAAGTTGGTTAAAAGTTTATTGGGAAGTGGGATTCATTTAGCACAAATTTGTTTAGATTTTTTTTTTTTTTTACAGAAAAATTAAAAAGTTCATTGATACACTAAATATTAATTCTACTCAATAAATTAACAATGTATAAAAAAATAAGAAAGAGCAATTTTGCAAAATTCAGTTTTATTCAGCCACTAACAAGTGAAATCAAAAGTTGATTAATTAATGGGTTACTCAGATTTGAATACTTGATAGACATTATTGGTTAACATCTTAACTCCTTTTCATTAACAGGTAATTTAACGCTGTGCCTTATATTTTGTACAACAGCAAGAGAGGATAAAAATTGATTTAGAAAATTAAATATATAACATAAAAATTCAAACAAACAATGAGACATTTATTTTAAAGAAATGATTGACTTTATAAATTTAAAAAAAAAAAAATACTTATATACAGGGTGCGATGGGTAAATTGTCGCCATTTTATATTTTTTTTTATTTTGCACATACATGTTGTTTGTTTTTGATTTTGTCAACTGCACAGTACAGTAGGGTCACTTGGGCACAGTCTGTGAGAAAAAGAGCACCATGGCACAAATCACTCCGCCAGTAATTTGGAAACAACATGCTGTAATACTTGGCATTTGTACTGGGAGCTCCAATACGGCCATTTCAGAGTGCTTGGGTGTCAATCTGAGGACAGTGCAGAGGATTCTAAAAGAGTTGGATGAGTCTGATGGCGATTACAAAGTTGGTTAGAGTGATCACTAGTGATGGCGATGTTATTCTTCCATTCATCTTCCCACAGGGCCACAGAACACAGAAGCCTACAAGTGCCTTGAGAAGGTAGTACTGTCCTTGGTCAAGAGGGTGGCTGCTAGAAGACCCTATGTCTGGCAACAGGACACTGCACCATGCCTTACAAGCAGAAGAAGCTAGTTATGGATGTCAGACAATTTTTGTGACCACATCATCCCTTACACCTGGTCCCCTAACTCCCCAGAGCAACCCTCTTGATTATTATGTGTGGAGCACAGTTGAGTGAGAGAACAACAAAACTTCTTGTAACACCAAAGATGAACTGAAAACAAGGATTATAGCAGTATTCACCAACTTAAACAAGGAGACTGTCCAAAAGAGCTGCAGGGGATTCTGAAGGTGTTTGAAGGTCAGAGTTGAAGCCAATGGTGATTTTATTGAATAAATTTACTCTTTAGTATTTCAAGATATTTTTGTTTAATTTCGATAAATATATCTGTTAAAATGAGATGTCAGCGTTGTTTTCATATTTTTGTAATTCTGATGACAATTTATGCATCGCACCCTGTACATATATAAGTGGCAGTGCTGAAAAGTTCTAAGCTTGACCACGAATGGATTCCAAAACAAATTCTGAGGTTTGGTTATTTGGTCAGATTTTAGAAAGTGGATCAGGCTGAAAACTTCAGCACTTCCTCATATAAAGAAAAATTTGTTCTTTTCCCCACAATATGTACACTTTAATATTTTTAGAATTTTTGAACCATTTTCATGACTAATCATTGTCAGAATTTCATAATTATTAACATCACTGAGTAAATTTCATTATTTTGTGTATTTTGATTAAATACCAAAATCATCAAATTTAATTACTAAGTAAAGGTATCTTGGAATTTTATTTGGGAGATAAATAAAGCAGAACCACATTATTATTCTGCTTGTTACTTAGTGCATATGTTTCTCTGCCAATACCTTATAAATAAAAGACTATTCAATCTTGACAGATTTTTTCAGAGAGGAAAAAAAAAACACTCTGCCAATACCTTATGAATAATGGACAATTCTGTTTTGATCTTGAGGAAAGACATCAGAAATGCTGTTGGTTTCAAGAAAAGAAACAACAGGAGGGAAGATTGAGGAGGTGATAACTATTGTTTAAAATTTCAGTGAAATGGAAAACTTGTAAATTTCAAATTTTTCATTTGTACCCCCTTATTTCTTTAAATAAAGATCTGTATTCCTACTTATGATTGTTATTGCAATATTTGGTGTTTGACGCCCTATTTTCAAACAAGTCAAAGAGAACAAAAAGAATGGAAACGTCTGAATTCTACCTTTCTTAACTGAAATTATCTCCCCTTATACGAAATAATTTTTATAGATCAGTTGTGGGTGGAGTAGATCTGTTGGTCATAAATATGTTTTTTTTTATAAATATTTTTATTAAGGGGAAAGCCATCCTTTTGTTACAGTTTTTTTCTTTTGAAGATACAAAGGTTCAAGTTTGTCATTTTTTTAATGAAATATTTTCAATACCTGAACCTGTAGAAATTTCAGTTTTGACAACTAAAATACTCATGTATATTTCTGTAATTAATGAGAGAATAGGAATATTATATATATATATATATATTAAATAAAAATTTGCAAATGATAAAGAAAAATAATTAAGTGCTGGAAATAAAATAAAATAAAATTGTGGGGAGATATTGCAAAATTAAATAAGAGCAGATGGGGGGATATTTCAAAATAAATCAAGATATGGCAGGGAGATATCAAGACAAATTCACTAAGACATTTTGATTGCAGAAGCTTCTAAGGATTTGGGTGAGCAGGAATTACCAAGTCCCATCATGTTTGTAGTATTAAAATAAAACAGTTTATTGCTTTTTTCTTCTCTTGAACACTAAAAAATTTGCTCACTCAAATGGTGTTATTAAAGTCAATGAAAGCTGTGATGTATTTGCTTAATAGTCCTACAAAAGCAGTTATATAAATAACCATTAGTCGGTCTAGTTTGAATCTTGTATCAGTTAATAGGTAATGTTTTCTAGTTAATATGATGTACATTTTCTAAATATCACTAATTATGTAAAAAAAAACAAACCCAAAAAACATAAGTAACTTGTGTTTTTGTATAAATTTGTTTTAGATAAATTCCATGATAAACTAATTTATTTGCTCAATGAAACTGACTTCAAAAGTCACAGAATTATATATATATATATATATTAAAAAGAAATTATTTTAAATGATAGTTATACTTTAAAAGAACAAGTTAATCCTAAATTTATTTCACAATTTTTACCAGTTTTAAAGTAAATTTAAACTCAATTTGTGAGATATTTCAACACTAAAACAGACTATAATATGAAATTAATATCTTGGTAAGATTATGCTTAGGCTATGTGATAAAAGGTATTTCTTTAATCATGAATTTCTATTTTTGGTCTTTTCTATGGAAAATTGAATGCTAGAAAATATTTATCATTGTTGACCCAGGATAATCACAGGAGAGATTTGAGATGGTTTTTAATTTCAATGCTATGCATTGTTCTCAATACATACATCATATATCAGTCAAGTGCCATAAGTGATACATGCTTGGGTGATCATGTCTGCCTTCATTCATAACTGACTAAGGATTTTATGCAGTAGGTTGCCTTTACTTTCTGCAGTAGACTGGTTGCCAACAAAGTCTGTCCTGCTATTTAACCCATAGCTGGGAGGAGAAGAGATAGATTCATACCTTCCCTAGGTGTATTTGTGTGTAAGTGAATATAATGAACCTAACTGGAATTCGAATTCTGCTCAACAAGTTTTCATTCTGAGCTGATATCCATTAATTACACCACACACACATATATATATATCTCCGATGCGATGAGAACGAAAGTAATATATAAATTCCAACGTTCGCAGCGTTAATTAAAAAAAGAGCTCGATACAGATAGTAGAGCGATAATTATTTATTTATTATAATTTTATCATATAGACAAAACCATTTTACTCACTACAAAGATGCAACTTGGTTTCAGTGCATTTCAACTGCACATCTACGGGTGAGGGTTGAAAATCGACCCTCACCCGTAGATGTGCAGTTGAAATGCACTGAAACCAAGTTGCATCTTTGTAGTGAGTAAAATGGTTTTGTCTATATGATAAAATTATAATAAATAAATAAATATATATATATATATATATATATATAATACAAAAAGAATTAACATTGTAAATTTTATCATTTTGTTAAGGGTTTTTTATACACAAGTCCTCATTATTTTGCCATCTTTCTCAATATCCTTATAAAAATGGATCAGCAGTTTTATAGGAATTTAAAGAATTTAGCTAAGCCAGTGTTCGTGAATATCAAACTAAACCTAAAAAGCAACAAAACCTGGACATTGATTCATAGCAGTAATGGCCAGAGTATAAAAATGACCATTTAAAAAAAAAAAAAAAAATTGTTCCCAGAAATCAAATTTTGAGGAAATACTCATAATCTCTTAGTTGGTCAACAAAACCAGCATTTGGATGAACCACTGGTCGCTTGCCCTTAACATACCAAAAACCATCTGAAAAGGACATTTTCTCTGTCTTCATAAGGTATCCGATTATGATAGATGCTGCCCTTGAGATGCCTGCATTGCAGTGGACAAGAACACAGCCAGACTTTCGACCTTCATCAATAAACTTAAATGCTTCATCAAACACTACAGTGATGTTGCTATCAGGCAGATCATAAAGTTTGATTGATTTGTAGGTGAATTTGTCAGGATAAAGATTCTCAACACCAGTAGCAACATTCAGGATATGAGTGACACTGTATTTTTCAAGGGTTTCTAGAGATTGTGCAACATCTTGTGAGCCTACAAAAGAAACAATTAAAACAAATTATTCAGTAATTAACAATGAAACAAGAGATGTCTATTATGGTCATTACAGCACAAGGCCAGGATAATTGAGCTCTAAACAAGTTAAAAGAGCTTACTAGAAAACCAAGACTGAAACAAATATACAATTGGGTATAGTGCTTTCATTTGGTATAAAGACATTAAAACAGAATATTTATGAGGATCAAATTAACAACACTGGTGAACAAGTTCAAGAAATGAACTTATTAGCCATTGTGTCAAACAATGGAGAGTCCAACACTCACTCCCTTACATTCTGTACATGCCCCCCTACATAGAGTATAGGATCATAGCCTCAATGCTTCTGTTGCTTCTATGTCTTTCATAGCAAGTAGGTTTTTATGAGAAGAGTTGCTAGCCATATTTCCTACCAGTTTTGAATTCAGAATTGTCCTTCTCTTAGGCTGGCTGCCAACCAAGATGGAAGAGTCCAGTCTGCCCTATTTAATCCATAAATGGTGGGACAAGAGATGAAATCATACTTTTCCAAAGGGTATTTTCATGAAAGTGAATGTAACAAACTAAACTGGAATTCAAACTTGACTTGCTAATTTCTTGTTCTGAGCTGCTAATCATTCTACCACTTGTGTATCTATAGAACCCGAAAACACAAATGCAATGATTTAGATTCTTCCCAGTACTCACTGCTTTTGCATAATTTTGGAAGGATCAATATTGTCACAAGCAGATGAGTGACTGCAACTGGATGTATCGTATCTTATTAGTGCTTGGTGTGCTGTAAGAAGTAGAAGAATCCCTGCACTTGCAATCATTTGTAGGGTCATTGTTAGAAATGAGTGACGTTTTTTTTTAATAAACAAAAGATCAAGGTTGCTTCTTTCCTGAAACTCAACACAAGAATGACATTTTTTTTTTACTATTACAGAATTCTTATATATATATACCCAAATAAATAAATAAATAATAAACAAATTAACAAACCATTCCCACCAAAAGAACTGTTAGAATAGACTAACCACAATGCATCAACAACTCGTATATATAGTCAAGAAAAAACAAAGCGCATGTGGCCTGATGATTGTGTTTAGCATGAAAGTGTGTCGACTTTTATATTTACATACACTATCTCTGATATTGAGCACTTTATCCCATAAATATAGCATACTTTAAAACTATATTTTTTTCATATATATATATATATATATATATATTTCATTAAAAACGACTGACAAGGTGCTTTTATTTAGTTTTTTATATAATTTCTCGTGCGATCTAATAAAGTTTTTCTTGTCAGAGGATAAATTATATAAAAATTGTCCGAATGTTCTTTTCCGAGCGCTTTCGGCTGTACTTTTAGCCATTATCAAGGATTATATTTCAACTGTTAGAATTAGAAATAGTTTGTGTGTGTTTTATAAAGTGATTCATTTTTTTTGTTTCAAAACACGGTCAAGATATTATGTCCATGTTCAAAGTTAATATTATTAAGGGTTGGTTTGTTTAATTTTATAAGTAAGGCTTCCATTATTTTTAGCCTTTTTTTGCAAGTGGATGATGCTATTATATTAGTGTTGTCGACAAGTATATTCCGAATAGTGTCCGGTAGGTCTCCATGAATATTTAAATGAGATCTAATTGAGCTATTGTCAGAAAGGTGTAGGGTTAATCTGCGTGTTAAACGATTTGTAGTGTGGCCTATATAATTATTTACGAAAGTTGATTCTTGAGGAATACAATTCCTTAATGGACATTTGAATTCGTAAATAATATTTGCTTGTAGGAGGTGAATTATTATTTTTAACTATAAGGTTACAAGTTTTAAATTTTTTATAATAAATAATTAATCTAATTTTTTTGCTATTATCAACTGGTGCTATGTATTTTTTTATAATGTTATTCATTCGGCATTCATCCTGTTTGTAGTTATCGTCCATTTGATTTTTATAAAAAATATTAATATTATTGTTTATGTTTCGATTCTCGCCGTTGCTATTAGTTACTTTGGACAAGAAACACCTAATGTGGAAATCCAACAATTGATTAGGAAATCCGTTATTGATCAGCGTTTGCTTTATATTTTTTAATTCATTAAAGAAAAGCGTGCGTGAAGATGAGTTCTCGTGCGCTCGCGTGAGGAAATTCTTAATAACACCTATTTTATACCTAAGAGGGCATTCGCTAGAGAAATTAAGATGACAAGAGTCTTTGCTAGTTGTTTTTTTATAAACAGAAGTTTTAAAAGTATTATTACTAAAATCGACGAGAACATCTAAGAAAGGAAGTTTATTTTTTTCACTAATTTCATAAGTAAAATTTAGGACAGAGTTTTGTTGAAATGTAGTTTTCAGATTTTCTATTTCTTTCTTATTATCAGCCAAAATAAAAATATCGTCAACATAAGGAACGTATATTTTAGGTTTAACAACTTTAGTAAAAATCTTGTTTTCGATATAGGCCATATAATAATTAGAGAAGCACGGCCCGAGAGGGCTTCCCATACTTACTCCATCAGTTTGTGTGTAGATAGTACCATTATGGCTATAAAAAGGTACTTTAGTAGTGCATGCAAGCAGTAGTTTCCTTAAAATATTGGATTGGATTGATGGAGGTGGAATTGAATTATTTTTATACACAGAATTAATGATAATATCGATAGTTTCAGAGACGGGAACATTTGTAAATAAATTTTCTACGTCAAGTGACGCAAGAATGCCTTGGTTTGTTTGTAATTTTGTGTTTTTAAGAATTTGGATAATGGCTAAAAGTACAGCCGAAAGCGCTCGGAAAAGAACATTCGGACAATTTTTATATAATTTATCCTCTGAAAAGAAAAACTTTATTAGATCGCACGAGAAATTATATAAAAAACTAAATAAAAGCACCTTGTCAGTCGTTTTTAATGAAATGTGCTTGAAAGAAGGATTGCTGCCTAAATACACAAATATATATATATATATATATATATATATATATGGGTGTGTGTGAGCACTGAGGTTAACACCAAGTGGTGATAGGGTTTCATGCTTGAATGCAAACTTCAGTCCATGTGTTGTTTTGGCTCAACTATTTATATATGCTGGTCAATGGTGTATTATGGGTAGTAAGGTCTATTGTATTATCCTAATAGTTATTGGGTAGGTGGTAATGGTTATGCTTCACATTATTTTATAGGCTACTGAGTAGGAATAATTGTGGATTGAAATGTAGTTATTCCTAGCTATTTTATAGTGTTAACTCTTTGCTTATTATTCATTACTTATTTCTTGTTGATTATTATTATTATTATTATTGTATTTACATATGCATTTGTAATTTCTTAATTTGTTTGTTTATTTAGGCTTTTTTACAGTATTTACATTAGGCGTTTTTGTTTATTTTTTCCTAAGAATTTGTTATCTTATTGCTTAGTTTAAGGTATTGGCTTTGTCTAAAGTATGTTACATTATCTGCATTGTATATAGTGTAAATATTTGCATTTATCATTATGGCATTTTACAAGATATTTGGTTTTAGTTTTTTATTTTTACATAATGTAGTAAAATTTTTTCATGTCTGATAAATTCTGATTATAGCTATTTTCTTCTCCAGACAGAGTTTACAGTTTTTAAATTTATTGTTGTAGGATGATGCTGTTTTTTTTATTTTCCATGATATTTTTTATGTAATTTGGTTTTTGTTTTTAATTTCTCATATATGTTTAAAAAGCATTGTTCTGTTGGGATATTTTCTTTATTAGTAAAGGATATTTTGTGTAGTTTCTGTTTTAAGAGATCTTCAGTTACTGCTATGTATACTTTTTCTTTGTTATCTGCTGATTTTAAAGTGGCTTAGTATATTACATTGTTTTGCAAGCAGTTGTCATTTAAGAGACATTCATTCTTTACTCTGTAGTTACAAGCAGGTTTGGTTTGTGTAAGTGGTTTGTTGGTTATGTAACTGTTGTGCTTTTTCTTATTTGTGTCATGTTCTCAGTGCAATTTTTACTATGTTTCTATTTAATATTTTGTGAAAGGTGCTAAATGGGGGGGGGGGGGGTGTATGCATGTATAAATATTTTTCCTACATATGTTTTTACATTTTTGTTGCATAGTCGATTAAACCACGATGTTTCCTTTTCCTGCTGGCTTTTTTGTGCTGTGTAGTATGTATGTGAGTGTTGTTGAAAATTCACTATCTTTTAAGGCCATTTCATAATTTTTTTTTGCTTCATTGAAGATGGTTAATTGATTGTGGGATTTGCTTGATTATCGTAGGTAAGTGGTTGGAAGATGTGTGCATGTAAAAACTGGTTTGTCATAAAGTTTTTCATTTTCACTTCTAGCAGACCTGCAGTCATTGATGATGACCAAATTGATACATTGATTAAAAATAATCCAGGTCATATGACACTGGACATCACATAGTCCATTGTAGTGATTCATGTAGCCAAGGAGTTTAAAAATGCCTTACAATGCTCATATGAGTTATTTGAGCATTGTAAGATATTTTAAAACCATTGGATACCTGAATCACTACAATGTTTGATTGTCACAAGATTTAATGGTAAAACTTCAATGTATCACATTTCCACCTGCAATTCTCTGCTAAAATCCAACAGAAACAACCCCTTTTTAAAATAATGATCACAGGTGATGAAAAATAGGTTGTTTACAACAATATGGAACAATAAAAAGATCCTGGGAAAAAGAAAAGGGCAATTTTTTCAATTTTCCTTTCTAACCTTTTATTTGAAATATTGTGGAATGTCAGCATCTTAATTATGTCATTATTTTCTCTTCAAGTTACATGTGATATCCATTTTAGTTATTTCTGAAAGTCCTCAAGTGATGTGGCTTCTGTTATTTGGTACAGTTCTTTGTGATTCTATAGCACCAAGACACACAGGCCTCACTCATTTAAAACTATTGATCTAAGAAAGTGATTGTATACAGCTGACAGTTTAGATATTACTGAACAGTTTTGGTATCTGTATGAAAGTCTTGATCTTATGAGGCTAATCTTTTCAAAACCAGTCTGAAGAGGGGGATGTTCAAGTGATCTATTTTTTTAAGTTTCCTTAACAGTACAGTGAGATAGTGGTGGTGGTGGGGGTCTTGATTTGATTCTCTTTAGAAATTTATTCAGTATTATTTACATATATTTTCTTTGTTAGTGTTCGGGATAAAATTTTAAAATTAAATTTTGAAGAGGAACAAAATAAAATAATCAAAAGCAAACATTCTACTAATGAGTTTCATTTTTTCTATAAAGAGATATTTTTCTCATATATGTGTAAGACATCAGTTTCCAGGCAAGTCTCCAAGGCTGTACATGACATTCCCTGAGATAAGTATGAAAGTCTATCAATTTTTAAAAAATTGCAAGTATGCCCTCAGCTAAAATTGGATAGTCATTATTTTTCACCTTTAATAAATAGGATAAAATGACTTATTTTTCTGATTCTGGAAAAGTGACAAAAAAAAGTCAGAAACTAAAAAGATTTTAGGAATGTTATGCATAAGTAATGAAGGTTATGTAAAAATTTGTGTCACCTCATGAGACATATTTACTAATTATCCTTACTATAGAATAAAGGAGTCTTCATACATTCCATGTTAATAGTCTTCCATGTTAATAGAGTCTTCATACATTCCATGTTAATAGAGTCCCTTTAAAAAAATCTCCAGCTTTTTAGATATTGATTGATTTGTTTTTTTTACAGCTTATCAACCTTTTGCCAAAACATATTTTTTTGATTTTAAGACTATTTTTATTTTGACAAGCAAATATTGCATTAACAATTATTTTTGGAAACAGCAATGATTTTTCCATATATCAATCCTACTATTCAACACATAGCTGATGGGGAGATGAGATAAATTCATACCTTTCTGAAGGGTGAATGTAATGAACTCAACCAGAATTCAAACTTAATTCTCAGATTTCTCATTCGGAGTTACTAGCCATTAAACCACCTGCACCTCCACCCTCTTTTTGGATAATTTTTTTCAGAATTTAAGATGACATAAGATAACATTAGCTCGAGAAGGTGCAATGAGTCAATCGCTTGGAGGTTAGCATCAGCCATGTTGATGAAAAGGCAAAAAGGGGTCTCTCAGATGATTAATAGAGAGCAATTTTGTTTTGAAAGTGTTCAAATTAAAAAGCCATTCTTTGCCCCAGTTAACAACAGAATGCAAGTCATTTTTGAAACCAGCACCTAATTTGAATAGGTCCAGTTTTTTTTTTATAGAAACTAATTTACCTATCGCATTTAAAAAAAATAAAATTAAAAAAATAGACAGCACTATTTAAGTTTTTAATATTTTACAAGTAGAATACAACTGCAAATTACATTCATCTGTGAGCTAACACCAATAATCTGGGAGTTGAAAGCAATTTAAGATAAATGAATTCAGGCATTTTATTCATCAAGTTTAAAATCACAGAAAATTTTATTTCTGCTATATTAGCAGATGAGTTGACTATATATAGACAAACTTTTTCTAGTGACCTATCTGGGGTGAAGTAAAATGCTTGTGGTTTGTAGAACATTAAATTTATTTAGAAACTGTAAGAAATTTCTTTCCAAACAGAAAAGTTTTACACAAAAAAATTTATCAACTGAAATGCAGACAGCTACCTAATAACATTTAGTTCCTCCCCATAATGACCCCTATGCAACATGGTATGGAGCCTACAAGAATATGGTATGGAATTATATGAGCATTTTATATAGTTCTACAGAAGGATGCTAAGAATACCCTAGACAGAACATGTGAGCAATGAGGAAGTTTTAAGGAAAGTGAAACCAAAAAGGAAACTTGTGCTTAGAATAAAAAAAAAATTAAAAAAAATCAGTTGAAATTTCTGAGACAAATAGTGAGGAAAGAAGACTCTGAGAATTTGACACTCACAAGCAAGAAAGAAAGCATGAGTAACCTACCTAACAAGCTTGTTTAAACGGATGGCAGAACATGGACTGAAAAGAATAGAAAAGAGACAAAGCTTTCTTAGAACTATGAAGGATAGGAAGCTGTGGTAACCATTATTGCCTATGTCCTGAAGGGACATTGCACATACTAAAGAAGGGATTGTTGATTCTCATCAACCCCGCTCCCACCCACAGATACCAGTCCTACTATCTAACCCATAAATGGGTTGAGAGAAATTCATGATTTCCTGAATAAGTAAATGTAACAAACTTGACCGGAATTTGAACTTGGTTTTCTGTTTTCCCATTTGGAGCCACTACACATTATATCCCCTGCACATCCTCTATGGCAAAAGAAAAAAAACGACCATAATTGCAATAAGCAATAGGAAATTGCTCAGTTGAAGAAGTTTTAAAAATAATGTAGTGGAAAAGAAGTAATACTTATAAATAATGCAGAGTGCTAAAGCCTGCAACGACTTTTCTCTTGATATATTAAATTGTAGGGCTTAAAGGTGTATATATTCAATAGTACATCTTACTAGTTTAGAATAGCAAACATTAATTTGTATATTTTAATAATGGAAAAAAAATGCTCTGAAAACAAAAAACATTTTTTCTGTGGATGTTGTCTGCACATCAAAGTCAATGTTTGGCATCAAACACAAGCAATGTTTTGAAATTTTCTTTCATCATCCTCTAACAGATCTTGTAGAACACAGTGGAATTAATTTCAAGGTGGTTTTAGCACAATCCATGCCATACAGTTATGTCTCAGAGCTCCCACTAGTCAGACAAGATTCTGCTGCTCATTAATTTTCTTTATAATTTTATTTTATTTTGAATACTATTTTTAATATTTAAACCTTATTTTTTAGTAGATACCTGTATTTGAGTTGATGCTCTGTTTATTTATTAAAAAGTATATTTATTTATTTAATCGACAAGCCTGGAAAATCCATTTCTAAAATTCCTTTGTTTACGTCAAGATACAAAACTGAGCAGAGATGTATATTTCAAGAATGGGGAAAAATCTGTGTTTAACAGCACTATTCGGGCTTTGCTTGGCTAAGGGTTCGCTGTAGCTAAGAGGTCGAAGCACAACAGATCTAACGACGGTTTCCTGTAGGGGGACACAGGTTCTAATCCTGCCAGGTAGTGCATAATTTTTTTAATAAGATTTCTTGAATATTCAGTTCGGTTGATGTAAATAAAAAATATATCAGATTAATAAATTAAAAAATCCATTCCTAAAATTCTTTTGAATATTATAAATATGTTAAGAGCTGCAAATTCTTGTATGGATAGCAATAGATTTGTTAACTCCATATATACCTATACTACCATTCTAAAATTTGAAAATTCTCAAATGTCTGGTCTTTTTTACCAGATTAGAGATTGTGTATCTGCATAATACTGGTAATGCTTCAGCTCAGAATTTCAAGACAATTATTGATTAACAAAACTCTAAAATTTAGTAATGTTGTCAGTAATTACAGTCAGACACCAATGTTCTCAAATTTGTTTTCACTATCACAATGTTTCAGCTATTGTTCTCTTCTTCAGGTGTCTCTTGATCCAAATAAGATTCAGGGAATGAATTTCAAACTGAACCCTTTATTTCATCTATGGAGATGAACTGTTCTTGTTTGGCTGACCATATCTAATTTTTTTTTTTTTTTAGTTCAACTCTTTAGTACTTTTTAGTTACTAGTCCTTTTTCTGAGTGAGTTTGTACTACCCAGCACTGGAATTGAACTCACAATATGCTGCCAAATTTATGACTGTAAATAATAACTCCTAATTTCAAAAATTCAGACAGAAATTAATGCTGTCAGGTTTTTTGAAACAAGATTTCAGATAAGTTTAATGTACCTGCAGTAGTTTGTCGATTTTCAACTTTGTTATTTACATGAAAAACCTTGTTAAAAGAAATATTCTTTCTTATACTCATTCTCTTTCTTAGATATTTTCAGTTTGGCAGAAAACAAACTCTTAGTAGGTAAATACTGGCTGTGGCAGACCTATTTCAAATTATTTTTTTTTCTCCATTCTTCAAAAAAATCATTAATGGATATGTGGGTAGGAAAATAACTTATAACAATGTGGTGAAACTAATATAAAAAGAGAAATCTCTCTTGCAAGAATACTGAAAATATTATACCTATTATGAACATATAGAAAAGTACAAACCTATTATGGGTAGTAAGGTAATTTGATAAAATATTTTGAGAAAATGGATATGAACTAACATAATTGATATATAAATGATATCAAGTTATTCATAATGTATTTTTATAGTAAAGAATTTACGATGTTTTTCTTTAATCGTTAAAAAGAAAGAAAAGAAAAAGAAAAAAGTTTTCTGTGGACTTTCTTTATTAAATTAAAAGACACTATTACCTACCCAAGATAAGGCCTGATCGGATTTCACCAACCTGCAAATCTCGTCTGAGATCACCAACAAATCCCCAACGGGACTGGTTCATGTTGGTCTCAACAATTCGTCCTCTGTCATCCTTTTTCTCAATCAAAATTTGACCACCAGGGGTTGTGATACGTGTCTCCGTTTTCTTCAGCTTGCCTTTGTTGAATGCCTTTACCTCATTATTTAAACTATCCATATTTAAATCTGAAAAAGATTTTTAAAAATGATGAACATATCTGATGGAAGTATATATATATATATATATATTTTACTAGCATCTAAATTGGATGAATGTTTATTAAACATATAATTTTTACAAGTAAAACAAATTCATGTGTTTAATTTTTTTAGGGTTTTAATGTCCCTTACTTCAGATTATAATTCCTTAGAATTGGGGGGGGGGGGCTTGCTGTCTATTACCAAGACAAATTAAATTTTTTAAAAAATTACAAAACTAAACCAAATATGCCGATTTCAAATGAACTAAGAATTGCCCTAAAACCTCAGGTTTAGAGATATACCCATAGCATATTTATAGAAGGTAAATTATATCATTACTATATTATTAATGTATATATCATAACTTGAAGCAAGAGAAATGTGTATTTACCAATAACAGCTAAGAATACCATGGACATAGCATATGAACAATGAGGATTGATTTTCTATGGTTTATCAACCCTTTGCAGGTTATTTAAAGCCATAAAATATTTTTAGATTGTAAGAAATTTTTTTTTGAGATAATAATTCCAACGGGAATTGGAACTCAGCTCTCTGATTAACAATTTTGAGCCATTATCCATTACAGCACCAGCACATCCAAGTTTACAGCACCTGGAGCAATGAAGAAGACTTAAAGAAGAAACTTATCAGGCATTTCCTTGATACGTTTTGGGTAAAATTCTGCAGGTTTTGATGTGAAAACATTTCAACAAACGCTTTAATTTCGTTTTTAGAAAAAGTTTTCCTCATCAAAGCATTTTACAGTGATCGAAAAAGGTAATAATTGGTTGGTGTAAGGCCAGGTGAATATAGAAGATGGAGTAAAGCAGATCAACCAAGTCCCGAAGTCATCCCCACCATGTTATTCTTGCTATATGTGAAGTTGCATTGTCTTGGATGAGAGCATTTATCATTTAATCCACTGTGTATGCTGCCACTGTTGTGCAAAATCTTAGCTATGTTAGTGTACTCTAAATTTATTCTTAACTACCATGGCTGATTTGTAGTTAGGATGGTACATTTGTCATTACAACCGATTCCCCAAAACAGAAATTACTTATAACTCAACCTAATATTCTTGCTCTGTATGCAGCCCTGCGTTATCATGGAGAACATTTTTGATTTAATCCACTGTGTATGCTGCCACTGCTGTGCAAAACCTTAGCTATGTTAGTGTACTCTAAATTTATTCTTAACTGCCACATATAATTATTAGTTAGGGTGACACATTTGTTATTGCAATTGGTTCCCCCACAAAAAAAAAAAATTACTCATAACTCAAACTAATATAAAATACTGAGCTTATTTTTGAAATCTTGAAAAATGTTGAAGACCAAGCTCTTGTTTGTGCATTAAGTTAGTCTCTCATTGTAAGAGACAGCTGTAATCATGTTAATACAATACTAAATCTTTGTAAAATAATTGTTTATTCACTTCTGGTCTCCATCAAATTAATGTCAGCTGTGTAGGCTATGTGGTTTGGAGGACTTTCTTTGAAAATGTGAGGGATTCTGATAGGTCAGGCATTTATATAACTTCTTGTCATCCATCAATATTATCCTAAGTTCAGCTGGGTTCACACCCCGTTTATGTTGGTACATTCACTGATATCCTCTGAGGCCCAATTCTGTACTTAGTTCTTTTGACTTTCTAGGATGATACTGAGTACACAGCTTACTTTGGTATTTCAGAGTGAATAGAGTACATATTGGAGTCACCACAAATCAACTTTTTAGATGAAAGGTTCCAGATGATTAGATTCAGACATCTGGTGTTTCCTGGTAGGAGTCACATACTTTGCTCAATGTTTAAGTTTAATTGGCCTTGACATCTTGATTCTGTTGCAGATATGTCCTGAGAGAAACTTAGGGTGTTCAGATCCATTAGAAAAGAACTGCGATGAAAATGTTTAGTGCATTGGCTACATTAAAAATAAATGTGTATGGTTTCTTATGAGAATATTTTATAATACATGAAATAAGGGTGGTAAAAAAAGATACATGCACAAAACAACAGAGACTGATTAATTTTCAATACAAGATAGCATTTATTAAAACATAATTAACAAAAAGAAACTTTAAATCAAGTTTCTTTTCCTAGAATACACAATAAAATTTCTTTTCCTGCATACACAATAAAATGTTAATGAATGTATTTGAGTATGACTTGTCTGAGTAAGTATGCTTGTGGGTGAAGCATCCACAGCCCTTTTTGCTTCAGTGTGAAAAAGTTCATGTTACACACTTTGAAAGGACGAAAACCAGAAGAGAGTTACTTTATGGGTTCAAGTTGTTTTTATACCCTCAGGGCTGCTGCTGATACTATGTAGATTAAATTACTACAAATGCAAGAAGTGCATTTTACAAGAAATCCCATTCTTGTATATGCTGTTAGCATGTCTTTTATACAATCAACAGTTTTCAGCTCTTGAGACATAATAATGTTCAGTTCAACACAAACAAATTGCATACTACCAGCTTAAGTAGATATTAATATGCTTATTAATATATTTACTTTGAACATAAATATTTTATGCACGTATCTCAAAAACCCGTTATGCTAAGATGATTCAGAGTAAAGATTCAGTTGATTTACTTGTACATCAACATTTACCTAGGTAGCAAGCAAAATGTTTTATATAAAACAATTTTACCAAACATATGACTAAAGTCCTGAAATTCTAGAAGTCTCAATACAAATTCACAATCAGTATACTTGATGGAATCTAAAACAATTGCTTTTACCACAGTAGATAAATTACTTCCTCAGCATTATTGTTCAACATGACTTGTATTAATTTCAGTAAATAATAAAATTCAATACAAATTTTATTATTTTTTTTCGAATCAGTATACTTGATTGGAGGAGGCACAGTGGAGTAATGGATAGTGGCTCAGATTGAGGAATTGGAGAGCAGAGTTCGAATTCCAGTAGAATCCATTACATTCACTTACATGCAAATACCCTAGGGAAAAGTATGAATCCACTTCTTCTCCCCCCAGCTATTGGTAAATAGCAGGACAGACCAGGTTCTATAGCTTTGGATGGCAGGTTCTATAGCTTTGGATGGCAAATGGTCTACTGCAGAAAGAAATGGCAACCTACTGTGGGAAAAAACTGCCTCATCAGTCATGTATCAAAAGATACATTATCGCCTAAGCGTGTATCATGCATGGCACATAACTGACTGATACTTGATTGAATTTAAAACATATTTTTACCACAGTAGATAAATTTCATACTCAGCGTTAATGTTTAAAATGACTTGTATTAACTATATAACGTTTATAAGAAATTTCTATACAGTGAATTGGTGGAAGGAAAAAGGCCAGTATACGTTAAAATTGTAGTATAAAATTGAATAAAGAACACTGAAGATGGCCAACATCATGCAAAATGAGTGGAAAATCTGAGCTCTGGATCATTCAGCCTGGAGGAAAAGCAGTGCACAATGGTAAGAGACTTCGAACAGAATTTTGTTACACACAAAAAAACCTGAGAGAGGTTTTTGTAAGGTGTTTGGTGTTAATTTCTCTGGAAATATTGCTATGAAATTTGATCTAATGAATAGGGTTTTGTTTGTCTATGAAGGGCAGTCCTCAAAAATCATCAAAAACATCACACACAACGAGAAGTCATTCATTATATTATACAGCATTTATATAACTACTGAAAAAGATATCTGATGTTGCCATATCTGCACAAGAGAATGTAAGACCCTAGCAGGACTAAATAGCCACGTCCCCATGACCCATATTTGAGAATGGATCAATCCATGACATTGCTTGAAATTGAGTTACAGTAATCAAATATCAAAATGGTGGCTTGCTGTGGGACAATGGCTATCAAGCTAATTAATAAAACTTATTATTGCAAGTTTAATCCAGACACTTATTGCTTTATATTGTACTACATTAAACTTAAAATACAAAGTATTTGTGAAACAAGAGTTAAAAAGCTAATCATTTAGACTATTACTTTTCTAATCAGTTTGATCCTCATTGAGAGCCCAACATTTATAGCTTTACATGGTACTACAATGATTAGTAGTCTGGATGACAGTTATCATTATAATTGGTTACCCAAAATGGAAATTACTTATGGCTCAAACTAATAGGCTCACTTCTTGTCTTTCTTTTTAAATATCTTGAGAAATGTTCGAGAACCTTGCTCTTGTTTGTGTATTAAGCTAGCCTCTCATTGTAGGAGACAGCTGTAATCATGTAATGTTATATTAGTAATGTCTAAATCAATAGGTTATTTCAATGTGAAACAATGGTTAGTAAGCCAAATACCCAGGCAGTTACGACTCTATTGAGTTCAATCATACAAACTTGAAAAATCAGATCATTATTGGGTGGACATAAATGTAACTCTGCTCTGTCTGGCTTTAAAACCTTCCTGCTCATCTGACAATAGTTTTTCAGTCTTGGATTTCAGATGGCTGTGGATAATACAGAGCATGAACTTGCTGGAGTGGCTTATTGTTCTATAATTCTGGTATTGCTTGAGTTTACCCTTCTTTGGTAGGGGTATCACCAGTGACTGTGGCATAGAGATGTTAGGGCCTTGACAGTTTCTTCACCAGTTCAGAAGGTACGTTATCCACTCCAGGTGACTTGCCAGGTTTCAGACTGCTTACTGCAGCTTCTAGCTCTGCCTTCAATATTTGCGAACTGTATTCATTCACATTCTGTTGGGTACAGGTACGGATAGAGCACATTGGAACAAATCTTCAAATGTAGGGTTCTCATCCAGAAATATCTGCAAAACCAGAGGGACCTGTTTCACAATTTCATTGATTTCAAGAAAGCATTTTATTGGGTATGACACATCCTCAGAAGTTTCAACATAGAAGGGCTCATACAAATCAACCAAGTTCTCTATAACCATGGCACCAATGCAGTTCTCTTGAGTAACCAAGTGGGAGATTTCTTCCAGACAACTATCAGTGTTAGACAGGAATATCTACTCTCTATAACACTCTTCAACTCGTTTCTGGAGAGAATTATGCAGGAAACTCCCCATGACCACAACACTTCTATCAGTGGTAGACCTGTCTGCAACCTATTTACATTATTCGGACTATTGTCCTCATCTTTATTGCCATATTTATCACATTGTTTTGGCTGTTGTACACTCCGGCCTTCTTCAGGTGGTTGGGATGTCGAACTGAACCCTTTAGTTCGCTCACTGGGATAGACTGTTCTACTTCCACGTGCCATGTCTAAAAGTCAAGGACACATGGCACAGTGGATAAAGGCATTAGTTACATCCAGTGATAGGACCCAAAGAGTGTGAGTTCAATACATGGTTAAGGCAGTGGAGAACTTGGAGAGGAGAATTAACAAGAGATAACTGATAACCGACATCCATTAGACATGGCTTGTGGAAATAGAAAAGTCTACCCCAGTGAGTGAAATAAAGGGTCAGTTTGATATTCCAACCACCTGAAGAAGGCCGGAGCATACAATGGCCGAAACGTTGTAATAAATATGGCGACAAAGATGAGGACAATAGCCCGAATAATGTAAATAGTGAGAATTGACAGAGTTTCCAATAAACAATAACAAAAGAAAGAAAATGAACAGGGCAAAATAATACTCAGCAAACTATATATATATATATATATATATATATATATATATATATATATATGCATGTCAAAACTAGGCAAAGCAATAGTGATAAGGCAAAAAGTTCACAAAGTAAGAATGGTATTAACATTAAAAATGAACAGTCAAGTGGTTGTAGCGTTCTGACTTAGACAAGAAAGAAAAAAAATATAGCAGATGAGACAGAAGTGGTTCATTTTATTGGTTAAGAAGAAATCTCAACATGCATTTATATGATTTGTCTAGCATACAACGGCCAAAACATTGTGATCAATATAGCAACAAAGATGAGGACAATAGTCTGAATAATGTAAATAGTGTACATAATACCTCATCTCAGAAATATAGACAGATACTGTCTGCAACCTTTGTTTCATAGACAATATTGACCTTATTATGGGCAGTAAAAGTGAGATGCAAAAACTGACCAACAAACTAGTTGAAAGAGCGGGCATGTATGGAATGGAACTTGACAGAAATACAAAGTAATGGCGAATAGCACATGCAACACCAGTGTCTGTGTCACCATGGATGATGAACCACTGGAGGAAGTGCCCAGCTTCAAGTAAGTGGCAGTAACCCTGTCAAAAGATGGAACCTGCAACACGGAAATCTGCACAAATTTCTGCTCGTTTCCATCCTCCTCTACAGGTATGACACTCCTGTTTGAGGCACGAAAAAGGATCCAGATGTTTGAAGTTACTCTGCATCTCCTACTGGGAACACAAAACCAATGACTGTGCTGAGCAAGGTCAAAAGTCTTGTAGACTGACAGGTATCTCTCACAACTATCAAGCATGGTTTGGCCATGCCACACAGCATAACACCCTCTGCAAGACCATCGTGCCAGTCACTGTTGAAGGTGGTTGCAAATGAGGACAGCAATCCAAAAGCTGGTCAGACAATATCAAAGAGTGGACAGACATGACAATGCCAGAACACCTGAAAGCAACTGCCAACAGATCATCCTGGAAGAGGTTGTCTGTTTCTTCTGCCCTTAGCCCCCCCACCCGATTGAAGCAGTCAACGGACTGTTGATGATAAACTCCATACAATTATAAATTTTGCAAATCGCACTATGTTATATTCCGTGTGAGTTTGTTTCAAACATCCTCGTTGCCACTGTTATATTCCATGGTAAGGGAATAAAGACATAACACCAGGTGGATACTAGAAGAAAGGTTTATTGTACACAACAACTGCAATATGAAATACAGTATAGTTATACACACAGGTCAATCTAGTAGAGAATGCCACTAGTTGGAAGGTCGGACGTGCTTGCATCGTCTCGCTATCACACTTCCTCCCTGTCTCTCGTAGACGGTTGACTTTATAGGTACTTACTACCTATAGTGTAATCATTCATGGGGGGGGGTAACTTGTTATTCCATTATATCACACTAGAAATTAATTAATGTCCTAACTTGAAGTTATAATATTTCAACAGTTGTAGTGATCTTGTGCTCATAAAAAAAAAAACAACAAAAAAAAAAACCAACCTAATTTTCCACGATTCCCTAGTAAAAAGGAAACTGCCCTACTGGTTGGAAATTTAAAATCATTCTCTTTTCAGAGAGCTCTCACTAGAATAGCATGTGGATTTGACCAGTTCCAGGAATAAAGACCAGAGATAAGTTTTACACAAATATCACTTTCTCATGTTTAATATTACCTTTTAATGATAGACTTATCACTTGAAAATTATTCGTTCACCACGCCAAACACAAAACAGAATCATTTAACAACCACATTACAATAACTTTCATACATCTACTGAATAAGTACAACCAAATGCTTCTGATAAATAATTCCTTCTATATATGTATAAATGTCTCACTTTGTTGTTATGCTGTATATATGTATATTTTACTAACCAAAAACAGGAGCTGAACAAGGACCATCATAACACAGTATTGCTCTAACATCAATCTCAACATTGTATGCCATTTTTGCTGGGTTATAGTAAACACTTATAAGATGAAATCTGATGATTATAGTAGTGACCGAATCATGAGACTTTGATACAAGAAACAATAAAGGGCATTTTATCTAACTCCTTATTATATAAACATCTTAAATCTTTACCTGAAATTTGATGAAAAATATCCAGATGACTGCTGTATCAAAATCTGAACTAGAACAGTTCATATATACTTGTTTGAATTTCTTGAATGTGAACTATTGTGTCTATTTTTGTTGTTGTAATCGTCTGTTGTGATCTCCAGCCTTCATAAGGTGATTTTCAATCGAGGTAACCTACAGAGAATTTCAAAATGAACTCTTTATTCAACTTACAGTGTTAGATAATTCTAGTTCCACTGTCCATATCCAGGAATATCTCGTTTAGTACTTATTGCTCACAATGTTTCCATCGAGTCGAAATACACACTGCCCGGCCCAGATATTGAACTCACAATTAATAGGTCATCAAATTCTCAAACCAATGCATTAATTTACTAATCTATTGTCCTGTGGAATAATTCCAAGTGGAGAACTTTGAGCCTTAAACCTAACCTGCCTGTTAATGTGTGCTGCTTGTCATGCTTGACTGCACTCTGAAGTTTCACTTTTTACAGTAATTGCTGTTGAAACCTTGCTATTACTTCTCTTTATTTATTAATGGCTCCCATATTGTGTTTATTTTTATGCTAGGCCTACTAAAGAGATCCTCATAGCTTAGTATATGCACTGATTCTTTCAGACACCTGACTCTCCAGCATTCCTATCTGTCCAGTATTTTTACTTCATTTCACAGAGAGTGAAAACTACCCTTTTCCCTCCATATATGATTAGCCAATCCTGATTTTGTCTCGCCTCTAATTATGGCTTTTTGATGTACTTCCAGCCTTACTTTTAGGGATTGGTTAGTTTCATTTTTGTTTTCTTTGCCACAACTGCAAGGGGTGGAGTATATACAGTTCTTGGTCATGTCCTCTTATGTCTTAGACTTGACAGATTTCTCTGTAGGGTGGAGCTGCTTTTGAATAGTGTCCTGAATTTGTATGGACCGCACATCTGGATCTCTTCCCTATGTCCTTGAAGTAAAGAAAACAGACCATGACAGTTTCTGAGACTCCTCCTTGACCTTTCTGTTTCTGCCTGTAAGAGCTGATGTGTTTACAGGGTAGTTGTTATTCTGAAGAGAATGTTCAATGATCATTTCCTGTTGGTGTATATCTGGGTCACCACTTATCATTCTACATGGTGTTGTAGGCATTGGATGATCACTTTCTTTACATCATATGGATGGTGGGAATTAAAGTTGAGGTATGGTCCAGTAAAGATTGGCTTGTACTATACAGATGCCTTGAACCCAATTTCTGTGAGAGTGATTAGTATATCCATGAAGGTTGAGAGACTTGACTGTTTAATAAAAAATAACAGAGCAAGTTTGTCTTAGTCTCTAGATCAAATCCACCAACAGGGAAAAACAAAAATCTCCATTTTCAGGGATCAAGACATCATAGTTGCCATCCGTAACTAGGATAACAATCCTCAACTAATCACAGATTAATGGTTAGTGACTTTTCATTCAGGAAATAAGTAATTTTTTAAATGTATTGTCTTTTCAGGACTTGAGTGACAATGGTTCTTCACAGCTTTTTTATTTTGATATTCATAAATGGCTACTATGGCTATTTTTGGGAATGACAGTAGACTGTTTTATGGTTGATTTGACCATGGTTTTGAGTTGTCTCTTTCCTAGATTGGTTGACTTACCAAAGTTAGAAAATCCAGTCTGTCCTAGTATTTTACTCAGAGATGAGAGAAGAAAAGAACTTTATGATTTGTTGCTGAAGGTACTTAATCAAAAGCAAACAGCAGCCTTAACTGTAATTTGTACTCATTCTGTTGATTCTATTGTCCAAGTGAACGTCCAGAATTTAATTTAGGTGATGCTAAAAACAACTTGACAGCTGTGATATATTTTATGGATATTAACTTGATAAATGCACACTCACACAATTATATATGTCACCTTGACTAACCAGAGTACCAATTCAGCTCTGTCAGTTGACCACAGCATTTTTGCTGTTTTAGTCATCAAATGTTGACACCCCATTGGATGGGTGAGCAGGCCATTGTATAGGTTGCAATGTCATCGTAGGTTTTGAATTCAGAGTTGCCCTTCTCCTAGACTGATTACCAACCAAGGCCATAATCATACACATGCAAGCAGAAGTATCCATCTTCATCCAGGTTTATAAATACTTAAAATAAATACTATTACAGAAGTTCACAATTTGTATCAGCTGCTTTAAAAAATTGCTGACAGTCTTTACTTGCTCTGGGAATATTGATTCAATTAGAAATGTGGCATCCAAGCAATTCAGAAAACAGTTCTATTTTACCTTCATAAAAATGTGCAAAAATATAAAGGATAAAAAGTAAAATAAAAATGACAAAAATAAACTTAAGTACATGCATAAAGATGTAGTATTGCAAATTTTAGTTTTGTAAATCTTTTCCAGTGGTATTATTTTGATTAACAATCAAATATTTTTAATACAATTTTAAAAAAAATTATAATTCTGAAGAGAATTTCACAGTCAACTCATTTACAAATATTCATATATGATTTTTTTTTTAACTTTATGCAAATAAAGGCTGTATTTTTTTTGTCAAAATAAGAGCAACTGTAAGTGGCCAATTCCTAGTTAATAAAGAGGTACCTAAAGTTTTTCTGTTTTAATTGGCTAAAACAAAAAGGAAAGAAGACAGAAAGGCTAGAAAATACAAAAATATTAAATGGTGTTAGAACTGGAATCAGAATCTAAGAGCCAAAATCTGAGACAGTTCTAACTTTCTAAAATATGTTAAGTGACATCAACAAATTGTCTTGCTTATTTATTGCTCAAATTAGTTTTCTTATGATAGGATTAAGCAAGAAAAACAATTCCAATTTAAAGTACCATAGATGTAAAATACAGAAAACTTAGCAGTTCACCTAAGTTACTCTAACTAAAAACCAAATTACACCTAATGTAACAATACTCCAGTTCTGTAATTTGATAATTAC
This sequence comes from Acanthosepion esculentum, assembly GCA_964036315.1. Taxonomy (NCBI): domain Eukaryota; kingdom Metazoa; phylum Mollusca; class Cephalopoda; order Sepiida; family Sepiidae; genus Acanthosepion; species Acanthosepion esculentum. The sequence continues at coordinate 45,915,671 of OZ038518.1, forward strand.
GAGTAATCATGTCTTAATTTGTAGTTGCTCTAACCACTGGAATACCTATTATTAGTATTTACTATGAATAGTTAAGTTTGGCATAAGGTAATGGGGGTGAGGACATCTAGTGAGATTTGTCCTATGGTAACAATAGTTTACAAAACTAGTTTTTGAACCATTACTGTACTGTGATGCATCTTTATTGATACCAGATATTGGTATTCACTTATTACAGCTTAATCTATTGTAAAATTAGAAATATGAATAGTGGGAACACAATGAGGATTAAATTCAATGCTGCTGACAGTGAACTGCAAGACTAGTCTACTAATTATTACTCTATGGTGAGATATTGATATAATCTGTTATATTATTATACAAAGTTTATAGGAAATGTAAAGCCATATAACTTTCAACAATATCAAATATGTTGGTTCCAATGTAATAGGGAATGACTGCAAAAACATATCCTCCCTAAATTTATAGACAAATCATATAAATGCATGTTGAGATTTCTTCTTAACCAATAAAATGAACCACTTCTGTCTCATCTGCCATATTTTTTTTCTTTCTTGTCTAAGTCAGAACGCTACAACCACTTGACTATTCATTTTTAGTGTTAATACCATTCTTACTTTGTGAACTTTTTGCCTTATCACTATTGCTTTTCCTAGTTTTGACATGCACACATATATATATATATATATATATATATATATATATATATATATATAGTTTGCTGAGTATTATTTTGCCCTGTTCATTTTCTTTCTTTTGTTATTGTTTATTGGAAACTCTGTCAATTCTCACTATTTACATTATTCGGGCTATTGTCCTCATCTTTGTCGCCATATTTATTACAACGTTTCGGCCATTGTATGCTCCGGCCTTCTTCAGGTGGTTGGAATATCAAACTGACCCTTTATTTCACTCACTGGGGTAGACTTTTCTATTTCCACAAGCCATGTCTAATGGATGTCGGTTATCAGTTATCTCTTGTTAATTCTCCTCTCCAAGTTCTCCACTGCCTTAACCATGTATTGAACTCACACTCTTTGGGTCCTATCACTGGATGTAACTAATGCCATTATCCACTGTGCCATGTGTCCTTGACTTTTAGACATGGCACGTGGAAGTAGAACAGTCTATCCCAGTGAGCGAACTAAAGGGTTCAGTTCGACATCCCAACCACCTGAAGAAGGCCGGAGTGTACAACAGCCAAAACAATGTGATAAATATGGCAATAAAGATGAGGACAATAGTCCGAATAATGTAAATAGGTTGCAGACAGGTCTACCACTGATAGAAGTGTTGTGGTCATGGGGAGTTTCCTGCATAATTCTCTCCAGAAACGAGTTGAAGAGTGTTATAGAGAGTAGATATTCCTGTCTAACACTGATAGTTGTCTGGAAGAAATCTCCCACTTGGTTACTCAAGAGAACTGCATTGGTGCCATGGTTATAGAGAACTTGGTTGATTTGTATGAGCCCTTCTATGTTGAAACTTCTGAGGATGTGTCATACCCAATAAAATGCTTTCTTGAAATCAATGAAATTGTGAAACAGGTCCCTCTGGTTTTGCAGATATTTCTGGATGAGAACCCTACATTTGAAGATTTGTTCCGGCCATTGTATGCTCTGGCCTTCTTCAGGTGGTTGGAATGTCAAACTGAACCCTTTATTTCACTCACTGGGGTAGACTGTTCTATTTCCACAAGCCATGTCTAATGGATGTCGGTTATCAGTTATCTCTTGTTAATTATCCTCTCCAATTTCTCCACTGCCGTAACCAGGTATTGAACTCTCACTCTTTGGGTCCTATCACTGGATCTAACCAATGCCTTTATCCACTGTGCCATGTGTCATTCTGTTTACTGAGCATTTTAACCAATTACACTTAACCATGGACAATTACTCTACAAAATAATCGAACTATGAAAGTGTTGTGATGGTATAACCCAACTTCCCCATTCACGATAATGGACGGACTGTTTGCCGTTTAAGTATGACCACAGCAGACAGTCAAGAACAACTTCGTTTATTAACACCTATTGAGGTTTAGCATACTCTCGACTCTGTCTCTGTACTACATCCGATTATAAACTTATTATTGAAAACCTACATTCGGGTTACTTTGTTTATTATATCTTGCACGAGAAATAACAGAAAGCTTGACCTTTTAATAAAGTTTCATAAGAGTTCAGTATCTGTCTGAATTCCTGGGATGATGAATTATTTATATTCAGACTAATGTCCTCATTTTTGTTATTATCACAATGTTTTGGATGTTGTGACCTCTTTAGGTGTCTGTTAATCTGGATAACCTTCAGGGAATATCAAACTGAACTCTTTATTTAATTTACAGGGTTCGATTGTTCTCATTCAACTGTCCATGTCTAAAAAGATATCATCTTGGTTTTAGTGCTTCTAGGTTATTACTTGCTGTTCCCAACAAGTCTCAGTCTGCACTACCTGGACCAGGGATTGAACTCATAATTACTATAGCAGAAAATTCATGAACCAACACTTTAATCCACTAGGCTATTGTCACATGGGGCAATTCTAAAAATTTAGAAATTGTTTAATAATTATTTCTAGAATCATTCAAATATAATTCCCAAGTCAAATATCAAAGATAGATATGAAGTTGTCTCAAATCTATGGAGCAATTTTCAACTTCTATTTCAAAAAGTATTATTCTTTCAAGAATTACACCTACATCGTTTGGCACCAACATTTTTTTTTTTTAATTCAAGTTTGTTTTGGATGAAGTTAGGATGAATTTAATATCAGACTACTTGAAATAATTTGTTTAGAAATATTTCTGCATATTTTCTACAATGAAGAATGTTTAATAATTGCAGTATATATAAATTGTTCAGCATCGTTTGTATTAATGAGTAATGATTACAATTAAAAGAAACCATAATTAACAAAGATGTAAATGTAAAACTCAATGAAAGGAATGAATGGAGCATAACTAAAGGTTCAGAGAAAAAGAAAAGTTATTCTAATTTGATTCACTTATTCGTTAAGACTAGGAAATAAGGTAAGAATTATGAAGTGTTTCATAACTATTAAATTACAATTGAACCACTTGACCATTTTAAATAACTATTGAAAATAATAACAAATAATGACAATCAAGCTGTTAACATTTTACACTACTTCAAATAAAAGGTGAGAAAGGAAACTGCTATCAATACTGGAAATAACGATAATTGTTTTATAAACTTCAACCGAAAGCAGCACTAGCTGCTCAGTCAAAGAATGCAAAATGTTTCCTTAGAATCTTGTATTGTAATGGAATCTTAAAAATGTTGGAAAATATTCTCCATAATCTAATTTTAGGAATGCTGACTTTAAATTTACTATAGTCATAAGTCTTATCTTCTGATAATGTCGTGTATGGTCACCTGTACTCATAAAAATTGGCACGTGTATAAACACATACAAAAAGAATTCATCATAAATACTTTTAAAAATACTGGTGTATGATGATTTGTATTAAGCTTTTCCATTTATGATTAGTAAATATGGCAAAAATTAATACAGAATTTTAAGAGATTTAAAAAAAGTTAAAACTTAAACTATTCTAATTCAAATTAGAAAAAAAATGAAAATTCTTGTAAAAATCCATTATTCATTGAAAAAAAAAAGATTTTTAAAACAAGTGTTCTTAAATATTTTATGAAAGCAATTAAAAACTTTTCCAATAATATCAGTTTTATTCATTTTTTATTTTACAATTCTGCGCAGATTTTGGTCCCAAAATGTTTAGGCATGGTGTTTAAATTCTGTGTGACAAAAATAAATTGATTCCCTAAAGATGCTGCTTTTAAGAGCTGAAATTTCATAAAATAAAGATTAAGGTGCGGTAACAGATGTAAACAAAATATATTTTTACCATGATTTTCTAAATCAGAATATTTAAAAAATAATTTCATCCATTTGTGAATAAGTCCTGAAAATTTCATTAAAATCTGACAATTATTTGATTTTTTGCAATAATTTTCAAAACGATGTATTTTTAGAGCAAAAAAAATGCTAAAAATCCCTAATCTTTGGCCCACCCGCTGACGCAAGAAAGAAAATTTAGCCAAAATTTCCAACGTGCTAGAAACGATTAGAAAAATAAAAATGTGAGAATAATTAAAGGAAACTTCGGTCTTTCCTCTTAATAACAAACATTATTTTTGACGATAAAACTTTGTTTTTATCAAGTTTGGGGTCATTATTTTAGAAATTTTGGAGATACCTAATTTCTGCTTATATTGGAAAATGGAAAAATGTAATCTTGCAATTAAAACTAAAAAAATACGCCAAGAAACATTTAAAAAATACATTTTAATTTTAAACCTTATGCATCACTTTTTTAAGGTTTGATCTAGTAAATAAATAATCTAACAACTAGTAACATTTTTGTTAAAATTCTAAATTATGGTATTTTAAAATAATAAAACATTGCTGAGAGAGTAAGTAATAGCGGTGTCAAGACAAAAACTGTCCTTTGATTTTAACACGCCGTTTTTTTTTCGGTTCTGAAGGTTAAACTTTGTTAAAAAAAGTTCAGTCGGACGAGCTTCCCTAAATAAAATCTGACCAAACATCAACAAAACAATTTTTTTTTTTGTGGGAGAGGACTTTTTGACCCCCCACTCCTAAAAATTCAAAATCTGGAACATTTATTGTTCTGAAAATAATTTCACTAAATTTTCGAAGAATTTACAAAAAAACAAGAAAGAACGGGAATCAGGCCAAAAGTCGTAGTTATATTGTCTGTTTTATGGAAATATTGAACCTTTCTTGCTTGACTAACCATGAAAAATAATTTAGAGAACAAAAAAACTCTAAACTTGTCAAATAATGGTCATCTATTTCACTGCCACCGAAATGATTTTTTTAGCATACAAAAAATATCGATTAATTAACCTAACTTTTTTAGTTTTATTATACAACGCTCGATTTTTTCCATAAATCAAAAGTTTAAAAGAAAAGTCATATCTTCAAATAAAAATATAACTACTACTAAATAACTGTAGGTAAAAAATTTCAGAGTATTTATTTAATTTATTCTACACCTGCTTACTGCTTTTTTTTTCCAAATATGTGCTCAGAATATGAGGCTAAGTTAAAAAAAGCGGGGGTTAATAATCTGGAAACTTCAAGAAGTTATATTCCAACCGAAAATGAATTAAGATAAAATTGCTAAAAAGTAAAGTGAATGAATGATGTAAAAAAGATAAAATATAATAATCACAACACCAACCCAAAATAAATTTAAAAAAAAGTTAGAGAATAAGTTTCAAAGTCTTTTTTGTTGAATGAGACAGCTAAAAAAAAAAAATATTAAAAGAAAATCAGCAATACAAAAATATAAAATTAGGTTATGATTTCAATTTTTTTTTTTTTTACTTCTGTTTAGTTTGCATGTTTCAAATATTTTAACAAACTTGACCGCAAATTAAGTAAACTAAAATACGAAGAAATTTAGAGTTCAAATTTAACCACGTGACTTTATCGAAAACAGTACTGATGACAAACGTTCCATCTCAAAAAACTTTTTTCTTAAAAAAATAAACATTATTAAAGATTAAAAAGAATAGCGCAGTTTGCATTTATTTTAAGTCGCATTCATTAATTTATTTGTTTCAATTTTCTAAGAAAAAATGAAAACAGTTTTGTTTTGACCTTTGAGTAAATTAAAAACGCCCCCCCCACAATTGTCTAAGAAAAGAAAAATATTTGAATTTTGAGATTTTTACAGTTTCAAACTAAAAAAAAGAATAACAAATAGATCCGCATTTTCATCAAAGAAAACATAATTAACGACATTATAGCAACGTTCTTCATCTTTTTTTTTTAAAGTAAAGGTTTAAAAAAATTTAATATCGAATTTTTACCTTCCCTAAAAATTGTTTGGCTTCGGCGTGATCGCGATCGCCGGAAGTAAGGATCAACATTGTTTTTTTTTTTTGTTTTTTTCTCTCTCTAGAGGAAGGGGGATTAATTCATAGAATTTGAATTATCTGCTTTTTCATTTGTCAAAAATCGAACACCGGTCACAATTTAAATTATCCTTTTTTAACGACAATAAGCAATATCGGAAAATTATATCATAAAAATATACATTAATTTTTTTGTATAAAATTTGTGTATTTATAAGTAGATCAATTACAGGTTTTTCTTTTGGTGAAATAATACCTAGCGTATAAGCACGTGCAGCAACAATCCCGCACATGGTGCAGTAGTGAAAATGGCGGACGGAAGGTAAGTGCCGATTTAGCTTTGTAGCGTATCAAAATTTTTGAATGGTTTTAATTGCTTAAGTAACAATAGTATTTGTCTGAAAGATTTAGAATGAGTCACAGTTTGTTGATATCAGCAATGATGTTAGCTGTAATTTTTATTCTCTTCCTAGTTGGCTGTAAATCTTATGAGTAGAGAAAATCAAAAGATGAGATTATTTTTTGTGTTAAGTAAGTCGCTTTCGTCGAATGTTCCAGTAAATTTTTTTTCTTGTCATGTGTTTTTTTTCTTCTTGATAGTTTTCTAATTTTTATTTTATTTAGTTTAGTTGTTTTTTTATCTCTATTTTGCCTATTTTATTTTCCTGATTATACATACAAAGAAAATCTAATTTTTATTTTTTTTTAATTTTGCTCTCCTTGTCCCCTCCACCTTCAACGTTATCCATAGTTTCTGCTCGCCATTCGGACAGACCCTTGTCGCAGCTTTACCTTAAGTAAACCCTAAGGATTAAAAAATTAATCAATCTGTTATATATCTTCATGGCCTAATATATTTTCTGTATAAGCCACCTTTTACGTTATTTTTCATTTTCCTATGGTTTATAATCTTAGCTGGAAATCGCCCCCTCTCTCCCGGTCAAAAAAAAAAAAAAAAAAAACTCACCCGAAAAAAGGTACTTAAAAAAAACAAAATAACATTTTTTTTTTTCTTTAAAGAAATTTCTTTTAATTTTATTTTTATTGTAGCTTTTATCTGGGATAACTTATGAGATAATTAAAAAAAAATTTAAGTCCCATTCAAATTACACTTGTTTAAAAGTGATGGTTTTTTTTTTTTTTTTTTTTTTTTTTTTAATACTTTGCTCTTAAAATCGTTGGCTCATTTTAAAATGTTAACCTTTTCAATTATCAAGCGCTTTATAACTTTAAAATTATTTTAAATGGCAGTATTCTAAGAATTTATCTTTGACACTTTTTGTTTTTTTTTTCCTAATAAATTTTGGAAGTAATTTCTTGTATCACGTTTTGTGAGCAAATAAACTAATTTTAAAAATGAATTAACTCCCAAATACTCCGATTGCTTCTCTACCAATACGTGTAATCTTTGCTAATTTAAGTCAATTTTGCAATATACTTTAAATGAATTTTTAGTATATTTCGGGTTTTTCTTATAGGTGCATGTTTTCTAAGAATTCGTTTGTCAATTCCTGGAAATATTCAGTTTCCTTTTTTAGACTAAATTTCCAGATATTTTATTTTCTCAATTTGAAGAAAAATGAATTTTAAATAATGCCCTTTCTTTGCAATTTTGTCTTTAAAATTGCATTCGAATATTTAGACGTTAATCGTTTTTTTTTTTTTTTTTTTTCTCCTGATCTTGTCTGGAATTAATGTTTCATTGTGCTTTTATAAAAATATACAACCACAGGAGGTATTTGCTGGACATTCTACTGTTATAATTACTGAGTACTAAAAAGTTTTAGTTTGGATCGCCATATATGCTTTCTTTTCTCCACGTTCAAACTTTTAATGAAATAAAATTTCAAGTAAAAGCACGTGGCAAAGCACAGACACAGACAAAAAAATAATTCCCTTAGAAACTTCACTTTTTCATCCTAGAAAATTCTAACAACTTGGATTTTTGAAATGCCGCCATCACAATGGGGGGGGGTACTCGTGGGACAGCATGTTTATGGAAAAAGTTTCTTTCTTTTTCAAGTTATGACCAAAGGAAATTGTTTTTATGAATCGTAGGATGAGCACTTTTTTTTTCTGTTCGGATTGTTCACTCAAAATTGACTTGATATTTGAGCTTCGATTTTTCATGTAGAAACTTGTACCCTGTTATCTTTTTAACATGGCCGCGATTGATTCGGTGGGGTGGGGAAGTGCTCGTGTGTATGTGATATTATATATTTCCAGAGTGCTGAAAATTTCTCACTAAAAGCATTTCACCCGTGTAAAAGAAAATGAGATTTTGGAAATAGATCTGGCTGAGAACTTTTCGAAACCCACCTCGTGGATACAGCCATCCTTGCTCCAGACTTAAAACTGGAATAAGAACCGTTTTTAAGTTTGAAGAAATATGAATTTTTTTTCTCTCTTAATGTAAAAATATCTACATTTGGCTTTTTTTTTTTTTTTTTCGGAATTTGTAATTAAAGCTTTTTATTAAAAGCGGGGGCTCATTACACTCTGCATAGCTGGCCTTTGTTTTCTGCTCTGATGTCTCCCCCTTTTTGATTATTAATAACTACAAGAGAAAAATGAGAACGGATGACTTTTTCTTTTTCCTTCCCTTCTATTATTACCTCTCATTGCTACAGTTGGTTAGCAAATCTCTCTTAAATTCATCCGCGGTTTTAGAAACTGGTCCATGTGCTTTTTTTCTTTTTCTTTTTCTTTTTTTTTTTTTTTTTTACCTCGTGTTACTTTAGTTAGGTCTTGGTGACTTACTATTTTCGGGTTCCAATCACTTATTTTCTTAGACTTAATTCAAATTGGTTCAGATAATTTTGTAAGCCCCCCCCTTTTTATTTAAGGTATTCCATTGTTTTTTTTTTTTTTGTTTGTTTGATTTTTCTGTTGCTTTTCATACGAATTTAACCTGAACTGGAAACTGAGTAACTTACATTTCTACTTGGTGTGTGGAAAGGGGTGATAAGTTCTCGGTCTGATGTTTCTCAGAAACTGACCAACTATCATGATTGTGTTGAATGGTTTCTTGATGGTTCTCGGTACTCGCTCCCGTCATAACAGTTGAGAGTGGCATGATGTATGCGATGTAGTTTGGCATATACATTGGGGATTCCCTGTTTTATCTTGACTTTCTTTGTGCAACAGCTGCTTAATAGTTAAAAAAAACTAATCAGTTATACTTGCCGACTTTAATGCATACACAGCGTATGGTGATCAAGCAACTTTTCCTTTTCTGCCTCCAAAAAGAATTTTCTGTATTTTTTTTCTCATGTTTGTATAATTATTGCTTTACATAACCTTGTTCATATGAATTACTCGTTTTAAAAAATTAGTTCACGAGTAAGAGAAACTATAATTTAAGGAAGGATGCGTTCACTTGAAAACTATTATCATATTAAAATTTTTTAGGTTTAAAAATAAAATGGTTGGTATTGCATTTCAGAACACTGACCTAATGTATCAGTTCAATAAAGTTGGAATTGAAATATTTTAAAATCCGTTCGCTTCATGTTTGTCCTATGAACGTTAATCGGACTTTTTTTTTTTTTTATCCAAGACCTTCAACTAATCTATATTTTGTAATATGTTAAGTGTCCTAAATAGTTAATTTATGGAATTTTGATCCAGGTGCAATTAGTGACTGATTTGCTGCAGTAATGTCAGCTGGTTTCAGAACAGGTTTTGTTATAATTTAAGGATCACTCGTTTCAGTTTCTCTTTGCTGATTCATTCATTACTTTCTTGAGCAGATGTAAGATGCATTCATTTTTTGTTTGGAAACAACAAAAAAACAAAAACTCTTACATGACCTATTCATTGTTAAGCAGGTATTCAAGTTTATACTTTTTGTGTCATGTGAATTTGAAAAATATTGTAGTTGTTGATAATTTTTTAAAACTTTTTTTTTTTTTTTTTTAAATGATCATTTCTCTTATATTGAGTCCGACCTGTGAGATTGTCGGTATCTTGCATAAAAATATAGTTGGAAATTTTACCTAAAATAATGGATTTATGCATTTAAAAATGAAACTTCGATGATTGAATAGTGAAGTTATTTACAAAACTGTTACTTGAGAAATTTTTTTCGCCGACTGTTTAATTGGCCCGGACTGAAACTGCTGTGAAAATTGTATTTTTAAAGACCGGTTTTCGTTTTTTGTTGATATTTACATATTGTACACATTGGTTCTTGTGTTTCTTAAATAATTTACGAATAATCCAAATCTTGCAATCCACTATTTTACATTTAAAAAAAAAAAAAATTGGCGGCGTGATGAAATCAGACACAGAAACTAACACATTCATTGTGTACTAGCGTAAAGAAATCTGAAAAATATCAGCAAGAATTTTCTTCACTGAAACAGTTGTAAAATATAATTGAAAATAAACTACGTAAAAACTCTTCTTGATGGATATCTTACTTGCCAGCAATCTGTGTTGACAGGCTTTTATCTTCACGTCTATTTATTCAACTGTAACAAAATATGAGGACACAAATGCTGTTCAAGTCGGTCTAATATTCCGGTGATTGAAAAGATTTAATACTAGCGTTTATTTATTTTTAGCACCGATATATAATTTTCTGTATTTGATGTTAATTAAATGTTGACATCGCGGCGCAGTCTTTATTTTTATACTTTTGGTTTGGTTTTCCATAAATTGTCGGTCACATGATTCGCTCATAAATTTAAACGCGGTTCTAAAAGAATTTTCGCTCCTCGCATAGACGCCAGCTGAAAAACATGTATTTTTATTTACAAGGCCTAATTCATAATTTGCTTAATTTGATATTTTTCAAAAAACAAATATTGGGTTTACTTTGAGGCCAAAGGTGTGTGCGTTTTCCTGTTACTAATTTTTATCTTAACCTAAAAACTCCAAAAAGTCACTCAGGGCAGGGTTTTTCTTTTCCAAAGAAAATCAACATTGCACCCGCTCTGAAAATCTGGGGTTTGATGCAATGAGTGCTGACACCAAAAATACAAATAATTCTTACCAATTTTGGGGCATTTAGGTTTAAAGATAGTGTGAAAAATGTACAGAAATGCTTAATTTCTTCAGGTTTTTGTTTACAAACTCACTTCAAAATTTTACTATTTAGAGAAAAAATCCAAAGTTTTTTTTTTGCATTAGGTACATTAAATGAAAAAATATTAAAATCATATGAATCATCACAAGCAAAACATGCAATATTTTACTGTATTTGATAAGTGCTGTGTAAAAATCGTAAAAGATTACAAAAAGGGCTAAGTGATAAGGTCTTAGACCATTTCTTAAGTCATAATTAATAAAAAAAAATAGAATGAATAGTGAATGTTATTGTTAATAGCATATTACTGGGCACAAATTAGATGAAATGTCTTAAATTTAATTATAGAGGAAACTCAATGATGTAAGAAATTTTTATAGTAATTTAAATTATAAGAAACAAGAACAAAACATTCTTAAAATTCATAAAATTGTCAATTCTTGTGCATCAAACTAAACCTGTCAACATAGCCGATTATTGATGGGGACATGAAAATAAGACTTTGAGGTCAACAAATGTTTGTCTAGAAAATTTCAAGCTAAAGTGATGTTTCAGAACAGATTAATTTAAATTTGCTAATTTTATGAAAGTAAAACTTTTCAGAAATACATTTATTTATATACATCTTATTTTAGTGGGGTTTTTGGAAACAAAAAATGAGTTCAGTTTACATTTCTCAAAAAAAAAGTCAAAAATCATTCAAATTTCTATTTGAAACACTGTGTGTGTGTGTGTTTGTTTTTTGGGGTGGGTACTTGTATACACTGACTTTCTAAAATAATTTTATTCATTTTTGAATAAGTTCTGAAAGTTTCATTAAAATCCAGCAATTTTGATTTTTGCAAGAATTTCCCTTTTTTTTTTTTCTTTTTTTTTTTTTTTTTTTCAATTTGAAAAGGCGCTAAAAAAAATCTAATGATAAATATGTGGCCACTGGCGTATATATACAAAAAATAAGACTTTTTCAACCAAAATTTCAAGCCTGCTAGAAGGGCATAAAAAATATAAAAAAATAGCAATCAAAAATACTTTGGTCTTTCCTCTTAAACTTTTTCATGATAAAACTTTGTTTGTTTTTTTTTAAGTTTTGGGTTTCTTTCTTTCTTTCTTTTTTATCATCATCATCCTATGCTGTTTTTTCAGCAAATTATTGAACATACCTACTTTTGTAGTTTAGCTGCTCTTTTCAAATGTGCGGGTAAATCTGAAAATTCCAATGTTGCTCCATTCAGAATCTTTGAAAAAACCTTTTGCAGGTGTAGGTTCACAACCTCCATTTTATGGGAGGTTGATCAAATTTGACCAGCTTCATAGTCAAATGTTTTTTAAATATCTCTTTGGTGGCTTTCTATTTCTGAAACAATATTTTTGTACTGTAATTTTTTTTAATGCAACATTCTGTATTTCAGTTGACTGATTTATTCTTTGGATCATGTTGAAGATATACAGTTGTCGGTTATAGGATATTTTTTTTCTCTTTTAATTTCAAACCAACTGCATATATTCCAATCATAAATTTTATAAAGTTGTAAAATTTATCCAAGAGTGGATAAGCACTCTAGTCCATAAACACATCAACCTGATGACTAAAGCGAGCTATCATGCTTGATTTAGACTCCATTTTCTAAGCAGCAAATTTAAGGTTAATTTTCCAAGAAAATACTGCATATTCTAATAGCAGTCTCTTATCACCACTTACATCTTACTGCAGAGTCAATGAAAAGTTTGTTATCTAGGGTCCCACTGATAGTTAAAATCAAAATTTTGACAAAACTTTTTCAAGCTTAAGGCTGTTTTTATCATGCTATGCTTTTTTTATGATTTAGTAGAGAACCCTATTTAGAAATCTTTCATTTTCTATAACATACTAGATGCTGCAAAAAATTCTATCCAAAAACAAAGCTAAAAATAAACGCATTTTAAATGTTTTATTTAAAGTTAAATGATGATAATCTAAAGTTAATCCCTAGACAAATATCTGAATAAATGATATATACATATCATGTGACTTTGAGGATCTAATTTTGAAACTAACTTAAAGGGGGTTGCATCATACGTGAGATGTAAAATTAGTGTATGTACTGCTGGCCCTGGCTGGCTACTCAAAACTATATATTCATTTACTGTAGGTACCTTCATGAGATTGCCAGAAAATGAGCATAGCATGATAAAAATGGCCTTAAACTTGACGAAAATAATTTTTATTTGTCTAACTGTTTATATTATAATCAAGAGGAAAGATCAAAGTATTTTTTGATTATTTTTTAAATTTTTTTTATTTCGAGCACGTTCAAATTTGTCGTTTAAAATCATGTTTTTTTGTTGTTTTTTTTTCTCGATTGTCTTCAATTTTTAAAATTTTGTAAAAAAAAGTTAAATTTTTCCGTTTAAAATTCTGCCAAGAAATAGTTACACTTTTAAAAAAATTTATTTTTACAAAATTTAAAATTTAAATGCTTATTTAACATATTTTGAAAGAAAACATTACTTACTTTACGCGCTGAAAAGTGTACTTTAAAAAAAAAGACAGGTGTGAACAGTAGCGACACTTTCGATGTGTTGATTGATGCTGTCATCAAGAATTGACAGCTTACGAGACCTAATTTCATCGTACGGATGGACAAAAGGGAAATAATTTAGCTTTTTATTGAACCGAATTACGTAACCAGTTATTAAGGGAAAATTACAGCTTTTTAATTTTTAATTGTTTCTTAGCGTTCCATCTTTACGTGTACGATGCTTTATGAAAATTTTTTAACTAAGACTTGACAGAAAATATTTCATAAAGGTGCATACAAATTAATATAATTTAATTACAGTGTAACTCAGATATGAGACCCTGGTATAAGAGAAACACGGATATAAGAGAGATTTTATGTGGTCCCAAATTAGAGCCATACTTACCTAAACAAAATAGATCAAACCCGGATAAGAGAAACCTGGATATAAGAGACTTCGTCTCCGGGCCCCGACAACTCTCTTATGTCAGGGTTACACTGTAATTACTTTAATTAGGTATCTTTCTTATGAAAGGCTAAGTGTAGAATATAAATATATACATTTATTTTATTTCATGGTATTATTTGTATTTCCCTTCATTTTATTAATTTTGAAATGGAAAGGCTAACTGACAGTGGAGAACAACATTTAGTCATGCAAACCACGTGGCTTTCTTTTGTTTTCATGATGTTTCGTTTCCGGTCTTCCGTATATTTGAATTTAAGCTATTTTTGACACAAAAAAAAACATGTTATATTAGATTTTTACCTAAAAGCAACTTTCTGATTGTAACCAGGTTTATTTTATAATCTGTAAATGATATTATCTACTTAATAATACATTGACTAACTGCAACACCATTTTGATCAATTTTAAAATATTTAACAACTTTAAGCAATAAACATAAATTTAACAATAAGAAATAACAAATAATTGTTGTAAAAACTTATTTTTCATCGAAAATGTTTTTTGCTTTCAGGAAATGTTATTCATAGTCATACAAATAAGTAAAAGCAACTAAAAGTTTTTGAAATTAAATAATATCTTTGTTTTGAGTTTTGTATGTTACAATTCAGAGCTGATTTTAAGGTAGACGGGTCCGAAATAAAAAAAAAGTAAAATGGATTTGCTTTGGTCAAAGCCTTGTGCTTTTAACTAATTAGTCGCTAAATTGGAACACCTTAGAATTTCATGAGTTTTCATGAAATTACTTATGGGGGGGGGGGTGTAATAAATAAAATAAAAAAAATTACCATGATTTAAAAAAAAAAATAAAGACATTTATAATAATTTCCATCATTTGTGAATAGTTACTGAAAGTTTCATGAAAATCCGACAATTATTTTTATTTTTACAAGATTTTCAAAATTAACGGCTCCCATTAAAAAAGAAAATTCAAAAAAAAAAAACACGTGCTCATGAAGGTACCTAATTTACTGTAGTCAAATTAGGTTTTCAAGGGTAGCATGATATGCATGTATATACAATACTTTAAACACAAAATGTAGAAGCAATCTCACTTTTGTCCAGTTTGATTAGCTAATTTGATGGATGCCTACAAACAAAATTAAAATATTTTTAAATTCTTAAAAAAAGAATCTGGTATCTGTTCCAGTCATTTGTTTCAAATGTAAATTTATGGACAATTTGATTGTTTAAATAAATAAAAAAAATTTTACATTTTGCTTGAAATATAATGTATTATTTTACCCAGAAGAGTATGTCCTTGATTGTCAACATGTTCAATATTTGTTTCTAATAACCCCCCAAAATTGACACCTATATAAAATATGGAAGATACTACAACCAAGAAATGTTTCCTTATGTGAAGAAAAATCATTCACAAATGTTTAAATCTTATGAAACTTTAAACAATTTTTAATTTCTTACACAATCAAAAGTAGATATCCTCCAAAAACTGATATCTAAAGCATTTTACAAATAAAATAAAATAAAAAAATTCTTGAAGCTTTTATTTTAGTCTTAATTCCAGGCTATTAGATAAAATTTAATATTTCTGATAAGCAAAGTAATTTGCTGTATTTCAAAATAGATTGAGTGGGTGTTTTTTTTGTTTTTTTTATCACTAAAATCAGCTATATTGACAGATCTGTCAACACAACATAATTTACTTTATTAGGAAATCTTTTTAAAAAATAGCCATTACGTAGAAAAAGTACTTCTACAAAACTTGCAAATAAAAAAAACTATCTATGTAAAATTTCTTTTAATGCTGAAAATTTCTGTATAATCGGTAATTTCATTGAAATCTTTTGTTATATATAAATTTTAAAAAACTGAGGTGGGTGCTTTTTCTCTCTCGCTCTCTCTCTCTCTCTCAGTACGCATTATTTTGGGGGTAACTGTAGCGTGCTCTTAATACAAGTTTATGATAGTATGTCATTGAACCTACATTACAAGCTAATATATGGTTTAGTGTTAATTTAGTATATCTTATTTTTAATATCAAAATTAATATTTTAAAAAAACAAAATTGTCACTTGAGCATGTAAATTAAAAACTTTGTGCTTCAAATTTTAATAGTTTTTGTATAATTAGTTATATTATTCTTTTACATTTTACTGATTTTTGCTCTTGTCACTTGGCTCAAAAAATGAATTGCTTGTTATCGAAGTTTCCTTTTGTATTTTTATTAGAATTGCTTAGTCAGTCCTAATACACTTTATATTTGAAAATAAGCCACCACTTCTACATTAACTTTGAATCTCGCAATAATCTGTATGTAGTATTGTGCTTGCTTGTATACACCTCATTGTTTTTCTACCTAAGATCAGTGTAGTATTTGTCTAATACCCAGCCCATTTGAGTACCCCCCCCCCCCAATGAAAAATAACAGGAAACTAATTATTTGAAAAAAAGTTCATGAGGGCAAAAGGTTTGGATGAGGAAAGCTAGTTCATATATATATATATATATATATATATATATATATATATATATATATATATATAGTCCTGATCAAAAAATTAAGGCCACTTGAAGAAAATTTTAAAGACTTTTTCATGGAAATAATTTTAAACATTTCTTGAGGTTACTAATTTTATATTCTAAAAGGTTATGTAGACAAAAAAAATTATCTGAACATTTTGAGAAAATTGACATTTTTATAAAATGAGGCGTTTTATACTTGATCAAAATTATAAGACCAGACAAAAATTCTACGAAAAGTGTACGAAAACATTCAGCAACCAAATTTAATGACGACTTCTACCTCCTCCTGGTTTTGATGACTTCAAAAATTCTTTGGGGCATGCTAGAAATTAGTGTTTCCATTAAGCTGCGAGAATATTGCTCCAGCTTTTGAAGATAACTTCACAAAGTTCATTTTTTGTTGAATATTGTTTGCCATTTCGATAAACATCTCTTGCCATCCATCCCCAAACATTTTCAATTGGGTTCAAGTCCAGTGAGCATGCAAGATGTCTCAAGAGATGGACCACATTTTTTGCAGAAAGGTCAAGGTCTGGATTGCAGCATTATCCTGTTGGAATAACCATCCATTCCCTCACAAACGATGGTCCTCTGTCACCAACAATACTTTTTGTAGCATGCTAGCATAACCAGCTGCTGTCTGATGACCCTGCACCACCTGGAGCTCCATCGTCTCTCTGTAAGAAAAGGCACCCCCATACCATTAGGGACCCTCCACCACTATGTGTGGAGAAAATTTCAGGAGGCATGTTTTTGTTATGCCAATATCGTTGGAAGCCATCAGGACCATCAAGATTGGATTTTTTCTTCTCAGAAAATGGGACTTTCTTCCACTTCTCGATGCCCCATGTTTGGTATTCATGACCAAACCTTAAATGGTTCACTTTGTGACGTGGAAGCAGCCGAGGAATTTGTTTGCGCTTTTTATTTACCGTGCCTTTTTGTCGTAAATGTCATCTGATGGTTACTGGACTGCAATCAGCATCTGTGGTTGCCTTAATTTGACTAGAAGAAAGTCCACTAGCTTTCACAACTTGTCTTATTCTCCTACTCAATGCCGGAGAAATTTTTTGGGCTTACCAGTAGACTTTGTGTTTCCATAATTCACACTGTCCTTTAGAAAGTTGCAAATCAGTTTTACTGCGATTAACCTTGGCTGCAATCGCCTGGTGTGACAAGCCTTGATGATGGAAATCTAGAATTAAAGCACGCTCAACTTGGGTAAGTTTGCTTGCTTTAGGCATGGTGACACCTTTACACAGTGATTGCTAATCTCTAACTGAACTAAAAACATTGGAATTACCCTAGATCTAACAATTTATACCCCCTGGTCTTATAATTTTGATCAAGTGTAAAACACCTCATTTTATAAAAATGTCCATTTCTGAATAAATTGATTGGACTGTAACTTTTTGTCTACATAACCTTGTAGATTATAGAATTAGTAACCTTAAGAAAGTATATAATGTATCCATAGAGATACTCTTGTAAAAAAAAAAAAAAAAAAAAAAAAAATTCAAGTGGTCTTAAATTTTTGATCGGGTGCGTCTGTGTGAGCATATGGAGCAAGTGTGAGGATTGTGAGATGAGATCACTGTTAGACTGGCTGACCTTTTAGATTGTGCTCTCGCTTCTTGATGGTTCAGACAAGCAGATTGAAAATTGATGAGTCCACTAAAACACGTTTATCTCCATTCCAAGGCTAGGTGTGTGTGTGTGTGTGTGTGTGCGCACGCACACACACACACACACACATACATACACATATATATATATATATATAAGCGCTTCAAAGCCAAGACCCACCTTCATATGCAAATTCTTTGTGATTTGTTGTTTGCTGATGATGTGCCTCTTGTAGCGACATCCTTTGAGGAGGCCCAACATTTAATAAGTCGTTCCTCTGCTGCATGTAAAGCATTTGTTTGGTCTTACACTTAGCATAAAGAAAACTGAAGTTGTGCACCAAGCATGTCCTACTCTGAAGCAATTCTGTGGTGAGAAACAAACCACCAGTCTACAAATTTCCAGTGAAATTAGAAAGTAGAAGACAAAACCCTGAACTATTTAAAGTCTTTCACCTGTCTTGGTATCAAAGTCAATTACAGTGGAACTTTAGATGATGAAATCATGCATCGGATTGCTAAGGCTACCGGTGCTTTCGGCAAACTTCACCATTGCTTGTGGAATGAGTGGGTTATTTGACTTGATACGAAAATTCGGGTTTACAGAGCTGTTGTACTTGCCATCATTTTGTATGGCTCAGTCGTGGACTCCATACAGGTACATATACGCCAGCTAGATGTTTTCCATAAAAGTTGTCTGCGTACAATCTGTGGAGTTAATCTTCAAGATAGGACATCTAATGTAGACCTGTTTAACAGGTGTAATATTGGTGGAATCGAGACTTCTCATACAATCTGTTATAGTGGACTGGACATGTCTTGAAAATGTCTGATGATATGATGTCCAAATGTACAGCCAGTTAGATCAGGGCTACAGGAATGTAGGACACCCATGGCTAAGATACAAACTGAAAAGCAACTTGTCAATATACCTCCTAACACCCTTGAGCGCTTAGCCTTGGAGCAGGTAGAATGGAGATCGTGTTTTAGTGGACTCGGCAATTTTCAATCTGCTTGTCTGAATCATCTTCAAGAAGCGAGAGCACGATCTAAAAGTTCTCATCTCATAATCCTCACACTTGCTCCATATGTGGCCTCCTTTGTAAATCACTTGCAGGTCTTAAATGCCACTTAAGATTATCGCACAAAATTTCATAACTGAATCAACTAAGCTGTCAGATCCTCATACATTGAAACTGACGGGAGAGTCCATTTTACACACACACACACACACACACACACACACACACACACACACACACACACACACACACACACACACACACACACAATGTGAGAGACATAAAGTGCTATAGGCCCTGATGAAACATGTATTTTGAAACTACATTACCCAGGGTAATAAATGTATTTCATTATGAACAAAGAGGTCCCTGGGCTGCACAAATCCCCAACTGAAATCTTTCTCCCTTTTGATTTAGTTTTGAACAAGGGAATGACTACTATGCAGAATATAGGGGACAGCCAGAATATGGAGGGCACATTGGCAAGATCAAAATGAGACCATATGGATGTCAAGATAAGCACAAAATCAAAAATCAGTAGGTAGTGTCTGCAAAGTCAAATGAGTTATTCATATGATTTCAATTTATGGAATTTACAAAATTAAAATTAACTGGGCGATTCAGCAGTCTACTCGTGTTACTTTAGCATCAGTTGGCCAAAGGCTAATTAAAAACAATAGGCACATTAACACTGCAGAATACCTTCAGAAAATGAAAATGTCTTATGTCAAAGGTTTCGTGACAGATTATGAATCTAGTGTCGGCAGCATGAGAAAATGATTGGGAAGTGAATTGGCAATGTTGACTTGTTGATTACTAGCATACATCTTAAATCTGCTGGCTTATAAGTTTCTTGTGTAGAATAATACATGGATTATGTAGGGAAATAATTTGATGACAATCTAAAGATTATTATTTTTTTAATCTGCCAAGGAGGTAAACTAAACTTTTTATTTTTTATTTTTTCCTCACACATTTTAGTGGCCAAGTATTGTTATTGGATGGAGATGCTCTAGAATGGATACGAAATTCTTTACTATTATTATAAAACTAGAAATAACCATGAACATTTTAAAGTTTTCCTATTTTAATTTTTTGGTGAATCTAATTAATAATTGATTCAATCATAGTGAGTTCTGCAACAATAAAATATCTGTAGAAATTCCCTTATCACATTGATAAATATTTGAGCTTAACAACTAAATATTGCAATAACAATCATAATATGAATGCTGGTGGTTATTTAAAGAAGTAAAGAGTGCAAATAAAAATTTGAAATTGACAACTTTTCCATGTCACTGAAACAGGCATAAACATATGTCTTTGCATCTATCTTCCCTTTCTTTCATGTTCTCATTGAAACCAAGTAATCTGTCTTTTTCCCTCCCATGCCATTAAGTCCATTACTTAGGAGGTATTGACAAGATGTAACATGTTAAGTAAAGAACAAAGAAAGAGACAAACAAAATTAGCTAATATTTTCATTCAATTTCAGCATTAGGTCAGCCTGTAGCATTTGATCAGTGTATGTATTTTTGTTTTTTGTTACTTTACTAATATGATTTTCTTAATGCTGACAAGCTGTGCATGTTTATAATTTATCACATCCATACGTGTGTGTGTGTGTGTGTGTCTGTGTCTGACTGGCTATGTATATTTTTGACTTGAGTTTTATCACTTTTGTCAGTGCTGTATTTCTAACTGAGATAGGCATATCATTTTAAAAAGCATATACAGATTGAATGAGCTAGAAAGTGCCTCTTCTCTTCAGTATTGGGCAATTTTCAAGCCCTTCTACTTTGAAATTGACAAGATAAACTGGTGTAATTTTTTATTTTAAGTTTTAATTTTTTTTTCAATTCTAGGAATCCTCCAGTTTTATGGGCTCAGAGAAAAGACAAATTGTTTGTCACTATCCGAGTAGAGGATTGCAATGACCCAAACATAGATCTTCAAGAATCTAAGCTGATCTTTAAGTAAGTACTTAATTTTAGTTTGTATTTTTGTTTTGTCTTTGTGAGCACAATTGTAATTCTCATTCAAGAATATGTTTATTTTTAACATGTATGGACTTTTGTCAATATAGTATATAATATATAGTCCCAAAATGGATTCAGTAGTATAATTTACTAATTGAGACAAAATACTCTCAAATTTATGTATTTTCAAAAAGACCCTTTTTATTCATTAAAATGATTCTGGCTGTAATAAATTTTCTTTATCCTCTCTATAAAATTGAGATAACTGGCATTAAAATAATTTTGAACACTTAGTGTTGTGTGTCCCCCACCTTCTCACACACGCGCGCGTGTCCATATATTCTCAGAATTTTTTTAACCTGCCTATGAACCACCCTTTGAAAACAAATATTCTAAATTTTATTAAGGAATTGATCCTCTCTACTTAGAGACCTACATGGCACCTACTGTTTTTAAAATTATAATTTTGTATTGTATGTATAGATTTTAATTTATGTACACTAATAAAAGAATCAGTAATATTTTGATGCAATGTATTATGCAATACATTGTTTTGCATGCATGTTTTGCTGATGAAAACAAAAAATTGAAAATTAAAAGGCAAGATAAAAAATGTGAAAATGAAAAACAAATACATTAAAAAATACATAAATAATTCACTGTACTTTAACTTTTATTACTCCTTGTGGAGATCTGGAGGTGAGATAAGCAAAATCACTAAAAAGGCTTTCATTTCGTTAAAGTGACGTTTCCTCGTGTTTACAAAAAAGACACTAGCATTTGTTTGCTCTTTCTTTCACCTGACTCGTATTTGTCTTGTTGACGAATAGTTATTTCGTCATAGACAAAATAATTCACCTTCAGAAAGATCATCATATCTGATGGTTGCCAGTAGTGTCCATAAAATTACTCTGGCATGGCTGATAGCAGCCACTAGTGGTCATCATTGCTTTCCCCCATGTCATTAGCCTGATTATCATTTCCAACCATTTCACCATCAATATTCACTTGAGTAAAGCCTTCAAAATCATTCAAAGAAAAACTCCTGAATAAAGACTTTGTTGGATATTGACGTGGCCATTTTTGTTTACAAAATATTGTGAAAAAATTAACATTGGTTTAACCGATGTTACACCTCGTGTAGTCTAAAAGAATTCAGAATGGCATTGGAAAACGAAGTTTAGCCTTGTTCCAAAGCAGCAGTAGATGATTTCCGGCTTAAAATACTGAAAATGACAAGTTTGTTTATAGCAACTGTTTTAGGTGACAAGTTGCTGATAGTAGTAGGGGAGAGATTTATTTTTCCCCCCTCTTCAAGAAAGATATAAATAAAACTAAGAAGGGATGATAAAAGATTCTAGGCTAAGTCATAATAGCTGTCTCAAAAAATCTGTCTGATAATATTTTTGGAACTGGGTCTTAAGAACTTTCTAGGGGCTCTTTGAATCAGTTTTATTTGTATATGTTATATTTTTGTAATGCCTGGTTATAGCAGAGACTTTGTAAATCACAGATAACAATAATAGTAATACCTTCAAACAATCATCTGTCAGACATCACTAATTCCCTTTACCCATCACGTGATCTAATTATTTCAAGATGTGGTTGTCTGTAGTTGCTCTCTAGCGATTCATGTTCAAACCCGAAATGTTGGCAGCAGCACTGTATTTCTATATGACACCTCCCCTTCAAGATGACTTCTTCTGGAGTCTATATTTCTACAGTTTTGGTTCAAAATTTAGAAATTTTGTTGCTCTTTTTCTCTCACCATAAAAACTTGGTTCAACAATTTCTGATGGTGTGGGTACATCAAACGTGTCATACAAGATTTTCATAGGTACCTCTCTCTGGAGACTTTAAATCAGTGAATCCACATTTTAACTGATTGTGTCACTTATGTTCCCATCTTTGTCCCTATAGCATGTATGTCATTTTACTGATCTGTTTTTTTATATATATATATATATATATATATATATATATATATATATATATATATAACACCATCTTTCCAGAATTCTTTTCCACGTTAATAGATTTAAAAAAAAAAACAACTTATCTCCAGGCTTGAAGTATTGCCTTATATTATTTCTCGATGCTCTTGGCTTATGTTCTGGTAATAATTTATTTTAAAAGAAATTAATATTCCTGGCGAACATCAATTCTGCAGGTGACATTCCAGACATGGTGTTTGGGTTTGGTGTTATTCTGAAAACATTCAGAAATAATTGTAGCATTACTTCATCTGACTTCTCTGACTTTTTAATGCCCTTCTAAACATATTGACAAAACCATTCTGCTTGTCCGTTTGATCTTGGGTGAGTTGTAATGTTTTATTGCTAATAATTTACAAAAAACCTTAAATTCACTAGACATGAATTGTCCTGTTGTCTGAAGCGATTGATTCAGGAACACCGAACGTGGCAGAAATTTCATGTAGGGAATTTATCATTACCGTGGTAGTCGGTCTTCTAGATTTTAATATTTCTGGCCGTTTAGTGTAACTATCGACTATCACAAGACAGTATGCTCCATTTAATGGTCCTGCGCAGCCTGTATGTATTCTGGACCATGGCATATCATTTTTCGGTCAAGGTTGAATTTTGATAGTGAAGTTGCTGCTAGAGCACAACCGCTGCATGATTACACTAAATTTTTGATATCTTGATGCATTTTTGGCCAATAAGTATAACACTTCATTAAGGATTTCATTCTAGAAATTCCTGGATGTTTTATGTGAAATTCTTTTAGCATACTTTTTTGCGACGCTGCTGGTATCAATTCTTTCTGCATACATAGGTACATTATCACATAATGAAACTATTATTTACAGTAATTTTTTCGTTAAATCTTAATTGCTTCATTTTCATTATAGTGTCATCTTTTTCTGACTTAATACTTATTTCCTCCAATGCTGTGAGAAGTTCTCTTACAGTGTTGTATAATACATTATTAATTTCATTTTCGGCCCTTATTGCCAGTTACTGTGACCAAGTTTGCAGAATTTTGGTATTGGTATCGATTATCTGTCCGACAGGTTCAATTTTGAAAAAGATTACTACCATTTAATTTGGCAAAAATTCCTCTAGACTTGGTAACTGGTAGTTATGTTGTTTTAGATTTTCATTTAACCCTGTTGAAAAATCAGCACATGGATTTTCTTTTTTTAACGTAAACTGTTGGTGATACCCATTTAGAATAGTCTATTTTTGAAATCGCACCTAATTTTTCTAATCTGTTAAATTCCTTATTAATTGGCTGCAAAAGTACACTCCTTTTTGTTACATTCTTTTTAGTTCAAATTTAACTTTAGTTTTTGTGCATGTCCCTAGACTTTGAGAAATCTTTTCAATTCATTCTTTAATTTTTCAGTTGCCATATTAGCACCAGTGGTAACAATTTTTATTTTGTTGCAAATATAGTTAATTGGAAGATCAAATAATGTGATCCAGTCTGTTCCAAATAAATTAGCAGTGTCCTTTAATACAAACACCACTGCTTGGTTTTTCCAACAAAAAAACGTTACAGCTGAATTCTCCCCAAAAGTTCACTTTCCTGAAACACCATGTGCAACTTCATTAGAAGTCAAACTGGGTTTACCCATTTTCTCCATGTCTGCTCATTTATGACAGTGATATCAGAATCTGTATCCAATTATAATTTTATTTCCACATTATTAATTTCCACAAAAACAAATTTCCTCTTTTGAGATATTTCTAACTCGGTTAAAGACATGTTTGAAGTTTTAATCTCCTTGATGCTTACCTGTACTTGGTGTATTTATCAGGTTCACACAGTTTTCTCTTCCCTCTCACATTTTTTTAATATCTGCATCAAGTACTTTTGTGTCCAGCCCTCCTCCATTTGTAGCATTTTTTGTTTTTGAAAATAAAAAATAAAAAATCACTAATTTCTAGTCTCCCTCTCTTCTCTTCTTTTTTTTCTTTTCCTTTTTTTTTTTTTTTTTTTAGAAAAATTGTCTACAATCTTTGCTCATAGGTTCTCGGGCACTGTACTTGTGAAATGTTTTTTCCTCTCTCCTTGTGGTGTCAAGATTTAGGTTTTTGCAATACATTGACACTCTGCCACAGTTTTCTGGATAGTTAGTTTGGGATCCATTTCTAATTTAGCAAGCAGCCTGGATCTTATTTGTGTCCTTGTTAGAAGTTAACCCCTGTAAGAATAATAGGCATTTAAATACATCCTGTGTTAATTTTTCACATTCGCCATTCACGGCTCCTGCATTATTGACAAAACCTTCGTCACACTTTACTGAGACCTTGCCATTGTGTAGTATTAAATAATGAGCTCCAATCACCAAAACAACAGTTTCATCAAAATTTATCTCACCTGTTTTTTGGGGGCGGGGTGGGGGACAATTTCCTTTATAATAACCAAACATTTTTTCATTATTCCAATGTGAACAATCTTTTTGAAGGTCCCTTTGTATCTTCTATAATAAGCTGGAAAAGTTACTCCTTCATCTAGTTTGCATACAAATTCGCTGATATGTATATTTTTTTCCCGTATAGGTTCAACGTATACTCGTCACTTTTGTGATGCCTAGTTGTAGGAGAGACTTTGTAAATCACATACAATAATAGTAATGCCTTCGAGCAATCCTCAGTCAGACAGCACTAATATTTATATTTTCTTTACCCATCACGTGATCTGAGGTCCAAAGTTCATTGCCTATTGATTAATGCTATCAACATGAAAGTACATATAAAGATTAAAACCTTATTAAAACTATAACAATCATTTATTTCTATATATGATTACATTGGATATTTTTGTATTAAGAAACAATAATTCTTACTGGATTTTTTTTGTTCCAGGGGCACAGGTGGTGCAGAAAAAAATTTATATGAAGTAACAATTCCTTTCTGCGAAGCTGTCATTCCACAGGTCAGTTGATATTTGGATTACAGAGTTAATCCACGTTCTTTAAATGTTTAAATTCAGCTTGTTTTTTTTTGGGGGGGGGGGTAGCCTTTCGGAAGCATAAAATTTCACCTTTTACCTGGTCATATTGCAGTAATAAAATATTCTTTGCATAGTTTGTGCATTGCTACTAATTAATATTAGGATGAAGAGAAATAGGTAAAAAAACCCAAAAAATTGAGTTAAAAATATCACCAGTATAGTTCTAGGTATGAATTAAAACTGCTCAAATGTTATGGATTGCACCAACTTGGGAAATCCTTTAAATCCGTCATGTTCAGTTATTTCTAAGTTCATATTCATCCTATTTTGGGGGCTTCTTCTGTGTTTTTTTTTTCCAAGTATAATAGTTGTAGAAAATTTATTTTAATCTAAACAAAGCACTCCACTTAAAGTAAAAATAAAGACTTAAAATTCTGATATTTGATCTGGTGTGTTTGAATCCTTAGTAATTTTGTGACATGGGAATCGGTTTTTGGTCGCAGTGCCTACTGTACATTTCCACAGCAAGTATTTTTAATAAGTGTTCTTTTCACTTTGTTTCCATGTATTTGTAGAACTTCTTTATACAAACGTGTTCATTATTTTCTCTTTCTAGCTTTTTCTTTATACTATTGATTTCGGGGGGGGGGGGAAACTTAACTTTATCTAGCTTTGGGACCATGATTGTTTGAGATCTGATATATGATAAAAATATATTTAAATATATAAGCTGTTGTTCTGCAATTAACTTACAATTCTCTTACATAAATATTTTCTTTTAAGAGGGAAGAGGGTTGTAACTGTAACCATTGCAATAAAGTAAATTCAAATATAAACTGTCTACAATTTTTTTAGGAGTCAAAAAAATCCCTTGGTGCCAGAGAACTTTATTTCGTGATAAAGAAAAAGGAAGAAGCATGGTGGCCAAGATTGTTAAAAGAAAAAGTCAAGGTAAGACTCTTGCAGGAATAATCTGTTTGGCTTCAGATAAGATTTGTAAACAGACGATATAAGATTGGTGACCACAAGCAGTGTGGTACGGGTTTTATAACTACCTATTGTATATAGTTTCATTATAAACAAACACATCCAGTCTCCCTAGTCAGATACATGTAATAAATAATAAACAAATTGATTTCTTTCAATGATGACTACACTGGTAAAGTGCCCACTGGTACTAGTAACGTGTGTGACCATTGACATGTATCTTAGAAGAATCTGTTGTAGAGATGTAAAAGTTCTGAAAGGAAAGCTAAAAAAATGTTTACATGACATTCAGATTAATATTAAAATTATATATAATCAATTGTGAGTTTTGCCTTTCTTGGAAAGAGGGGTGAAGTACAAAATCTCTGGATTGGTACTACTCATCCACATAAGTGTCATGAATATTCAGAAAGAGGTTCCATTCTTGTATTTGGTAAACGTGTGGCTGAAAATTTTGTGTGATTAAATTTTTTTAGCTGTTTAGATTATTTCTGAAATAATATAGGATGTTATTCTGTTCTTGCTGGGCAACTACTGACAGATGGACAAAGAAAATTAAATTCAAAGTGTTTTAAAACTCAAACCTTGAATACAGTTAGGATACTAATTAAATAGGTACTTAGACCATATAACTTTAATCTTGAATATATTGACTAGGTGTCACATCAATGTAATTATTTTCTTTTTCAATCAGACGCATTGGTTGAAAACAGATTTCAGTAAATGGAAAGATGAAGATGATTCTGATCCTGATGATGGTGCTGACGACTTCAGCCTTAATGAAGTAAGTTAGATTTTTTTGTATTGCTTTACTTTGCCGTCGTCTTCCTTCCACAATTCTCGGTGGCATTGGGTTTTGTTTTTTGTTTTTTATTCTGTTCAAGTTTCTAGTCTGGAATGTTTGAATTGGAATGAAGAACTGAAACAATGTTAAAAAAAAAAAGTTAGTGCAGGTTTTGTATCAAAGGTTTTACTATTAGAAGTTCCTCTTCATATTGTCATTGGTTATAACAAGTCTCCATATAAAATTGATATTTAGTCTTGTAAAAGTTTGGAGACCTCCTCCTCCCTCTCATTTAAAAGTATTACACATGTTTGTTTTTGCATAATAAAAGGAAAATCCAAATTGGGGAGTTAGTGTTAGGAAGGGGAAAGTTTTTTTTTACCACTTTGTCTTCATTGGGAGCTTATGAAAACACTTCAATTGATTGGCACTTTAAATGTGTTGTTTACCTGTCAATATTCACTTATTAAAAGCAGGATTTTCCCCAAGTACTTAAATTTTGGCTATATCTCTAAAATGAGATATTGGATTCTTCGTCACCGCAAGATTAATTTTAATGTTGCGGCATCAAAAAATGTTTCTTTATAATTGACACAACTTTTTGTTTTTCAGATGATGAATAAAATGGGTGGAGTTGGAGAGGACGCTGATGAGGTAAATTATGATTGCCGTCTCCCTCCCTTTTAAATTTGGCACCCTTTTCTTATTGTTGGTTTCTATTTCTCCATTTAACAAGAATATTGTACATGTTTTCTTTTACAGCTGTAACTTATTTATTTTATTTTTTTTCCAGAATGAGGAAGACAGTGATGATGAAAGTAAGTAGTTCTTCTGCTTCTTTTATTAGTCAAATATGATTATTTAATTTTCTAAGTCCTCCACTTTAGTCACATTTATGGGGCAGGTATCTTATATATAATGGTGAACTCCCTCATCGTATTCAAGGGTCAAGCAGCTAAGTTCCTAGGAACCAACAGCTGGACACAAGCACATGATTTGATTATAGTGGTGACGGTTTTGTGCAGAACAAATCACCCTTTTTGGAGGGCTGAATACAGAGACCTGGTGCATTACATGCAACAAGGTCCCCAAACGACCCTCTGCAGGTTTTGAATTGTCCTTCCAAGGCTATAGAACATAGTCTGTCCTGCTATTTACCCATAACTGGAGGGCAAAGAGGATAATACCTTTCCCAAAGGTATTAATTAGTATGTAAGTTAGGTAGCTCCACTCGGTTGCGTAAAAATCAGCATATCACTATGAAAAAAGACCCATAACTCAACGAAAACAAAGTTTTTGTCTCTGTTATTAATTGAAAGCTAAAGCATTACATTTATTACTTAGACCAGAACCTGTTACTTACTATATTTCAGATAGAAATTGTATAGATTGGAATGTTAAATATATGCTTGATATTTTATTTATTTTAATTTCTTTTTTCTTAAAAGCAGCCATTTTCTTAATTTTTAATAAATTTGTAAACAAAAAAAAAATTTTGATCTTAAACTTCTTCCTAAAATAAATATATTTTTGGTATGTTATTTGAGTAAAATTAGAAAATTTAAAGTTAAATTAATCTGATTTGAAACACAGTACTTAGAGCATAAAAAATTGTATCCAAACATTTCTTAACGATGTGTCTGAATTTTTTCATGTCTATTGATTTAATCTAAATATTGATTGGTGTTGACAGATATTATGGATGATCAAATTTGACAATTTTACTAAATAAGCAAACACGTTTTTTATTTTTAACTAGTAACTTTTAAATATTAAAAATTCAGCAATTATGTAATTTCTTTTTTTAGTCTGGATTTTGTTTCTTAGGTTCTTAATCTTTTTATCTTATTTAACAACTTACTAACTTAAATAAAAAAAATTACTTCAATGAAATATGACTCAAACTAAAATAAATACCTAAAATAAAATTAATTAGTAAAAATGTAATTCACAAAAATTAAAACTTAGAAATTTTGAAAGGGCTTTTTGCAAACAAGTTAACGATGTGAAACAGAACTGGGTATTGAAGAAAAATAATTGCAGTGCTTCAGACGACAATCAAATCACGTGATCTTTTTTTTTATTGTCATGTATAGATTCCCCATAGATAGGAATTAGGAACGTTTTTTTTTTTTTTTTTTTTTTTTTTCATTAAAAATTTTTAAAATTAATTTAAAAATAATCTGGTACAAACGACTGTTATGAGCTTTTCAAATTTCAATTCGTAAACTTACTTTTCCATTAATGTTATCATTGAATTATGTACTGAAAAGAATTTTAAACGATTTTTAAAAATGAAAATTTTTTTATAAAAATACATTATTCATCAAAAAAAATTTATTTCTTCAAAAAATAATGTCCTTAATATAATGTATTTACAAAAGCAAGTCAAAGTTCTAATTAATTAATGTCAGTTTTTTTTTTTTTTTTTTTTTTTTCTTACATTTTTTCTTTTTATAATTCACAGTGGATTTTCTATGAAACGGGTAACTGTTTTACAAAAAAAAAACAACTGGTGATTTACTTTCTATAAAGAGTCCTGTTTTTAACTAATAAAATAAATCACATGCTTAAAGATTTAATGTCTCAATTTCATGAAAATATGTAAAGGGGTGGAAACACATTAAAAAACTAAATCTTTTTAATGAGATTTTCTATATAAAAAAAATAAAATTTTCAAAATAATTTGATTCATTTGTGAATAAGTCCTGAAAGTTTCATTAAAATCCGACAATTATTTGATTTTTTCCAAGAATTTCCAAATCAACGTGTTTTCCTGTTTGTTTGTTTTTTTTTCTGTTAATGCGCAGTTGTAAAAAAAAAAAGTCAATTTTTAACCAAAATTTTACACGTGCTAGAAAGGAGTAAAAAAAATTTTAAAAAATACTTACCTCAGCATAATGACGTAAACAATTTGATGACAAAACTTTGTTTTCGTTGAGTTCTTGGCCTTTTTTCGTCGTGATATGCTGCTTTTTTACGTGACCAAGTGGATCTACCTAATGTAAGTGAATGTAATGATTTGACTGGAATTGGAACTCTGATTCCTCAATCCGAGCCACTACTTCACCATGCCTCTCTCTCATATATATATATATATATATATATATCTATATATCTCTCTGAAATTTTAGTAAAAGTTAAAGGAATTTGTAGGTTAATCTCAAAATAAAACTCAAAAACCTATTGTCAATACAACCATTAATTTCATAGCTGACTATTAAAAAGAATCTATTTTCTGCTGTAATTTTCAGACTATTTTCTAGTAAGTGGGTTTGGCTGTAAATTAGCTTTCTTGCCCTAAGCTACAAGTGTCGGAAACTCTTGCTACAAAATAGAACAAAATTTGTTTGAACTAATCATGCCATGTTATTTTTGCTTTGATGCTTTTAAACAAAAGCTGGAAATAAATTTGCACTTTTTTCCTTTTCTTACTCCTTTTTCAGGTCTTCCTGACTTAGAAGACTAAGCTTAGCATGCTGTATGTCCAAGAGCTGACCAGGGGGGGATGGTGTTGTCCAGCTTCTGTTTGCTGTTGCTGTTGCAACAGAAGCATCAATAGCTATGACAGTAAGCCATGGGAGAAGCTGAAACCAGTTGACCATCTGTTGCTCCCATCTTCATCTCATATTTTTTCCTTTTCCACGCCCTCTCTTTCCCACATTCCTTTTCCACTTTGCTCTCTTCTCTCTCTCTCCCCCTTTCTGCTCCTTTCCTCCCAACTCTTGTCTCCTCTTTATCTACAATTATCAAAGAAATATCATTCCTTGATGTCCAAATTTTTCCCAACTTAACTTTTGTTGCCAGTCAAGTAGTCTAACATATAGAGTGTGTACCTCTATGTTGTACTCTGGTTCTACGTTTTGGCATTACCACCGCTCATCTTCCATAATTATGGTAGGAGGTGAGCCAGGTGGTCAAAAGATGTACTGCTACAACTATATTACTAGGGAAGGAGAAGGAATGATGGGGGAGGGGCAGGTCAGTTATTTGGCTGCTTTTTTCTTTTTAGTCCATTTGTCCCAACACTGCTAGGCTCTTATTGCAAAATGGTCTTCGATGCCTAGGTTTTAAAAAATTAAAAAAAAAATTGTTTGCGTGTGTCTGTCTGTGAGTATGTATGCTCAGGGAGCCCTGATTTTTTAAACAAATTGGGTTTTCTTGCAGATGAAAAAGTTACCTGATCAGCTAGGTACAGCAGCAGCCTACACCCCCTAACCTTTTCCCAGCTCTTTATCCCAACCCCATCATTTTTTGAGTGAGGGAAGAAACATGCTCTGCTCCTCACTGCCTTCAAACTTTGTTCTTTTAATCTCTCTTTCTTTATCTCTTTATGTAGTGGGGGAGATGAGGTTCCATCCATCTGTATCTGCAAAATGCTGCTATGTCCCTGAAAAGACTTATATTTTTTTTTCTGCCTCTTGGGTCTCTCTTTCTGTTCAGTTATCCAATAAAATATGTAAAAGAGACAATCAATTTGTTTGACTTGATAATTGCCACATGGTTATTTTAAAACTGGTCTAGTTTTTCATTGGTTCCGTTTGTTATCCTCACATATTCACTGCAAACTTCCCTGGAATTATATTTGGCTGAACTACAAAGAAATGTTCATGTTAGACCTATCATTTTTCATTAAATGATATTTTATATTTAGAGATAGTTTTAATCCAATTGACTTTCATACCAACTTATTGAAACTAAAAAACAAATCTGATATATTGTTTATATATCCTTGAATAGGCATTGTGGATTTTATTAAGTAGGAAATTTATAATACTCTTTAACTGCATTAAAACCATATTGAATTAATAACAGTATGAAAACATTAAAATGCCAATTTTCAGCTTCTATCATTATTTTAAAAAAAATTTCAGGTTTCATTTTTATTTACACATTTTGATGCAACTTTTAAGGAAATTGATTTTGTGTCCCTATACTTTCCACATGGTGCTGTTCTAAACACAGATGGGGCCCTCTGTCTTTCACTGACTGGACAAATCCCACCACATTTTGATTCACATTTGCATCAGTGTGCACCAAAACTGGGAAATGGTTGATGTACATTATCAGGAGAATGTTGTGAAATAAGGTCATAATTAGAAGTGAAAATGTGAATTTTGTTTCAATATTGGTTATTCACAGATTTAGTTGGCCTGGCCTGATAAGTGGTACAAGGAATATCTTGCTGCTACTTTTTATCTTATGTCCAACTAACAAACCAGATCGTCGCTTTGACCAGTGAGAACTGACTTTATAGCTTTCTTACTTTAACTGTTTCTTTCCTATCACTGACTTGATTCTCACCTACCACCCCACTGACAATCTCTACTTCTCCATCAACTGCCTGGTATTCTACCAACAGCACGCTTGAAACTGACAATTCTGTGAGTCTGCTTACATAAGCTTGCAGCCAGAAATTCCTAATTTCTGAATAAATGGTGCTTGATCCAAAAGGTTTTTATATACTGTTTCTTCTCCATTTGAAGACCTTGCTTTTAGGCTTTACTGCTGGTTATAGAACGACACTTCGCTCTAAGATAAAATCATTCAGTCTGCTTTACTTTGTGGGTGTTTTAAGCTGTGGCCAGCTTATGTTGTCACATTGAAGTGCTGAAAATTAATCTGAGGGGTTTCTTGAAAATATCAATGGAATCCTTTGACTGTTAGATGTAATGAGTTGGGTTAACCCAGAGTTAAGGATGGGTGTTTATTTGGGAAAACATTTTAGGCTTGCACTAGTGTTCAAACACCTAGATCAAAATGGGGAGTCCAATAATGCAATTGGACATTGAAGAGTCATATTTCTGATGTTCTAAATCATTGATCAAACTTGTGACATGGAGGGGGTGGTTTTCTCCCCACCTGTGATTATATTAAACAAAAATAAATATTGTTGATCTGTAATCTGTTTTCCAGGATTATTTTTCTTGCTGACTTGGGGTTTTTATTTTTGTTTATTTTCAGTCTCAACTTAATGCATTGAAAGCAACATTTGACCTAGGTCAAGGAGAAATTCCTAACAAATTAGACCCAGTGTAAAAGATCTATTTGGTATAATGATAAAATATTTTTTTTTTAAATTTGCTTTGGTATTTTACTGTGCTCGTATGTGTGTACAATGTTAATGTAGACAGGATTCTCCTGCTGCCACCAGCTTAAGTTCAAAAGAATACTCTTGATTTTTACATCATTAATAAACATTGAATCTGGTTTCCAGATGGAAATGTGAGCCAGTGAAGACAATTGCTCTTGAAACATTGTTCATTTTCAGCATGATTAATTTCTGTCCGAAGTTGAGCAGCTGCTTTTAATTTGTACCAGAAGTTGGGATATTCAAGAAAAGTACAAATTTAACTGTTTCAAACAGAAGATTGACCAACCGCTTTGTGAAATGAAGTAATTCTAATATGGCATTACTTGAACTGCATTTTTAAAATTGTGGGCAACAGGTAAATTGTCAGAAAACTTGAAATTGCATTAAAAAATAAGTTGAATTTTCTGGAACAATAAGGGAAGGTCTGAAGAATTTAACCCACTCGGAAAAAGGAATATTTAAATGTTTACATCAAAGTTGTAGATATGAGATTTTGTAAAAGTCAGTCATTGCAAAAGCTGGATAGGAAAGATCACCTGAACATTGTGGATTAATTTGTAAAGCTATATAATCTTACATGTTTTTTTTTTTTGTAATAGGAAAACTTGAGCCATTGTTAATGGTGTTAGTAAAGTTGAAACTTGCTTTCCACTGACAAATTTTTTTCATCTTTGTAAGTGACTTTAATGTCGGCTGTCTTAATGTATATGGTGTCTTGAGTTAAAAACTTTTCCTTTATTAAATGTATGCAAAATAAAATCTAAGCCATACACATAATTTGATGTGGACAATGAGCAGTTTATACACAGGCTTATTTTATTTGAAGAGTATGAATCATTGCTGAAGGGTCTTCAAGCCTTATTGGAAATAGTGTTATCTGTGTTAGACTTAACAATATGATAAAATTTGGACCATAAACCTCAAAATAAACTCTACGTTTGATATAATCTCGATAAAAATTTGTATTTGGCTAAAAGCTATTTGCTGAATGAAATTCAAATGGGGGGGGGGGTGCCAGTTATATTCTCATAAATGTGTGTTACCATATTGGCATGCTTTAATAATAGGATTAACTTTTTAAAAAAAAATTCACTTGAACTTTGTAAATAGTAACATCTGGCCTTTTATCTGCATGAATTTGAAATGGATAAGAGTGCTGCAGAAATACCACCCACATGATATTTGTGTAGTTACCTCCTAACTTTTGGTATCTAAGGTTTAAAATGATTATATATATATATATAATGAAAAAATCTTTTTCAAGTTCAGATTAAATTTAATATTTCTAATAAGCATGGCTGTATTTTAAGACTGAAAAAAAAAAAAAAATTTGAAATTACTGCTATTTTTTAGCCTGCATTTGCAATGTAATTCTCTTTATTAAAAAAAAATACTTTATTTGAGAAATATTAGCTGATTTTAAAGTATAATTAATGTGATTTGAAAAACAACGTATTTAATTTAAAATTTCACAGGAATGCACTTTGAACTATGGCAGGTTTGAGAGTTTGATGTCTATCTGATGGAGGTTTTAAAGTAATTTAACTTTTATATATTTTTAAGTACTCAGTAATCTTATGTGACACTGGGCTGTCAGCCCATGGTCAACTCCCAGTTGTGGCATAAAACTGATATTTCTCCTACTGGCATTTTGGAGTTGACTCTTAGTTGCTGCCACTAGCCTGTGTCTTGGGCAATCAGTGGTCATCACTACCCGGCTGAATCCTTTGGTCAGGGTACAAAGTGGGATGGTCGGTTGATGCTAACGGCTTCAACACCAGCTCACTTCCAATGTCTGTTTAGCGAAGTAACTGCTTTGATCTCAAGTCTAACCTACCCATATTGTGATTTTGATCCTAGGTAGACGAGATCACGCATTTGGCCGTAGTGTAAGGTGAGTCTAACTGGAGGTGATATCGCACAAGCATAAAGAAAAGAAGCAAATAAAAAAAACTGCAAGAGGTTCAAGTAACAAGTTAACTTTTATCCATCTGTTATATACAGGAGTGTGTGTTTTTCTCCCAACCCATTTTCTACGGAGTATGACACTTTTACACTTAGGCAAGTTCTGGCTTAGCTTCGTTCATCAGTATAACTAGGATAGGCGAAGTCAGATCATGGAATCTCTCGGTCAGCTTCTGCAAGGCAATACTCTGTTCCTGCTACACCAAAGGCGCTAACTTCAACTGGCTGCAACTCTCTGAGGGCGTTCATTTATATGGACACCGACCA
The DNA here is from genome assembly GCA_964036315.1 of Acanthosepion esculentum. Classification (NCBI taxonomy): domain Eukaryota; kingdom Metazoa; phylum Mollusca; class Cephalopoda; order Sepiida; family Sepiidae; genus Acanthosepion; species Acanthosepion esculentum. The sequence continues at coordinate 45,951,732 of OZ038518.1, forward strand.
AAAACCGGTGCGGGGTTAATGCAGTCTGGGGTTTTCGGTAAATCCCGATTTTTGACAAACCTCTTTGTTGTCTGGCCAGAAAAATTAATCATTTTCGTCTGTGAGGAGAGGTTGTAGGACAGCTATCCTTCTAAGCTTCCCCTTACATTGATACCTCATACCAAATCTTTTCAGTGGCCGTTAATAATTTCCCAGTCTTTCTCATCAAATTACCTCCGCCTATCACCATTGCTACCACTCAACCAATGGTGGCGTGGCTAAGCTGGCCTCATTAAAATTATAACCTAGAATCTTTCGTTTACAAAATTCTCTTTCCCACCAGCCAAAACTCTTACGAATCACACAAGGCCACTTAAAATCTCTCAGATCTTTTGGTCACTCGGTGTTTTCTTAACAGCACTTTTTACAAACACCATTAATTAATTGCCAAAGTCTGCCATCTGGTCCCTTCATGAAGTTAGCGTCTACGGGAACCCTTGGCTTCTCAAAAAAAAATAAATTGGTAATAAATTCCTTTATCTCCAAATCGGCAATTCTCCTGAGATATTTTCTCATGCCATAATTCTATAATTGACATATGGCCACTTAACATGTACTTAAGATGACATCTTGGAAAAATAAACAAGGGTAATTCTCTCTACCCTGTACCGACAATAATTTCTCATGCCTTAACTTTTATAATTATCATATGGCCTTGCTTTGCCAGCACTTAAGATGATATCTTGTTCGGGTTTTTCGTTAATCAGTATTTTTTACTAATATCATTAATCAATTGTCAAAAGCTTGCATATGACCTTTTTGTGAGTCCACTGTTTACACCAATTCTTGGATGTTTGAGAAAGGTAACTCGATCTTATTTTTAACAAAAATAATAATCTCTGGGTATCTTCTTTTCCATTCTCAGTATTTTCTTGTGTAATTTTTATAGTTAATTACCATAGCTAAATAGTGTCACACTTATAAATTTAAAATATTCTCCATAATTTAATGCTCCATTGAATCTTAAATACTAGAATTTCTTTGCATAATACTAACATATTAAAATCCTCATATTTAGTTCTATGGAAATTATTACTAACATTTTCTGACAAGATTTACAAACTGCATTTCATTCAATTTCACAAACCAATCAAAATTTGAATAAGCAAAAACTGGCAAAAACTTTTTGTTTAATTATTGAATTTTATAGGACTTCACGATTTTTAGGAAATTTTTTTTTATAACTGAAAAGATATGCAAAAAACTTATAAAAGTAGGTATGTTCAATAATTTGAAAAAAAAACAAAACTCTATATCATGATGAAAAAAGGTCCCCTTTTTTTCTTTTTTTCTTTTTTTTTTATTTTTTTTACACATTTTAATTTTATACAAACTCAAATATGTGCATCTGATTTTTTTTTTTTTTTTTTTTTTGTTCCTTGTAAATCAAGGAACATTTCTACCCAAAATTTTAGCTCTGAATTGTAAAATTCATGGCCCAATAAAACTAAGGCATTATTTAATTAATGGCTTTCATGAATAATGACATTTTTGTCTGAAGCCAAAATATTTTTTTTCTTCACAATATTAAATACAAAATATGATAAAGTTGTTAAATATTTTAAAAATAAGTTTGAACATATGCAGAAATGCTCTTATTAAATGATCTATTTTTTACAGATCATAAAATTGAAAACTTATTACAATCTCCAGAGCGTCCTATTTTTACAATTTTTTAATATGCTAAAAAACGTATTAACGTTTCTGGCAAAATTACAGAAATACAATTCAGCAATAATATCCCATGTTTTAAGAGTTGGTTTTCCTGAGAGCAAGGATAAGTAATGTTAGTTTCCAATTACATTAAGTATACTTTAAATTTTCTAATTTTCCTAAAATAACTTTTGAAAAAGTATAATTGAATTTTACTAGATGTATAAACAGAGAATTTCACAAATGGGTGATGTGATCAATTTTATGTAAATTTTCTTGACTTTGAGTCGACAAAATTCACATTAAATTGATCATGTCAAAAAAAAAAAAATTTTTAATAAACATAGACAACATTGTTTAATCAAGTTTCGGAATTTTTTTAATTTTTTTATAGCAAAGTAACAAACGGCTAATTGAAAGCTTTTCTAATTTTATTGCATTTTTCATTTTACGATGCAGAGCAGTTTCTCAATAAATAGTTTGAAAAAACTTATAGCCATCAAGGACTACCGCTTTTATTTTGTTGTAGGCATGACATGTATCCTGAAAATGTAATTAAAATCCAACAATTTGATCTTTGCAAGAATTTCCAAATCCATGTTTTTTTAACTGCCAACAGAAAGGGGGGAAAAAAAACACTAAAATTACCTATACTAATCTTGTGTCCCCCCACTGATGCAAGAAAAACAAGATCCTTTTCGGTAAGTAACAAAGTGGATTTTGATAATTTAACTAGGAGAAAATGATTATATAAATATTGATACACTAGCACAATGCTAGAAAAACTGTTTTTAAAAAATGTTTGGTTAAACTTTGGGGGTAATGTTTACATTTAAAAACATTCCAAAATACCTATCCAGATCTTAAAAATGAATCATTACTGAAATAATTTTCAAGATTACTCTTGATAAAGGGGAGTAACTCTAAATTCTACATTCATTTTATCAAGGGAAGTAAACAGGTTTGGAGTGAGCTAGAAACTTGCAGACACTTAACTTTTTATTATTATTATAATGCAATGCTTATTCAGGACGTAGGTGATTAATAAATATTCACAAACTACTTTTCTTTATCTAAATTGCCATGTCTTATTAGAAAAGATAGTGGGTTATTTCTAGATGGTTGGCACACAAGACTAAAATGTTCAGTCAACACTGATTTAAGAGATGGATTCATGTTATCAAGGGCTTCAGTGCGAAAGGGAATGCAGTAAACTCAGTTGGAATTTGAACTCTGCTTAGCGATTCTACTTTAAGCATCGATATTTAAACTCTCTGCTCATTCCACCTCCCCATATATATATATACATATATATATACATATATATATATATATATATACATACATGTTTCATTAAATAATATAGACAAGTTTTGTCTATTTATTTCAAGTTCCTTTCATATTGTGTGATAAGCTTAATCACATTATCGTTGAAAGACTAAAGGAAAACACCATATTGATACATGTTTTTTAATCCTATCTAAGCTTTCGGCTTACATAAGCCATTATCAAAGATGACAATTTTAATAAATCAAGCAACACATATACGAAACCACAATAATGGCCCGCCCTTGCTGTTTGCACTTCATAGAAAATATCTGAATGCTAAACAAACACCAGTGGTAACATTTGATAAACCATTGTCAAGCAGATCCAATGGAAGAGGCCAGAAATATATAGGGAAAATAAGCTGATGTTGGTTGATGATTTGGTGGTCTGAAGAGAACACAACAGTACACACAACCAACTCCTTGCATGCTAACTAATTAATAGCACCTGCTTTATACATCTTGCAGTATCAGGCCTATAATAACTGTGACACAGATACAGAAGAGTTTGGTATTTGACAAAGGTGCTAAAAGAGAGGAGATATGCCATCAATTCCAGTACTAACAATCATGGCATTGTAACTGCATTTATTAGTTTTTATGTAATTCCTATGGTTGTCTCCCTTCAACATGTACAATACATTGATGCTCTAATTACACATCTCCTGGTTCTTTGCTCTGAATCTTATCAACAATTCCCAGTGTATTCTCAGCTCATCTCTGTGATATGACTGAATTACCAAGATACCTAAATGTTGCCAGAGAATTTAACGTTGCTAATTTCACCATTCAAAAGATCAATCAGATCTTCTCAGTAATCCCCCTTTATTCTAGCACGTGAGCAGAATAATGCGTGAATCAAGAGTGATGGAGAGGTGGTAGTTCTAACAGAAAACCTTAGTGCCCTCCATTGGTGGATAGTAGCTGGATCTAAGGTTTCAACTCTGACTGAGGACTTAGATATACACCAGTTCATAGAAAGCTGAGATGAGGTGTTCTATCAGGACAAGACAACAAATGTGCAGAATGCACTTAGAAAAGACATATAACAACTCCTCGTAAGACTTTAAAGGAAATGTCTAATCCAGAGGTCTCTTTAGCAGCATTGTTGTAACTGGCATGTTACGAGTCCTCTGATTGGTGAATAGATGAGAAAATGCCTCATTTCACCTTGGCGGACAATTAAGAAATTTTCCCTCTTTTGATTTTTGATGGCTGAAAATGTGCCAAGATGTCATCTGACAAACAATCAAGTGTAAACTTCATGAACATTATGTACCATTTTAATAAATATCTCTAATTATATATATATATATATATATATATATATATATATAGTCATCCACAGACATCTGGTTGCCTCTAGCTAGGATTGAAACCTGGCCGAATTGGTGTCAGTCAGAAAATCTATCCCCAAGCCATTGGCAGGGATGAAGGTGAATTTAAGCAGATTTATTTTTAGATAAACACAGTGACTGAGTGAACTCAATTTGTTTTACCAAAGAGTCTTGCCTTATTAGCAGTAGTAGTCCCTGTTTACAAACTCACACATTCTCCCCTGAGAGCTCAACCAAAATAATATTGAATTTCATGTTATTTCAATTTTGCCTTCCTTTTTCTTGTGTACCTGTTATAATACCCACATTTGTACACTTGTAACAATGCAACAGATGTATGCACACTCATCAGGAAGAACCTGGCAAGTCATTTAAAGAGAAGAATGAAGCCTTGCTTGTCCTTGACAGCAAAGAGATTGCAGATCCACTGGGAGTGTAGATTATTAACTAAGTGCAGACGATTGGTCAACATCAGCTCCAAGTGTCTACAAAAGTGTCTTGTAGAGATAATGACCCATTAATGACACAATTGTTTGCAATCAGTTGAAACTCTTTGTTGAGTCAACAAAAAAGAAGTCAAGTAAGAATGAGCTGCAGCTGATATCAATGATAACGATGCTAAATAATGAAAATCTGGAAGAACTCACTGGTGGAGGAAGAATATGACTTAGGATCAGAAGTAACCTTCTGATATGCTTGGAGAAACTGATGCTGTGTAGTTTTTGATGGATTCATTATTTCGATGCTAAAGACAGCAGGTGTCAAGTCATTTCATGAATATATTGAACAAGTATTCATTTCATACATCTCTTCTCAGTTGCATTGTGTGTCACATGGGATACTTACACTGATGCCTCTCTGAAAGGCACAACAAGAGCCAAGCATGGTAAGGGTGTGAGATGTTTGAGAAGGCAGTGATACCAGGAAATTAGCAAACCTTTCTATAGGTTGACAGCAACAAAACACATCTGTTCAGTTTTCTAATCAATATCCTCCTTCAAACATATTCATTGAGTTGTCCTCACTGATTCAAATAGTGTGCTTAGTAGTGATGTTATAATATTGAACTTTCCAGTATTGGTATTACTACTGATAATTTTCTAAATACTAATATTGACATCAGTATTAACAAAATTATGCATTTTTTTTCACAGATTCAAAGTTAAAAAAAATTTTTTGGAAAGTGATCTATTTTATTGCTTAAAAATTTACTCATATTTGTCCTCTATAGGTAAGCTTCAAAATGCTAATTACTTTAAAAGAAAATAATATCTTTACAAAATTAAAATTGGGTTGCTTGTTGCTGGAGGTCAGACAAATGAATAAAGACCAGTGTGTACCATACAGGAACAGGACATTACTGTATGTCATGCGGGTGCAGGACACTGTCTTGCAGTTCCCCAGTTATGCTGAAACTGTTTTCTCTAAATTTCTGATGACAGAAATCTATACTTTGACATGAACTTTTTATATTTGCCTAATAATAGCTTTATTGTTTAATATTTAACCTATTCATACAACGACAATTACTGCAATATTTATATATATACAGTATGGGGTAAAAAAAATGGATGCACCCATAGAAAGTCGATTTTTGTATTTTTACCAAGACAAGTGTGTAATAGAATTCCTTTATTAATACAGGGTATTAATACAGGTGTACATATGCACATCATACAAGTCAAAAAATGATTTAGTATTTTGCTGGGTAACCTTTTGCTTTAATAAAGAGCATTCATCACATTTTTCTAGCATTTCTTTAATTCATAAAAAAGCTCATTTTCTGTGTTAACTTTCCTATTACGGGCATTTCAATTGGATTAAGGTCAGGACTCATATGGGCACACTTCCAATACTGGTCTCTTAGGTACTGATGCCAATTTGTTATATTTGATACCAGTATAATACTAGTATTTTAATATTGATATTCATCCTTAGTGCTCAGTAGACATATTGCCAGATCTTTATACTCTGGCCGCTTGCAGCAATGAAGAAGCTGACAGTTGTATCTTATTGCATATATACCATGCTGCACAGCACGGTTACCACCTGATATGGATTTATACACTTTTTGTTGGTTTTGTGATCTTGGCTGTGTATATCAGTTAAATGTGCAGTGTGTCTTGCATTTGGAACTAACAAAATCTTTAACTGCTTAATATTCCAACTAATACCTGTAAGCCTTAGACCAAAGTTGTCATGTGCACTTCCAGTGTTCCATAATTTGGCAGGCTGCAATACAGTATTTAGCTTTCCTGGACATGAAAAGAAAGCAGTATAGTCTACATGGAACTGGGCCATAACAGAGACAAATGTTATTTTTTTTTGGCGGGAGTGGATTTAGAATTTAGCCTTAAGTTGTCAAAGGCTGCCAACATGGTTAGCAGCAAGAACATTTAAAATTTCCAGTACCTCTACATTGGCAGAAATCATCTTTGAAATGATAGAGAACCGTTTGTGTTACAAATGAAGAAACTTTTTATCTTGTCTACAGGGAAAATGTAGATTCATTAATGAAGGAAAAAAAAATTTATTTAGGTCTGAAACAAAACCCAACTACAACAAGAACATTTTGTTATTGTCAAGTCTGTATTCCCATACTGCATGTTTAAGTGTTTTTGGGAAGATTGTGTTTTGAGAATTTCCCGAATAGGAGACGTCTATGTTATTTCCTTTTGGAAAACGAGTTTGCAGCTTCTAACATTGATTGAATCAGTTGTGTCTTTATGTACATGAATTACTATCAAACCACCAAATTACTTTTCAACCATAGTTGATCATAAATGTTTAAAATCTTTTAAACACTGAAAAAATTCTTTCATACACCTTTAAGAAAGAATTCTTTCATCACAGTTTTATGAAAGTTATATTCCCCCTTGCTTTGATAGTTTTTTCTTTCTTGTATTTCTTTATTACATTTTGTTAAAATAAAACCCTGTAAAAAAATACTACACTTGGTAAAAATTTGGTGGGAGTCAAGGCCCACTCCCCGGCTGCTATGCCCATGTGGAAGTTACTGCTAGAACTGACATATGGCTAACTGATGCTGGCAAACGGAACAAAAGAGATTCCAGATGATGCAGTAAACATTACTGAGGGTTTAGTCAGAAATAACACCTTCACTAGACCATGTTGGAAGTAATCCTGTGTCATTGCTAAATGAACGCTGGAAAATTGGTACTTCATTTACAACAACAATGGATTGTTCTAGTAGAATAATGCATCATGACATCAGAACCGAGTTGCCCAGAATTGTTTTGAGAAACATTTTGAAGACTTCTGATGAATGATGTGGCCACCACATTCTTTGAAAATAAGCTCAATGAAACAATTATGTACAAGGGTCTCACCTCCAAATCTATGATACAGGAAACCCCCACTCTACTAGATCTCAATTTTCATAAAGTAGTATTGATATAAAATACAAATTTTATTGTAATCTAATTATGTACAATAATGGATCAGATGCAATATATTTGGACAATTCAGCTCGAAAAATTGAAAATACAATGTATCTAAATACAAATTAGTGACATGTCATAACAGATCATTCTATCTTAAATCAACAACATTTTGCAGCAATTGTTTACATCAACTCGATATTTTTATTTTTAAAAAGTTGAATAATTTAATACATTCAACATTATGGATAAAAATAGTAAATTTTATATATTGTCTTTTCAGCAAAACAAATTTACAGATTTGGACAAAAAAAAAAAAGACGACCCCAGAATGATGTTAAAATCTGCAAAAATTTTTCATCCTATAATAGTCATTTGTGCTAGATTTAATTTGTAACATATAAATGTTGATAGTGAATATCACAAAGCACTGCCCAGAGCCCCCTCCAGTCAGGGGGATTGTGGGTAGTATACATTGACCCGATGTAATGAAGAGATCTGTTCAGAAGCTACAAATATCAGAGAGCTGTGGACAGCTGTCAAGATGATATAGCTCAATATCTACTTGTGCAATTAATACCACAATGTGTTGTTAAACTTTGCTGGATTGAGGGTGTCCAGTATAGTCCCAGCTATCTATACCATGACCTTTTGCATATCATTGTTTTCCATGATATTTTTCTTTGTTCTAATCAAAAGTGTCTTGGCTTTGAATTTCAAATTCCATAAAACTTTTATTACTTGTTCTGTTCTTTAGAATAACTTCTGTTTTGTGTATATTCCATGGATCTGCATAATCAAATCCCATTTATTTGCATAGTTCTTACTGGATAACCATTCCTACTAATTTATTTATATACAGATGTTAATTTTTTCTCTTGCACATTTACAAATCTATCATTCATCTGTGCATTCAATACTGTTGCCATATCAGGTCTGGTGCTCCTGCCATACATTTCTTAACAAAATTCAAGGAAGGATCTGTAATGTAATCAATCCTGACCATGCATCTCGACATCAGTCACTTTCTTACCAATGTGATATGGCTTCCCTCTGTCTTTTCTAAAAACATTTTCATGGCAACTGCTCTGACAAGCTTTTTTCCTTGGTGCCCAAAGTACATGAATTTAAGCGTACTACTAGACTGGCAACTAGATCCCACCCTTTTACTGTTGAAATAGCTAAAAAATAAAAATACAACCACCAATTCTATTCCAACAGTTTATTTTCTTGCACTTTCCACCTGTGGAACTCTCTTCCATTTCATTGCTTCCCTGATGACAACAATCTCCAAAAATTTAAATGCAACATCAATCATCATCATCTTTCTTCTTGAACCCTGTTCAGTTTTTGTCCTTTTCCAAATCCACCCTATTCTCAATCTTCTCTTTCACTTTCACTTCTTGGTTGGAGGCAGCAGACAGTGCCTCCCTTTGTTTGGGAGAGATTTTCCTCAGTCAGAGATTTTTCCTTGGTCAATTAAGACGCTTTGTATTCTGGCTCCGTGGTCAACTAATTTAGTTTGCCACGTAAAATAATGTGTTACCTTGAATATTTGACTTACATTGTCAAATCCTTTTCCTTAATAGAGTTAATATTTATTTAACTTTTAATTGCTATATATCTGGTTTTATTTAGGGATGGGAAGAAGGGATGGTGAGTTTTTGTATGGAATGACTTTGAAGAAAAGATTTTATTAGCTTCAGTAGAATTCCGTAGCTGAGATTTGTTTAAATTTGAGAAACTTTGAAGAAAAGATTTTATTAGCTTTGGTACAATTCTGTAGCTGAGATTTGTTTAGTTTTGAGAAACCTTGAAGAAAAGATTTTTTATTTTCAGTAGAATTCCGAAGCTAAAAGAAGTAATTTAATTCCCAAGATGGAAAATTATTGCATTTGATTTGTTTGTTGACTTGGAGAGTCAACATTTGTTTTGTTTTTTTGTGGCGGAGTTGTTTGGGACAGGAATTCAGTCCCAATTCTCATTCTTTACTTCAAAACAAGATTTTAAAATATATTTATCTTGGTATCGGATTTTATTAGCCTAGGTTAGGCGTTGTGTTTTTATTTCTCCCTTTCAGCTCCAAAAAAGGTGAAAAAGAATTTTGAAGAAAAAAGATAAATGTATCAGGAGAAAAAGAATTTTGAAGAAAGAAAGATAAAGTGTCTGAAGAAATTGACTGTTAAGAAAAGATTTTAAAACAAGTTTTTCATTGTAAAAGAAAAAGAAAAGGTTAAAAAAAAAAGAAAAGATGTTTTAAGTTGTCAGTTTAAAGAATGATACATTAGACTGACAAAAATTATTAATATAAGTAAATCCCTTTGTTTATTATTGTTTTGTTACTATTTGGCATATGGAACAATATGCATGGAAATTTTGTTTTATTAAAATAAATGTTTTATCTGTGAAAACTATATTTTGTTTTTTTATCTACTAAATTTAAGATCGTCTGCTTCTTTGAGTGTTTTTTTTTTGTTTTACTTTCGTATGAAGAAACCGAGAACAAAATCGGCAGTATAGTCCTGTGTCTTATTTTTTATTTAAGATCGTACACGGGTAAAACTTGAATTTAATTTTTAATTTAAATTTGGGTTTAAAAAATAAATTTCATAGGTAGTTACTACCTAGTGTAGTGGGGAGACAGGTTATTCCATTACATCAATCAATAGTATTTTATATTCATGAAATGAAATTTTTATGTCATGGGTGCGTTTTAGGTCCGCCACCCCCGAGAGTATGCGGTATTATGGTATATGGAGGCTTGATTGGCAAGGGATGAGTTTTACTTTTCGTGGTGAATGTGTCAGTTGTAACGAATGAATGGATCGTGAATCGGATTAGCTAGGTATAGGATAATAAGTGACGACCACCCTCAACTCTATTCGCTGTTTTTAGGCCTTGTGCCACAATTGTGTATTTTTACGCAATATAAATCTTGCTTGCTTGAGCATCATGACCTCAGGCTATTTGCTGCACAAAACTACGTCACTTAAGATTCAACATTACTAGTGAACATACCACAAACTTCAAGAAAGCTCCACTCACCTATTAATTCATTCACACAGTAGCTTGAACTTATTCCTGCAAGTGAATTAACATTACATCTTCCAAATTTCAAGAATATTCGATTTCAACCGCAACCAAAGGAAGATAACTTCACTCAAACTAAATAGGCACACATAAATTTATTGTTTTTTTAAACGAACAGTTTAATTTTCAAAGAGAAAAGTTTCTACTACATTCCACTTTTTGAAACTTTAATCATAAATTCTACAAAACTTCTTAGTTAAACTCGCAAACATCAGTAAAAACACGCAGAATTTGATTTTTGTAATTCGTTTGTTTAACAAACGAACTACAAGATTTCAACCAAAAATCTACGCCATTGTAAACCCCTTTTTACTTACGATGAAAAATTGTTTGTGAACCAAAATATTGCTTTTGTCTTTTCTCAATTTTGTTTTATGATTTCCTGTTCATTTTGTTGAAGAATAATAATATGAATGTACAGAGGATATATGTTTTTTCTACACGCAGCCAAATTAAACACATCACATTCCCTTTATAACAATTATTAAATAAATCACGTTTATCTCCCTTATATTTATCATGGGAAAACTTACTTGTTTTAACAACTAAAAAGAACGTTTACCTAGATAATGACCTCTGATTCAGCTTATCTTTTGTGCCACTTTCATGTGCAGCCAGTTATCCCAACATGCCGGTTAAATTATCAGTAATATTTTTTAGATTTTCACAACGTAGACTATGGTTGGATCGTTTTTCTCGGGGTTTGCAAAAGCAAGATTTTTCTTCAACTTCAAGCCAGAAAAAATTGTGCAGACCTGGACCTGTAAAGTTGACAGTTAGCCAAGAAAAACCTTTGATTGATGAGAATTTATCAGTGTCTGTGTCTGGTTTGGACTCATTTCAGGAGATCACAGTAATGGCTACTACTGCATCCGAATCTAACAAAAAATATACTTTCGGTTCATATGGTCACTTCAAAGCTTCGGCCGACGGTCTTGTTGACTTAAGCCGTGATCCTTCATTAAATGGAACCTATACAGGCGTGGAACCAATGGGTTTGTTTTGGAGCATGATACAAAATCCTAATCAACGACAATATGCGAGATTGATCAAATACGATTCTACGACAGCTGTTGTTTACAATCTGTCTGTTTTGTCTCAACATGTGTCAAGTGAGTATTTATGGCGGTCCGACCTGAAACGACTCACTCATACTGAAATCCAAAGATGGTACAAAAAACCCAAAATCAAAAAAATATCTGTAGACAAAAAGGGGATTTATGGATCTTTATTTATACCCGAAGAAAGTGAAAACGGTTTACCTCTCCCAGCAGTCATCGATATATATGGGACTAATGGAGGGTTGATAGAGTCTCGCGCGGCGCTTCTAGCCAGCCGGGGGTTTATAACATTCAGTCTTCCCTATTTCTTATATAAAGACCTTCCGAATACGCACTTGGATATTAATTTTGAATATTTTCAAAAAGCTATTGATTGGTTTGTCAACCATCCTTCTGTTTTGGCCCAAAATGGAATCGGCATTTTAGGTAGTTCATTTGGGGGAACACTATCCTTCTATCTAGCTGCACATTGCCCAGAGGTAAAAGCTGCTATAAGTATCAATGGACCTCCAGCATTCTTTCTAAGTGGCATCAGACATAACGGAAAGAAGATCCCATCGGTGGGTATTGAATGCAGTACTTTTAAAGAAGATGACCAGGGAATCTTTACGAATGCATGGAAAATAGATGAGACGAAAACTTTTACTATACCTGCATCTTCTTTAGCGAAGTTTTTGTTTATAGTTGGAAATGATGACAAACTATTGGAGTCTGATAATTATAAAAAATGGTTACCGCGTAACCCAGTATCGAAACAATCTGATATAGAATTAGTTGTTTACCCAGATACAGGTCACCTCATTGAGCCTCCCTACACACCGTTATTTCATACATGTTATGCTTCTCTCTTTGGATGTACTTTGCGCTATGGGGGTACTTCAACACCTCACGCCAAGGCGCAAGAAAATGCCTGGTTAAAAATACAGGAGTTCTTCAAAAAGCATTTATAATATATTTAAATATTTAATTAAGCTTTAAAAAGAAAGGACATAAAATTAAAATAATACATTATTATTCTTTTACCTGAACTGAGAACTCTTACCATATCGGCCATTATTTCCTAGACAATTCCTTTTGTCCTCATTTTCAATGCACAACAATGTAAAAAGACACTTAAACAATTTTTTTTTATAAATTTTTACAATTCAAAGCTTGGTCTTGAAAATTTCACCTACTGCCAGAAATATTTCGTTCGTTAGTGCAGAAAAATATTTAAAAACAAGTAGGTGATTGGAGGAATGCAGGTAAATTTTACCAGGTGAAATCAGTAGGTAGTAATAAGAACAACCTTGGTAATAAAAGGATCTAGATATATTCAGTATAAAAAATACAAGTCTCATTAAATGATTTTTTTTGTTTCTGTTACAAGAATTTCCACTCAATATATATTTAACTTTTAACCACTAGAGTGAATTATTGTTTTTACTTTTTTGACATACATATCACATCACTGAACAATAAGGTCATGAGAAATAATAAAACCTGAAATTGTTTTAAATTCACGTTTACAAAAAAAAAAAAAAGTTACAAATGTAATTTTTAGTTAAAACTTTAAAATGATTTGTTTTGGCATTAGGAATATATCATTAATTATTTTTTGTTTCTATTACAAGAATTTCCACTCAGTATGATAACCACTAGAAGACTAGTGAATTATTGTTTTTTGTTTCACATACACTAACATTTTTGTTAATAAGAATGGACCATTTAGATGTCTGTTATTAACATGACCACACGATTTATATTTAACGTAAAATGTCACAAAATATGAAACGGCAAGAAGGAATAAAAACGGTTTTATAACAAACATTTATATATTTATTTTTGTGTAATGATATACATGCGTAGAAGTTAGTTGTTAATATTTTGTTGGTGTTATGTCCCTTTCACTGTGTCAATTTTTTTAACCTGAGCTCACAAAAGTTAAAATGCTGAATAAACTGTAGCTTTAGAAAAGTTCTTGATGCTTGTTTGAAATGTTCTCTATGTTTGTAATGTAGTTTGAAAATTTTCGTACGTACGTGCATGCGTGAATATGCCTTTACGTCTGACAGCACATGATCAAGACGAAAATCCTATGGTCACATCTTTGCAGGAAAGGGAACAGAAGAGAGATTATTGATTTTTGTATTTTAACAGAAAATGTGGCACAAGGCCGAAGTGGGGAATGGGGAAAGGGTCAGTCTTCTGTCTTAACTTTTAAACTTAGCTAGCCACAAACGCTGACCCAATCATACTAACAATATTTCTTGCACCGAAACAACACATTCTTACTTACCTTTCTTACCACACCCACCATAATACCTCAATGACTCTATGAAAAATGAAAATACTAACTAGACCCCATATGTACAATTTATCGTTTGTGGGGGGAGGGGAATAAAATAACAATTTAAAAAAAAATAACCCCAATGCGTAAATTACAATAGGAGACAAATAACTATTTACAAGAAACTAAACAAAATCGTGTTAGTAATAAAATCCCCACAATCACTAAATGTGGCAGGAACATCAGTTAACTGGACGAAATTAATGCGGGACTATAAAAAATTAAAAACATTCATTCATCCCATGCACTCATTCAAACACAACAGATACGAAAAATCACACCCGAAACGAAAAAACGCATCGCATTCACCAGAGAACTGACGTCACTGACCACCTAACGAGGGAGGGGATGGGGAATTAAACTTAAAGAAAAATAGGGACAGAAATAAAAGCGGCCAATGAACATACATACCCTAGCTAAGTTTTGCTGGAAAATGAAACTAAAGAATCAAAAACAAAACCTAAGCTAACCTAATTTTGGGATGGGTTGCCCGTGTTCAACCGTGACCACCGATAGACAATATAAAACCTGAAATTGTTTTAATTCATATTTACAAAAAAAAAACAAAAGTGTTACAAATGTAATTTTTAGTTAAAACTTTAAAATGATTTGTTTTGGGATCAGGAATATATCATTCAGACATCACTCACCCATTGCATTACCCTGTGCTTGCAGCTCTACCAATGACAAATATTCTTTGAAAACTTCACATAAAAATATGTCAGGTTCCATATGATGTAAGGATGGATAAATATTCTGATTCTAATTATTAAAGAAACTTAAATTGTCATTGAAAATGTAATCAGGATAAATTTATTGCAATTAAACAATATGTAATTTAAAAAAAAAATCTCTTAAAAACAGTTTTGAATACGTCATTAATAACCTTATATAAAGCTAGCAAAAGAAATTTTTCATTTTTTCATTAAATAGAAAAAAAGTGCATATTTTTTTTTTATTTCTTACTTTCTATAAAATTGTAAATATAATTTTATTTCTTACTTTCTATAAAATTGTAAATATAATTTTCATAATGAGATATGACCATTTCCTATAGTATATAGGATGTAAGTTTGCTTATCAAAATTACTTCCCTTCTATGATTTTATTTTAATGACTGAAAAATGTTACTGGATAGGCTTGCATTAAAAAGCAACGAAAAATATTTGTAAAAAACTTAGTCATAATTATTTTTGAAAAAATTGTAACAAATGACTTTTTTATGCATTTGTAAAAAAAATTTCATTAAAGTTTTTCTGTTAAATGTGTTTACTTATGTTTCAGAAGACTATTAAATCAATTTCAAGAAAATTCTTGTATTATTTGTCTACTTTTTAAATTTTACACATATAATTATGTATGTCTTGGGAAGGACGTACAAGGAAGTGCTGAAATGTTATTCACCAGCCTACTTCCTGAAATCAAAATTTTGATGAAGTGTGTCAGGCTGAGAAGTTTTTAGCAACCCCTTATAAATATATAACATTATATAAAAATTTGGACAATAAATCCACAAAAGACAAAATCCAAGTAAAATTGGTTATTATATTGAAGTGTTCTTTATGGATTTTGTCTGAAATGTGTATTTTTTTTATAAATAATTCTATTTATCCAAAATGTTTTGGAATATTTGGACAAAGAATAGAAATTTTAAAACCTCAGAAATGGAAACACATTGATTCTTGCTTTTTTTGTTTTTAAGTTTATAATTCTTATCCAAAACAATGAACTTACAGAGCTAGATCTCAAAAGTGCTAAATCGTAGTTAGCATGGGATAACTTGTAGTTGGCATCGTAATAAAAATTACCAACCATGTGTTGTGGTTGGCAGTTAATGTGTTAATATTATATCAATACATCAAATTTTTGTATGATGATATAAAAAAATACTTTTTCAAATAATACACATTTTTTGACATAAATCATAGCATCACAAATGAAATTTATTAAAGATGTCAAAACATTCATTCACTCTTATGCAGATGGTGAAATTACAGGCACTAATTATGTTCAGAAATTTTCAACAGAAAATCAAAACTATTTTAAAGAAATAATTAAAACTTTAATTCTCTTGCCGTCAATTAGAACACATTTTCTGTTCATGCCTTCTCTCCATAAATTTAGGGGAAGACAAAAGCTCAAAGTCATCATCTGATGACTCAGTTTTTGAGAACATTTAAACTGATTTTTTTTATAGATTTTCAAAATACTATTATAAAAGAATATATATATACATATGACAACCATATCCTGTCAGTGACACTCATTGTAATTTCTGACCACTGACAATACTTTAAATTTTGAAGATTTTGATTAAGAGTATAAACTTGCTCAAAAAATTCTAGGTGAAAAGTGTACTATTCAATTTTTCCTCTTCTATAAAATATTTAGTACAGAAAATGACTAAAGCTTAGTGGAAGAGTAGCAGTAAAGTCAGTGGACAGCAATAAGAAAAATAGAAACTTTGCTTATATAATCTGGATTCAAATTGCTAAATGTCAATAGGCATTATTGTTTCATTTTTACCCTTCTGACAAAATTTGATGTTGACCTCACTCAACTCTTCACATGAAGAATGCAGCAAATGGGCTAGCTTCAACACTGCTGGGCTCCCAACACTATCACCATGGTTTCTAACATCTCATTGTCTTCACTATCCCCTTCCGGCCTCCTTCATTGTCACCAACATGACCCCGTTTTGTTGATACCACTTTCAACCAGAATCTAACAGAGACATTCTGCTTGATCAACCTTCTCTATCAACTTCAGGCCTCCCTTGTCACCACTGCTGTATCCTCAGCAATCAAAGTGTCTCACAATAAATCAATCCAACACTGTGACCCCGATCGGCTAATCCACCTTACCAGGCAGTTCGGCTTCAACATGTCAGTATCACACTACCGCCAACCAATCAAACACCTCACAAAGTCAATTTCAACCTTGAAGAAGAGCATACATCAAACACCACCAATGGCTATTCCACTCCAGACCTATCCTCTGACCCCAGCCAACCAACCCACAAAATCAGTCAACTTCCAGCTCTATCTACAGCACCCTTACATCTAATCTCTTTTCTTACCAACAGCCACTGAAGAACCACACATGAACAATTTTTGCTAAATTTCAAACAACTGTATATATTCCAAATTTTGAAGAATACATGCTGTTAAAATTTTAATCTTTGTTTGTTCCATTCCTTTGTAACCAAACATTCATTATAACATGGGTAAATTTTTTTCTTCGAATTTTATTGAAAAATATCACATTTTCTTCCTGTGGATCCTAAAACTCTTTTAATATCAATGCATAATATAATATTAGGGAATGATCTAATCAGCCTTTCCAGGAGAATCATTGCTTTCACAATCTATGTATTGTTTTGAATCATTATTCAATTTAGTGCTAAAATAAGAAAACTCAAAGAAATCTCTTGTAAGAAATCTCTTGTTTAACTATTCCTAAACAAAGAATTTTCTTGCCTAATATCTTGTCAGTCATTTCCAAGTAATTCATATTTTTAAGGTTGTAAAAAACATATATGATCACAAAATAATAATTGTGATAATTAGCAGAAATAAACTAATGACTTTAATTTTTCAAGATGAAAATTAAGTTTATTAACCATATGTAACTTATATCAAATTTTTATTTTTTACTGCAGACTGTAAAATTGTTTAGAGTTTTATTTTGATAGAATTTTTCAAGAGGTTATTTTAACACGCACATTATTTTGAAGTGCCAAGATAATTTTAGAAAATTTTGGTTGTTTCATAATGCTTGCAAATACAGTCTTAAAGTATGGTTATGATTTTAAATAACTTTCTGTATTTTGAATTCTGGTCATAATAATAATCTATCTTATTGTCAAATATGTCTATTATTATATACACTATGTTAGATTTTTATATACATTATGTCCGATTTTATTATGCAGTCAATATTTTCACAATTGGTAAAAATTTATACTTATATTTATATTCATTTGCAATTCAGCTTAAAATATCCATCCTTATTTAAAATACTGATAACTTGTTTGGAGAATATCAGACTTTATTATGCAAACAAAGTTCAACATGATTTCTTTCTAAATAAATTGAAAAGGTACAGGCCATAGAAAAATATATTTGATTAACACAATATCCTATTTACTAGAATAATTTTATTATGTTAGTGGGTTCTTTGATATTCTATAACCTTCATTTTTTTTTAAAACACTGTTTATGTTAACATTTTTTTTAGTTTCACTTTTCATATTCAGCAGTTTTTATTAATTCCCAGTCTAACCATCAAGTCCATACAATATAACTACACTCATCATTAAAATTATTGCCAAGAAATCAGTTTTCCTGTACTTCTTCACCTAACTTGTGTTATATAGGAATAAAGTGTCACTGCCGACACTAGAGGTTGAACACAGATCACCAAAGAGCAAGCACAGGTGATCCCATTTTTGAATAAGTAGAATACGAGATGGTAAAGGAAATGTATATATTAGTGTGACGTCTAAGTGATCACTATATGGATTACTTTGGAAGTATGATGGTCAAACTCTCTGCCTTCAGGCAGATAGGATCCCCAGATGAGGCTATGTTGAAGGGCAGAGTCTCATCTCAAGAGAGAGCTACCCTACCCCACTTTTTTACAGGGTCTACAGGGAATTTTTGACTGAGCCTACGGGTTCGGATACCCCACAATAAATGCAGTCTTGTGTTATATCTGACCATATGGGGCAATTAGTGAATATCTCACTATACAGATTACTATTCAGATCACTCTACAGATTACTATTTGGTGGTTACTATTCGAGTTTAGCATTACCAAGCAAGTACTATTAGTGTTAGTGTTATTTGAAGGTATCTGACACTAGTATTGTTCTACAGTATCACTATAGTTGTATTTGCAATTACTCTTGTATCCTTAAAAAGGTTACAAACAGACAAAGGTGCTACTTAAGTGAAGGAACAGCAACATGCACGTAGATGAAAGAAAGAGGTTTATTGTAAAAAAGAATACACTACTGAAAGACAAGGAATCGGGTGACAGGCTAGTAATTCCCAAAGCAAGCCCCCAGGTATATCCTGTGCTCACTATATATAGCTACTGATATAGTCAGTCCACATAAGTGATAGGGAGTGTGGGGCATTCCATTACAACAATTACAAGGTCTCTACTACAACGAGCATTATGAAAGTGACGAGTATTTGTTGACATTACAAAAGTGCCAATGTGTGTTTGTTGACATCACAAAAACTTGCATGTTAAACTTTGTGATATGTGGTAGTTTGTTTGCTTTCATGTCTTTAGCCAACCTTCTTAATATTATGCATCTTTTCTTTTTGCTTACATTTTACATCAGCTTCTTAAAATATTTTCTTACATGTTAATTTACTTTTCTTGTTTATTGCCATATTAATCTTTCTCAAATTTCTTTTTGTGGCATTCCTAAAGTCATTTTTTCTTGTTCTTTCTTGCTATCATGTGACATACAATATTATAAATACTTACCAACATTTTCAACTCTTTTCTCTTTTGCCTTCTCTCACACACAAGATGTAGCATTAGAGAGATTATGTCTGTCACTTATGGGAAGATGCTATGACTCATGCACACACACACACGTATGAACATTGCACATTTCTGAACTCATTTTATTCATTCCTTCAGCTACAAGAACACAAAAACTTATTCAACATCTAACAGTGAGATTTTCTTCAGCAACAAACATGCCATTCAAGAGAATACAACTTTCACCTCTTGTCACCAGCGAGAAATATTATTTCAAAATTTTCTGGGGCTATAAGTTTCAATTCAACATATTCTCAGCTTTCCAGAATTTGCTCACTCATATTTATCTCTCTTCAGTGAACAATTTAAGCGGCAAGTAATTTCAACTTATTTACACTAAATTTTATTCAGAAGTTTAAAAACTACATTTTTAGTACCAAACACAACTTCTTGATATTGCAAGTGAAGACTACAATTTCCTTTCACTAAACAAATTTCATAGAACTCCTTTCATATGAACTTTCCAGTCTGTAACACTTTTTTTTATTGAAGAACATTTCTTTCACTGAGACTGAACTTTATTTCATGAACTTTCTCTTAAAAGGCTTTAAGAATTTCCAGTTAAAGGGAAATAACTCCTGCTATATTATTAATTATAAATGCTACATATTGATGCACAATTGAACAAACACTTTTTTTTGCCTGCCATAAAACAATTTTTGGTGTGATAAACATCAGTTTAACAATTTGCAACTCAGTTTAAATTACCTGAGTAAATTCATTCTTCAGATTTGTATATTGTTGATATAAAAATTTTTTGTTATTTCTAGATTTGTTGGTTGTTTTATATTTTGTCATTGATGACCTTCTGCCATACCCAAAATTAAATGTTTGTGGACAAGTTTATTTTCATACAGCTAAACACAAATAATACCTTCTGATATATACATATTTTTCCTAATAAAGTACTCCTCCGCAACAGATCCATAGTTTGTAGTTGAGTGAGTTCATAGTAGAGGCCGACAACAGGAATTTCAAGTTCCTAGGAAGCAGGTTTTGAGTAGTTTTAGTAAAGGGCCGACGTTTTTCTGTCTTTAGGGCCCAACATGTAGATTTCTTCTTAGAAACAGGTTCTGAAGATGACTGTCACTGACCTGATGTTATCACAGACGAAATCAAGTACTCACTGCCAAGGAGGCATATATTCTCAGTAGTTACTGAGATTAGAAGACTCAGAAATATCGGGAATTTTTATCTCCAAAATTACTACACTTTCATTTGTCAGAAAATATATTCTTATCACTGATAAGAATCAAAGGTTTGGGAGCTGGTTTTGGAAGCAAGGATCTGATAAGTTGTGAGTGTTATCCCCCACCCTGACTTTATGGCAACATGGTCAAGGCAGGAGTAGTCAAATTCCTTTTTATATTTTCCAGCTCTCTCGTTCGTCATAAAATATATTCTTATCTCTGATAAGGATCAAGAATTTGGGAGCCAGATTTTGGAAGGGGTGAGAGTTGGGGCAAAGATCAGAAAACAGGCTAGAACGTGAACTTGTAAAACATTGTAATGTAGTGGTTCTCAAATTAAATTTTTATAAACTTTCATTTTCAATTTAAACGTTGGGGAAGGGACTAAAAAATATTTCAAATTAACCATAAATAATAATAAGAAGAAGATTATTATTTTAGTAAAAAAATTATTTGGAAAGTATTTTAGCTACTTTTCATTTTTTAAAAATTTGTACCCAAGTACTAATCATTTGGAAATGTACCAATATCAATTATAAAAAAGTTTGTATTGCATTTGTATTGGTTTGTCTTAAACATGCGCTAAAGTTTCATTCACCAGCGCAGTAGAAGGAAGTACACACTGTGTACTGTAGTGTAACAGTAGTACACACTGACTGCATGGTGTTTTAAATTTAAAGTCACTCACTATGGTTAATTTGCAGTATAAACACCAAAAGCCTCCGTTATTGAGAATATACCATTCTGGTGTGCCTGGTTATTTGGAAAATGACATTAAAACATTTCACTCGATTACCGCTTAGAAGTTATGGACAATGTAAGTTCGACTTCTTTCTCCTCACGTACACAGAATGTCTGCCATTACTGGCACTGTTTACATATGTTTGTCTAGAGTTGTCATGCGGCACTGAAGCTTCACATGTTTTGATTACTGCGCAATGCGCGAAGTTTGAAATGAATAGGCGAAAAAACGGAAAATCCAACAATTAAAATAAAATAAAATTGACGTGCCTGAGAAGTAAAAAAAAAAGGTTATTTTTTTCGGGTTTTTTTCAACGATATTTTTTATGTGTTCATGAATTAAAAAGGAAAGCTTCATAACAGGGTGAGATTCTGTTTCATTAGCTATAAGCGGATTTATTAAGGTAAGGACAATAAAGAAAAAATACTATTTATTTAAAACTTCATTTTAAAAAATAAGCGGGTTTTAAAATAACATCCGCAAAAATCGCACAGTAATCAAGACCAGTTAGATACGAAAAGCTGTAAAGAGGCCGTTGTCTAAGGTTCCGCGTTTATTACTAGAGGAAAACGTATGTAAACTACGCCAGTAATGTCGGCCGCACAACGCGAAAGAGATCGAACTTACATTGACGATAAATCGGAAACGGTAATCGAGTGCAATGTCTTTTTCAAGCTTCAACACAGGGCGTGGCAGAAATACCGCCCACAATGGTAAGATTAGTAGTGGCAATGGTGTCTTCTTCAAGCTAAGTTTAATTTTTATATCTTTGTGTTTCATTTTTAAGTTTGTTTTCTGGTTTCATCCTCCTACCCCATCAATCATGAAATTTTCATATGGACGGATTTTATGGACTACGAAATGAAATTTTTACGTCATGGGATGTTTTGTAGGTCCCCCTGAGAATATGCGGTATTATGGTATATGCAGGATTGAGTGGTGATGGATGAGTTCTTATGGTGAATGAGCAAATTGTAATGTTTCTGTTTTAACTAGGACTAGGATAAAGAAGACCAGCCTCTCCACATTTCCCCCTTCGGCCTTGTGCCATAATTTTGTAATGTTTTTACGAAATAAATAATCTTAACTATTATTATGTGAAAGTTATTTTTGCGGTAAAAATAACTCTCGCATAATTAATAATAGTTAAGTAAGATTATTTATTTGCCACACCCTGTACTTGATTCACATTCACACTTATTTTCTTGAATAAATTATTATTTTATTAGTTTGTATGTTAATATGGGTTCATTGGTTCTTCTAACCGTCATTGGTCTTTCAGTCTTTCATTTTTATCTTTTCTACTGTTTCAACTTTAACATCTTATTTTTTTTTTGCTTCCCAGAAATATTTCCATTCTCACAACAATAATATTCAAATATTATTTATTGCAACAATTTTTTATATAAAATTGTGTCGAAAATGAATAATTACAGCAGGCTCTTCTTTCTTTAACACAGTTGCCAACATACCAACGACTGCCAAACAAAATCCTCTAACAACACGACTCGAACCATGTACATTGTACAAGTTTCCCATTCCTAACTCAGCGACTGTTCTTCTGCCATTTCAAAACAAACCCGAGTTTCATCTCGGATGGCGGTCGGACAGGGTTGCCAGATTTAAATTTTTATTTAAGGCTAAAATAAATAATACGTATAAAAAGACAAAAAAAATATGAGATTTTATTTATTTGTTAATTACGTGTTTTTTTTTTTAATGAAACAACTTTAGTTTATTATTTCTTCCAATTTTAAACATTTGTTGTAGTGAAAAAAAAAATTTTTAGCTGTAAATTCGGAAATTTAATTTGACAAGTCAAACAAGTCTGATTCACTGGAAAATCTTTTTTAGGGTTTTCATTTCTTTTTTTTTTTTTTAGGATTTTAATGATACTTTAACTTTTTGATTATTAAAAAAACAAACGGGTTAATTTACAGTTTAACACCCGTTCTCAGTTCGCATTAAAAATTTTCACAATCTTACCTTTATGTGTAATTGTACATGCTTCCTTTGAATCTGGCTAGATAAATTTGATAAAATCTACCGTTTTGAAGTAAAATTTCGGATTCATTCATGTCGCAGCATCCATTACTGGCATTGTTTGCATAAATTTGATGTGGCATAGCTATGAATAGAATATTCACTTGTCTTGATTATTACGCATGCAATATAGTTCTCCTGCGCAGTAATTGAGACAAGTTAGGTCAGTAAACAAGGCCGTTAACTTTTCTCTTTCGCGCTTAGCTTTCCGCAACGAATATATGCAAACAACGCCAGCAATGGCTCCCGCCAACGACGTGAATGAATCCTAATTTTTACTGTCGATAACTCCAAAACAGTAGATTTTATCAAATTTATCAAGCCAGATTCGATTGAAACATATACAATTGAATTACACTTAAAAATGTAAGTAATCTGGGAATTTTTAATGCGAACTGAGCGCGGGTGCTAAACTGCAAATTAACCCTAAATGATAACCTTTTTAGTTTTTAATTACTCATTTTTTTTTTTTTAGTATGTGTAAGAAGACTTTTCTTTCTCATTTAAAGAACTTAAATATTAACTTGTAAAAGAAAAGATACATCAGAGAAGGTCGAGAATGTGAAAGACGAGGAAAGGTTTTTTTTTTTTTTTTTTTTTACAATAAATTTCTGGGGGCCCTCCCCCGTTTCTGGATTATGATAAAAAAAAGGCCGAAATCCCCCATAATTCAGGTGCATCACTGACGATACAAAAGTAAAGATTGTATTGTAGCATAGTAGCTGTAATATACTGTTCAAGCATGTAAAAAACAAAGGCCAAAGTCGCCAAATCAATTTTCTTGATAAAAGCCAGATTTCAGAAATTTGGCGTGTAAAAAAAAAAAACAAAAAAAAACAACAACTATCTTTTCGGCTATTTCCACCGCCCATCGTACGCCAAATGCTGTTCTTCCCTGCCACAAAATATAAACTGAAATTGACATGTGCTGAAATTTTTACCGGCATCAGTTTAATTTTATTATGCTTATGCAGAAATTGCTTGGATAGTAAAATCGGCGTGACTACCGTTTACCGGGCATGTCACTAAAAAGAAAAAGTAGCGAATTATCATGTGTTAATATGTAGTGGTTTGTGGGGGGGGGGGAGATGTGAAGAGATATCTTAAGGTTAAACTTTCCTGCTGGCAGGTCCAGCTATATGAGAATGTCGGACTTTAATTAAGTCCAAAGAAAACAAACAAGACCGATATACATGGGTAAACAAATATATATTAATAACAAAACAATTTAAAACAAAGACATGGACTGTTACATAGAGCTTGTATGGAGAAATTATGTGTGTGTGTTGTGAGTGTTCGTATGTACGTGTATTGATCTTAGCGCGTTCCCAGAATCTGGGAAACACTGTATCTATGAGAGGTCACATATTGGTGTAAGTGAAAAAAAAAAAAAAAAAGAAAAAAAAGAGAGATTTTAACTTGCTTCTGCACGAGGTAGCGGCCCAAGACCTAAGTCAAAAAAGAGAGAGAGAAGGGTCAGCCAGTATTTATAGCCAGGGGAGAGAGAGACCCCTGTTGAAGGATTAAAGAACTGAGGAGGAGCTAACTGCGACAAATAAGTTAAGTAACTTTTTTCCTCTTTTTTTCTTAAACAATTGAACATCGCTTTTTTTAATCGCATCCTTCTTTTTTATTTCTTTTTACACAAAACGAGATAGGCACAAAATTATTACTTGTCTATCGGTTCATTTTCCTGAAGCCAAAATTAATTGACTTTATAAATTTCATAAATATCGTTTTCTTTTCTTTTATTTCTTTATTATTCGAGGATGATATTATTAATTTTGTCATTGTTGTTTAGAAAATTTAATAATACTAATAAAAAAGGTAACTTACCGGGCGATAAATCGCTAAAAAACGTAAACAGTAAGTAAGGCCATAAAAAAAATCTGATATTGTGTACAAACAACACTGTATCTGTTTGAATTCATTAAATGAGGAGTCATCATTATTTATTTACAATTTTATTTTAATCAAGACGATCCTTAATGATAGCCTTCATTTTATTTTGAAATTATTTTACCCCAAGCAAGCCTATAGGATATAAAATCTTATATTTTTACAACCAATAGGTAAAGCACAAATAAAAAACGTTCACACATAGGATTAGGATCACTAAAACAAAAACTTTCGTACAAATCAGTAAAAACAAAAAATATGATCCAAAATTAAATAAGTGCTTTCTGGAATTTGATTAGACAGTACAGTCACATGCTATACTTTTGACTACGTCTGTATGTTTAAAGTCCAAATGAACTGATTTCTGGGTGCTACCTGGTGTAAACTGAAAAGTTTTTCTTTGGAGCCATTCACGTGATCAGGATAACTATATATACACAGATTTCGGGGGCAATAAAAACACACATATCAAAGACCAAGCAATCCCCGTCAATGACAGGCAGTTGTATCTGTAAACACCCAACTAGAATTCTCTTGTTACCGTGACAACACCTTAGTCAATGACAACTACACACCATTCAAATGAATATTCACACAACTCAAAGAAATATTAATAGGTGAGGAAAAAAATGTAAGTCTGATCATATATATGTTCATTTCCTTTAGGAACCACTGTAATCAGATTTCACATATTAGCACTCACACACACATACATTTCTACTAATGTGCTTCACCCCACTCCACACATTCAGTCAGCCGCAACACACATACTCTGTTAAAATGTGCTTCAGACACATGTACATATATACACACTTTATATTGACCAAGGCATATGATTTCATGAACTACCCTTTAACAATTGGAAATTTTTGTTGAACATTTGAACTTTGATATTTTTTTTTTTTTTATGACCAGAACAAACACAATGTTTATCATGTAAAAACATATGTTAATATGTACATAAATATATAATTATTTCAATCTGGTTTTCCTTTTTGCCTATGTAAAAAAAAATAATTTTTTTGTGTTATGTTGTATTTGTGGGCACAACACTTGAATTTTAATTTTTCACTTTTAATCCTTACAAGCCATTCAGATAAAGCCATTAAGATGCAAAGGGGTTACTGAGTGTGAAAGAATATGAGAAAAATGGAGGAGAGAGAAAACAGAAAGACCATGATTCAGAAGATGACAATTGATGTTAAATTATAATTTTTGAATATCGTACTTTACACAAAAGCAAGAAGCCGGAAGAGAGTTCCACAAGCAAGAAATGTGAAAGTAAAAATTATTAGGATATATAACTTCATATAAGTTCATATTGCAATTTCAACAATAAAATGATGAAATGAAAATGAAAGTTAACTGTCATTTAAACTCCTCTAATCTTTCTCACAATCACAACGTTTCTGCTTTCTTGAAGTGTTCAAAATCTTATCTCTCTTTTTTTACTTGTTAGTCCTGTCAGTTTTATTGCTAGCCATATTTCCACTGAGGCTGCAATGCACAGCTCATACATTGATTAAACTCTCAATAACTACCACCAAATGCTAGAACAAAGTATTACAGGTAAATAATCACCAAAAATTAATGGCATTACTTACTTATAATAGTATATTCGATAATTGTACTGTATTTTCATTCTAATGATATCACGGTCATGAGTGTTAATAAAGCTTTTCAAGCTTCAGAAAATAATTCCCAATTGTCACCACACTATTTAAGAAAGATAACTATTGGCTGAAAATTTATTATAGTAATTCTAGAATTGTTTCCCTTGATAGTAAAACAACAGCACCGAGAGAGATGGTGTTGGTAGAAAGGCTCATAAAATATTCCAAAATAGAATAACTGCCCCTCCTGACAAACCCAACAAAATATTGTTCTACACACTCTGTAATTAAAACT
>OZ038518.1:45999959-46462459 GCA_964036315.1 Acanthosepion esculentum
ATATCACCCCAGGCAAGGCAGTAAAGTCACTAGGACACAAGGGGATACTGAGTGTGAAAGAAAAAAAAAGAGAAAGATTATTAAGGAGCAAGAATAATAGAAGAGTAATCAAGAGGACAGTAGATAATTGAGATTGCATTTGAATTTTTGGAGATCAAAGTTGGCTGGAAAACATGGAGCCAAAAGAGAGTTCCAGAAGCAACAAATGCAAGAAAAGAAACTGTTAGCATAGAATGCATGGTTACATCTAGCCAATTCAACTATGAATTGATAAGAACTTGCCACCAATCTGGTACTACACTTAAATTCATAAAGTCTATGAACCATAGTGAAGAGTTCATCTGAAAAATTACCATGAATGTATTTATAGAAAAGGCACAGGGAAGCTATACTATGGTGGTGAGAAAGTGACTGAAGCTGAGACACCAGGTCAGAACCAATAATCTTTACAATTTTTCTTTGGGTTTCATCTAATATTTCTAGATATACAGCAGGAACACCAGACCATATGTGGCAGCAATATTCAAGGCATGGAGTGAATGTTAGACTTGTATATATGTATGATAGATTCAAGAGAGAAAAGTTGTCTGCACAGTGAAAAGTTGTTGACAGTGAACCAATATTTTAGCAATGGATTCAATATAATCTTTTCACTTCATGTCAGCCAAGAATTTAAGCCTGAGAAGGTGCAATGTGTCACTCTCATAAGAATTATAAATATTCAACATCTGTACCATTAAAAGATAGATTACTGGTTATTCTATAACCTTTTCATTTTAGATCAAAAAGTTATTGGTTATAACAAGACAGTAATTCTTAGTTGATAAGATAGAAATGAAAAAGGATTAATGTTTGCTTGTCTTGTACATTTTTATTTAAACTTTAATTTCCTCTACTTTTCTGATATCTTTGTCCCTACACAGTCCAATGTCTCCACCAATTTCCTTTCTTACTTTGTTTTGTAAATATTCTTCATATTTGGTTTCATCATATTTGTGTTCCATCATTCTGTCTTTTTAATAAATGTTAAAGTCTTTCTCTTTGGCATATACTTTGCTTTTTATTTTAACAATCCAATATCCTGAACATTGCTTCATGTGAAGAGGTTGGGGTAGGATATCAAGTATTGCCATTCTTCTTATTTTCAAGAACAATAATGTTCACCCAACACCCACAAATATATACACTATACTAATGTGATTATTAAGTGCTTCTGTTACCAAAAGATCAAATAATATTTTATGCATCACAACCTTTTCTCGACTGAATATATATATATAAAAAAAAAAAAAATATCACAGGTTTTAATCTAACTCAATTTTAAATTCAATTCATGAACTATTGACACTAGTTATATATATATATATATATATAATACATACACACAGAAGTGAACACTGAAGTCAATACTCAGAGGCGACAGACTGTTTCATGCTAGACACAATCATCAGGCAACATGTTGCCTGATGATTGTGTCTAGCATGAAACAGTCTGTCAAATCTGAGTGTTGACTTCAATGCTCACTTTATATTTACATACACTATCCCAGATATTGATAAATATAGCACACATTAAAACTAATATATATATATATATATTTATTTTTCTCTGTATCATATCTTCTGATGGTTTTTTCTCAATTTTTTAATAATAATAATAAATACAAGAAATTTGAAGGGGAAATCTCAAAAATGTGGCACATGAAGCCATCAATAATTCCAGTTGTGGGTGGAGCCCTTGGTTTGACTGGGAAAAGGTTCCGAGACTCATTGAAGGGATTCCTGGTAGCTCATGCCTTAAAGATATACAAAAAATTGTTCTCACAACTACAGCTCATACTTTATGAAGGGCTTTATCAAATGTAAAATGTGTGTGCTCTTAGGTTAAAAAAATGTTCAGTGAAAATGTCGTGATGCCATTTCTGACCTGAGGTCTTTGGTTGGAACCCAGAAGGAAATGAGTATGCAACAGAAATCAAAGGAAATAATAATAATAATAATAGTAAAAAAGATATTTCACTCACTGATATCTGGTTTAGATCATTTCCATGAAAACCAAATGCAATAAAATTGACAAAAAGGACATATTTCTAAAGAATTAATGAATTTTATTTTTTAATCCAACATATTTTTATTATTTCAAATGTCATTTTTAGTAAATACCTTTATTTGAGTAAACACTGTTTAACAAAAAAAAGTAAAATCGAAAAAAAAAAAGCAAAAACAAAAAAAAAAAGCAACTTTGTCTACTGGCTTGTGCACATGAGAAAACTTAAAATGTGGCCTCTAGTCATATTTGAAACTCCATCCCACTCTGCAGTAGAAACTATTGTCTGATCTGGTGTTCTTTGACTGCTCAACTGCAGAGAGCTTCACAAGAAAGCAAGTTCGGATCCCCACTGGAAGGCACATTTTCTTTATTAAATTTTCTCAACTGTGCAGGTTGGTAGAGAAAATAAACATGGTTTAAAAAAAAAAAAAAAAAAAACACACACATGATCTACTGAAATACAGGTATCCACTTAAAATAATGTTTTTATAGAATAAGGAACAAATAAGAAATGTTTAAAAATTTAACATGTTCTGCTTTTATTTAAGCTTTATCAGTTCCACATTTCAACCCATTCGGCCATGGATAGTCTGGATGCTGAGCCATTAAATTCAGGGATGAGTTTGATATCAAATTTCCACTCTAACATTATGCCTATTGGGAGGGTGAAATAGCTTTTAGCAAAAAAGGTATGGCTGTTTGAAGTACCAGTTGTACTTTGTCTTCTTTTCAATCACAATCGGTGAGACTACCATGAAACTCCACACACCACTTGACTGCTGCCCATCTGATTTTCTCTCACTCATGCTCATTTTATCAAGTGGCTGAGTCTCAGAAATTTGCATAAGCCACAAATTTGTCTTGCAAAATGTTTGAGCATAGAGATCAAGTTGTTCTTAAATTGTAGCTTTTGAATCAGCCATATTTTCTTTCATATATTTTGCATGCAAGACATATACAAGCA
The DNA here is from genome assembly GCA_964036315.1 of Acanthosepion esculentum. NCBI lineage: Eukaryota > Metazoa > Mollusca > Cephalopoda > Sepiida > Sepiidae > Acanthosepion > Acanthosepion esculentum. The sequence goes on from OZ038518.1 coordinate 46,002,973, forward strand.
TGTTTTTTTTTCCAGGAGGCAAGCCATTTTCCCTTCTACAATATTGAGGGTACTGGGTTGGCAGTTTTCTGGTTCCTGGGGCCCAAACTCCTGGGTAGTGCCTAGAGAGACTGCTCTGATCAACAGTCATTATCAGGGTTCTTGCAGTGCTAGATTGTGCATAGATAAGTGTGCCTGCAAGCACTTCTAGTAGGCAACCCTAAGGTCACACTAAATTGCAGTCTGCACCAATTCCTGGCCATATCATGTTACCTTAGACCAGAGGTTCTCAACATTTTTCATCCTATTGCCCCTTTTTCATTAGTTTTTAAGGTAATTGCCCATGCCTATTTGTAAAAATATAAATTAAAATATTTTATTTACGTTAATTTTTAATTTGTGGTTGATGCCATTGGTGCTAGAAATTTAATATTTGGTTTTAAATTTCTAAGTTTTAGTCTTATGTCTCCTTGAGTACATATATCAATATTATTTATTTCTTTAGCTAAGATTTTATTGATTGCACTGAATCCACGTCCAACCAAGTAATAGGTTGGAAAGCATACCTGTATCTTAGCCATTTCAGACCACATGTTTGGATACAGCTGTTTCGCTATATTTGACAGCCATAATTCTGTTATTCCATCGCTTCCAAATTTGTACTTGCATTTATCATTGTGTTTCAATTCAATAAGTTCTTCATGCATATTTTCACTGACAGCTTCTATATCACAACCAAAGTGATCCATCATCCACTGATGGACCTCTAATGAAAATAAATCTGAAAATCAATTTCACTAAATATTCTGCATACTTTTTGCTTGTTTGTTTCAAGAGGTGCTCACTTACTTCTGTTAACTCGGGCATGTTATTGAAATTCTTTTGTATATTAAGTCTAATTTTTCAGAAAGTTCTTTCAGAACACATTTGCAATCTAATAATGTGCATAATTTACCTTGAATCTGGAGTGAAACTTCATTAAACTTTTTAAAAAAATCCATGCTAAAAAGTAAAATGTCCCACTTGTGACATGCAATTTTCCTCTGCCAAATTTTTCTCATCCACATTTTCCAAGGAATTAACTATTGTACCAAACATGTTTACAAATCTGGCCAGGATTTCCTTTTGAAAGCCAACAGACTCCTGTATAGATAACAAGTCTTATATGCTGCTGTTCAGTATCAATACAAAACTTTTTTAAAAGTCTATCATAGTTGCTGTGAGATTTTATTTTATTGACAGTTTTAATAACTACTGTCAATGACTCATGAAAACCAGGGCTAATATTTTCGGCAATTAAATGATGACAATGCACCACACAATGCACAGCAAGAATAGAAGGACATATTTTTTAAATGCATAATAACTCCCTTATGCTTACCAAACATGGATGGAGCACCATCTGTTGAGAAAGATATCAAGTTTTTACTTGATTTTCATCAAACCAAGATTTTGAAGCTTCAAAAATGGATAATCCAGTAGTATGGGTTTCTAAAAATTTCACAAAAAACAACTCTTCACACAGTTTGCAGTAATCAGCTATGTAACAAACATATGCCATAAGAACAGCTCCATTATTGCTTACCATAAATTCATCAATCTGAATTGAGAATTTAGTACTTTTTAATTTTTCAACTAGTTTTCCATTAGATGGTGTGATGGACAGACTAAAATAGCCATACATTGACTGATCGAAACCAAATTTTGGTGAGATTTGCAAACAGGTAAAGGAGGTGCAAAGTACAATTGGTTTTACTAGGGTATGTAGCTTAATACAATAAATTTTCATTAGTTTAAAAAAAAAAAAATCAAAAGTTTTATTATTTAACATAGAAAATATTACAATAATTTCAAAAACAATTTAATGATTAAAATAAATACTTATTTAATAAAAATGCAACATTGTTTTGTGCATATATTTTCTTTAAGTTTTTATATACAAGAATCCAGTTCACATTACATTTGCGAGAACCATAAACAAATCACAAGGCCCAACAATTCAAAAAGTTCGATTTTGGCTCTAGAAAGAAATATTTATGCATGGCTAGTTGCATGCTCAAGAGTAAGAAATCCTAAGAATTTATTCTTCACTATTAAAAAGGAAAAAAATAATTTTCTTAAATATTGCTTACCATGAAGTCCTCTAAAATTAAATTGAAATTATTAATCTGTGAAGTAGGGGTTTTGTCAAAGTATTTTTCCAAACAAATCTGCTTATTCAAATTTCATTGACTGTTTTTCAGAAATGAATGAAATATAGAGTTTGTAAAACTCGACAAAAAATGTTAGCAATAACTTTAAAAATACTAAATACTGTGAGGATTTCAATACACATTAATGTGTTGCAAAAAATTCTAGTATAATAAAAAGCTTAATTAGTGTTTTGTCAGTCATCTTCAATGAAACATATATATATATGAAAATTTCTCAAAGTTAACTTTTAGAGAAGACAATATTTATAAATAAATGACAATAGGAAAACAGTAATTGCTGACGTGTTTCGTCCAATGTGAACTTTTTCAAAGCAAGAAACGAAATTAATTTAATTAAACAAAGAAAATTAATAAAAACAAAAAACAGAGTGTTCTTAGCAACTGGAATGTAGGAAACGCTATTTTCATATTGTTAACTGAAAATAACGTCAGTTAATGTCACGCATGGAGAATATTATCATTAATTTGTGTTGATGGATTCAACCATTTTCTTTTGATTTTAATATGTTTTTGTGTACATTTGTTTGTGAGAGCAGTAATTTTGTTAGAAAAGGTGAAATAGGGAAAAAGCCTGGGCATAGATTAATATTTGGGTATTGTTCTATGGCAGCACTCTCTAGAATTTTCCTTCTGAGTGAGTTATTTTCTTTTTTTATAAGTATAGAATTTTTAAAATCAAAATTATGGTTGAATTTATTCCTATGTATTACTAAGGCATTATTTAAGTTGTTTATTCTAAGGTCTCTTTTGTGATCATTGATACGTTTTTTTATGTTTCTGCTTGTTTCTCCAATATATTGGGAGGAACAGTTTTGGCAATTTATTATATAAATGCCTGCTTCAGAAATGTTATTGCTATTGTTGTTTGGAGATCTTCTTATACCTATAATTGTTTTCGAGGTGTTTGTTACTATTTTAAGATTATTTAGATGGGATAGGTTATTCTGCATAGTAGACGTGACAGAGTTGGTTGGTAGTATTATGTCACGTCTACTATCCAGAATAACTTTGTTTAATTAAATTCATTCCGTTTCTTGCTTTGAAAAAGTCCACATTGGACGAAACGTGTCAGCAATTACCGTTTTCCTATTGTCATTATATATATATATATATATATATATATATATATATATATATATATATATATATATGCATGTAAAATAATTATCATTTAAACAATATCAATTATTTATGTAAAAAAGAAAAAACAAAATACAACTTCCCTAGCAAAAAAAACCCCAAAAAACTAGACTGTCCAAAAATTAAAATCAGTGGCATGTCCTAGAAAATTGGAACAACATGCCACAAATGAGTAGAAGATAATGAAGATATTAGAGAAATCATTTAAAATTGTTAGGAAGGTGGTTTATACAGCTTGCTATACAAATTCTTAGCTGAGAAAGCTTACAGTGATTCTGAGCACTACATGAAACATCTGATAAGATATGAGTAAATGTTAGGCAACTTGTGAGATATACAAATAGAGACATCTGTCTAAATGTCCTTAACTATCTCACTCATATACACAGACTTAAATATCTGTCTATATTTCTGAGATGAGGCATTGTAACTATTTACATGATTTTCATTGTTTGGACAGTTGTCCTCATTTTTATTATTATATTCACAACATTTTGGCTGTTGTACACTCCAACCTACTTCAGTTGATACACTTTGGACTAAATAAAATGTTCACTTTGAAATTCTAACATATATCCAACAGTCCAAACAATGTAAATTGTGTAAATACCCTAGACTTCCACCACAATAGAGTTTAGTAATGGTAATATTAGCGGTTTCCTTATAAGAAAACATAAAGCATTCTTTGACAGAGCAACCAGTGCTACTTTCAGTTGAAATTCCTACAATCTTTATCTTAAAATGATTTTTCAAGAAAATAAAATCACTCTTTTTAGTATCGATGGAGATTTCCTTCCTAACCATTTGTTTGAAATAGTGTGGGGCATCAACATCTTGATTATGTCATTATTTTTCTTTGACTTACATGTTCTATTCATTTGAGTTGTTGCACTTGTTGAAAGTCCTCAAGTAATGTGGTTTTTGTTACCAGTCCAAAAGGTTTGAATAAGGAAGGTCCTCTCTTAGACCTACAAGCTTCATTTACAAAAAAGCTAACCATTGATTTAAGAAAGCCATTGTATAAAATTGACAGTTTAGATATTTCTGAACAAGTTAGGTGCCATGCATGACATCTATATGAAAGTCTGATGAAGCTACTTCAGAACATGACTTTTTAGGTTATTGTTTTGGCTTTGTAGCAATAAAAGACACCTATCAAAATATGTAAAATTTTGAGAATTTAACATATTTTTTAGAATTTTGCCCAAAATGTGCTCAATAGACCAACAATCTACAATAAACATTCAATGAAATTTGAATAAGCAGATTTGTTTGGAAAAATACTTTGAAAAATACTTTGACAAATGCCAGGGTTTTGCATAAAGAAAGCCGCCATAAAATTGTCTAGACACTGATAGGATGCTTTGTGGTCATTGATGCCAATTTCTATTTCATATATCTATAAAATGGCCATGTTTACAGCAGGCACAGATTTAATTAGAATATATTATACTAATGAATATTCACACACACAAAGATACCAATTTCTTTTTATAGTAGCAGGAGTTCTTATGAACTAATTTCCTGTAGAATGTGCAGTTTGGTGTAACAGATAATGCCTCAGAATGAGAAATCAGAGCCAAGTTTGAATTCCAATTAAGTTTGTTACATTCACTTATGCACAAATACCTTTAGAAAAGGTATTAATCCATCCCTTTCTCCCTAGATATGAGTTGAAGAGCAGGAATAGCCTTGTTTGGCAACCAGTCTACCACAGAAAGAAACTGTAACTTTCTGAATCAGTCATGAATCGAAAGAGGTATGATCACCCAAACGTGTATCATGTATGGCACTTGAGTGGTTGACTCTCTGAGAAAAGGCATGAAACTCAGACTTTGTCTATTATATATATATATACATATCTAAACAGAATCCAAATTAAAACATAAAAATAGCCCATTTTAATTATTTTTTTTACTTTTGACCAACAGTGGTTGGCTTTTAATAAATGAGCATGTAAACACACACAAATAAGTACCCCTATAAGTACCTCTTTTTAAACTAGTAAATCAAATTAAAAATGGAGAGTTAAGGGACAAATTTACATATGTCTATGAGGGTGGATTGGATACTTCATAGACCGATTCATGAAGTGATTCTAGACTTTTGATATCTTGCATGCATTAATTTCAACTCTTCTTATTGATAACATCATTGTTTCTTTCCGGGTAAATTGACATCTGACTGTTCAAAGACTGTTCATACTGTTGGTCAAAAAATCATTAACAGCAGATATGACGTCATCATCACTGTGATACCAGTTCCCAGCCAAGCGTTTTTTTTCTTGTTGGGGAACAGATGATAGTCAAATCAGAATAGGGAAAGTCATCAACCAGTTCAAAGCCACAGTCATGCACAAAAGCCATTAAAACCAAGGACTTATATGCTTGAGCATTGTCCTGTTGAAACAAGATCACTTTTGTCAGTTATTCTGGGTGTTTGGTCTTGATAGCCTTTTGTAACTGCCTCAGAAATTTAGCATAATAATTTCCAGTGATGGTGTGGTCTTTTGAATATAGTCAATAAACAATGCCTCTTGTATCCTAAAAAAACTCATATCCTTACCTGCTGATGAAATGACTTTGGCCTTCTTTGAAGCACTTCAGGAGTGCTATTTCCACTGCATGAATTGTCTCTGGCTAAAAGTGATGAACCCAATACTCACCCTGAGTTAGGGAACGTTTGAGAAAACCAGCTGAATCTGCCTCAAACAATGTCATACTTTCTGTGTTTATCAGCTGGTGCACTTTTGATCAGGTGTCAGATGTAGAACCCACATAGCAGAAACATTCATCATGCCAAATTCATTATGCAGAATATTCTCAACTCTCTCATGGGACATGCTAATAGCATTGGCTATTTGATTTATAGTTAATCACTGGTCATCCATGTGGTGAACATGATATAGTTTTACCTTGGTAGTGACAATTGCAGGATGTCCAGACCTTGGACCATCTTCAAGATTCTCCCTTCTCTTAGATTCAGCTGCGCACTTTTGCACTGTTGATTAAACAGGAGTGTCATCCCTTAATATAGCAATCATATCAATAGGAATTAAACCCTTTTTTCTGCAGGTAAATCTCTGGGAAAGTCACTCATTGTGCTTTCTCGGGCTCACGTTTTCTGCTTATATGAACTGGAAAGACTATATTGGATCTATTGCTAGGTCAGCTGCTAGGAAAGTTGGTTCATTATGCTGGATGAGACAATTTTTTTCTCTCCAGAATCTATCTTACATATCTATAACTACTATTCACCCATGCTTAGAATATTGCTGCCATATATGGTCCGGTGCACCTGTTATTTGCCTCGAGTTCCTTAATAAGATCCAAAGAAGAATCAGAAATATTATTGGGCCTGATCTGGCAGCTTGGCTTCAGTCACTTTCCTACCACCATAAGGTTACCTTTCTATGTCTTTTCTATAAATACTTTCATGGTAATTGTTTGGATGAGCTCTTTGCTATGGTACCTAGAGTTTTTTTTAATTTAAGCGCAGCATTAGACTGGCATTGAGATCTCAACAATTTACAGTTGAGCTGGCTAGAAGTAGCCAGAAATTCTATGCTAACAGTTTCTTTTCTCACACTTCTCACTTAAAAAACTAACTTCTGGCTCCATGCTTTCCAGCCAACTTTAATCTGCAAAAATTTAAATGCAATGTCAATCGTTATCTACTGTCCTCCTGATTACTTTCTTCTCCTTCTGCTCATCATTATTGTTTGTTCCTAATTCTTCCACATCCTGTAACCCTTGTGTTTTAGTGGCTTTACTACCTTGCATGGGTCGATACAGATTTAAAAAAAAAAAAAAAAAAAAATAAAGGTATTTGATAATTCCACGATGGCAAATTTTGTCTCTAAAGACTGATTTGTTTACTATTATCAACACTTTGTAGGTTATTTAAAGGTAGAAAATATTTTTAGATTGTAAGAATTTTTTTTGAGATAATGATTTAGTGATACATGTCTTACTAATTAACCCATAGTTGGGATGTTAGAATAAGTGGATTCATGCGTTTCTCAACGGTATTTGTGTGCAAATGAATATAACAAAACCAACTGGAATTATAAAACTTTTCTATTAACAATTCTGAACCATTATCCATTACACCACCTGCACATCCAGGCTTACAATTAGTCACCCATCTTGGTACTGACCAGACTCGATATTGCTTAACTTTGGTGACCATATGGGAACTGATGTTTCAATGTGATATGGCTGTAAGCCCTTGTTTACGTAATGGTAATTCCCTTAAGAATGATCACGAATCCCAACTTCTAGGATCATAATCTGTGTCCTGTCAAAGAGGCTCCAAATTTGGCTACCCTTTCAGCTTGGACTTGTTATATTAACAATAACCAGATTTCTTGTTTTTCTCTTTTCCCCAATAGTTATGGACATATGTGTAGCATAACAATTATCAATACAGAAAAGAAGTTACTGAGTTCAAATTTTGTCTTCATCTGTTGCATTCATTTTCTTACTATTGCCCTTTGAAAATGGATTAATCTAACTCTCCTCACATGCCTACTAGGAGTTACAAAGGGTCAGGGTGACATCATATATCCTGTAACACATACCATATATACTTGCTGATAGGTTTCACTTTTTTATCAAAAGTTTCACAAAATATTAGGGGTGCGACCTATCCGCACAACATACATGTAAAACAACACTACTTTATCATCATGATTTCTGAGAAATCAAAAATGATACCCATAAACACTAAAGCTGTGAATTCAGTTCTGAATAAATTTTAACTGTAACTTGATATATAAATAGATAAACACTTTTTTCTAAATGTACCATAACATTTTCTTCTGTAGTTATTTCTTTATTGTTGTCAAGTCGACTTGATATAAAAATAATATGTGGTAAATATAAAAATACTGATACAACAGTTACTTCCTTTTGTTTACATGATGATTGACAAAATGTATTTTAACTGCAAAAGTGTATTAATAATTGTAAGTTTTGAAATAAAGCTAGAAATAAAAGTAGATATCTGATAATTCTTATGTTTAAAAAGGGCTATCTGCAAGTCAACAGTAAATCATCAATTATTAAGCCATAAAGTAGTGGGGCAACCTATCCGCGAGTATATATGGTAATTATGCAGAACTTGGGCACTTCAACGTGGTGTAATGGTTAGCAAGCTTTTCTCGCTAGAGCAATAATAACTGATTAATGAGTTTGATCCTCCCTGGGTGCCCCCAAACTTTTTGCTTTGTGCCACATCTAAGAAAATTATCACACTTATGCAGGTTTCAAGATTTACCTCACAACAAGGAATTAAACAGTTTATTTTTTTTTCTACATAAAAAAGCAGGAATATTTGCTATCTCTACCAAAGCTAGAACAATAATAACTGATTAATGAGTTTGATCCTCCCTGGGTGCCTCCAAACTTTTTGCTTTGTGCTACACCTAAGAAAATTACCACACTTATGCAGGTTTCAAGATTTACCTCACAACAAGTGAATGTAACAAACTCGGGTCTCTGATTTCTCATTCCAAGCTGTTATCCATTATATCACCTGCACATCTACGTTTGCAGCACCTGGTATTCCCAAGTAGTCACCCATCTCAGTACTGACCAGGTTCAATGTTAGTTAACTTTGGTAATCAGACAAGAACCAGTGTTTCAAGATGATATAGCATCTCCTCAGTCATGGGTTAAATAGCAAAACAGACAGGGTCCCATAGACTTGGTTTGCAACCAGTTTATTGCAGAAAATAATGGTAGCCTACTAAAGTTATTCTTCTGCCAAGTCAATCATGAATCAAAAAAGATAATCACTCAAGTGTGCTTCATGCATGACACTTAAGGAATCCTATACCAAAAACTTTGATATATATAATTTTGCCCTTACAATAGTCTCCTCTTACCTATGAGGGATATGTTCCAAGATCCCAAGCTGATACGGGAAATTGAATGGTACTGAACTTTATATATACTATTTTTTTGCTGTATATAGACATGATAAAGAGTAATTTAAGAGGTACAGGAGATTATTAATAATAATAATAATAAGATAGAAAAAGACAGAAGATTCCTTATTTTTATTTTCATGACTTTGCAAACACCAAATTTTAGTTACTATAACTATATACTAAATGCCCATATTTAAAGTATTGCTCAGTTATTGCTAGTTCCATTTCTATTGGACCTGAATCTATACTACCCTCATAATTAAAATGCCACCAAATCCATGAACCAATGCATTAATATCCTAAAGCTATTGATTCCTCTTCATTGTAAATCTTACCAACTCAGCATACAGCTTTTTCCTTTTGCTCAATTTGAAAACTAACTTTCACTGAAAACACTTCACAAATTGCCAGAAACACTAGTCACACTTTTGGATTATTAAGTAAAACTTATGTAAAGAAAAATGAACCAAAAGGCAAGAGACTTTGAATAGAGTGCACCTGGTGTGGTAGAGTAAACGTTTTTTTCCCTTCAGTTTGCTCCATTGAAGCTAAGTGATGTTAAACATCAGATGGGTTGTGTCTTCTTGATAAATTGGCTGTTTGGGGAATCTTATGGCATTATTGGCACATTTGAATAGCAGTGCTTTGGATATGTGAAAGTGGAACCTTGAATGAAAGACAGTTGTCATTGTATGGTATTACTGACAGTATGCATACAGAAAGTGGGAAGACATGGTGAGTAATGGATGATGAATCTTTGTCAGTTTAAGAACTCTGCTAGTGTGTACAATTTTAACTAAAGTAAATTGCTTACTTCTGTTGGTTGTTGCTTTCCAAGTCTAGTGTTTAAATGTTTATTTTCAAACTAAGTAGACCTTACCTGAAATTTGAACTTGGTGTGCCAAATTTAAATTCCAGGATAAACTGTTGCTTTCACTTTTACACAAATCTTCTTTGGAAAATGAATCTATCACTAGCCTCCAGTTATGGGTTAAATAGCAGAGTATACTGGTCTCTGTAGCCTTGAGCAGCAATCCATCTAAGAGAAGGACAATTAAATTCTGAACTGGATAAAGCAATGGAGAACTACTCCACTATCATTCTCAAATTGTAGCAACGTAGGAAAAAAAAAACAAGTCTTACCTCAAAAAGAATTTGTATTGTCTGTACTATCTGTACAAAAAGAAAATCAAAATAAGATCAGGTTGACTTTAGTCGGCCTCGAAATATGGTAATTGTTTGCACTTCCCTACCAGTCTAGACTAATCTCAACCTTTTTTTCAATCTCAAAAAAAGAACATTACTTTGAATCACAGGCAAACTGCTTGGTCTGTTGTGGGTGAAGAAGGGAGTTGTGTGTTGTGAGTTGTGGAATTTTTACCTTTTTTTATTTAAACCCCCCACCCGGCATTTTCTGTCATTGGACTTGTGAGATTTATTTATGACTCTTGGAATTATGACCTTAGACATATCATTGCTATTTACTATTACTATTTACCTCAAAAGCAGACATAGAAATCCAGATAAAAAAAAGGACGGCAATCTGTGGAGAGCTATGTCCTAGGCAGACATAGTGCAAAATAAAAAAAAAAAACAGATCCTTTCACTTGAAAATACACAAAGGCAAATTTGTATGCATGTATATTTGTAACTGACTCTAGTGCATAATATTGAGCAAGACAAGGAGGGTGCACTTCTGTCCTCAGAATAATGGCTTTTGGAGACAATGGAAATCCTTTATAGACAAAGAGGTAAAAAGTTAAAATAGCATTTTCTGAGGCTAAGATTTCTCAATGGTGTGAGAAAAAAAATGTCAATAAATACAATCAGCTTTGTTGTGGTTCAATAAAATCAAATATAGACCCCTCCCCCAACTCTAAAAAAAAATTATCAATAAATACCATCAGCTTTGTTGTGGTTCAATAAAATCAAATATAGACCCCTCCCCCAACTCTAAAAAAAAATTATCAATAAATACAATCAGCTTTGTTGTGGTTCAATAAAATCAAATATAGACCCCTCCCCCAACTCTAAAAAAAAAATTATCAATAAATAATTTATTTAATTTGAAATGATTAAACTTGTTCTTATATAACCATACATAAACAATTTTTAAAGGAATTTATAAATTCTTCTTTCTTTTAGAAACCCTATTACCTGGCCAGGGGCAACATTTTTGAACAATGTTTTTATATTTCCGACATTGTAGTATTTACTCTGTATATGTTTATACTTTCAGCATAGAGTCGAAATAATATCAAGTGAATTTTGACAAAGCTGGGTTACTAACCTATTGCACAAGATAGAAATAACAGAAGTTTAAACAGAAGGCACTTTGCTGCATTTAATTATGGTTTTTGATCATATTTTAACATCAACAATTGTGAGAAATGTACAACTACACTAGACACAAAACCAGCTATCTGGATATATAAAAATAAAAAGGAGAGAAATCAAGTAAAATCCTGCTGTTAAGGTGATTGGAATGAGGGATTTAGTAAAGGAAAAAAATGGCTTCTTAGAAAAGACTAACTGTAGATTACTTAGATGGACTATAGAAAATACATTTGCACAGTGTTTGCCATGAATTTATTTTTTATTGGATGATTAAGTTTCTGTTTGTCGAGGAAGAGAAAAAAAAAAAAATGAAGTTCTTTGTGTGGCTCTCCTTTTGTGTATACTTTCCCCTGCCTTTTTATCTCCAGTAATGTCTGTGTGCACCTTACCTTTCCTTTGTCTATGTGAAAGTAAGTGAGAGTGACAGAGAGAGAGAAAGACAAAGAGCAAAAGACATGATTCTGACTAAAAACGTAAGGAAAGAGCTGAGACGGCAGCTCTTTCTAGAAACGCAATACAAACCCCTATTTCCCCCCAACATCTACAAATAGCAATATGGCATACAAATTAAATAAAAAGGAAAAAAAAAAAAAATCTTTCTTTTACAAGTATTTTAAAAGATTTACTATCTCTCACCCTTGCCCACAGGTTTTGACATTCCTTTCCTGCAACTTTACATTTCTATTTTTATTGCAAATGCAAAGAAACTGCACCCTCAGCCCAACTTTCAATCTGCTTTAAAATCAGAATATAACCTCCACCCGCAACCAAAAATGTACTGCCATGGATATCTACAAAGAATACTTCCTCTACTTGATCAAACAAGGTCTCCCCACCTACGACTGAATACAATTCCACACCCCACCAACTACAAGTGGATCATGTCAACTATATTGACTTTATTAAAATGAAAGCACACATGTATGAAAGTGACATTTTACAAGATGCTTACTAAATATAAAAGGCCGAGTGATGAATTTGTTTTTATGATTTATCAAACTTTTGTAAGTTATTTAAAACCGATTTTTGAATTGTAAGAAATTTCTTTTGTGAGTGCATATTGCATTAACAATTTTCTTTAGATAATAATTTTCAAATACAAGTCCTACTATTTAAACCATAGCTGGGGAGGGAGAAAAGTGGATTCATACTTTTCCCAAGGGCATTTGCATATAAGTGAATGTAATGAACCCAACTGGAATTCAAATAATAAAGATGAGGATACCTTCTTTGAATAAATCAGGAAAAAACAGACAATGCTAATTTACTTAGAATAAAACTTTGCAGTATGTCTAATTTTAAATGTCAATTAAAAATTGGTAAATTAAAGTTTCAGATGTGTATCCTGTTTAGCCCCGTTTAAGTTCTAAAGAAAATGGGAACTAGAAAGACACTCATACTTAAAGCCAAAAAGAAACAGTTTCTGTGACACATGAGGAAAGAAGGCTTGACAAACTTAATACTCACAGGGGTAGATAGAAACAACAGCCTAAATAATGAGTTTGCATGAATGGGTGGCAGAGCAGAGACAAGGAGGGGTTATATAGAGTTAAATGTTAGAGCCACAAGAGACAGGAAGTTGTGGAAAGCCATGATCACCCATGTTCTGAATGGATGGTTATTTTTTATTTTTTTTAAATGGGGGCTTAACTTCACAAAAAGTTTTGTTTATTAGAATACTGTCTATGTCATTCTTATACCAACCAGTTTGGGAATTTCAAAAATGTAAAAAACATGGAAAAAAGTATATATCAAGTTACACTCTTTTAGTATCACATTAACTTAAATCAGATTAATTTCCTCTACAAAAAAAACAAAAAAACAAACAACAACATTGTTTAGAAATACATAAGTAAGATGATTGTGGCCACATCATCAGTGATGTTACCCTGGGCTCCTTAGGAGTTTCATGTTTATCCAACACCAGACTCTTTCACTCAGGTTACCCTGCTGGTGGTGATCAAATACCAACACGTGAATGCCATAATGAACCATGTGAAAATTACAATTGCAGAATGCAAATGGCTTTAAAAGAGATTTTGGAACCCTGAAAAACCACAAATTAGCTTTCCTTCAATCAAATTCATTTGCAGGCACTCCAACCCCTCCTCCCTCATCAGAGTGGGAGAATCCAAAATCCAGGCTTCACCAATCCATAAATGGAGTGGACAAACCCACCAATGGTGTCAAGGGAATAACTGTCCTTTCCACACACCGTTTTTTTTGTAGGCATGAAAGTTAAAACTTGCCAAAAATTTATAGATACATAAATATCACAAATAGCAATAAATATCTGATTCATTCCTTCCTTCTTTAGGTACCATGTGTGATACATGCTTGGCAGTCAGGTCTCTTTTTGATTCATTGCCAGAAGAATTCGCACAGTCATCTACCATTACTTTATGCAGTAGGCTAGTTGCCAACCAAGGCTATAACCCACAGTTGTATGGAGAAGAGAAGAATTCATACCTTTCTCAAGGGTATATGTATATACATGAATGTAACAAACTTGAGTGGAATTTGAACTTGGCTCTCTGATTTCTCATTCTGAGCTGCTATCCATTGCACCATCCACACATCCAAGCAGGTGTCCAATAGGTGTCCCCAACCTATCACCCATCTAGGTACCGACCAGGCCTAACATTGCTTAACTTTGGTAATCAGACAAGAACAAGTGTTTCAAAGTGATATGGTTGTAAGCATATCTGATTTTTTTATCTATTATAAAAAGCTAAAAATCCCAAATCTTAAATAGGATATACAACTCTTTCTGGAAGACTTACTAGTCATAATTCTAACCATAGTACTATGGCATACAATTACTATGCCAAAAAATTCATGGTCCAACACTTTAATCCGTTAGGCTGTTGTCCAGTAGGACAATCCTGAATCTAGATATTAAAGCTAATATACTTATTGCCTGCCAGATGCTGCTACTGCCATTCTATAGTGCAGGACCAGCCGCCAACCACTTTTAATGCTGTGGTTCATTCTGTCATTTCTGTTTCATTTATTAATAACTCTAATATATTTATTTCTATGCTAGGCCTACTGTGATTGCTATTTTCAACATCCTGAAGGGACACAGCACATAGAAGATAGCTTACAAATGAAGGTGGGGGTATACATTAAAAAAAAAAAAAAATAATAATAATAATAATAATAATAAAGGCAAGGCTGGAAATGAGGCAGAGAACTTAAAAAAGTGGCAGTGGGAAGGGAATCATGTTAGAAATTTCTGGCTACATGGAAATTTGTCACAGGTAAAACAAGACAATTGGAGACAGTCTATTCATCACTGTCATTACTTGGGACAAACAAAGATATTATATACACTATCAGTAAAAAGAAACTTATACATATATATTAGAGAGAGAGGTCTTTTATTTAAGAATTTCAGGTATTCTTCAGTGGCAAGTACTAAAATGGTATTATTGAGCCAACAGGCAACATTTATAAGACAAAGTTTGTATCTATACACACTTTGTCTTATATTTTTATGCATAACACTTCACAACATGCACAGATTCTATACTGATCTAAACCAGTAGGTCAAAGAGTTACCGATTCTAAGCAGAGTGTACAGATACTCTTATCCTAGACAAAAATGACAATCATATATAAATAATACTGTCATTTTTATGGGTACTATGCTAGTAATTATAATAATAACAATTGCAGCTTTAATTTGACTCTGCAAGACAATGTCATATGCACAATCTAGAACCTCAGTCAGTTAGTTATGTGTCATGCGTGATACACACTTAGGTGATCATGCAGCTTTTGATACATGACTGACGAGGCAGAGTTTTTCCCAGCAGTAGGTTGCCATTTCTTTCTGCGGTGGACCAGTTGCCATCCAAGGCTATAAAACCTGGTCTGTTCTGCTATTTACCCATAGCTGGAGGGAGAAGAGGATTCATACCTTTCCCAAGGTATTAGCATGTAAGTGAATGTAATGGATTCGACTGGAATTCAAACTCGGCTCTTCAATTCCTCAATCCAAGCCACTATCCATTACTCCACCGTGCATCCAGAACCTACTAAAAGAAAAAAAAAATCTGTGGAACTGAATCATCGAATTAAAAATCAAGAGTCTAAACACAGTCAAGAAAATAAAAGAATTGTTAAATGTCACCATTTTAACAAATCAGAGTGAAATTAAAAAATGTAAAGCTGAACCTTGCCAGAAAACCAAGAATATAGTTTAAGATCAAGGTGAAGAGTCTTCTGCTGATGTGTTCTTTACCACTTTTGCAACGCACCACTAGCATCGTCTTCAGAGTTCCCTTTGCTCTCTAGCAAGCAATGTAGCCACTTATATAGTAAGTGGCAGGTGTTAATACATTTGCATAGGTGTGATGTCTATTTCATAAAATGCACATATGTGACTGTAGGCCTCTAACCAGATTTCCTGTTATAGCAACTTGAACACACTTCATACTAGGTAAGCCATGCTCTGCATTACTATAATTATCAGCATGCATGGAACAATCCTGAAAGACACTGCAAAATGAGCGAAAGAACTGGAAAAAACATTAAAATTCTGAAACTGACTGAATGACAGTATTACTAAAAGTGACATTCCAGACCCAACCTTATTTTTTATACACTTTGCTGTAACTCATCTGCTCCTATGTATCTATACTCCTGAACCACAGGTAATATTTTTGATTTAAGGCATTCTAATGTATAATCAAAGACCTTTTGAGAAGCTTTTTCACAAGCTTCTCTATGCTGACAACTCAAACTTTGTTGTTCATATTAAGGAAATTATTAAAGCACTCTAAGAGGTTTTGAACAGGAATAGAGGTTTATGCCTTGTTTCCAGTTCCTTCTAATGTCTTCTCATTCTCTTTCACTCCTAGTAGCCTTTTATGCCTTAGTGGCATTATCGCTTTGATTGGAGTGAATTGAAGAAAAAAAAAAAGAAGCAATTAAGGATCTGTTTTATGGAGCATGCTCTACTTTTGGGCTATCAGTCTCACAAAAAGCTGTCATGTATACACCCCTTCCAGGGTTCTCCTATATTGAACACAACATGTTTGTTCAAAGCATAAGTTTGGGTACAGTGAATACATTCATCTCCCTTTTTACACTACATGTTAGACCATGATAGTAAAAAAAAAAAAAAAAAAAAAAAACGTTATTTTTCTCCTCACCCCTGTCATGAATGATAATTCTCAATGCAGTTGATTTTAATATTTAACACACTTTTACATCATTAAAAATAAAAAGTATGGGAGAAAAATTTGATATAATTTTTTTTGCATTATATAGAAACAAAGTGATCAGTCAGTTATGTGCCATGCGTGGTACACACTTAGGCGATCATTTAACTTTCAATACATGACTGACAAGGCAGATTTTTCCTGCAGTAGGTTGCCATTTCTTTCTGCGGTAGATCAGTTGCTATAGAACCAGGTCTGTCCTGCTATTTACCTAGATCTAGGGGGAGAAGAAGAGGATTCATACCTTTCCCAATGGTATTAGCACATAAGTGAATGAAATGGATTCAACTGGAATTCAAACTCAGCCCTCTAACTCCTCATTTTGAAATTAATTATTTTAATCCATTGTGTCAACAATTTATGGTAAGTAAAAAGTATTCCAAAAATAGACATTATTAAAAAAAAAAAAAAATAAAAAAAAAAAAATAGTTAATTTAATGAATACTGGATTTTAAAAATATTATTTATTATATTATTTATTGGAATTGTAGCAAATATTAGCTAGTTGCCAATTGATACAAATGGTAAATAATAATGATTTCCTTTTAGTTGGTTCACATATTTTAATCATTTAGTAAATCTTTATAAATTTATGAATAAAAAATTGTTCTCATATTTATTTCTTTATTAATTAGTAAATAATAAATATTGCATTGTATTAGCTTTTAGAATGTTGTAAATATAAATTATTCATGTAAACAAACTAATAAATAAATAATAATTCATATTTTTGTTATAAATTCTCAAGAAAAAAAGATGTATAAATTCACTTTCGTCATTTATTTAGGTTTTATTACAATTCAAATCATCGCTTTTTAAAACAATAAACATTGCTGAAGAGTGAATGTAGTATAATAATAAATAATAATAATAAAATAAATTAAATAATAATAAATAATAATAAATAATAAAATAAATAAAATAATAATAATAAAAATATAAGTGGTGTAAATGGAAAACCATTCTTTTGACACTCTGTTTTATTGCAAGTGTGTAAGTTCGTGTTTGCCAAAAAATTATTTGAAAGAAAATGTTTTGCCACAAAAAGCACAAAGTTGCAAAATATGTGGCTAAAAATAAATAAATAAAAAATCACCCACAAAATGACAAGATAAAATGATCATGATGAACTTGTTAATAGCATTTTAAAAATGTCATTAATAATGTACTTTTTTTTGTTGCTTCCTAATAGCCCCTGATTGACTCTTTTACTGTAATGCATTAGTGTAGTGGATTAGATATTCTGAGCAGAATATTCTTCCTTTTGCAGGGGAGATGGCAAGAGATCCATTGGTATACATGATTTCAGTTCTCAAAAATGGGCATTTTTTTTGTCCATCTCATAATAGTAACAAAAATTTCCTGAAAGAGAAAACTCAATCTAAGAACTGGAAATTTTTTTTTTTAAAGCATTTCACCCCAAGCAAGGCGGGAGTGCCACTAGCATGCAAAGGGTTACAGAGAGTGGGAGCAAGAGTAAAGAGCCGTGATAAAGGAAAGGATGAAAAGAAGGACAGGGAATAGATCAAGACATCGAGAGATGTCAATTGACATTGCATTTGAATATTTGGAGATTATAACTATCAGGGAAGCAAGTAAGAGGAAGGGAGTTCCACAGACAGGAAGTGCAAGACAAAGCTATTGGAGTAGAAGAGATGGCTACATTTAACTGTTTCGACAGAGAAAGAGTGGGACTGAGATACCAACCTAGTAGCATGTTTAAATTCATGCAGTTTGGGAACCAGCGAAAGTAGCTCGTCGAAGGAGTTACTGTGAAAATATTTGTAGAAAAGACAGAGGGAATTGGCAGCATGTCTGCGAGAGAGCAACTGTAAATGAGATGCCAGATCAGGGCCAATCACATTGCATGGAAGTGAGGAAGAAAACAGAAAAAACTAACATTTTCAATTTATCTAACTGAATTTCAAATACCTCCCTATCAATCCTGGAGGATTTTATTTTAAAACTAAAGAATTAATAAATAAACATAAAGACATTAGTGGCAATGGTGTTTTCTCCTAGCTCATGTCTTACCAGGATCTGAGAAAATTATTAAACATAAGGGTCACGGTCATGGCAATAATACAGGGTATAACAGAAATACTAACTACATAATGGTAAGACATTAGTGGCAATGGTGTCTTCCCCTAGCTCATGTCTTACCATTATGTGGGAGGTATAGTGATTTACTAAACATAGCTGTGCACAAGGCTGAAAGTATAGAGCACCCAGTGAGGATTGAACTCACTGCTCAGTTGTAAATGATCTAGTAAGACAAGCTTGCTAACCATGTTGAAGTGCTCTTTATGTGAGCAGTATTTCTGCTGCACTCTGTACTAGCTGAAATTTTTTAATTTTTTAATCAAGCTCACCACAAGTAAGGCAGTAAAGCCACTATGACACAAGAGGTTAGTGGGTGTGAAAGAATTAGAAAAAACACTAAGGACCAAAAGCAATAGAAGAGTAATCAGGAAGACAGGAGATAATGATTGATGTTGCATTTAAATTTTTGAAGATCAAAGTTGGTTGAGAAACATGGAGTCAGAAGAATGTTCCACAAGTGAGATGTGTGAGAAAAGAAACTGTTAGCATAGAATATAGTTACATCTAGCTAATTCAACTAAATTGAGGAGACCTTGTTGCCAATCTATTATTGTGCTTAAATTCATAAAGTCTAGGTACCATATTGAGAAGAGCCCATCCGAACAGTTATCATGAAAGTAGTTAAAGAAATGGCGCAGGGAGATAACTGATATCAAGACTCCCGGTCATGGCCAATAATATTGCCGATTCTTCTTTGGATTTTATCAAGAATCTCTAAATATATAGCAAGAGCAACAGACCATATGTGGCAGCAATATTCTAAGCATGGATGAATGGTAGACTTATAGATATCTAAGATAGATTCTCAACAGAAAAATTGTCTAACATGACACAGTGAACTGACTTCCTTAGCAGCTGACCTAGTAATGGATTCAATATAGTCTTCCCACTTCATTTCAGTTGAGAATGTTAACTCGAAAAGGCGCAATGAGTCACTTTTCTGGAGGTTAGCATCAGCCATGCTGATGGAAAGCAGAAAGGGTTCTCTCAGATGATTAGTTAAACTACTACAACTGAAATTGAATGAATTAGAAATTAGAGGAAGGATTAAGATAGTAGAGACCATAGCAGTGCTAAAGACTACAAAGATGGCAAGGAAACTTTTCACTCAACCTCCAGCAATGACCACCAGATATCTACTGTAAGCATACAGATGCATCAATATAAATAAATGTAACACAAATTTAGTGGGTAGGGAGCAGACAGCTTTACCTTTCATAGAAATATAATATAATATAATCTGTAAATATTTTTTTATTCTCTTTCATTAAATTTTAATTTCCAAAATGTGAAATATGATCGATGATACAGCTGCAATGTTACAGCCAACAACAAGGACTGTATCAGTTGTTGCTGGGAGACAAAACCCGATTGTTGGTTTACTAACTTCGTTATAGGGCTATATCCAGGTTATTGATTCAGTGAAAACTATAAGAGCAAACAATTTCTGGTGACTGGCATATTTTTTATTTTTATTTTGAAGCAATTGTCACATGAGAAAAGCTTTAAGGTTATGTCAGAATAGGATTTCTCAACTTGGGTGATATCGTCCACAGGTGGGTGATTTCAACTGTTGGGTAGGCGATGAGTAAAGGAAGAGAAAATAGTGGGTGATTGGAAATTTTGGTGGGCAATATAGCATTTTGAGTATTAAAAAGGTATTTCAACATATGTGCCCCCCCAAATATTCAAAGAGGATGTGCAAAGAAACTGTATAAAAATAGTAGGCTAAATAGAAATAAGTAGGTCACATTCATAGATAAGATATAAATATCCCTGCAAACAAAGAATATTTTGGTATTTTCTTTAGTTTTGAGAAGTGTCATTAACATAGTAGTGGATATTCTTTTTAATTTTATAATTATGAAAAAATTGTTTAATTTTTTGTTAACACTACTTGCAGCTCTAACCCTAAGTATAAAATTAATCTTGACCATAAAAGTAAATTATGTATATAGTTTTTAATGGTCAAGTTTGCTTTCGTTTGTTTTTTAATGCAGTAGTAGTAGTAGTAGTAGTAGCAGCCACTCATATGTCAGCATTATTTGTTACCTCTCTGGTAATTTCATTTTATATTATTTATTTTTGAAATTAAAATAAGTAAATTTGTTCTAGGAATACCATAACAAGTAACTTCAAACAATTGACTTGGCCTGGCACAACTTTATAGCTAGGATAATTGCAGGTTTCAACTTGGGCAGAGAGTTACATGAAATCAACTGATGAAATGTGTGTGTGTGCGCATATATATATATATATAAACATACCCACGTAAAAAGACTAAATGGACAATCAAAGTCAGTTTATGAAGGCAGTAAATGGACATCAAAGTCAGTTTATGAAGTAGCAACAAACTTTTACCAAAGAATTTGGGTTTGCTTTTGAACATTTATTATACAGGTGGGCAGTGGAAAGTTTTTGTGTGTGAATGTTGGCAATGATGCAAAACAAGGTTGGTAATCCCTGCCCTAGAAAGTTTCCATGGTTGCTTTTAGTCTGCTCTTTTATATCAGTTAAAACATTTTCTTCGAGATCATTTGACATTTGTATTAAGCTTTTCTTGGTTTCATTGCCAAATTACTTGAACCAGTGATTTACCAATTCTGCTAGCACCAAACAAGTGCTACAATGTACATTTGGTTGATAAACAAAGATTACTGAGGCCAACATAATTATCGATATTATATATTTTATAAAGGATGTTCTAATAACTTGGACTGATTTTAAATGTGAGTTAAGTTTAAGCGTCTAATGATTTTTTCTTTTTCTTTCAGATTTGGTGGACATTTGGGCGATATTATTTTTCACACATAATTGCCATGACTTAAATAGCATGATCCAATAGAGAAATGAATAAATTTTCACCAATAACACTGATTTATTTACTGCTGACTTTGATCTGTCTTAATGAAACGCCCTTATATATAATCTGTCTTAATGAAACACACCTTACAAGAAATTTATAACTTAATGGGTAACTTTATTTTGTTTAATTTCCAAGAAAAGATTATCATTAATATACTCAGACTTATTTGCTTCAAACCATTACCAGCATTGATTGTTACAGATGTTATCATAGAGATTTCAGCCAGGTAGACTCTAGTGTATATTATTTTGGCTGATGAGGTATATCTTGCAAGTGTTGATTATTGTTATCTTTGTTTCTCTGTTGTTAGGGATACCTCATATGGGCAAAAATAATGGACACTTGAAGTTAAAAGCTACTTGGCTGGAAAGTATCTATATTAACATATATTAACAATCAAAGGTGACAATAATAGTTCAAATAAATCAAATCAGAAATTAATAGTATATGTGCAAATTTTCCCAGTGCTCTCAACACCACCACCACTACTACCACCAGTCACTTTTGCACACAACTAGTACATAAAAATGTCTCCCCACCTAAACCAGATTACTTGCAAGTTTATTTGTTCTAGGAATACCAGAAGTTGTAACTTCAAACAAGCAATGGATATATTTCAGTTAATTAATTTCAAATTGATGTAATTGACTTGGCCTGGCACAACTTTATAGCTAGGATAATTGCAGGTTTCAACTTTGTCAGAGACTTACATGAAATCAAGTGATGAAATGTGTGTGTGCATATATATATATATTATACACACACACAAAGCTTAAATGGACAATTTTATTATGCACAATAGAGAAATGAAACCTACTGACACATGTATGATGACTGTCAATAAAAACTATTGAAATTAGCCTGAACCTAGAAAATAGCATTAGTCATGAGAAAGATAATTAAAATAGAAAATAAACAGGGTAAGAATTAATAGACAAACCTGGTAGCTAAAATAATTATTCATAGCCCCAGTGTATTGGGCAAAATAATGGTTAACAATAAGGAAAAGAGAATCAATGAGCAGAGTTCAAATTCTGATTAAGACTGCTTGTGTTCACTTTAGAATCTATTCTCATGAATCCATCTCTTCTCCCTACTTTAGCTATAAGTAAAATAGCAGAGTACACGGCTCCGTAGAGCTGTGGTTAGTAACCAATCTGGAAGGATTACTATAAATTCAAAACCACAGAGAGAGAGAGAGAGAGAGAGAAATGGAAACCACCCCACTATCTTTCCTAAAAACAATCATGGCATTGGAATTTTATTTGTTTTTTTAAATACCCTGTCACTTCAAGATGTAAGTAATCAGGTTTCTTAACATGTGCTTTTTCTTTATTATCCATAAATTATGATGACTAGTGGAGTAGTTTATCTTCAGTTTTCAATTAAGAGAACTTCTCCAAGACTAGCTGCCAGCCAAAGTTAGAGAGCCCACTGTACACTAGAGGGAGAAGAAATGAATTCATGTCTTTCCCAAAGACAGATATGCAAAAGTGAATGCATTAGCCTAGACCAGAATTTGGGCACGGCTCACTAGATCCACTTTCAATACCAATAACAGTTAAGCTACCATTATATCCAAATAGCCATTTATAAATAAAAAGGAAGCTGTAGAGAGCCATGATGGTCTTACATTCGAAAGGTACATGGCACTTAAGATAATGGTTTTTGTTCTAGTATAACAATTTCTACTGCCAAGTTTTTTGGCAAGCCTGCTCTCCCATTTTGAGAGATTGGTATGACAATCTTATTTTGCCTTCTAACAAACTATTAAATCATGACACTAGTAAAGAAGAAGAAAAAGTTGGAATGAAATGAATAAATAAATATCAGGGTATATCAAAGTCTTTATTTCATGTTTTGTATTTCAAGACAACTTATGGCTCTACTGTATTATTATTATGGCACTTCTTATATGAATGCATTTAATGGCTCCACTGTATTATTATTACTCCTCTTCTTATTTCAAGACAACTTATGGCTCCACCGTATTATTATTATGGCACTTCTTATATGAATGCATTTAATGGCTCCACTGTATTATTATTACTCCTCTTCTTATTTCAAGACAACTTATGGCTCCACCGTATTATTATTATGGCACTTCTGATATGAAGGCATCTAATGGCTCCACTGTATTATTATTATTAATCTTCTTATTTCAAGACAACTTATGGCTCCACCGTATTATTATTATGGCACTTCTGATATGAAGGCATCTAATGGCTCCACTGTATTATTATTATTAATCTTCTTATTTCAAGACAACTTATGGCTGGCTCCACCATATTATTATTATGGCACTTCTGATATGAAGGCATCTAATGGCTCCACTGTATTATTATTATTATTATTAATCTTCTTATTTCAAGACAACTTATGGCTCCACCGTATTATTATTATGGCACTTCTGATATGAAGGCATCTAATGGCTCCACTGTATTATTATTATTATTATTAATCTTCTTATTTCAAGACAACTTATGGCTCCACTGTATTATTATTATTATTATTATCATCATCAATTTATGACTCTGCTATTAGGATTTATTGTATCCTCAATTCTAGTCAGCTGCATGTTTGGTTTCAGACATTATGCTGATAGATACAAAATATTAAGATTTGAGCAAAGTTTGTGGCATCTTTAGGAAATGAGAACAAGTGGAAAATTTTGATACTCACAGAAT
The DNA here is from genome assembly GCA_964036315.1 of Acanthosepion esculentum. Classification (NCBI taxonomy): domain Eukaryota; kingdom Metazoa; phylum Mollusca; class Cephalopoda; order Sepiida; family Sepiidae; genus Acanthosepion; species Acanthosepion esculentum. Next base: position 46,027,464 of record OZ038518.1, read on the forward strand.
AGATTGAAGGCAAGAGGGACAGAGGAAAGCAACTTATAACATAGTGTTGTTCGATAAAAGTGACTCACCTGATTTTTTTTACTTAAAAATTTTTTCACCTATTGTTTTTGGGGTCAAACTAATTTTTAATCTTACTAATATAAAGGCCCCTTCCTGACCACCCAGTAAAAAAGTTTATTCACCCTAAGGTATTCTATTGATAATTATAATTTTGGACATAAATGAGATTTAGGGAAAACTCTGTGCAAAAAAAGTAACTCACTTATTTCCTACAACTAGTAATCAATAGAAGCATAACCAAACAGCTTTAAATAAAGAGTAATATAGGTATAGTTTATTTATAATAGGTAATATAGTTCAAAATATTTAATAATCTATGGGTCCTCCTTTATTTTGAATAACCTTTTCAACCCTTTTTGGCATTGACTTGATCAGGTTCTGGCAAATTTCATCCCCAAGCATTGAATTCTATTCGTTTATGAAATTCACAATCAAATCCTCTTTGTTGCTCAACTTCTTTCTTGAGAGCCCGTACTTTATAATGCTCCATAAGTTTTCTATGGGGTTGAGGTCAGGAGATTGGGGCGGCCATGTCATAACACTCACCCGCTTCTCATCAAAGTAGTCCTTCATCAATTTTGATTTGTGACAGGGAGCATTATCCTGCATAAAAATGAGCTTGGTGGGGTCGACTTGCACCCTTTCAGCAGAAGGGAGCAGACAAGACTCTAAAATTCTCTTGTACTGCTCGCTCCTGAGGGTCTTTTCAATAGGTTTTAAGAAACCAGTTCCATGAAAAGAAAAGCATCCCTAGAACATTATACTGAATGGATGCTTGACAGTACTTACTGCTAAATTCAAAGAGCTTTCAAAGCTTCTTCTTAGGATTTTAGATTGCTTATCCTTTGAATTTAGCTCAACTTTCGTTTCATCGGAGAAGAGAACATTTAGTAAAAAAAATCAGTTGAGTCACTTTTATCGAACAGCACTGTACTTAGCAAGCTTGATGAAATGGATGGCAGAACAAGGTTTAGGAGAGATCACAAAAAGACCAACTATACTGTGTCGTCAACAAAATCAAAAACAAACATCACTCATGCATGAAATTCAAAATATAAAATGGCAAAAATTTACCCATCGCACCATATATATACATACATATACATACATACATACATATATATATTTAGGCACTATCTTAGATTGATAAAATTTTACTGTTATACTGTTCTATAATAAATTACAAACCATAAAATTTTAACTTCTTTAGACATTTAGTTCAGTAAGAGTAGATAAGTACAGCAACTGTCCAGTTCACACTCCTCCCTGGTCTTTTGAAAAGGAGTAGAGGTTTATTTCTAGTTTCCTGTTTAGGATTGGGTTTCCAGTTCCTTCTGAAGTTTTCTCATTCACTTTAATTCCCAGTACTTCCTTGTGTCTTAGTGGCATTATCTCCTTGCTTGGGTGAGTTGATTTAAAAAAAAACAAAAACAAGTGATGGCCTCTTGAAATTTGATGTCAATTTTTGCTGATTTCAAATTAGACAAATTTGCATTCTAAGAAGATACTAAGATGAAATTTGATAGTACTACGGTCTTATACAGGAGTGGGGAACATTTTTGTGCATGAAGGCCACATTGAAATTCATTGTCCCTCATAGAGGTCTCATTCACCTAGTGATTTTTTTTTTACAGTTACACATTTTATATCTTAGATAATACATAAAATAGAACTTATTAAATATATAATCTAATGAAAACAGACATTATAAAACTGAAAAACAAGACATGTTCAAACAAATACTTTATTCACCTTTTAGACAAATTAATGACTTCCTTGACATTGCTTCTTTTAGGAGAGTATTTTGATATCAGGCGCTATCTAATATGGTGGTTTTAGTTTAATTGGTTTTTGAAATGCTCATTTGTCAACTGTGTTCACAATGAGTTCTTGAGTGTCAAGTATGAGAATTTATATTTACAACTGTATTTTGAAGAAATATATGAAATAAGTCAGTGTGCATGTTCACAAAGGTGAGGATATTCTATTTCCAAATTTCATTGTGATCTTTCTTGCTGTCGGAGTTTTCAGGACATTATCTTCAGACAACTCAATAATCTCCATTTATAACCCCTCGGGAGCTTCTGATATGTTAACTAAGTGAAGCTGAAAAGCAAGTTCCAGGGTGACATTATGCTTTTCAAAAATCACTGAATCTTCTGCTGTATTCTAAAACTGACTGGTATTCCTGAAAAGATTCATAGATATTCTCTTCACTTTCACTCATTACTTTCAACATGTAGGGAAATTGTTCTTCTGAAAGTTTTAAATGAGCAGGAAAGGAATTGAAAAATAACTTCTTTCTAAATGAAAGAAGTTTTTGCCACATATATCTTGATTTATTTCTGCCTTGTAACAAAATATTTAACCCATTTTGCATTGTCATTACATTACACACAAATCGTTGTGAAATTTTGTATCCTTAATTTAAAAAACTTATTTTTTTCTTTGAAAAAGTCAATTATTTGCTCTTGAAAAGACAAAATTTTGACAAATACATGTCCTTGTGATAACCAGCGTATTTTTGAGTGACAAGGCAAATCTACACTAATTACCTTGCCATCTATCATTAACACGTTTTGAAACTGACTATGCTTGGTTTGGTTTGTTTTACGGCATATCAACCTCAATGGGTTATTTAATGCCAACAAAATTTTTATTGCTGGTAATATGTTTTTCTTCAAAAATCTATTTTTGGGAATATTTTTTCTTGAAGAAATCTATAGCTGGTCATTTTTTTTCTTCAAAGAATGTATAACTGTATTGCAGGTATTTTTAAAAAAAAGTATTGCTAATAATAATTTCTCATTCAAAAATTATTGCTGGTAATAATTTTTTATTACAAAGTATTTCTGGTATTAAAACCTATTTTTACACAAGTTTGAGTGTTAACTATTTGCCCATAGCTAGGACCCTAACAGGTGCTACCACCCCAGGTCACGATGGACCTGGGAACACCAGCAATTAAGAGGTGGTTCCACACTCCTCAAAACCTCCTGATCAGAGGCCTTGCGATTGGACGTAGTTTATCATCTTACCCAGGATGCAGATGTAGTTTATCATCATACCCAAGATGAGAAACTGACTATGCCTCATGGCATTTGCTCAAATATAGTTATCAATTATATTATAATAAATAATAAGAGGTTAACAAAGGCAGAGGTATATTCATTAGAAATTAGATTAATGGCTGTCTAGTATGATCTATGAAGAGCAATGTGCATGGTCCAATCTTTTGTATAGTGTTGTTTAAAATAGCAGATTTTGTACAACGATGTTGCTGGTGCTGAATGCAATCAAAAGAAATTAGTGCATTTGGAGCTGTGGTTTCTCTTTTTAGATGTACAATAAATCCTTCATTTTCAGTCATCATAGCTAGAGCACCATCAGTACCAATTTACTAAGATTCAGCTCAACCCTATGACATTTCTCAAAGTTATTAAAAATATCTATTCCTTGTGTCTTTCCTTTAAGAGTGCCTAAAGTAAGTAATTCTTCAAATAATTAAAAATCATCAGTTATTATTACACAAATGAAATATTCAATACTTATGCCAAATCAGTGGAACCTGTCGATTCATCCAAAGCTAAGGTGAAATATAGCCTACACTGTCTTTTTTTATTATATTTTTGGAGCTGCTCTGTTACATTACTGGCCAATTCATGTTGCCAATCTGCATTAGTCCTTTTTGAAAGGAAGTACATTTTCTTATTTGTTAACTTTATCTGGATCTAAACATTTTATGACTTCTACAATGCATTCCTTTATGAGCTCAGCATCGCTGAATGGTTTCCCTTTTTTCCAAGCAAATATACAACTGTATAGCTTGCTTCTGTTGCAGCATTTTCTGAATTTATTACAGAATGGAATAATTGTCTCTGATTTTGCTTTCCATCCTTTTGTTTCAGCAATGCAATCCTTCAAGCTTCACCCTTCAATTTGGCAGATTTATTGTCATTATGAACAACATAATGTTAATGTGCATTGTATTTTTTAACTGTTGAAATTGCAGTATCACAAAGCAAGCAAAACATTTTACCAGTTAAACACTAAAAAATATTGCAATTCCCATTCATCATTGAAAGTCCTATTTTCTTCTTTTAAAGTTTGTTTTAATTTTTGGCACATAATGGGTTAAAATTAATAGAGAAATGATTTTATTCTCAAAAGATAAAAAGCTAAATAAATATTAGCAAAAGATGAATAAAGAACTGGACTTATATGTACATTGTTGTTATTGAAAATCATGCTAATTATTTGCATCAGAGATCAGTATACATAATCAAAATTAGTAAAGATACTACAAGCAGTTAAAATATGTGAGCATCATCATTATTAAAGTTGTATTATAGCCTCAAATAAGAAAGGTAAATTTTGCTGACTTGCCTAAGGAAATATAGTTGTGGGAACCTGGCAACATTGCTCAAAAGCATGGTTGTAGAGCTGACATCTAAATCTCCAACATTTTGAAATTTACAGCTCCATCTCCGGCTCCCAGATCTAGCTAGTCTAACAGTAATGGTTGATATATCTTACTGAACTTGGACCATACTCATTGCTATTCATAGGCCATAACAGACAGCTATTAATCTAATTTCTAATGAATATACCTCTGCCTTTGTTAATCTCTTATTATTTATTATAATATATCAGGTCATCCCAGAAGTTCTGTCCGAATTTTGAATAAAGAAAACAAGTGACCAAATGTTACATTTAATTACAGATTCAATCAACAATGTATTTTCCTTGATTATCTATGATTCCTTCCATCTATTAACAAGCTTACTAATTGCATTACTGTAAAATTCTTTTGGCTTTGATTCGAAGAACTGACAAATGTCTGTTTTAACCTCTTCCTGTGTTACAAAAGCTGTTTCTTCCAAATGATTCTGTAAGCTACGAAACAAATGGTAGTCTGAAGGTCGGGAGAATAAGGTGGATGAGGAATTTTCTCCCAACCAATCTTTTGTGACGTGATTCTTGCTGTGTGTGGTCACGCATTGTCCTGATGAAACATCACCCGTTTTCGATTCACTAGAGCAGGTCTTTTTTTCCTCAAAGCTTGGTTCAAACGCTCTAATTGCTGACAGTATATTTGATCATTAATTGTTGCATTAGGTGGTAAGAATTCAAAGTGGATTATTCCTTGGCAATCCTACCAGATTGAAAGAAGAACCTTTTGCCCATGAAGTTCTCTTCTCGGCTGTGGCTGGGGTCCTTCCCCTTTACCAAGCCACTGTCTAGGACGCTTAACATTTCGATAAAAGATCCATTTTTCATCGCTAGTCACAAGTCTATCCAAAAAAGGTGAAACAAGTTGGTGAGAATAGAGAGAAGAGCAGATGTCAACTCGGGATTTGAGGTTGTTTTCAGACAATTTATGAGGCACCCATTTTCCAAGTTTAGGAACTTTTCCAAGTTGTTGAAGATGACGAACAGTTGCATGGTTTGAACTGAGAACCACTTCCAATTCCTCAACTGATAAAGCAGAATTTTCTTCAAGGGCTGCTTCAAGAAGCTTTTCATCAAACTCAACTGGACGTCCGGTTCGATCTTCATCTTCAAGGGTGAAATCTCCACCTCTGAATTTTGCAAACCATCTTCTGCAAGTTCTTTCATTCACACATTCCTCTCCATAAACTGAGTGAATGTTTCTAGCCACTTCGGCTTCTGAGTTTCCTTTCTTGAACTCATAAAGCATTATGTGCCTCAAATGATTCTTGGGTACTTCCATGTTAGCAGGATTTTAATCAAACAAAATTTTATTGTTCTCTGAAATAAAATTTGGTCAGTTTAAATGCATCTAAACATAAAAATAATGTTCAGCTCCATTAGACATTATAAAATACTCTTTAAATTTCGTTCATTTTAACAAAAAGTTAAAATTCAATCAGAACTTATGGGATGACCTAATAATTGATAAAATATAAAGTTAGCAACGCATTTTAATAAAACACTATTTTTTAACTATAAGTTCAATGTTTCAGTGAAAATTCCAAAGAACAAATGCTAAAAAAAACAATTAATTAAAACAGTTAATTTAAGTAGTGTGAAAATTAGTATTTGAAAGGTGATAGATGAAAAGAGTCAATGTTGAAAATATTTACTTACTTGGGTTGAGAAGTAGTAAGTAGGTTGGTAGCAAGATGGCGTATATCTGCCTTGTGAGTTATCATTGGCATTGCTTCTGTTTTTGGTGGTAAAGTTGTGCTCTTGAGGCGAGACTTTAGGTGAATCCTACCTATATTGCCAAGAGGAAGTCATGAGGCAATCATTGAAATCTGTATTAAAAATTCTCCTCTATGGCTGATTTTCATCCAATCAGATTAAGCCAAATCATCAGGACAAGAGCAGATCAAAGGGAATTTACAGCATGGCTCTTGCATCTTTGCAATGGAATATTAGCAGCTTCACAAAACCCTAATCTTGCTGTTGATGACAGAGTTGCCTCAAATTTCATGCGTTGACGGCTCTCTGGGGGATGATATCTTCAACAATACATCTGAAGAAGAGAGAGGAAGCAGAGTAATTCTTTCACCAAAGAATTCAGACTGCCTCCTGATCAATGAAGAAGTTTCAAGATAACGTCCAAGTGACTGTTGCACCTATTATAGTACAGATAAAGTTTTGACAAATGATCCTGCTGAGGCTGAGAACTACCCATTTGAATTTCTAAACTCTTTGACGCCATCAGGAATGCCTCTTCATAAATTCAGTTTAAAACCTGGCTTAATAATAATGCTTCTTCGTAACATCTCTATCCAGAATGGACTCTGCAATAGTACAAGACTGGAAGTGGTGGCCATGCATCAACATTCAATTGAGGCTTCCGTAATTAGTGGCTCTCTAATTGGCAGACTTTACCACATCCCCAGAATAAAGCTGGCTCCAAGCAACCCTAACTTGCCATTCACCTTGGAGAGAGCCCAGTTTCTTGTCCTGTTGTCATATGCCATGACTATTAACTAGTTACAGAGGCAGACACTTGAGGTGTGATTGTTTTTACCGCAGCCAGTATTCAGTCATGGGCAATTGTATGTGACACACTCTAAAGCTTGCAAACTTCTAGATGTAAGGGTTAAGGTGATGGAAACAGACAAAGAAGAAGAAGAGGATCAACTGTTACTAAGAAGATTGTCTATCAAAGGAGACTGACTTGAAGGAGTGGAGTATTTTCAGAAATTCTGAAGACCCTTGATTGTATTAAGTATGTTTCCTTGATATATATATATATATATATATATATATATATATATATATATATGTCATGGGTACAACAATAAACTACATCCGGCAGCAGGTCCTGGGTATGATGATGAACTACATCTGGCAGCAAGTCTTCTGATTGGGAGATTGGAGGATTTGAGTAGTGTGGAACCACCTTCTAATTGCTATTGTTCCCAGGTCCACCCTGACCTGGGGTGGAAGCACCTACTAGGGTCCCAACTATGGGCAAATAGTGCCTACCAGAGCTGACCAGGCTCTTTAGTGTTATAGAACATAACTAGTCTAGGAGACGGACAACTCTTACACGAAAAGCCTGAGGTCTATTTTCTGCTTCATCTGTGGCATTTATCTACACTGACTAAATGTATCAACAGTTCCGAAAAGTGTGGATGGTTCTGCACAAGCCCACACCACTTTAATCAAATCACTTGTGTGGTTTTTCTCATGGTTTACCCAGATTCATTCATTCTTATCCACACAGTTCATTTGCAAGGTCCGCTAGTGAGTGAGTGAAGGTGACAGGGTCAGGTAAAGGATATTACTGGAAGGCTCTAGCCGGAGCTCTATACAGTGGCAGATTAATGGGTGATGGCTATTCTTTCACAAACCCATGAGCAATTGTGTTGTCAGTGTCCTCCATCGGTGACAAGGCAGCCCTATTTGGGATATGCACTGCTTTCTCTATTATGGGCAGGGGGCGATATTAGGAGCCCTACACATTGCTTGCTGACACAAAGACATGGCAGCCTTCTGCAGCTGTCTGGTTATCTAGTAATGCAGTCAAAACAGCAAGAAAGATCAAAAGAAATAGAAGAATTTTCATTTTGGATCCTGGAATGTTCACTCTCCAGGACAATGATTCTGCACCAAAGCATAAAATAGCTTGTGCCTCTCGAGTTGAAGTATAATATTGACATAGCGGCCATTAGTGAAACATGTTTGGCTGGCAATTCTCAACTTAGGGAAGAAAAAGGTGTTTTTATGGGCTGGCAAAACTGAGAAGAGACACGCCAATTTGGTGTTGGTTTCACCATCAAGTCAAACTTTGTTAGCTCACTGCCTTCCTTACCTAAAGGTGTATCAGATCATATAATCACATTAACCCTTGATCTAGAGTGCAACACCCCTGTGACACTGGTTAGCTGCTACACTCCAACCTTAGGTAGTTTAGAGCAAGAAAAAGATGATTTTTATGATCTCCTTCAAGATATCACCTCCAAAGTCCAACATAAGGATAAATTAATTCTTACAGGTCACTTCAATGCTTGTATTGGCAAAGATTATCATTCTTGGAAGGGCGTTTTAGGTCACCATGGTATTGATTGTGTGAATTCAAATGGATTACGTCTTCTGACTATCTGCAAGGAATTTGACCTTACTAATACCTTCTACCAGCAACACAGCTGTCATAAGACCATGTGAATGCACCCTCAGCTGAAAGACTGGCATCTGATTGACTATGTCATCAGCTAAAGAAGGAACATAAAAGATTTTAAGATCACACGTTCATTCCACACAACCGTCAGATCACACTTTACTTCGGAGTAAGTCTACACTGCATCTGCAAAAGCAAAGGATTATAAATTCTACAGTGCCCAATCGCATTAGCGTACTGCCTCTTAAATTGACTAAAACAAAAATTGATCTCTCCAACACACTTGATGCTGCACTTGATTCTGTAAACATTACTAATGATATCGAATCATCTTGGAAGGCTCTGTGGGATGCAACATATTCTGCATCCTTGGAGGTTCTTGGACTACCACATCGAAAACACCAAGACTGGTTTGATGACAATAATACAGAGGTTCAGCAGCTTATAGATCAATTGCACTCTTCTCATAAAATGTGCATTGAGGACAAGAACTCGTCCACTAAGAAGGTCGCTTACAAGAAGTGCAAAAGTCAGGTCCAACAAGCTCTCAGAGCCATGAAAGAGCATTGGTGGTCTGAAAAGGCCACAAGAGAGTTTTTGGTCCTCAGAAAAGTGGTGTTGCTCTAATCTCCATGGATAAGTCAGACATTTTGGATCACTAGAACAAGCACTTCGAAACTGTGTTAAACATCACTTCAGTCACTGATGAGTAAGCCATCTCATCAATCCTGAAAATCCTGAAATTGTCTTTTGAACCTACCTGTCAAGAGGTAAGTGACTATCAAGCAGATCTCATCTGGAAAATCCTAAGGATCCTATTCCACCTGAAGTGTATAAGCATGGTGGCCAAAAGTTGGTAGAAAAGTTGCATCTCCTTTTCATGGAGATATGGAAGGCAAGCTGTGTCCCACAGGATTATAAAGACACCTCTATCAAACACTTCTACAAAAACAAGGGTATCAGGAGTGTCTATGATAATCATCAGGGGATATCACTCCTTTCTATTGCAGACAAATTCCTAGCTAGACTGATTCTTAACAGAATCATTATACACCTTGTTGATGACATCTATCCTGAATCGCAGTGTGGTTTTTGGTTGGGTCATGGCACCAATGATATGATATTTTCTCTTCTTTGGAGAGAAGGTTCGCAAGACAAACCACTTGGTGAAGACCATTGACACTGTGAATCGAGAGGCTCTTTGTCAAGTCTTGAGGAAACTCAACATCCCAGAAAACATGCTAAAGGTGATCATCCCCTTTCATGAAGGAAAGGAAGCTAATATCATGTCTGATGGTATGATATCAGAATCCTTTGATGTCATCAACAGCACCAAGCAAGGATGTGTTATGGCCCCTGTCCTTTTAGCACTTTTCTTCTCAGTGATGCTGAAATATGCATTCACAGACACAGAGAGTGGTATCAAGTTTCAGTTTCAAATAACTGGTGGACTCTTCAATCATCAGTGCTTCAAAGCCAAGACCCACCTTTGTACCCAAATTATCCGTGATTTGTTGTTTGCTGATGCTGCTGCTCTTGTTGTGACATCCATTGAGGAGGCCCAACATCTACTAAATCGTTTCTCTGCTGCATGCAAAGCCTTTGGTCTGACACTTCGCATGAAGAAAACTGAAGTAGTGCACCAACCGTGTCCTACTCTGAAGCAATTCTGTAGTGAGAAACAAAAACCACCAGTCTACAAATTTCCAGAGAGACCATTGAAAATGGAAGACAAAGCTCTGAACTATGTAAAGTCTTTCACCTATCTTGGTAGCAAAGTCAACTAGAGTAGATCTTTAGATGATGAAATCATGCATCAGATTGCTAAGGCTACCAGTGTTTTTGGCAAACTTTGCCATCACTTGTAGGATGAGCAGGGTATCCGACTGGATACAAAAATTCAGGTTTACAGAGCTGTTCTTGCCATCCTTTTGTACAGCTCAGGTACCATATATGCTAGCTGGATGTTTTCCATAAGAGCTGCCTGCATCTCTTCTGTAGAGTTAGCCTTCAAGACAGGACATCTAATGTAGACCTGTTCAACAGGTGTAATATTGGAGGAATCAAGACTTTCTTCATACAGTCTCACTTGCAGTTGACTAGTCATGTCTTGAGAATGTCTGATGGCAGGATACCCAAGATCCTAATGTACATACATTTAGATCAGGGCTACAGGAAAATAGGATGCCATGGCTTAGATACAAAGACGAGCTGAAGAGAAGCTTGTCAGCTGTCAATATACCTCATAACACCCTCGAGCACTTAGCCTTAAAGCGAGTAGAGTGGATATCAATGTGTTTTGGTGGACTCAGCAGTTTTCAATCTGCTAGTCTGAATCATCTTCAAGGAGTGAGAGCAAGATCTAAAACGTCAGCCAATCTAACAGTGATCTCGTCCCACAATCCTCATTCTTGCTCCATATGCAGCCTCCATTGCAAATAAGTTGCAGGTGTTAAGTGTCACTTAAGATTATTGCACAAAATTCATAACTGAATCAATTGGTTAAGTTGTCAGATCCTTATACGTTGAAACCAACGGGAGTGTCCATTATATATATATTAAATGAATATCTCTCAAAAGAGGAAACTGGCATGACTCTTTGTTGGGAGGGGCAGTACCACAGACTGATTGGCAATCTTTGCACACATGGTGGACACTCCCAAGTATCTCTATGTGTTTTTTTCCCAGACTATGAGTATTGTATGTTAAAAAAATGATAGTATTTGTAAATATACCTGCACAAATATACGCAATTTTACTATTTGCTGTGTAAGTAGAGATTTTAATTGCTCCTTCTTCAATACATTATTTTTATACATACATATATGTAGAAAAAGTTTATTTACTCAACATTCTATTAGTCAGACCATGGAAATTCCACAGGTCCCACTAGTATATATGATTTTGCTATAAAGATCATAATGGTTCCAAGGTAACAGCAGAGAAGAAATCATAGCCAACTCAAACAACACTAGTAATGTCTTTTTGATCACCAGTAACACAAGCTCAGAATGATAAATTTAATTAATGCCAAGAAAGGAGAAAATTTATTGTGAACTTATAGTTTGGGGACCTGGAGCTAGTACATTTTTTGCTGGCTTCAGCTCTGTCTCCAACTTATCTAGATTTCTAGATTATCTGGAAATGTCTTAATAAATAAATTTTTTCTATTAAATTATCAAAATGGTTTAATTCTTTTTGATATTATAAAGTGCTTTGTTTCCACTCTCAGATTAAAAAGAAAATAAGCTGAATAGGTTCCTAAAGATTACTTGCCTTTATAGAACCGGTTCCTGGAAATTCTGGATGCCACCACTGGTAATAGCATTTTATTAACATCTATATTTCTACTTGCATATGCATTGAAACTTTTTGGTTTTACATATTAATTTAAATATTTTGTTAATTTTATAGATAAAAAACAAACCTGACAACTGCTGCAGATCAATTAACTTTTTTCTTTTTTTGAGTTGTACAATGTGTACTGTGAAAAGAATTTAAAAGAAAAATGTTTTTCATATTACTAAGCACTCTGGATCATGAATGAAAAAAAAAATTTTAATTTAATAAAAATTCATGAAAGGGTCTAGTCTATGTAAATTTATTATAAAATGACTGCCCCATCACCATGATGGAAACTAAAACATTTAATATTGGCTTTCATGGTGGCATACCACATGATTTGCTAAAAAATGAAATTCGGAGTTCATTTGTAAAAACTATTAAGCACTCCATATTATGAATTTCAAAATATTCTTTAAAATTTTACAATTTAAGAAACATTAATTTTTTGCTTCTGCCAAGATCAATTTATATTACAATGAATTTACATAGTGAACTGCCCCCACCCCCAACACTAACTTTTATGACAATTTTTCTTTTTTGCGAGTCCTGGAGAGCTTCAATAATAGTATGAAAAAATTGATTATTTCTGGTTGCAGTGACTATTGTACAACTTCACCCTTTACAGTTTCATCCCATCATGTACAGCAAAAGAAAAAAAATGAATCTGTCACTGTATTTTTCACAAATTAATTTCAACCACCTGAAGAAGGCAGGAGCATACAACGGCTGAAATGTTGTAATAAATATGGTGACAAAGATGAGGACAATAGTCCGAATAATGTAAATAGTGTACATAATACCTAATCTCAGAAATATAGACAGATAATTTCAAGGAGTTATATTTTTTGAGTTTTTTGTTAGAAACCAAACCTTACTTTCTGAACAATTATATCATTTGTATTTGTATATTTTTGTAACTTAATGTTGCCATTGCAAAGGAGATGACCAGAAGCCATGTGGCAGTGTCTTTGTTATAATCCTTTTTAGAATGTTTGGAATTTTTAGTTAAAAATAATTTGGGGGGGGGTGCATCAGCAGGAGGACTATAAATTAGTGTAGCAAATTTTAGCGTCATTTTTGCAATGAAAAACATTGATTTGGAAATTCTTGTCAAAATCAAATAATTGTTGGATTTTAATGAAACTTTCAGGGCTTATTCACAAACGAAATCATCTTAGAAATATTTCTTCTTTAGAAAATCTTTGTAAAAATACTTTTTTTTTTACAGCTGTTACTCCCTACTTACTTAATTTTATGAAATTTCGAAAAATTAAATTTTGTAAAGTTTAATTTTTATATTAGTTAAAAACAGTACTTCTTAGAGACTTTAAATAATTTTTTTATAAAACAGTACCCCAGTTAACAAAAGATATTATTCAATTAGAAAAGCTTTTAGTTGCTTTTATGAATAAGATAAGGACACTATTGTCTTAAGAGAAAATACTTTTTCAATGAATAATGAATTTTTACAAGAATTGTTTTCGTTTTTCTTTTTTTAAATTTAATTAGAATAATTTATAAAGTTTTAAATCTTTTAAAAATCTGTATTAATTTGTAAGAGTTAGGTGATATTATTTCGTAAAAACTATATTTACTAATCATAAATGGAAAAGCTTATTACAATTTAGTGACCCCCAGTATTTAAAAAAATTGAATTTTTTTGTATGTGTATAAACATGCTGATTTTTGTCAATACAGATGTCTATACACTACATTATCAGAAAATAAAAGTGATAAATATAGTAAATTTAAAACTAAAGTATCTAAAATTCAATAAAACATTAAATTATTGAAAATATTTTCCTAAATTTTTAACATTACTGAGTACTTCAAAATTATATAAAAAACAGCACTCCCGTTATATTCCTCAGTTATTTTTTACAGATATATCCACCATAGAAAAACAGTAGATAAACTTCCATCTGTCATTCAAGCTGTCAACACCTTATAAACAGCTACCACCATGTTAAAAAATGTATTTCTGTGATATTATAAACTTAAAGTAGATGATAATTTTTTTCAAATTAGATTAATTAAACTTGATCAGCTAATATTCCTCAAATAAAGTTTCAGAAAAGTATATCTTATTTTTGGAAGATTTTTTTAATAAAAAAGAATTATATGGTATATAGAGATGATAGTTGGACTAATACATATGTAACGGCCAAATTGACTGTCTATAGTACCATTTTATTGTTACAGTGGTTAAAGTGGGTGACTATTGTCAGTCTTTTTGGGGATTTGAGAATTCATATAGGGTTGTTGTATTTTTGGCTGACAGAAATTAATTTGTTGAATTTATCCTTTCTTTTTTTCTTTTTCTTCTGGAGTTACACTTCCAGTCAAACTCACAGCCAATGAATCTCCAACCCTTGCATCTTGAACTGCTACATCAAATCAATTTCCCCATTTCTGCTGCGCATGTGGTTTTTTTCCCTCTTTTGTTGGGCCTGACACATCCCTGTTTTCTGTTTGATTTTTGGCAGGATGTGTTGTCATTGGTTGATTTTTTTATGACATTCACTGATCCACATAAGCTATGTCCGGGTTCTGTCAGTTACCAAGGATAGGAAGTATGTGTATGTATATATATATATGAGAGAGAGAGAGAGAGAGAGTTTTCTTTGTCACTCTCATAGTGAAAAGGAAATTGTATATTTCCATATGGTGTCATTACTACTTAATCCTACTACACAGTCCCCCTTCAGACATGAAGTGAATAAAATTTTGGTACAATCTGTCCTATTACTATAAATGGTAAACTTCCCTTTTTTTTCTTTTTTTTTTACTTAAAATAATAGTACTCATTCTGTTTTTTCCATGTGACACGTCTACCTGCTTTAGATGTGTACAATTTGGTATTACTGCTCATACTATTTTCATCAGACATACTGGTAGTAACATTTTTCTCGCTGTCAGTATATTTATTTGATTTTGCTTGTAATTTGGCAGTATTTTTACGTTCTTGTATAGACGGTTCTATATATGGTTTTAGTCTGTTGATTGATACTTGTGTATGTAAGTCATTATTTAAATCTATTAAGTAATGCTTCGGTGAACATTGTAAAACTTTAAGGGCTTGTATAAGGTGCTTCCAAAGGTTTTTGTACTTGATCTGCTCAAAGCCATACTTTATCACAAGTATGTAAAGAATTTGGTATGAAAGTGTTTGGCGTAATATGTTTTCTGTAGTCATTTAACATGTCTAATTGCAACATAGATTTACATAAATCTTTTATAAACTCTTCCTGTACAGGAGCAATATCTTTAATATTTGCATTGTCAACTAATTGGTAAGGGATCAGTATTGGTGCTCCAGTAACTGCCATGAATAGTGCAAAATTAGATTCATTTGCAGTACTACGAATTCCTAAAAGTACAATGGGTATGGTAGTTAGGCAAGATTCCTTTCGAGCTATTATTTCTATTTTTAATGTGAGATGCACTCTTTCTATCAATCCATTACTTTGTTGATGACATACTTTTGTTCTTAATCTATAGAATCCTACTACTTTTGCTAATTCTTGGAATTTCACTTTCAAACTGGCGACCATGATCAGTGACAAAGGATAGTGGTACGCCAAATCGCGATATCCATGCATCAATGAAAGTTTGGGCTACTTTTGTATCGATCTCTATCATAGGTTGGACTTCAATCCAATGTGTTGCACAATCTATACAAGTAAGTAAATATTGATAAGGGCTGATATGTTGTTCCAATTCCCTTTGTGTTGGCAGTAATGGCCTGACAATGTCAATATTTACAGTTTGGAATCTTGCTGAAGGTAATTCAAAATTCTGCACAGCAGACTTGGTGTGTCTGTGAATCTTGGATTGTTGACAGACAACACATTCTGCGCAGAATGTCTTAATGGATTCGTCCATTTCAGGACAAAAATATTTTGCTTTTAATAATTTCAAAGAGGCACTTATTCCAGGGTGTGCTAAGAAATGTAAGCTAGTAAATATTGTTTTACGCATACCCCTAGGAACAAATGGCCTAGGATGTATAGTGGAAATATCACATAGTATGGATCCGATTTTAGGGCAAATAATATATTCCTTTAGATTTTTATATGACTTGATTTCACCATCTTGTTTCTATGCTTGTGCCATCTTTGACAAGTCACAAGCATCTATTTGAACAGAGAGTGCGAGTCTAGATAGACAATCTGCAACCATATTCTGCTCACCTCTGATATATATGATATCCAATATATATTCAGATAATACTGAAAGATGATGTTGCTTTCAATCGGATTTTGCTGGGGTCTGCATATGAAACGCCCTGCACAATGACTTATGATCTGTAGACAGCAGTACACTGCGACTCTCTATGAGGTGGTGAAAATGCAACACAGAGATAAGCCACGCGAAGCTCTTGATTGAACATGGAATATTTTGTCTGTGCTTGTAAAAATCTTTTGGAAAAGAATCCGATTGGTATAGGTTGTTTGTCTACTATTTGATGCAAAGCTGCACCCGCTGCGTATTGACAGCTATCAGTTACTAACTGGTACTCTGTTATTGGTGACTAGGGATGTACTAATGCTGTTATCTCTACCAACTTATTTTTTATATCATCAAATGCATTAGATTCTCGTTCATTTAATTGAAATACTGTTCTAGGATTTAATCGCATGTGTTCAGATACATAATTAGGAATAAGCTTTCGGTAAAAACCTGTCATGCCTAAAAACCATCTTGAGCTTTTAGAATCTGTTGGTTTAGGTAAATTTTCAATAATTTTAACTTTCTTTTGTGTAGATAGCAAACCATTTTTACTGACGTGAAAGCCTAAAAAATCTAGTTACGCTAAATATACACTTATCTATTGAAAGTTTTAGGTTATTGTCATTTAATACTTGTAGTACCTTATCCAAGTTTTTTTGTGTTGCTGTTCATCATTGCTAAAAACTAGGATATCATCCAGCTATATGAATACACAGTCCAGTTTGAAAAGTATCTTATCTATATAATGCTGAAATGTAGCAGAGGCATTCTTCAAACCAAAAGATATGTCTAAGAATTCGAAGAACCCAAAGGGTGTAGTTACAGCAGTTTTTGCTACGTCCTCAGAGGTGCATTTTTATTTGATGATAGACAGACAGTGGATCTATTCTGGAAAAGTAGGATTTATTTGCCAATCGTGCTGTAAAAAAAAATTATATTTGGTACAGGATATCTATCTGTTTTTATGGCTCTATTTAAGCAAGCTTGATAACTACCATCTGGTTTTTGTATTAAATGTAGGGGAGAAGCCCATTCACTATTTGAAGGCCCAATTACACTTGTACTTAGTAACTTTTTAAATTCCACTTGGGCAGCGTCTAATTTAGGTTCAGAAAGTTGTCATGCCTTGGCAAAAACTGGTACGCGGCTTTCAGTGTCTATTATATGATAAACACCATTATATGTTTTATTTTTTATCTATTTGTGGTGAAGTCGCACTTTTATATTTGCCTATGATTTCACTAATATGTGTGGCCATATCCAGGACATTCACTATTACATTATCTACAGTTCCTCTTATTGTTATTATTGCCACCTTTATCTCTTTTATGCTATCGCTAATGCATTTATTTTTACAGTCTATGACTAATTGGAATTGTTTCAAAAAGTTTAAACCTAGCAATGGATTGCTAATGTCAGTGAATACTAAAGTTACTTGATAAGCACGCCTTAATAATGGTATTTTTATTTCCAAATTAGCTTGACCATAGCATATAATACGGTCATCACCAGCAGTGTTGGCTCTCAAAGTATACCAACAACTGCTGAATGAGGCAAGATGGAGACACTAGCGCCCGTATCTATTATAAAATCTGTTTTTGTAGCTCCTATTCTAGCTGCTAGTGTTAGTAGCGGTGAGCCTGAGGGAGCTAACATGGTCCACCCTAAGTTTTCTGAATCACTATGGGTAGGGGATGAAGGTTGAGAGTTTGGTAACATTTTTACATTATTCTTTCTCTTATGTGGCCATTTACACCATCGTTTGAATGTACGAGCCTTGTCTGCAAAATACAAATGAGCTCTGCAGACTTTTGGTCTTTGTTTCGTGGAAAAAGGATGCAATCGTACAGGAATTGTACTGTTCTTATGTTGTGTTTAGGTTCTATAGCCTGGCAGACATGCATTTTGAATTAGTGGCATCAAGTTATCACATAACCTACCTATGTCTGTTAACAGCATTTCTGTGTGTGTGTGTGTGTGTGTGCTGCTATAACCGGGGCAATTTGTAGTGGAAGTACTCTAATGAAGTTGTGGCGTACTATTTCATCACTTGCCCCAATCCTACTTGCAATGGCAAACATCTGTAAATATGATGATGGATGACCAGTGGTCGTCATTAATTTCTCTAACATCTCTGGTTTGTTTTTTTCTTGCATTCACAACTGATTCTTTGAGTTTCATACAATTTCTTGATTCTAAAACGAGGGCTGGAATGTTTGTAATGACATCGGGAGGCAAGGCACAAATTACAGTGTAAAATTTTTTATCATCGGTGGTCACTTGTCTGATATGAAATTGAGATTCAATTACAGTGAGCCAACCAGCAACACTGGTCTCCATAAATTGTGGAGGTTTGACAATAACTTGCTGTGCCTCCATTTTTATAAATTGTTTTTATGTAAGCGTATGGAAATATACAAGAAGATAGAGGAAACAAAAAGGAAAAAACAGTAACTTATCCAGATTTATGCTTTCGTCACATGGTCAGTCATGTCTTTTTTTTAAAAAAAAAAGAAAAAAGAAAAAAAAGGACTTCAGAGTTGCTAGTATGTAGCTCTTTTTGTGGAGGGCATTCTTTTCAACATCAGGGTTCACCAGTAGAGTATATAAAGATGAAGGTTGGGCTAATACATAAGTAAAGGCCAAATTGACTGTATATAGTACCATTTTATTCTTGAATCCATTTGGTTACAGTGGTTAAAGTGGGTGATTATTGTCTTAGTCCTTTTGTGATTTGAGAGTTCATACAGGGTTGTTGTTTTTGGCTGACAGAAATTAATTTGTTGAATTTATCCTTTCTTTTTTTCTTTTTCTTCTGGAGTTACACTTCCGGTCAAACTCACAGCCAATGAATCTCCAATTGCTACCTCAAATCAATTTCCCCACTTCTGCTGCGCATGTGGTTTTTTTTTCCTTTTTATTGGGCCTGACACAGCCCTGTTTTCCGTTTGATTTTTCTATGACATTCACTGACCCACATAAGCTATGTCCGGGTTCTGTCAGTTACCGAGAATAGGAACAATAGAAACAAGGAAAGGAAGTATGTGTATAAGAGAAGAGAGTGAGAGTTTTTGTTGTCACTCTCATGGTGAAAAGGAAAGTGTATATTTCCATATGGTGTTATTACTACCTAATCCTACTACAATTACATTCTGATGAAATGTGGCTAAAAATGGCCTAAAATCAATAATTTCAGTAATTGCAAAATGAAAACTTCCAGTCAATTTAAATTAGTTTTGACAGCAAAGTATTTTGCCTATTGAAAATGAATTTAATAATCTATTAGCTCGAGAGCTAAAATAAAACAATAGCTTCAAGAATGAATTTTTAAAACTGAAAAATCTTTTTAAACTTTAGGTATCGCGAATCTGTGAAGGTATCCAAAATAATAAATTTAAAAAAAAAAGACTCCTTTTATTCCAAACACTGCGTATTTGAAACTCAAACGTAAGTACAGTAGTAGCCTAACCTGAAAAAAAAAAAAAAAAAAAAAAAAAAAAAGGGGGTTTCACTCAAGTTTGCATTGAAAAAGCCGTTCCTTTGTGTCAATCATATTGTAACTACCTTTTAGAAGTTTTAAGAGATTAAACTTCATTGTAAGTTCGAATTTTGTATATGGCCCAACGGACCCCAAAAAAACAAAAATAAAAATAAAAAATAAAAACACACACATTGGTTAGGACTAGGTAGGAGGATGGATTTTTAAAAACTAGAAGAAAAGACACCAGAGAACAAGTCAGAACTTTGACAAACTAAATTAAAATAAACCTTTAAGAATGGGCAAAAATACGAGGTTTAAAAACAAAAGTAAACATAACTTAGAAAAATCAGTCTTAGAAATAAAAAGTTTTATTAACAATCTTCTTTTGACAAGCGTTATTTATTTTTTAAGAAGCTGTTCAAATATAAATAAAATTACGCCCCGAAATTTGATTCATTGAAGGAGATTAATGAATTTTTAAAGACACAGACACTTCTCATAAAGGGGAAAGTTAGCGATAGTTATTCATCAAAAATCTGTTTTTGCCCAAGTATTTAAAATTAAAAATAAAATAAATGGCTGAACCCTCGACACCTCTTGGGGAATGGACTACACAGCCAGACCACGTCAGGTGGGACTGTTTTAGTTTCAATAGTATTTTACGGGGTATAATTGCTGTCCGTACTGGGTTTTGAATCCCGCGTTGTCCTTTTTAAAACTTTTTGCCAACAAAGACCAGAGAACAGAGTCTGCTTTGCCATTTACCCTGTACGTTGGGGGGGGGGGGGTAGGAAAAAGAGATGGACGGTAGTTGTATTGTGAAAATTAACCGGACCGGTATTTGAACTTGGGTCGACGACCTCCCTTTCCGCGCCGATAACTCCTATTTAGGAACAGAAGGAGAGGGAATGTTAGGTATAATACCAGAAGTTGTTCTGATCATAAGTTTATTTTGTGATCTTTTAAATAACACCAGCTTTGGTACTCTTATAAAAATGCAATCGTAGTTTGTAGAATTTAAATAAAATCACTATTTTTAATTTTTAGTGCTGTAGCGAAAGCTGTTTGAAAGGTTTATTAATCTTCTTGTTTGACAAGAGTGCGTTACGTTAAAACTTAAAAAGATTAAAACAAAAACAAAAAGTTATTTATTTTGCATTCAACTTCTTTGCCTTTCAATCTCACACAATTCTTTGTTCAACCTTTTGTAAAATGTATTGTAGATTATTTGTTAATTTTCACTAAATCGACGACTTACGGTTTAATAAAGTTTGCAGTTTGCTAATAATTACACGCGACAAATGTTGTGTATGGCTGAAAGCACATAGCGGAGACTTTCGACAATGCAGTTTAAAATAATGAGTGATTCATTTAACTTTATCATAAATTTCAGAACTAATCTTTAAAGTGTTCCTTGGCGTTTAGGTTTTTTTAAGCAATAAACAATCCCCCACCAATTTTTTTTTATTTTTCGGACTATTTCAGTAAGAAAAAAAGGGTTTCTTTCAGAATTATTTTCTTAAATGTTCCTTTAATTTAGACTTTTAAAAGGTTTTAAAAATTGAGCGACGAATTAGAATTAATTAACCTTAACATAAAAAAGAAGCTATAGAATTGTGGTGCGTATTGTTTTGTCACATATGATAAAAAAATATGCAACAGTTTGTTTCTATTGAAATTGAATTTAAACTTAAAAATAAATAAATAAAAAGTGTGCCTAATCGCACAAAAAGAAAAAAGATTTCTCAGGTTGAGAGAACAGCAGTTGTTTGTTACTTATTTCATATTTCCTTTGTTTTACTTTTTCTTTTAGTTTTAAAACTTAAATCATCCAAGGATTTTTTTTAATTTAACTTCGATGGCCAAATAGCGAACTCCCTCATTTCCACGCACCTCTTTTGAAAATTTAAAACTTTCAAAATAAACACGTGAATGACAAGAAAATTCTTAAATCATAAAAATTAAAAATACTTTTTTCTTCTGGGAGTATAACACAGAAAGAAAAGGCTGATGACAGTGTAGTGAATGTATTGTAAATCATGTTAAAAGAAAAAAATTTTTTTTTTTCAAGTTTTAGTCCCAATTCTCAACAATACTCAACAAAACAGAAAAAACAAAAAAGTAATCACTTTCGAATATCATTTAATTAAAACTTAATTTAAAAGTTTAAAAAATGCAATTTTCAACTTTCATGATTTTTTATTTTTTTTTTTATTTTTTATATTGCCAAAATTTAATTATGAAATCTGGAAAAAAAAGACTAGTAGTACTTTCAAATTTTCTTCTTTCTTTCTTACCTGCGTGACTATGATGGTTTTGATCTGTCCATTTGGAAGGTTCATGTGGTCCTTTAACGTTGTCAATACCTCCATGGTCATACGGTGATTCAGGAATATAATTTTGGTAAAAAATCCTGTCCTCGGGGTAAAAGGTTCGAGTCCTCCACCGAGAAGAAAATGCCAGCATATAGGTAAAACAAAAGCCAAAGATAATACCGACAGCAAAGGTAACCAGGCCTTTCTTAGTCACATTGCTAGCAGCCATGTCAATCCTCCTACCTTGAGGATGTTATACGCTGTACTGTACTATGCTATGCTATGCAACACGCTATATATCATTATTAAGTGGAGTCAATGAGTTATCTGTGTTTTGTGTGTGTGTATATACATAAAGAGTTCGTGCATAGGTGCATAAGCATACCACAGTCATAAATAAATAAATAAGAGTAAGACTGCCTTTTCCCCTGTTGCCTGCAGTTCAGTTTTTTTTGGGGAAAAATTTAGCATTTTTTCCTTTAAAACTTGAGTTACTGAATTAATTTTTTTCCGTTGCGGTTAAAATAAAAATGAATTTTCTTTGTTAAGTTTACAATACATCACCGCAAAAAATAATTATTCAACTTATTTGAGGATGTTTTTTTTTTGTTTTTTTGCTTTATCACTGATATTTTAAAAGTGGACGATATGTGTAGGTTATGACCTAGGTAAGGTAGAGGTAGTCTTTATTTTTCTTTTAGGATTAATTGCTTCAGGCAAGCCAATTATTACTTACAACTACCTTTTCAACGAAGACTAAAGGACCTACCTATCTCCTACTTTTTTTTAAACAAAATAACATTTCGTTTTTTACTTTTTTGTTGTTTTTTAACATACGATTTAAATTACGTTATTATTATTTGCGTGTACTGTGTGACCTTTTTTACAGTTACAAAAAAAAGGGGAATACATAGCACTCACATTTAGTCACACATTTACTTTTTTTTATATTTTTTCTTCTGAATAAGGACTTTGCTTTTTTACTCAACACTTTCCCGTATACAGTTTACTTAAATTTACAATTTTACATACATCTTTAGTTTGTAACGAAACCAATACGATCAAACAAAAATCCTTTGTAAGTGCATTTGTTTTTTGTTTGACTAGTACAATTAATTAACCGAAGTATCGTGGATTTTAGAAGTAGACAGACCGCTAAAAGTAACATTTGAATGTTTTTTTTTTGTTTTTAATCAGTATCATTTATGGTTTACCTTCATATTTACTTTGTCGGGTAACGAGTTTCGTAAACCTGGTCGACGGTCTTTTCTTCAACAACTTGTGAGTTACAACAAGTGACCGATTTAAAAAAAAATTTTTATTTATATTTTAAGGCCGGCTGTTTAATACCCTCGGCAATCACAAACTGTCTAATTTTCTGTCTTTTTCACAACTGGGTAAAACGTGTGAGTGCGTTAAAAATGTTGTTGTGTGTATCTTCTGTAGATTTCTTATTTATCGTCCTCCTCCTCCCCGTTCTTGTTCCAGATTTGCCGGATTCTTTTCTTTCTTCGATAGTTAACCATTTTTCTTGTGTTCTTCATCGTCGACTGGACTCTATTCATCCAGACATCAATAAAACTATTCTTCTCATCCCTACCCTTTACTCGCGGACACTCTTCTACCGGTGCTTACCGAACATTGGAGAGACCAAAATCTTTACCGGTAGCATCATTATCACACAAGACTGGCTTCGTTCTTCGATTCGTCGGGTACGTTACGGAATGTCTAATGGAGAGTAATAGGAAGATCGTATTGTGTCAACCTTCCAAGCGGGGACGGCTGTCTTGTTTTGAGTATCAGCATTCGAAGTCGTAGTTTTTATATGGGTTCGAACACCGACCCACTTGGTGTGAAATAATACGCAACAACAAAAAAACCAGTCACGAGGCAGATTCTTAATTTGTTTTTAAATAATAAAAAGCACAGAAAGAGTTGTAACGAAAAAATCTGATATCTTTCATAACATATAATATACACACCCATAGAGGCAGTGAAATGTTATCCAACTGTGCAAAAAAATAAAATGAAATAAATGACCGCTCGTAAAAATCGAACCCACGACCAAACAAATGTTTGTAGTTATTGTTTACGAAGTATAACTTTGTTTTGACGCAAGGTTATTGGGCATCCTTTCTTCCTTTAAGGATCGGAAACTCATAAACTCAGTGGCAATGACCGCTTCTTAGTAAGGCCAGCTTGTTTGCTTTGAAAACTGACACCAAAACAATATTTATTCCTGTTAAAAATACAGAAAATGTGGTACAAGGCCAAAAAGTGGGGGAGGGAAGGAAGATCACCATCTGTCTTAATTTTAAAACTTAGCTAGGCACAACCACTGACCCAATCATACAAAACAATATTCCTACCACCAAAAGAAGGCGCTCTTGTTTGAAGTTAATTTATTTATTGACTGAGCGGAACTTGAGTTTGGCACAGGACTACAAATATGGAACATCTCTAGTGAGTGAGAATCAAACAAAATCATTACTAATGATCCCCACAGATAATGAATTGTACATATGGGGATTAGTTAGGACTTCATAGAGATTCTGAGGCATTATGGTGGATGAGGTAAGAATGGTAAGTAAAAGAAATAAGAATGCCTTGTTTTAGGGAAAGGAATATTGTTGTATGTTTGGGTCAGTATTTGTGGCTAGCTAAGTTTTACGGTAAGACAGAAGAAGACCATCCTTTTCCCCATTCCCCTTTTTTGTGCCACATTTGTACTTTTTATGTACAATAAATATTAATGATCAACAAGTCCAGTAAAAAAATAAAACTACGATGAGGCGTCCAAGTTTAATTGAGTAATTTGCTACTTTTTTGTTTATTTATTTATTAATGAGGGTAGTTTTGAATAAATCCGAGTAGATTAGGATCGATGAACAACCAGAATAAAAAAAAAAGATTAATAAATTGGAAATTTCCATTATTATTTTTCTTATTTTTTAAGCGATTTTTATTTGACAGTTCACATTGGGACTAGCAAATTTGCGCAAGTACCACATGAACATGAAAATCGGTAAGAAAATTAATCACTGTCTTGTAAAAATGAACTGTAATGTAAATGGATAAAATAAAATTATTATGAAAAAAAAAATGCGTTGACTTCGTAAAAATAAATTTAAAATTAAGCGCTGATGAACGAGACAATATTTTAAAAAAGAAAAATGTTTCTCTTTTGAAAGACAAGTCGGAGTATGTTTTTTATTTTATTGCTTTTACTTTTCAGATCGATTTTTTTTACTTTAACTTTGGCGACGGGATGTATTAAAAAAAATTTTCCTGTGGGTCCATGAAAAGTCTTTGTACATATTGATAAATTAAAAAGAATTGGAAAAAAAAAATTGAAGACTTTTATTTCGCAGCAATAACTTTTTTTCATCAAATAAACTAAAAAAAAAGTAAAGAAAGTGCGTAAAAATATGGAGGACAAATTAATTGAACTTTTACAAGAAAATGATAATAATACATTTTTAGTAAAAATTTATTACAGAATTTAAGTATGACAGCAAATTTGTATTCCCATACAAACCTAGGTCATCTGAATTCAAGTTTTTTTTTTAACTATTTTTGTTTGTTTGTTTTTATCCGTACGCCCACTTGACCGGAATGTGACATAATTGTGTTTAAAGTGGGGACCCGGGCGTACATGGAGTAGAGACAGAAATTACTCCATTACACTTTTTGAGAATGTCTTTCTTTAGTCATCAAGTAATGACCCCTAGCTCACTTCCGCGAGGGAAACATTGCCTGAGGATAGATAAGACAGACAAATTACTAGCGACCCTGTAACAATATTTTGTTATTGTATCGAATCCTGACACTCCAAGCTTTAACATTCAACAAAAAAACAAATAGAAGGATTCCTACAAAACCACCTGTTTCGGCTGGGCCAGATTGGTTTTTCTGCATTGAGTAATCAAGGATTTTTATCTACACAATTTATTATTGCCACATGTAAGAATTCTACTCTTTAAAAAGTAAAAATAACCAAAGAAAGCTTGTAAAAAAAACAATCAAAGTCAAAAAAAGATGACTAAATTTAACTTTTTAATTAACATTTTCTGCATTAGTAATCTCGGGTTTTTGATTGTCAGATGTAAAAAAAAAACAAGAATTCTTTTTAATAAAAGCGTAATGTATATGTCAATAATCTGCTTAGCTTTTGGTTTCCTTCACAAGCTTAAAAAGAAGTGCTTAATTTTTTTCTGGTGCACACACGCTCCATTTATTAAAACCTCGCCACATTAGTAAGAAGTAAGAATTTTTCATAGATTTTTAAGATTGGTTTTAAAATAAATATAACAGAATTTTAATTTAAGTAAAAATTTTGCATAATAACAGCTTTGATCCAAAATAATGCTCTTGTCCTCAGGATGACTTTAATCATGTCCCTGTTGCCTTCTGGAAATGTTGAATTGAACATTTTTTTTATCAATCCACAGGGATAGATTGGCTTAATTCTGTTGTCTGTGTTTATCATATCATTTCAAGTTATCCATTCATCTTTTATTATTTTTAAGGTCTAAAAATAAAAGAAGGTAGGAAAAGCATAAAAATATGATAAAAATAACAAAATAGAAAAATATTTGGGTAGTTTCTTCCTTTTTAAAGTGTTCAGTAAGTTCCTCAATTAAATACACACACACACACACACACATATAATAATATAAAGCGCAATGTGACTTTATATATCTATCGGTCACGCAGCCTAATCTCCCCTATTTAATAGAGATATTCCATTGTTATAATAGCAGAGGGGCCTTACTCAATATCCATAAGTGATATATATATATATATATACATACATACACACACACACACAATATACATATATCTTAAAGAAAAGCAAAACCGTTGATGGAAGCAATGGACAACTTGCCAAAACCTAAAACTCTTATCCAGATTCAAATAAAAACGACAATACTGCAAAAAGAAAGAGAATAAAGGCAAACTTACCTACTCAGTAAAGTAATGCTCAAAGACTAAATTGCCTAGACTGGGTAAAAAATCCTATGAAAGGTAACTCTTGCGGAGGGCTCTTGAATGGGCCTTTATCAAAATAGGTAGGGAGGAGTAGATGCAATAGGCAACAATAAACTACAGAAGAACTCCAAACTGATTTCTGCATTTAAGTATTGCATTAATATTTAAGCTTACCTTTTAAAAGTTCAATGATAATTCTTTACTTTCTGTACAAAGAATTATTTTATTTTATGGGTGACTTTTGCTGGATTTCACAATTAATTTTAATTATTCCCAAATTTATTTTCAAGTTATAAAAATTGTTATTATTCAAAAAAATTTGTCTCAAAAAACCATGTAAAAAAAATCACCAAAATCAATCGCAGTAATGAAAACTTGGGAATCCTAAATTTCAGGATTGGGGGTCTGGATCTGGCCTGGAATGTTTTAATTTACTCATGGAGTTTGCCTGATTCCAAAATGGTATGATATGTCAGGCTACAGCTGCTAGGAGTAAAGTTAAAAACACAGATAATTTTATTTTGGAATGTTGTAATTTGAGAACAGTATTTTTTTTTCATTTGAAATGAGCAATTGAAAGTTAGAGAGTTGTGTCCCTTTGAAAACGTGTGACACACTGACATTCACGTTTATTATATAGATATATATAAAATAAAAAATATAAATATAAAAAGTGTTCATCTGTTATTTTCTTAAATTATGTTTATGTCATTTTGGGGTCTTTTTATGTCCAAATCCATAAATTTGTTTTGCTCATGCTCAGTCTTGAAAAAACACTTTATAAAATTCACTATTTTTCACCCATAATGTTGAATGAAGTAAAACTATTCAATTTATTAACAAGAAAATATCAAGTTGATACTAAAAATTGCTGCAAAACATTGTTGATTTATTTAAGATGGAATGATCAATTATGACGTCTCTAATTTGTATTTAGATACATTGTATTTATTTCCAATTTTTCTAGTTGAATTGTTCACCTATATTTCATATGATCCATTATTGCACATAATTAGGTTATATATATATATATATATATATATATATATATATATTGTGAGATTCTATGTTATTTGGGTGAAAATAAGTCACCATTTTGTTATAGGAATCAACACTTTTGATATGAGTATGTGTACATTGTATTGTAAATATTTATAGGCTCCTAGGACAATATTGGTAAAGTCATATGAGTCCTGATAAAAATAATTAATACAAAACAATGAATTTGAAATAGATGGCTATTATATGCATGTATTAACAAAAGGCACGGTGGAGTAATGGATAGCGGCTTGGATTGAGGAATTGGAGAGCCAAATTCGAATTCCAGTCAAATCCATTACATTCACTTACATGCTAATACTCTTGGGAAAGGTATGAATCCTCTTCTTCTTCCACCAGCTATGGGTAAATAGCAGGACAGACCGGGTTCTATAGCCTTGGATGGCAACTGGTTTAGGAGAAGGGCAACTCTGAATTCAAAAACCTGCAGAGGGTCATTTGGGGACTTTGTGGAATGTGGTGCAGCAGGTCTCTGTATTCAGCTCTTCAAAAAGTGTGAATGGTTCTGCATAAAACCTTCAACATGATAATCAAAATCTCATGTGCTGGTTTCAGGTTGTCAGTTCCTAGATACTGATCTGCTTAACCCTCACATGTCGAATTCAATGGGAGAGTCAAATATATATTCCTTTCACTTGTTTTTTGTTGTCGTTTTCCTCAAGCTTTTTTACTGATTTCTTTTTCTCCTTCACACTCACTCACTACTCCTCTCACTTATCTTTTATTAAATCCCTTTGTAAAAATAAATTTCACCCAATACAAGGCTCGAGAGACACTCAGGGTAGAGGGTTTCAGTCAAAAGTAAGATGCATGAGTAAGATGCATGATATGTGGAAGAAAAGGTAGTAGGAAGTAGAGATTATGAGGATAACAAGGACAGAAAACAATTGATCATTGGCTTGAAGAGATTAAAGTTTCCAGAGAGGCTCCCACATGGGAGTTTCTTCCACAAAGTGACAGCTCTGAGGAAAACAGTGTCAGAGTAAAACATTCTTCTTACATTTGGAACATGGAGGAAATAAGGCTGATTCAACTCAATGGTATTAGCATAGCATGTCCTAGCAGTAAAGTTTTGAAATGCTGGAACTAAAGAATGGATCTCTTATGAACATTTGCTGTGGAAATAGTGACAGTGGCTTATGATGCTGTATCTCTAGAAAAAGGTAATGGAATGCTAAATTATAATGTATATCACTCAGCTACAAAGTATTATACCGGCATTGGTAATTAATCATAGTTAAAATTTAAATTGTAAAGCAACTTGCAACACTTGCAGTAAAAATTTAAAACTTCAATTATATTTTTACAACAAAGTTTTTGTATTTATGGGTGTGTATAACTTTTCTGTATCTATTCATGGTAAACAATCTTATTGCTTGAAATATTTGCACAAAAGTTAATACAGTTTAGTAAATATGATTACTCACAGTTTACAGGACAAAGGAAAATAGATATTTGCATGTAGTTTCAGCTGTCAGCATGTTTTTCACTTATCTCCTTTGAGAAAGGAAGTTGAGTAGCTGTTGTATCCTTAAAGAAGGTTACAAACAGACAAAGGTGGTATTCAAGTGAAAGGAACAGCAACACAGGCATAGATGAAAGAAAGAGAGGTTTATTGTAAAAGAGAATACACTACTTAAAGACAGGGGATCGGTTAGCAGGCTAGTATAATTCCTGAAGCAAGTCCACCAGATATATCCTGTGCTCAATATATATGTCTACCGATATAGTCAGTTCACATATGCGATAGAGAGTGTGGGACATTCCATTACAACAGTAGCATAGATCTGTGTAGACAAACTGGCATTTTTCAGTTGACTGATTACAACCTATTGCAAAGTCTCATAGTTTATTTGCCTTCAGGAGATACAAAATTTTAAGTTTTTGAAATTATTCAAACCAGCATTGATTAGTTGAAAATATGGTCTGTTTTCTACTATGCCAACAAATTTTAAATCTTATTTTATATTTTTATTTTTGGCCATTTAATATGCCATATCGATGAATTTAAAATAAAATTCATGTCTTTTAATCAAGCAGGAAACATTATAACACTCTAAGGTGACAAAATAAATCAAGTGGCTGGTTTTTTAAATATCTTGTACCATGGTTGATCTCCTCACAACAAGACATAGATGTTAGAATTGCAATGCCATGAACAATACTACCAAAAATGAATATCCCCTGGAAGTCAAAAATATAAAATAAAAGTTTGACTCTTTAGGGTCAATAACAGAAGCGGTCTTCTTGTAAGAGTTAAACAGTTGGATATTGACAAAATCACTGCCCAAAGCCAAGATGCTATGTCCACTTGACTATTGAGAGCAGTGTTAAATGTCAGTTGGAAAAAACATCTGCCAATGGAAAACTATATAAGAACTTAACAAGGATTACGGAATCACAATCTGAAAGTCGAGTGCAGCTTGGAGGACATTGTTGGAGAACCAAGCAAGATGTTGTGCTTCAGCTTATACTATAGGATCAGTGGGAAAATAAAATAAAATAATAATAAAGAATTAAAAAAAAATTTTTTTCCCATGATGCAAGTAATAATGGAACTGTAAAGGGTTTTTGGTCACATGCACAATTTTATGACCCTACTTCTGGAAAGAACAGAATCTTTCTCTTTCCATCCAACATTGTTCAGATGTGCTTTGCAGCCCCACTCATTATTGTATCTCGTGTTTTCGAGATAACAGAGAGAAATAAATAAAGAAGACAAATTTGTAGGTAAGTAATGAAATAGAATGTTTAATACACAAAGGTACACTTAGCAATTGACTTAATGCTAACTCTCCTCATCTCTGCTTAACTCTGCTTATTTATATAAATAGACAATTCCAATCATTTATGTCCTATATGACACTCATGAAGTAAGTAATTTGGTCATTCCAACTCAGTGCAAAGCTGACTTGAGCTCAACCATTTTAACTTACCATAACTTACTTCCAAAGCAAATAAAGAAAAGAAAAACAGACATCCCCAAGAGACATTGAGAACTTTGTTTCACTAGAGTCACTATAAAAAGAATAAATGGTCCCTAATAGAAACCCAAGTTTTTGTATGCTTCTTCTTTGTTTATGATATGTGAACATGCACACACTTAAAATACAAACATGCAACTTTCTAATTCCATAATTGGTGACCCATCATCCATTGCTCTGGCCAGATTTTATAATTATCCTGGCTCCAGGTCACATCAACACTAGGTGAGAGAGGAAGGAAAGACTTGTTTTTCTACTTGATGGTCAGTAAATCATCACAGCTATTGACTGCAGCTGATTTCCTGATGAGTAAGATGCACATAACCCCAATGATGGTATCAGACATCATCTCTAAATTAGACTCCCATAAGGCTAGTGGTGGGGACAGGATACTGGCCATTGTCCTGAATTGGCTCCCGTCTTCTCTAAACTTTACAACTACTGCTTCACCGGCTCTTGCTTTTCAGCCTGTTGGAAGTCCTCATCTGTTGTGTCTGTCTTTAAGAACTCTGGTGACCCTTCTGACTACTGTCCTATCAGTCTCCTACCCTTTTTTGATAAAGTCTTCGGAGCCTTAATCAACGCTGAAGTGGTTAAGCACCTTACTTCACATAATCTTGCTCTCTAACAAGCAATATGGTTCCCGTTTTGACCAATCTACCACTGACATGCTCCTGGCCATAGCTGAATTTGTATACCAAGCACATGACAATAATGGAGAAGCTCAAGCTGTGGCTCTAGACATCCCTAAAGCAATTGATAGGGTTTGGCATGTTGGCCTTCTTCATAAGCTTCAGGGATACGGTATTACAGGATGATTATTTGACTTAATACAATCATTCCTGTCAAACCGTGAAATGAAGGTTGCCCTAAATGGGTTCTCCTCCGGCTTCTTTATCATGAACGCTGGTGTTCCTCCAGGCTCTATCTTGGGCCTTACACTGTTCCTGGTCTTCACCAATGACCTTCCCAATATCATTAGTTCCCAAGTAGTCATCTACGTGGACAACATTACTATTTACTCCTGCCTGAATAGTAAATCTGGTATCGCTGACAAAACTAACCTGGCTGCTAATCTCGAAAAGGACTTCCAATCTGTGGTTGACTGGGACAGGAAATGGCTTGTAAACTTTAATGTCTTCAAGACAAAACTGCTTTCCTTTACCCACCACAGAGAACCCTCCCTACCTCCCATCAGAATGGCTGATTCTCAACTCCTCGAAAGTGCTTCATTACACTTGCTTGGTCTCACACTGTCCACTGACATGATGTGGAATAAATACATTGAATCAATAGCTTCATCTACCACAAGGAAAGTTGGTTCTTTGTGTTGTGCCAGAAAATTTTTCTCGTCTGAGTCCAACCTTCAAATTTATAAATCAACCCTCCATCCTTGCATGGAATATTACTGTCATATATGGTCTGGTGCTCCCACTGTACACCTTGAGGTCCTTGACAAAATCCAGAGATGAATATGCAAGATGATAGGACCTGATCTGTCATCTAGTCTACAATCGCTAACCCACTGTCTCTTCTACAAGTATTTTCACGGCAACTGTTCTGACAATCTACTTTCATTGGTTCTCAGACTGCATGAATTTAAGCAAGCTACCAGGCTGGCATCTCAGTCCCACCCTTTCAATGTCAAAATGGTTAAATGTAACCGTCTCTTCTATTCAAACAGCTTCTTCTCCCACACTTCCCATCTGTGGAACTCCCTTCCTCTTACTTGCTTACGCATGAGTATAATCTTCAAATATTCAAGTGTAATGTCAACTGATATCCGACACCCTGAGCTTGTTCCTCGCCCTTCTTCGTATCCTTTCCCCAAACAGGCCTCTTTACTCTTGTCCTCAATCGTCATTAACACTTGCGTGCTAGTACCACTTCTGCCTTGCTTGGGATGAACTGATTTTTTAAAAAAATAATTGCATTGAAAGATCAAAAACAGAAGTGGCAAATCTACTTATGTCATTGTGACTTTTAACAGTTTTTCTTCTTTACGACTTTTCACTATTCACAGGTTTCACATGATTTGTTTCTTTTCTGCATGCTTCTTCTGTGAGAAACAATCCAGCTCATCCACAGGTGAGAGGCAAAAATAACTTTTCCTCATGGAACCTTATTTTTATGCCTTCAAGACAAAAAAGATTTTTGTTACTTCTGGTTGAAAATTAATACCTTCTGATTCAAATTATCATTACCTGACGAGGTTTTACAA
The DNA here is from genome assembly GCA_964036315.1 of Acanthosepion esculentum. NCBI lineage: Eukaryota > Metazoa > Mollusca > Cephalopoda > Sepiida > Sepiidae > Acanthosepion > Acanthosepion esculentum. The sequence continues at coordinate 46,060,756 of OZ038518.1, forward strand.
TGACCTGTCCTATATATCACTGAAAATGCTCCAGACAGATCTGAACTTTAAATTTATGCTACTCTTTTCCTTGGACAATAAATACAAAGAGTATATATTTTTCAAATTTGAAAAATGAAATCACAAACAGTTCGCCTTGACTGAATTATTTCTGGTGGTTCTTTTAGAGCCAATTCTAAATTTAGAAACTTTAACAGACAAATGTAGCACATGACATTTAATTTTTATCAACAATCTGGCCTTCTTTTTTAAATACACTTCTCTCAAAAGTAAGTGCAAAAGACAAGCCTAGACTATTATAATATTTATTTATCTATATATTTTTTATGAATTATTACTTTTAATTATTTTATATGACTTACTAATAAAAAAAATTATAATCCAACCAAAATCATTATTTTAATTAAATTTAAAATATTACGGAAAAGTTGGGAGTCAGGCTTATGGTACATAATGATCACAAAAAATATAGCTTAATATTATAACTGCTAGGGGTGAGTTATAACAGTAGCGATGAGGAATTGAAACTCATACAGAGTAAGAAAAATGTACTTTTTTCTTCGGTGCACATGATAACAGTGACAACAAGAAATTAGAATCATACTGGTTTAACTTTTTCCTTGGTGTGTGTAAAAAAGAAAAAAGGAAAAAACAAAAAAAACAGATATTCTTTAAATATGGAAGAATTATTAGTCCAAGTGGTAAAAATACAGCAACTGAAACAACAGCAGTTGGAACACCAGAAATAACAAGAAAATTTAATTGAAATAATATGGAAGAAAACAGAAAATTCCCCAAGTTCTTTCACTCCCCTTCACTGTGGCAAATGCCATAACTGAATTCACATACAATTCAGATGATGGAATTATGTTTTCTGTTTATTTTAGAAGATACGAGCAGAATTTCAGAGGAAAATGTAGCAATTTGGAAGACGAGAAAAAAACAAAACTTTGAAAAATACTGTAATTTTGTACTGCAAAAAAAAAATCAAGAGAAATTTGCTTTGAAGTAACAGTAAATATTCCAAATAAAATTTCTAGCGAGAAAATTTTGTTATTCAATACTCACTGAAAGTGTATAAATTTGACAAAAAAAGATGAAAATTTTGTGAAAAATTCAAATTAAATGAACTGACTCCAGATATGTTTAAAGGGTTAATTTTTGTTCAAAGGTTAATGGTAAAAAAAGATGCAGATATACGTGCTAGAATTCTAATGAAACTTTAACAAAATCAAATCTAACACTACAAGAAATATCAAACAAATGTCAGAGAATCCTACATCTGAAATGTGATATAGAAGAAAATGAAGAAAAAGAATGCATATACATACATGCTAAAGAAAAATGTGGAAAAAGAAAAATTAAATCTGTGTTTGACAAGTTGTTACCAGGTCAAAAAAGAATGAGAACAGATAACAAAAAGGATACAAAATTTTTCAAAATTGGTGAAAAGTGTTCTTCAGATTATATAAAACTAGAAAAGAAATGTGACAAAACAACATAATAAGGTTATGAATTGGAAAAATGGCATATATATTAAAAGGAAAAAAAATGGAAACACAAAAAACATTGGAATTAGTTGAAGAAACGGTTTACTGAAGAAAGCTTGTTTATCATTTTTTTTAATGGTTTAGATAACCAAGAAGAATATGGTGTGCAAGTCTATGTATATATCTATATATAGGATTGTATTTATTGGATAACTAGAGCTTCTATTCAAATATCACAGTGCAAATAAGAGCTTTTGTCAATAATATTTAATCCGGATCTTGTCTTTGCTCTATTGATGAATGGCATTGAGCTTATTTTGGGTCAAACACTCTGCTATTTATCAGCTTATAGAGATCCTTCTCAAAATCACTGGTTGCCTTTTAGTGAAGCTACAGGATGTAGGGTTCCATCCAAGTGTTCTGAATGAAGTGAATACTAATAATGAAGTGCAACTATAGAGTCAGTAGAATTCTTTATCACAGAGACTGAACACTGGCTTTTCAACCTTGGTTGGTGCTAACATTGTACATAAGAGGTTGTGATGATAATTTGATATTCACTCTTTATGAACCAACTATGGCCTCTGGTGTTAGTGGGTTGACATTGTGAGACTTGTGATACTCTGGGTCCAATGTGAGTATGTATTCTTTAGGGACTGACGGCTGGATGGTCTGATATGGTTGTTGTTAGCTGCAGCCGTTCTGCTTTATCTTTTACCTGTCCCAAGCCCCCTAGCATCTAGACATTGGCTACAGCCATGCAGCTGTTGGTAAAGGTTATAGTTGTTTGGATTGGTAAAGTAGTAGCCCTTAATTAGAGTGTTGTTGGTCTTGCATAGCACTTCAAGACCATGGCAATACCATCAAGTATTGTCTTCTTTAAAAAGAGGTGCTGGCCATAGTCTGTTAGTAGTTTGAGTTCTACATCTTTTTAAGTAATGTGTCCCAGGAGAGATCAGGGCTGGTTTAATAGTATATGGGATCAGGCCATGCTGCAGCATGCAGGTCTTCTGGAAGATCTTGAAAATATCTGTCAGGAGGAGCACATCAGTGTGTTTATAGAGATCATGGTAGTCTCCCACAGCGTGTCACCCAAAGGTCTCCTACACCTTCCTTTTATGATGATCATATTTATCCTTGCTGATCAGAGAGCTTGCTGTAGGTCTCCTTCAAAAGTATGCTGGTCCCCAGAAACCTCTTCCAGGTGTATCCATGTACTCATATCTGTAATGACACCCTAATGCAGCAGGAGATAATCACTTTCTTTGTTGGTCTTGCAATGGTCCATTATTTCTAAGCCACAAGTTTGTTAGTTGCTCCTAACTTATCAGGAAACTAGCTAAACTGGGGACAGATGGAACTGTTTGAGGAAGAAGCTGATGTATTTCTCAATGTTGTTTAGGATGCATGATAACTCCACATTTATTTTAGAGATGGCCTACATTGGTAGGTGAGAGTCATAGCCTGGCAAATTGTGGAAGATGCTTGGAATGACCATTGGTTATGGGCTTAGCAACAGGGTTGCAGAAATTTTGACTTTACTAGAATTTAATTATAGTGAGGCAGAATACTGATACACCCTAACCAAAACCCTAATTCACTATTCTACAGGTGCCACTAGCTGTACTGTTAAGCAATTTGGGCCCAGAAACCCATTAACTATATTCAAACACATCAAAAGCAAATGTACACCAAAATTGAGCTGTACCTCTGGAGCCTGTCCCATCATGCTGATAGGTCTCTGTCACAAATTCATCAGAAGTAAAACCAACCTGCAATCACTTTTCTGAAGGATGTGGATAGGTATTTATATCTATTCATATATAAGGTATACCAAAGTCTACAATGAATGGCGAAAATAGGTTTACCTGGTTTCAGATTGACAAAACAAAGCTTTGTATGAGGTTTTATTTTGGTTTTTACTGTAAGATACCTAACATTCATCATGGTTGCACTTATGTATGCCGAGGCTGCAGAGTTAGTGTTAAAATGGTCTTAGCCCTGTGCAAACCCTGTGGACCAGCTTCTCACAATGAAGGGATAATGTATGAAAAAATTATGTTATAAAAGAAGAGTTCCATTACTTTGCAGCAATAGAAATGTAGAAATATCTCCAATGGGCACTTCACTCAGGCCTGTATTCAAGTTTCTTATGAAAACCATGCCTATAGGGATATGTAGCATCCTACAATGAATGGTATTGATTTCAAGGCAGAGAATTAGGATGGCCTTGTCATCAATGTATTCAGCTAGGACAAGAGCATCACTATGCACCACCTCAGCAAACAGATAATTGAAAAGGTAGGTAAGTTTCATCATACTTAATTCAAGGATTCCAACCAGCCTTTCAAAGCAGAGCAGCTGGGTACAAACACTTCTGACCAAATACCACATAAGAAAGCAGCTAACCATAGTCAGGATCATTGTCTCAATGTGAACAATCTTTTCTTTTAGCTGCATAATATGTGTTTTGTACAGTTTTGAATTTAGAGTTTTCCCTCTCCTAGACTGGTTGCCACCCAAGGCTATAGAACCCAGGCTGTCCTACTATTTACCCATAGCTGGGGTCAGGATAACTGCATTCAAAGATTTTCCAAGGGTATTAGTACATAAGTGAATGTAATGAACTTGACTGGAATTCAAACTTGGCTCTCCAATTCCTCAATCCAGGTTGCAATCAATTACTCTACTGTGTCTCCTTACGGGAAGCCGATTATATGGCATTGATCTTGAGGCCTCCAATTGCCTTGTAACTATTAAGGACTTCTCAGGCATGTCACAATGGCCATGTTATAGGCTTGCCATTCCTTTAGTGTAATATGCATGGCTTTTGGCTGGCCATCAGCACCTTGATCTTGTACTACTCTTCCTGGACTGCCCTGAGGAAATGATCTGCTGTGTTGATCTCTTGGTATTTCAAGGACAACTCTATGACCATTGTAGTGGATGCCCATGTAAGCAATAGTCACATGCCTCATTCTGCTGTGTGTTTTGAGTGTTACTCTTTGTAGGTTTGAGCTCAAGGGCCCTGACCTCAAGGGCCCTGACCTCAGAAGTAATGCCTCAAAATCAGTGTAGATAACAAAAAGGGATGAGGTTGATTTTGATAGTTCTGAATAATCAGCTTATTCTTTCCAACATTACTATTATCTACCCGATCACACAGTACCAGGTCGTGTCAGTCTCTAGCAGATTTCTCCTCATGTAGCTATGGAAGCATTGCTCACATTAGTGCTTAGGCTTGCAGTGCTTGCTCTAGTCATACAAAAGCCAGTTGAGATAATGGAACTTTTTCATCTTAATCAGCAAAAGTTTAATCCTGAGCAAGTTCACAAACTCTTTGCTGAGGTAATATATGATGATGCTCTTGTCCCAGCTGAATACACTGATATCAAGGCTATTTCTCTACCTTCTGAATTTGGAATAAGGTTGTGGGGGCATCAATTCCTGTGAAATCAAGGCAATTGTGGCATACTGTATGAGCCTATAGGCATCATGGTCATGTGTCCCATAACTCCTTTGAGTCATAGGGGCACCACATGTACAGATGGTGCAGTAGAAGTGGTGTGTCTTGGGCAAGATAGCTTAAATCACTCCAGGCTGGTTTGAATTCAGTTTTCTTTCTCCTAGACCAGTTGCCACCCAAGGCTATAGAATCCAGTCTATTTACCTGGGGTGGGTGGAGAAGAGATAGATTCATACCTTTCCCAAGAGTATTAGCATGTAAGTGAATGTAATGAACTTGACTGGAATTCAAACTTAGCTCTTTGATCCGAGCTGCAATCCATTACTCCACCATGCTTCCATAGGCATAAGGAACTGAAAACAGGACAGAGTGGAGTACCTATTAGTAATATTTATCATCCATATTCTTCTTTTGCCTTCTTGTTTTTCATTGCTGCTGGTTGTGGGATGTAGGAAAATCCAGATGTTGATATCTGGCAATGTCTAGCCAAAAGATAATAACTTGTTCGTTCACCCACCTTGAGCTTTTTTGTGTTCACTTCATGTCTAATACCTCATCAATTTCATAGGCCTACAAAAAGGCTTCTTGTTTGTGATGGAATAGGAGTTGGCATCTTCTGCTTGACCTTCAGAGTGGATTTTCTTAATCTGTATCTTAAAAGCAGGTCAAGGCTTAACAATCTCTGAGAGCTAAAATCTCTTCCCTAATTTTCTGAAAATAAATACAAATCAAAACTTAATAATTATGTTTGCCAATGTGTCATCTAATAAAAATTAAAAAAAAAAAATTAAATTGGTTTGTTGGTTGAATTTAACACATATCAACCCTTGTTGGGTTATTTAATGTCAAATTTTGTATGGATCACCCAGTACGGCCCAAAATTCACTACTTGTTAACCATTACCTTATAGTGAGGAATTTCAAAAGATATATATATATATATATATATATATATATATATATATATATGAAGAAATATAGTCTTAAAGTGTGCTATATTTATGGGATAAAGTGCTCAATATCAGAGATAGAGCGTGTGTAAATATAAAAGTGAACATAGAAGTCAACACTTAGAGGCGACAGTTTGTTTCATGCTAGATGCAATCATCAGGCCATATAGGCCGGTTTTGAATTCATTTTCCTATACTGATTGCCATACAAGGATAGAAAGCCTAGTCTACTTTGCCATTAATCCCTAACTGTGGGTGGGGTGGAAAAGAGATGGAACTATATCTTACTAAGAGTATTCGTGAAATAGTAAATGCAATGACCCTGGTAAAAATTTGATCTTGGCATGCCAATCCCATATATAAACAGGATGATATATGCATATCCCACATGTCAGATTTATATATTTGATATGAAATAACCAACAAAGGTTGATACGCCATTAAATAAACCAACCTAATCTCACTTAATTCTTGGAAGAGATAAGTTCTGAATGCATTTAGTATATTTATTTTATTAAGAAGTGTGTCTACTTGTATGAGTGTTGATTGTTGATCAATTGCTGTCTTAACAGCATATCAACTGTCTTTTATGTGAGCGTATGTTTGTATGCATAAGTGTTTACCTGTGTGTGTATGCCTGTGTGCCTAATATGACCTTCTACAGAAAATTTGATGCTAAAAAATTGCTTAAATTTGACACCTGAAGGAAACTGGATTGTGACCATTAATTTTGAATAATTCCTACAGAAACAGATTTGTCAAGCAAGAACAGATGATTAACAAAGACAAGACTGAATTGACTAAATAAAAAAGAATTATAAGCAAGCAGAAATCTAGAATTAATTTTCTTGCTTATTTTCTGAGCTGTATACTTCTGAATATTTATACATATATATATATATATATATATATATATATATATATATATATATATGTGTTTGTGTGTGTTTGTGTGTGTGTGTGTGTGTGTGGTAGATAGGTTGGTTAATAAAATAAACGACAAACAAAAAGATACCAATATAGTCAGTAAAATAAATATTTATTAAATATAAACTATTTGACAGAAAGAGAGAAAGGTATTAACTTTGGAATATTTGGACACCCCTGTGGCCTTTATCAATGATCTGAGGAACAAAAAGAGAAATGGGAATTACACACCAACAGTTGTTTTTGTAGAAAAGGTATTTTTCAGTGGAATTGTATTATGAGCAAAGCCAGATCCTGTTTAATCACTCGATGTGCAAAACTTTTTGTGAAAATAAACTTAAATTTTGATTGGTGTAAAAATGCTAGGCAGATCTATTGTTATTAGTGTGTGTCAGGAGGATTGAGATTGTAAACATTGATGAAGAGAGTTATAGGTTGTGGAGGGGGAAAGACTGGCTTGCTGTGTAGCAAGTTGTGGCAAAAATTGACAGATCACATGGTCAAGTGTTGAAAGACGGGGAACAATGGATGCAATATATCATGATGAAAGGGAAGAAGATAAAGGGAAAGAAAGACAAAAGGAGGAAAAAGGAATATATAAAAATATAAAATGAAATAAATAAAATAAAACAAAAACAAATGAAATAAATAAAACTAAAATATCATATGAAGGAACTAAATAAATATATATATATATATATATATATATATATATATATATATATATATATATATATATATGATGTGATAGATAAATTATCTAAATTATGCAAAAATGAAAATATCATTGACATCTCATTTTAACAGATATATTTACCAAAGTTACACAAAAATATCTTGAAATGCTAAAGTGTAAATTTATTCACTAAAATCGCCATTGTCTTTGATCATGGCCTCCAGATGACTTTGGAATCTCCTGCATCTCTTCTGGATGGTCTCCCTGTTTAAGTTTGTGAATGCTGCCATAATCCTTGCTGCCATAATCCTTGCTGCCATAATCCTTCATCTTTGGTGTTACAAGGCATTTTGTTGGTCTCTCGCTCAACTGCATGTCACACATAATAATCAAGAGGGCTGCAGTCTGGGGAGTTAGGCGGCCAGATGTAAGGGGTGATGTAGTCATAAAAATTGTCTGTCTGTGTTCTTCCGCTTGTGTGGCAGTGTGCAGAGTCCTGTCACCAGATATAGGGTGTTTTAGCAGTCACATTTTTGACCCAGGGCAGCACTACCTCTTCAAGGCATTTGATGTAGGCCTCTGTGTTTAGTCTGAGGCCCTGTGGGAAGATGAATGGAGGCATAACGTCACCATCACTAGTAATCACACTAAACACCATGATCTTGACTGGATATATCACCCAACTCTTTCCAAATCCTCTACACTCTCCTCATTTTGACACCCAAACACAGAAATGTTTGTGTTGGAGCTTCTGGCATGAATGCCTAACAGTACAGCATGCCGTTTCCAAATTTCTGGTAGTGTGAATTGTGTTATGGTTCTCTTTTTCTCACAGATGGTGTTCAACTCACTCTACTATACTATGGAGTTGACAAGATCAAAAACAAACAATGCGCATGTGCTAAATTAAAAATATAAAATGGTGACAATTTACCAGTCGCACCCTGTGTATATATATATATATATATATATATATATATATATATATATATATATATATAATATGGAGAAAACAACTGAAAAGTTGCAAATTAAAAGAAAAAAAATTGAATGTTTTTTTTGTATATACATGGTTTCTCATTATGCTATATATATATATATATATATATATATATATATATATATATATATATATATATATATATATAATAAATGCTAACATGTCTGTGTGTCACACTTTTCAATTAAAGAGACACAACTCTCTAACTTTTAAATATCTCATCTTCTTCAAATGAGACTTGCTCATCCAGAATTGGAATTGAATCCTCAGATTGCAAATTTAGTTCTCTGTGAAATTGAAGACGAAGTGATGAACTTGGCTCAAAGAGATCTCAGCAATTTTGGTCTGTCAAATCCAAACAAAGAAACTGGAAAAATCAACAGAGAAACTTTAAGAGAAACATGATACAACATGGAAGAACTCCAGCAATGTGTTCAAAACAAACTGGAACTAAAAGAAAATGTGCCAGTTACGCTATTGAGAAATCTGGATCCTCCAAAACTTTGTAATGGAACAAGGTTAATTGTCAAGAAGATGCCTCTTCATCTTTTGGAAGCAGAGATCCTTACTAGTCCAGGAAAGAAGAAAAGAGTTTTAATTCCAAGAATCCCCTTAATTCCTTCAGATCTTCCTTTTGAGTTTGAAAGACTTCAGTTTCCAGTGAGAGTGACCTATGTGATGTCAATCAATAAGTACCAAGGAGAATCATTGAAAGTAACTGGATTTCATCTGATGAAACCCTGCTTTTCTCATGGGCAGCTCTATGTTGGTTGTTCAAGGGGTGGGAATGGAAAGAAGCTATTTGTACTGACCCCAAATGGAAAAATCCAAAATGTTGTTTATCATGCAGCTTTGCAATAAGTTCAAAATAGACAAATTGTTTTGATGAAAACTGTTAATTCTTAATTTTGTTCCAGTTTAATAAAATTTTATATTTACTAGTTTAATACTAGTTTAATTGGCTCCCAACAAGGCAACTTTTAAACTAGTATATATATATATATTATTATTATTTAAATGTTATTTTTAGTGGATACTCATATTCAAGTAGACACTCCATTTATTTATTAAACATTATAATTATTTATTTTCATCTACTGGCTTCAATATTTGATAAAATCTTATATAAAAAAAAATGCACTCTCTAGCATGATTACTGTTTAATAAATAAACAAAGTGCCTACTCAAATATGGGTACCCACTAAAAATAACATTTAAATAATATATATATATTAAACTAGTATTAAACTAGTATATATTAAACTAGTGTATATTAAACTAGTATATATATATATATATATATATATATATATATATATATATATATTATTTAAATGTTATTTTTAGTGGATACCCATATTCGAGTAGACACTCCATTTATTTATTAAATATTATATTTATTTATTTTCATCTACTAGCTTGAATATTTGATAAAATCTTATTAAAGAAAAATATGAATTCTCTAGCATGATTACTGTTTAATAAATAAACAAAGTGCCTACTCTAGTATGGGTAATCATTAAATTAATGTTTAAGTAATAAAATCTGTTGGATTAATAAAGAAAAATTCATCACTTCTTTAGAAGAAAAATTATAAAAACATTGTTTTAAGGTATGCTATATTTATGGGTAAAAGTGTTTAATATCAGAAATAGAGTGTGTGTAAAAATAAGGGTAGAAACTGAGGTCAACATTGTTATAAGGTATGCTATATTTATGGGTAAAAGTGTTTAATATCAGAAATAGAGTGTGTGTAAAAATAAGGGTAGAAACTGAGGTCAACATTGTTTTAAGGTATGCTATATTTATGGGTAAAAGTGTTTAATATCAGAAATAGAGTGTGTGTAAAAATAAGGGTAGAAACTGAGGTCAACATTGTTTTAAGGTATGCTATATTTATGGGTAAAAGTGTTTAATATCAGAAATAGAGTGTGTGTAAAAATAAGGGTAGAAACTGAGGTCAACATTGTTTTAAGGTAGGCTATATTTATGGGTAAAAGTGTTTAATATCAGAAATAGAATGTGTGTAAAAATAAGGGTAGAAACTGAGGTCAACATTGTTTTAAGGTATGCTATATTTATGGGTAAAAGTGTTTAATATCAGAAATAGAGTGTGTGTAAAAATAAGGGTAGAAACTGAGGTCAACATTGTTTTATGGTATGCTATATTTATGGGTAAAAGTGTTTAATATCAGGAATAGAGTGTGTGTAAAAATAAGGGTAGAAACTGAGGTCAACATTGTTTTAAGGTATGCTATATTTATGGGTAAAAGTGTTTAATATCAGAAATAGAATGTGTGTAAAAATAAGGGTAGAAACTGAGGTCAACATTGTTTTAAGGTATGCTATATTTATGGGTAAAAGTGTTTAATATCAGAAATAGAGTGTGTGTAAAAATAAAGGTAGAAACTGAGGTCAACATTGTTTTAAGGTATGCTATATTTATGGGTAAAAGTGTTTAATATCAGAAATAGAGTGTGTGTAAAAATAAGGGTAGAAACTGAGGTCAACATTGTTTTAAGGTATGCTATATTTATGGGTAAAAGTGTTTAATATCAGAAATAGAGTGTGTGTAAAAATAAGGGTAGAAACTGAGGTCAACATTGAATGTCAATATTTAGTTTCATGCATAGACACAATCTTCAGGCCATGAGGATTATGTTCAAGTATGAAACAAAGTGTTTCCACTCTGTGTTGACCTCAGTATGCAGTCCATTTGAAAAATTACCGTGAAAGTACAGTTTTTTACATTAGTCGGACTATTGTCCTCATCTTTGTCGCCATATTTGTCACAACGTTTCGGCTGTTGTACGCTCCGACCTTCTTCAGGTGGTTGGAATTTCGAACTGAACCCTTTATTTCGATCACTGGGGTAGACTGTTCTAGTTCCATGTGCCATGTTTGATGGATGTCAGTTATCATTTATCTCCTGCTAATTTTTCCTCTAAAAGTTCTCCACTGTCTTAACCGGGTATTGAACTCACACTCTTGAAAGTATTTATAGAAAAGACACACGGAAGCTACATTACAGTGGTTGGAAAGTGACTGAAGCTGAGATGTCAGGTCAGGACCAATAATATTGCTGATTTTTCTTTTGATTTTATCAAGAATCTCTAAATATATAGCAGGAACACAGGACCATTTGTGGCAATGGTAGACTTCTAAATATGTAAGATAGATTCAGGAGAGAAATATTGTCTAGCATGATACAGTGAACCAACTTTCTTAGCAGCAGACCTAGTAATGAATTCAATATAATCTTTCCACTCATGTGAGTTGAGAATGTTAGCCCAAGAAGGCACAATGGAGGTTAGCATCAACCATACTGATAGGAAGTGTAGCCCTCTCAGTCCCATGTTGGTCTTCAGGTTCCTTCAGACCACCATAGTTATTATTCAGCTGACTCCTCACTTGTTAATGTGTTGCTGGTTTATCGCTGGTATCATGATGATGAGCATGGTTCCACTCAACTTTGCTGGCATTTGTCTCCTTCACAAACATTCATCATTCCTATACCACATTGTATTTTTGATCTCAGAGGGTGAAGAGACCGCTGATGAAGTAAACTGGAGTCAAAATTAGGTCATTGGCTAGGAGCTACACAAAAAAAGAATTCTTTGGAATAAAGAATTAACACAAGTTAAAAATGTAACAACAATTTGGTTTATATATGATTTGTTGTATACAGCGGTTTTAACCCTTCCCTCTACGGTTATAATAAAATGATACTGGAGTCCCCTTTTGGAGATTACACCCTGTGTCAGTAGTAAGTTAAATTTTTAAGTTCTGTTCTTCAGGGCTGGTGCAAGCTCTTTGTCAGGAGGTTTTGGCAAATGATGTGGATTCCAGTAGCAGTAACAGGGCTCTCTAAGTTGTCCAAACCTTCAGCTTACATAGAGTCCTGTGTCTAGCAGATGTGGGGTTGACCAGAGTATGAAGTTTGGTGATCTCCCACCCTTAGCATCAATCTTTTTCTAAAATCTCATATTTTCACAGTAATAAATTTCCAAATTTAGGGGTTATCCAGCCTCCTTTTGACAGTGTCAGAGGAATCAAGCCACCCTTTACCTCCAACTCCCTTAACTTTTCATCTTTTCATCAGGCGAAAACGGGGTTTCTAATAATTGATCTTTCTTTATTAACTTGTCTCACTCTGTTTGTTTTAAGTGATTTCCCAAGACCAGGGACATGGCCATATTTTAAGATAAACAGAGCCAATCCAGATGGCCCTTACCAGCCAATCTCAAGAGTTGTTTTGCTCATCCACAGTCATTATGGGTGGGAAAGAAAAGGAATTTAAAATGTTCCCAATATCTTTAGTAATAAAAAAAATTATCTTTCGCTGATTATATGTTTCTCAGTCAGCTATAAAAAATTTTTGACGAATGTTGCAGAAATTAAAATAAATGAATTCATCCTCAATCTTTGGTGCTAATCTTTATTTTTATAGGGATATTTTTCTGGTTGAGTGGCACAACCCCTCTACACAAACCAGATATTTTCCTGGCTGTTTGTTCAGAACAATTTAGATGTGAATTTGGGACCACTTGTTTTCGTTACCGATAATATATTGGAAACAACATATGTTTTTGTTGTAGCATACCTATGAACAATAATGGGTATGTCCCCATTCACATAAATACAGTAGTAAATACTGTATGTCGGTCTGCAGTTGAAGATTCATTGTGGAATTCACCTGACTCACTTCTAGCAGTTGACTACTACTTCTACATGCCACTAGCAAATCTTATATGTGTTGTTCTTGTCACATGTATTATCATTCATTACCAACTTTCATGTGATTATTCTATTCAGTAACCCTCTCTAGGCTACAACAGTTTTTCTATTTTCCCAGGACCGACATCTCTGATCATACATTAATTGTCTCCTTCTTATCAGCAGAAAGTAGAGAAGCATTAGTGGTCTTGGTTTTGCTCAATCTTACTGAAATCCTTCTAGTTAAATTTTGGTTTGATTCTCCTTGGAACTGTTCTTGATTTCATTTTATTATTTTAAAACATAATTTTTTAATGCATTTTGTTTTTAATTTTCTTCTCAACTATTCAATCCATTTTCCTGAGAATTTCAACAATTAACATCCAGTTAGTAGTCTATTTCCTCTTTCTTTTTCTTTTTTTCTGATTAACTCCCTGAGACCCCAGTGCCACAGAGACAGAAAGAGGTTTCTTAGATAATCAATAGAGAGAAATTTCATTTTGGAGGTGTTTAACAACCAATTCTCTGCTTCAGATTGTGGGTCATTTTTGAGATCAGCTGCCAATTTGACTTTTTCAAACTAGTCAGACTTACTGTCAAGAAAGGAGTAAATAGTTGTCATCAGCATAGATACCAAATTGAGGACTCATGCCATCAGGAAGTTTACTTATGAAAATTAAGAACAAAGTAGGTCCAACGATAGATCCCTGGGAGACACCTGCATTAGTACAAAAAGATCTAGAAGAGATGCCATTTAAAACAATTTTCATTTTGCAATTTGATAAGAAAGACTGAATCAGTTAAAAAATCTGTCCAGAAATACCATAATCTTTCAACTTTTGAAGAAGACCAGCATGCCAAACCCTGTCAAATACTTTCGTGATGTCTAATAAAAATATAGTTTTAAGGTATGCTATATTTATGGGTATATTTTTAAATATATGTATGATATATCTATTGTTTAAATGCATATGTACATGTGTGTGTATGCCTTGTTTAAACTTTTTATTATAGAAAGATATTGAAATTCTGAATAAAATGTTTTGTCAGTTATCTGGAATTAAAATAAGCATTACCAACAAATAGGCCTATTATATTTACAAGGTTAACATATTGTTAATGATTTTATTAGGGGATACATTGAAAATCAGGGAAAAAATATTGTCAACAGTCATGAATTAATGTAATCATTGCTGGCAGAATAGGTCTCTTATATAATGTACAAGGTTATTACAAAAATGCATAATTATTACTATAGAAATTAATTGTTAGTGATTTTTTAATAGAAATGCATTGAAAATTATTTTACTAAAGAGAATAATCCGAATGAGTATTAGGTTATATGCTTATATAACTTGGTAGGAATTAATTTCTGAATTACTCAGAACAACTATTTCATATATTTTATTTTAGAGACTGACATATATATGTGTGTGTGTGTGTGTGTGTGTGTGTGTGTGTGTGTCTTTATCTTTGTTGTTTTTAATACAGTATTTCAGCTTGTGCGTTCTTCAAACGTTGTTAGGAATATATTGCATCCAGTTATCCTTAGAGGGTGCTTAGTTTTTCTTCTGCTTTTTCATTTTCTCAACCTGAACACCATCTTAAAGTCACAGGTTTTCTTGTTAATGCTTATCTTAGAAATTGATTGATTGATTGATTTGCTTTTTATGGCTTATCAACCTTTTGCAGGTTATTTAAAGCCAGAAAATATTTTTAGACTGTTAGAATTTTTTTGTAGATAATAATGATTTATTGACACAAGTCCTACTATATAACTCAAGCTGGAGCGAGAGGAGGTGAATTCATACCTTTTCTACAGGTATTTACATGTAAGTGAATATTAGTAATAGATAGCAGCTCGGATTGAGGAATCGGAGAGCTGATTTCAAGATCCAGTCAAATCTATTACATTCACTTACATGCTAATATCCTTGGGAAAGGTATGACTCCTCTTCTTCTCCCCCCAGCTATGGGTAAATAGCAGGACAGACAGGCTTCTATAGCCTTGGATGGCAACTGATCTACTGCAGAAAGAAATGGCAACCTACTGTGGGAAAAAATTTGCCACGTCAGACATGTATCGAAAGATACATGATCACCTAAGCGTGTATCATGCGTGGCACATAACTGAATATTAAGACTGGAAATGGAACTCAGCTCCTCAATTGCTAATTATGAACCATTATCCATTATACTACCTGTACATTCAAGCTTACAGTACCTGATATTCCCAAGTGGTCACTCATCTAGGTAATGACCAGGCTCGATGTTGCTTAACTTTAGTGATCATATGAAAACTCGTGTTTCAACATAATATGGCCGCAAGCCTAATCTTAAAGGAGACAAGAATGGCAGAATATATTGGCTATAATGATCTGTTATAATAACAAACAAAAACAACAAGAAACATGCTGATAATAATCGGAAATTTAAATGAAAGAATGAAAATAAGCAATATAAAAGACTAAAAGACTTCCTGTTGAGTTAAGGCTGATATGAGACAAGAATTGAAGAATTTATTTGAAAGGTTGTGT
Organism: Acanthosepion esculentum; assembly: GCA_964036315.1. NCBI lineage: Eukaryota > Metazoa > Mollusca > Cephalopoda > Sepiida > Sepiidae > Acanthosepion > Acanthosepion esculentum. Next base: position 46,076,517 of record OZ038518.1, read on the forward strand.
CTGTTATGGTGATAAAATCAATTTATTCAAACTGTTCATAAGACAAAAGTAATTCAAGCTGGTACCTACCAAAATAGTTATTCAAGATCACCATGTATGAATCTAAGATATTTGATAAAGGTAGATATTTGTTTGCACAAACAACCTGACAATATTTTAACAAATGTTGAACAGGTATTTATCTTCCTTTTATGCTAATCCATTTGGAAGAAATAGTCATTTAAAAACCTATTATTCTGTTGCTTTTGATAGCTTTAATTGTCTTGATAAATGGAAATGGTAAATCAATTGAGGAAGTTCAATAAAAATGGTAAATTCTGTGCTGAAAACAGTTGACAGCTTGAGGGGGATAAAACTAATGGCAATTGTCATTTTTTATTACTGGGATCTATTCTGACATTGGTTACTGATGTCTCTATTATAGCGCTTATCACTGGTGAAGGTCTTAATCTATTCTGAGAATTGTTCAGAGAGTCCAACTCATTCTTTGTCCTGCTTTTATTGTTACCATAACAGCACCCCAGCTGATTCATTCTACAGCCTTTTTTGAGGGGTCATTCTGTAAGAAAAGAAAAGTTTCTCAATCTTTTTGCTCGCATCACATGTATCAGTGCATGTGCACCCCATATTAAAAAGGCTATATGCTAAATCCCACCAATGTGGGTATATGTGTGTCTGTGAGTAAATAAGAAGTTTCTGCCTTTGGACAGTTTATAGAAAGTCTTTGAGGGATGCCTGGTCCAGCAGATTCCAAATCTGCATCAGTTCCTCCCTCATTGCACACAAGGGTTGGGGAAGTTGGTGTAATATTGACGCCAACACAATAGTGATCATGGGGACAGGACAATTTTTTGGTCTTGGACCATATGTCTGCATATGGGCACCCCACATTAAAAAGGCCATGTGCCATATCTCACCACTCTGTGTGGAGTGGGGGATGAGTATATAACAGGTTTGTTAGCTGCCTGGGGAAACTTTGCCAGTTGTAACTAATTTATTGCTGTTATACTAACCTTATAGAAAATAATTAAACAATTCAGTGATTAATAATTCAGTCTATACTAACATTTTTTCATGATGTCACTATTTCAATTTTCTGAGTGTTTCATTGTTGTCTTCACATTCGAAAATTCTGAAATCTTTTTTATTTCTAGATGACAACCATCTCTTTGCAAGCAAAAGTACTTTCTTTATTGTTTAAAGTTACCCACTATAACTTAAGTTGGCCTGATATCTATTTTTAATGTTTTTGATTTTTCTATGAGATGACAGATAAAGGTTACCTTTAGAAAGCTTTACCTTATTTTAATTAGTAATTCTGTTTTATTGTTTAGTATTTTAAACTTCATGCCAATCATCTTTGATAAAGTTTGATAAAAAAAATGGCGAAAATTTATACCACTTTCCTCTTTTTGACAATGTTTAAGTATAGCATAAGGAAGTGATGAAAATCATTGTCAAAAAGAGGAAAGTGGTATAAATCTTCTTAAGTCGCCACTTTTTAATCAAACCTTCCTTATGCTATACTTAAATTTTGTATGAATTATTTTCAGTCATACAGCCCCTTTCCTCGCAGACAAAATGTTATAAGACTATTGCTACTCTATCTCTATTTACATGGCAAATGTCTAAATGAGCTCCAGGATTAAATCATCCTCAATCCCTATATATTCTACTGCTAAGAAAGAAGTTCCACTCAGATAGTTTCTTCCCAAGAACTGCTACTTTGTGGAACAGACTCCAGAGAGGAAGCTTTCCTGATCATTACAATCTTAACCTTTTCATGTTTATGGTCAACTATTATCTAGCCTACATATCCTCATAATCTGCACTTACTTCCTGCTTTTATGCCTATACAACTCCTTTAAGTGACGCTTTTGCTTGATTGGCCCTTGGGCCTTGTACTGGGTGAACTGCTAGAAAAAAGAAATTCTTTAACCAAATCTGACTATAGTATCCCAAACTGGTTTTAAAAATTTAAGGACCATTACTTGTCCCTTGAAATAAAGCCCAGAACAGTCATCAACAACCATCACTTGTTTATTATGATACTTTAAAATGCAAAGTCAAGGAGAACCTGCCCACAAGTGCTCAAAAACTAGAGCGAGCACCATCAAAAGATACCATATATAAGCTTAAAAAAACTTACAGGAGTTCTCAAGGGGTTGATTAAAAATGAAAGTACTTTTTCACCAACCATCATCAAACTTCCTTAGGCTCCCTTATGCATGTAGTTTCAACCTTAGTTGTGCATTCAATGCACCACCATGTATGTCATTGTGTACTGATATAACGGTGGTACAATATGATCTCCACTACATATGACTCCTCTTTCAATTGTTAATCTGTGCCTTGCTTCCTTAAAAGGCCTTTCTGCCATAGAGCAATTGCTCCATACTTTATTCTGTATTATATTCAGTAATCTTTTTAATATAGAATCCTGCTTGGTTTTAAACTAGAGCTTGTCTCTACCCACTGCAAAATTCTATCCTCACAACTGTCCTTTGTTTCAACATTCTGGGTATTAAAATCCAATCTTGACAATGCGTCTACATGTGGAATGGCATTTCCTTTACTATACATAATGTCAAAATTGAACACCATAAACTTAATTGCCCACCTCAGAATTCTGGATGGCATGACTTTAGGCAACTCTTTCCTCAGGTTGAAAAGGAATTCTAAGGGCTTGTGGTCTGACTTTAGTAGAAATTTCTTACCCAATAACAAATTGCATGCCATTTCAATACTCCAGACAATTGTCCATGTTTCTTTTTCAATATTAGAATAATTTGTTTCTGCTGCTGTCAACTTTTTGTTCCACTTGTGATAAGATCATTGCTATGGTACATTCGCTAGCATCAGTAGTGTGAGTTCTTTTGTCAGGTCAAATACCTTAACTATTGGCTTCCTTTAGCTTTTTGAAGGCCACCTCCTGTCTTTCAGTCCACTGAAATTCATGATTCTTCTTTCTCAAGTTTGCAAAAGGTTCAATCATGTCATTATATTGAGGTATGTATTTATTATAAAAGTTAATCAGTTCCAAGAAAGATTTTAACTGTTTCTTATTTTTTGGTGTACTTATTTCTAATATTTTGTTAATAAGTCTGTCATCTGGTGAGATCTCATCTTTAGATATTTGATACCCTAAGTATGAAATTTTCTTGCAATTAAATTTACACTTATCTTGATTAATTGTCATACCTGCATTACTAATGCTGCTCAGAACCTGTTCCATTTTATTCCTTTGCTCCTCCTCGGTACAAGTGCCAATACTTATGTCATCATGATAGACATTGATGTTTTTTACTCCTTCCAAAACTTTTTCAATATCCTTTTGGAATATGTGGCTGGATGTTTTAATTCCAAACAGCAGACGAGTCCACCTTAGAAGACCTATAGGAGTGTTTATCATGGTGACATCTTGAAAATGGTTGTCAGTTTTAATTATATGCAGATTCCAGATCAATCTTGGCAAAAAATTTAATGCTAGCAAACTCGTGACCGGCTGTTTCAATATTTGGTAATGAGAAACAGCCTGAACATATCTGGTGATTTACACCAACTTTGTATTCACCATAAATCTTTAAATCTCCACTGGTTTTGTGTATGGTCATGATTGAAGAAGCCCAATTGTTACCTCCCAGGCTGACCCCCAATATTCCTTGCTCAATAATTTTATTAAGTTTTGCCATAATCATGGGCAGAAGGTGAACCGGAACTTTACGAGACGGAAAATATACTTGTTGGCTATTCTCTTTGAGCTGGACACTCACCTCGTAATCCTTTAAAAGTCCAGTCTCAGGTTCTTCTAATTTCATGCAATTAACTAACTTTGAGATGTCTATTCTCAATATATCAACCCCTAGAAGACCATGATCTTTTATGCACTCCACAATTATGATTGGTATTACCTCAAGTCGAGTCTTAGTCTCGAACACCCCCTCAAAGCATCAAAGTGTTTTAATGACTGACCTGTTAAATTGTTTCAATTGCAAATTGGTTCTCCTTAATTTCGGTCTTCCCATTTTCTGCCAAAATTTCTTGGGTATTGATGTTACATCATTACCTGTATCCACTTGCATTAGTACAGTTATTCCATTTATTTTAACCTTTCTCTACTCTTATCTCATGCATTTACTTCATGAATTTCAGTATTTCTCATTGGAGGATCTATCTTCTCCACTTCTACTGCTTTTTTTATATTTGCATACTGACTGGAAATGGTTTTTCTTCTTGCAAACACATCTTTCTAAAAACCATGCATTTATACTTGTTCATCTCATGTTATTTGTCACAAAAATGACATTTGCATTATCTCTTCATAGTACTGTATGTCTCCATGTTACTCTTAGGGGTATTAAATCTCTGAATTAACTCTAGCTGCTGTAAAAAATCAAAACTCATTTCAATATTCCTGTTCTGGACTTGAAGCTGTTCTAAAATTTTATACTTACCCGAGACATCATACAGTTTGTCAGTTAGCCGTAGCTGTATTAATTCCACTTCTATAGACATCAGTCCTGTACCCATCTTTTCGAATTCACATTACCTTGATGCTTCTTTTAGCCTGTGAATGTACTGTTTAATTGTTTCATCTTGGTTTGCATGATTTCAAGAAACTTTGTCCTCTCAGCTATGATCAGTTTCTATTTTGGATGTACATTTGCTTGTACAATGTTGGCAATTTCTTTAAATTTCACGTCTTCTATCATACGGAGATCTTTTTTACAGCCTCACAACCTGCTGATGCTAGAAATAAATCCGTTACTTCATTTATTCCTTTTCTATATTTGCTGTCACTCAATTTCTTGACTCTTGCCAATGTCGTGAAACAGCTCATCGAAATCTCAACAAGCTCAGGAACATCTAAGGAGGTTAGATATCCTATTGTTGACGTCATGTTGTTGTGTTGTGTAAAATTCCCACAAGTATGCAGTGTAGTTAAGGAAAGATAACTCCACTCATGTAGAAACCTTCATCCCTTATATATAATCTAATTTGCATATCACCACATTAACTTTCGACACTATCTTAAACAAAAGTTTAGGAATAAATACTAGAAAGAGCAATAAAAATTAGTGGAATTCATAAGTTTATCTTCCTGAAAAAAATGTTTTATGAAAAAGATTTTATAAATTTCCACTGATGCTATTTGGTTAATGAATGCTGAATGTATAGAAACAGCTAATCTTACCTTTATCATAATCATAGTACCCATAAAAAATGGGCTTATTGGTGATGTGGGGATTAGTATGATTAGCATCAAAAAATGTCCAGTTTCTTCACCCCTTTCCTTTTTGGGATGTCTTAGGCATCAGGGATTTGTAACTGGGTTGAAGGTTGTTGGGTAGTTAATGTAAGTTACCCCATGTTACATGTATTAGTAGTTGATAGAGGATTCTTTTTCTCCTTTTTATACAAAAATGAAATAAATAAAACGTATAGCAATAACATACAACAATAAGACTTGAGACACATGTTGAAATTAATGACAAGAATGTGTATTTTTCTTTTCGTGAATATTGGTTTTGTGTGTGTCAAATGTTCTCTGGGTTATTGTCTCTTTTTGTTTCTTTAAAATTTGGGCTTACTTGTTTATAATTATTCTGAAATCTATCTATCTATCTATCTATCTATCTATCTAAGTGCTTCTTTTTTAAGTATTGAGGCATCTTTTAAAGTATTAATTATGTCTATTTTTAACTTTTATACATGTTAATGTGGCACAAGGTCGAAGGGGAAGTGGGGAAATGCTTGTCAGCTCTAACTATCATACACCTAGCTATTCTGACTCGTGACCCATTCATTCTAACAATTTCCTCAATCACCACAAGAACCTATCCTTCACCATTCAATTCAACATCTACCACAATACCACATATTTGCCAGGGTCCTACTAAAACACCCATGATGTAAAAATTTTAAAATTAATTATCTGAAACATAGTTGAATCTTTATTTAGCAATGTTTGAGGCAGACTAATTGACCCCAAATTAATAAAACAATTGGAAAATTAAATTAAAATTGTAATTAAAAACAAAATAAACACTTATAAAATATATATTTTTAACAAAGGGGTCAAAATAGACTAATTTTATTCCATTATTCTGTTTTTTATTTTTATTTTTTGCTCCTTTCATTAAGAGTCCCTTTTTTAATTAGAAAAAATTCAAAGTCTGTTTCTCTCCCCTTTTGTCTACGCCATCAAGACGATTTTCCTGGAAGAATGCTTAATCTACTTCCTCAGTGTTGTAAAACTGTCACTAAAAGTCCAGATCAGAGTCCGAAATCTTCCCGAAAATCCGAGGAAAAGACTAAGGCAGTAAAAGGTGTAAGTAAAAAAGACATGGGTTTATAAGAACGGCATCCTTGTTGAATTTTAATGATGCTTTCGTTCAACAAGTGACAAATTTTATTTTTAATTTTTTCTTTTTTTTAATTCAAATCCAAGATTCTTTTAAATTTTAACAATTTAAAAAAAAAATAAAACGTGTCCATTTTCGTTTTTTTCGTTATTTCTTAAATTTAATGTTTTATTTAGAGAATAATGGAATTGGCGCATTAGTGAAATGAAAATAATATGTTTTTTCGATGTTTAAATTTGAATTTATGTGTATTAGATACGAATAAGATATTGTATTTTATTTTTAAAAATATCCAAAAATAAAAATAAACGATTGTCACTAATTAGTTGCGGTAAAATTATTTTATTTGTATTTTTGGCACGTTTTTAATGCAAATAATGAAATTGTTTAAAAAGTTTCTTCAGATTTTTGTCTCTTTCAAATGTCTATTTTAAACTTTTATAATTCTTCATGAATAATTTATGTTTTAAGATTTTTAAAAATTTTATCGTAGGTTTTACCTTTAGTTTAAGAATTTATTGACAATAAATATTTAAATAAACTATTTTCAATGAAAATCCACAACATCGTTTCCATTTCATTTTGAAGATAAACTTCAAAAAATGTCCGCAGTTATCTCTTACGATTTTTTCTTTTCATTTGTTAAATATTTTGATTAAAATTTAAAAATCCTTCAACAATTATTTTTAAAAAATATAAAATCATTATTGCTTTCCAAAATACTTTATTAAATAAAGTATTTGAATTCAAGTAAAAAAATAAAAAATGTTAAAAGTTTTAAATTAAATTTCGGCCAAACGACTTTTTTTTATTGATCGAAATAAAAAAAATCGTTAAAAATAAACCTGATGTTTTTATATAAGAAATATTATGAGGGAAATATTTCAACGAAATTTACAAATAAATAATTAATGATTTAAAATTAAAATTAAATTTATCTTTAAAAATTATTTTTTACGCTAAATTTTTAATTATTTATAAAAATTAAAAACATCAGGAAAGGAAAAGAATAAAAAAACATTAATTTAATAATTTGTTAATTTAAATTTTGAATTTATTTTTTTTTAATTTTCATTTTCGATTTCAGATTTTTTCCTTTCATTTAAAAATTCTTCAGTATCTTTTCTATTTTAAGTTTTTAACTTAACTATCAGCTGCATAATCGATATAACACTTTTGACAAATATTTCCGACGTCTTCTTAATGTAAAAACTAGGCAGTAGGTGTAAAAATACAACCAGAAAATTAAATCTTAAGTTTTTCAATTTCCATTTTCAAAATCAATTTACTTTATACTTTTATGCAGATTAAAGCACGTTACCATGATATCAATCCCAAAATTGATATCATGGCATCAGAGTTTTTATGTGACGTGTCCACACGTATTTATGTAGTCAAAGACAAAAAATTTCCAGTTTCTGCACCCAGTGTCAAAATACCTCCACTTTTTTGTTTAATGTGAGAGGTGCTGCAGCAAAGTTAAAATCTCCAGAACTAGGCTTTCCTCTCTTGAGGCCATGTCAGGAGAGGAACAGACAATACATTAATCTGATGACCAGGGAAGAGAGCTTCTTCTTCTATGTGCAATATCCCTTCAGGACGTTGGCAGTCATGGCTCTCCACAATTTCCTGTCCTTTATAGCTCTTAGTAAATTTTGACATTTTGTTTTCTCTCTTAAACCCTGGTCTGCCATTCATTTGCACAAGCTCATTAGGTAGGTTATGCAATGTTTACTTCTGTCTCTCTTGCCTTCAATATGTCCTGTAAATGTTAAATTTTCCTCGCCCTCTTTCCTCATTATGTGCCTTAGAAATTTTATCTCTTTCCAATATTAAGTATAAATATCTATTTTGTTTCCATTTTCTCTAAAACTTTGTTGTTGCTCACATGTTCAGTCCATGGTATTCTCAGTATCCTTCTGTAGAACCACATATTCTGTTGCTTTAAGTCTCTTCTTCATCTGTGATGTGATTGTCCAGTATTCACTGCCATATAGGAGGACTGATATTACATAACATTTTAGTACCCTTTTCTTTGTTTCTAATGATATTTTGTAATTTGTTAAAAGACATTCCAGATATTTAAATTGTTGTACTTGTTTGATTTTGATCTCCAATTTGTTATTTGCATGTTAGAATGTTCCTTTTGCTGCTAATCATGCATTCTATCTTCTTGCAATTGTTGTTTAGTCCTTTCTTCTCACTTTCTTTCACTACCTTCTGTAGATTTTTTAATTTCCTTTTTGCATCTGCTATCAACACTGTGTCATCTGCATATCTTATGTTGTTAAGATTGTAGCTGCAATTATGAATCCTGATAGAACTTGTAATTCTCTCAGAATTGCCTCACTGTATATAGGTTGAATAAGTCTGGTGAGAAGACACATCCTTGTCTTACACCTCTAGGTGACAGAAGATATGACACAGAAATTCTAAGGGGCATTGGAATAGCAAATGATGCCTTCCAAAAGCTAAACAAAATATTAAGGCACATAAAAACATTGGTAGAAACAAAGAAAAGAGAGATGAACTATGATGTAATATCAGTCCTTGTTTAGTTTAGTTTGACACAAGGACATGCTGAGACATGTTGTGAGGATCAAACTCAAAAGTTAATTTTCCCATAAAATGAGCTTATTAATGACCATGCTGGCATAATCAGAAAATCAATTCACAAGCACAAGGCCACACTAATGGAGCCCTAGTGTGCATCAAACATAATATCACATATCATTTGTCCTGTAACCCATTATGGTCATAAGGCACAGCATGTATTGCAGCCATAAAAAAATTGGTGTGTCTCGGGTAAGATAGCTAGACAGAGTCCATCCTCCTATATGGCACTGAATGCTGGACAGGTTTCTCACAGACAAAGTGAAAACTTGAGGCAATATATATGGTTCTATGGAAGGATGATGAGAATACTATTGGCGAAGCATGTAAGTAGCAAGGAAGTTTTAATGAAGACGGAAACAAAAAGGATGCTTATACTTAGAATAAGAAAGAGATAGTTGAAATATTTGAGACACATGGTCAGGAAAGAAGGTTTGGAGAATTTGATACTCATAGGACAGTGAAAGCAAGGAAAACCTACTTAACAAGCTTGTGTAAAGGGATAGCAGAACAAAGTAGGAGAAATAATAGACAAACATTGCTCAGAGCTGCAAAGGATAGGAAGTTGTAGAGAACCATGATCCTCCATGTAGAGGGACCAATTTTTTGTTTCAAATTTTCCTTAATTCCGTTTCAGGTTTTAGGAAATTCCGTTTTTTTTCCCATTTTCAGTAAAGAATTCTGTTATTTCCCCTGTTTTCAGTATAGATTTATGTTTTTGCTTCATTAATACTTAGAAAGTGTACAATATATGTTATTAAAACAAGAAAATAAAAGGGAAATGAAAATTTTTACTAGCTGGAATATCCACCCATTGGATAAGTTGCTCCAGCTTGATGGGGTTTTGTACCTTATACTTCTGCCTTTAAGTTTCTGGGACAATCCTTGCAAAGAATGCGACAATCCTAAATAAAAATTAAATCAAAGTGGTAAAACCTACAGAAAAGTATCACCGCAATGTCATCTAAAGACAAAAAGCTACATTATCATTTGATCACTTTATTGAAATTATTAAATAACTGTTTTGAAAAAGGTTTAATTTGTAAATTTTGGTTTTCTGAAATGACAAACTGTCCCCCACCCCTGTCACCATGTGATAGGAAAACAAAAGGATAAAAGCAAAGAGATCAAATTTTTGCCCCCCTAGCTACCCCCCACCTTTTTTCTTTTTCTTTTCTTTATTAAATCAAGCCAATGTAAAATTTAGTTCCTTTATAAATATTGTAAACTGTAGGGAGACAGTAGGTAAGGGGGGATGCATTAAAACATTACTCAATTTATCCTTTGATATTTGTTGGACATGTGAGTTACGAAAGGCAAACACAGTAACAAATTAAAATGGTAGTTGAAACCTGATTATGAGAAAAAAAAATTCCCATTTAAAAAATAAGCCCCTCTCTGCACATGTTTTGAAGAGTCGAAAGAAGAAGAGACGAAAGAAGCCCCAAAATTGCAGTTTGAATTTTTTGATGAGTTGTTTTATTTACATTACATCATTTACTTGAGGACATTAGTCCAAATATAAATAGTATAAATAACAAATAAAATGCTAACTGTGAGGTAAAAGACATTTTATGTCAACTTTGTTCTTTATTTAGATTCAGTGCTGGTATCAATTTTCATTAAATCACTCTGAACAAAGAAATGCTATTTTTCATTTTTTTTTGGTCAGGTTTTTTTTAATGATTTGGCTGAAGAAAGGTATCTTGTGGATTTGACAAATAACCCCAATGTCTCCTCTGTACTTTGTAAAAAAGAAGCTATTGTCATAATTTCAGAACACTTGAGCAATTGTTCAGATTATTTAGATACTTCTAACTCTGGCCTGTCAGTCACATTGTTTTCTCCTACCTGTTTTTGGCAAAGTACTAGAAGCTCTAATTAACTCTATTTTTTACCTTGTAATTGCTGTTGTTCCCGGGTCCACCCTGACCTGGAGTGGTAGCATCTGTTAGGGTCCCAGCTATGGGCAAATAGTGAACCCCCAAACAAAAATCAACAGTACATTTTCATAGCAAAATGACCAACAATATATTTTTTATAATAAAATTACCTGCAATACTTTTTTATAAAAAAATTATCAACAATACATTTTTGTAGTGAAATGTACAAAATATTTAGATTTTAGCATTAAATTAACCTATAGAGGTTGATATGTCACTAAACAAAATCAACCAACCCACTGAATTAGTTAAGCATCTCACAACGCAGGGCCTTTTTTCAGACAAGCAATATAGATTTGGTTTCTCTAGGTTAACTGCTGATGTGTTAAAAATTATTGTTGAAAAATTCTATCAAGCTTTAGATAAGAATGGTGAAGCTTGGGCTGTTGCTTTGGACACATCTCGAAGGCATTTGACAGGGTTTGGCATACTGGTCTTCTTCGTAAGTAGAAAGATGATGGTATTTCTAGACAAATTTTGAACTGATTCAGTCATTCTTATCTTGGCATCTATGTTGATGACACAACTAGTTACTCCTGTCTTAATAGTAAATTTGATCAGTTCAATCTGGTCAAATTGGCAGCTGATCTCAAAAATGACCTACAATCTGTTGTTAAATGGGGTAAGGAGTAGTTTATTAATTTTAACACCTCAAAAATGAAACTGCTTTCTTTTAGTCATCTGAGAGAACCCTTTTTACCTTCCATCATGCATGGCTCATTGTGCCTTCTCAGATGAACATTTTCAGATGACATGAAGTGGAAAGAGTATATTGAATAAATTGCTAAGTCTGCAGCTAAAAAAGTTCACTATGTTGTGACAGACAATTTTTCTCGCTAGAATCTATCTTACATATTTCTAAGTCTACCAATTCTCCTTGCTTTGAATATTGCTGCCACATCTGAGATTCTTGATAAAAATTCAAAGAATCTGCAATATTATTTAACCTGACCTGGCATCTCGGCTTCAGTCACTTTCCCACCACTGTAATGTAGCTTCCGTGTGCCTTTTCTATAAATACTTTCATGGTAAATGTTCCGATGAACTTTTCTCTATGGTACCTAGAGTTTATGAATTTAAGTGCAGTACTAGATTGGTGGCAAGGTCTCACCTTTTTACAGTTGAAGTGTCTATGTCTACCTTTTGGTTTAGATATAGACTGAAACATTTTGATTATAGGATATAAACTGAATCTATGTCCAGCTTTTGACTGAGGTGTAAACCATATCTTTTTGACTGTAGGGTAAAAAGTGGACATATGTCTACCTTTTGACTTAGGTGTAAACTGAATCTTTTTAACTGTAGTCTATGGACTGGACCCAGCTCTCACTTTTTACTGAGGTGTAAACCAAACCTTTTTGACTGTAGGGTAAAAACTGGACATATGTCTACTTTTGACAGGTGTAAACTGAACCTTTTTGACTGTAGGGGATAAATTTGACGTATGTCTAGCTGTTGACTCGAGTAGAAAAGCCAGGTATATATCAATTTTTCTATTAATTCATTTTGTTTGATTTATAAGAGTTAGATTTGACATTAAATAATGCTTCAAGGGTTGATATGTCATTAACTTCACCTACCAACCTAACAAATAAGTTTCAAAATACCAAAAGATTGAAGTGACAAAAAATTATAAGCATCAGTGTATTTCACTCTCCCCCCACTTGTTGAAATGAACTCAGGTATATGTAAGATGTAAAAGGCAAAGAGATGTAATTTAACTAAACAATCACTGTTAAGGTTAGAAAGATGGGAGGCTGTAGATTTTTCTGTGGTAAGACTATTCCAGCATTATATTATTTACATTTAAACATCAATGTCATATGAAAATGAGAACAGGACTGTCATAATATGAGAAGGATGGTAAGCAAGGCCTGTCTACATATGAGAGTCAAGTATAAGTAAGGCCTGTGTCTACCTCTGAGAGTCAAGTATAAGTAAGGCCTGTGTCTACCTCTGAGAGTCAAGTATAAGTAAGGCCTGTGTCTACCTCTGAGAGTCAAGTATAAGCAAGGCCTGTGTCTACCTATAAGAGTCAAGTATAAGCAAGGCCTGTGACTACCTATGAGAGTCAAGTATAAGCAAGGTCTGTGTCTACATATGAGAGTCAAGTATAAGCAAGGTCTGTGTCTACATATGAGAGTCAAGTATAAGCAAGGCCTGTGTCTACATATGAGAGTCAAGTATAAGCAAGGCCTGTGTCTACATATGGGAGCTAAGTATAAGCAAGGCCTGTGTCTACCTCTGAGAGTCAAGTATAAGCAAGGCCTGTGTCTACATATGAGAGTCAAGTATAAGCAAGGCCTGTGTCTACATATGGGAGCTAAGTATAAGCAAGGCCTGTGTCTACCTCTGAGAGTCAAGTATAAGCAAGACCTGTGTCTACCTCTGAGAGTCAAGTATAAGCAAGGCCTGTGTCTACCTATGAGAGTCAAGTATAAGCAAGGCCTGTGTCTACCTATGAGAGTCAGGTATAAGCATTGTCTATGTCTACCTATAAGAGTCAGATATAAGTCTGGCCTATTTCTAACTATGAGAGTCAAATATAAGCAAAAAAGTAGGTATTCCTGCCCTGATTTATACTGAAAATGTATCAATATTGTGAAATGTCCTTCATTTTTAACTGCTGATATCTCATTTATTATTTAGGCTATTTTGATAAAAATTAACGTATAAACACGATTGAATCTTTTCTCTTTATCAAGATACAAAAATTTCTCATGTGTGATGTTTAGTTTTTAATCATATTTCTTTAAATTATGTCACATTTTCAATGATGGGCACTTTTTTCCCCACATTTTCAAACCTGACAATTTCATAGTGGTGTTTTCACTTGGTTGTATTTTCTTACACATATCAAAATTGTTCCATTTTAAAGAAAAATGTTGCTCATCAATTTGGTGAATTTAAAATAAGGTTTGAAATTGTCTTTCACAAAAAATTGAAGTTGAAAACTTGAGTGGATGAAATACTAGAAAAATTCATTTCTTAAAAAAACTGACAATTACACCTACTTGGAAATCAATATCATGTCGTTAATAATCAATTGGTTTCATATCTATGCATCCATACAACTCAAAGCACACATGAACCAAAAAGAGTGTATATTGAATTCACTTCATGCAAAACTTAAGTCTGATGCATTGAAATTTGTATTGGTGTCTGAGTGAATGAATATTACCAACTCAATCCCATTTTAAATCAGGCTTGTTTCATTGATCTATATTACAGTCTAAATCTTTTTTTTATATTTTCTTTAATGATGCATTTTAAAACTGTATAAAGTACTTATTCATTGTATTTTGTCAAAAATATCATGTTCAAATCACTTTTTGCCTTACTTTTTGTTTTCATACGTTTCATAAAAAAATAAAATTAAACAGAATTCATATAAAAAAAAAAAAAATAAATATATAAACTGGATATATTCTTAATTCTTTAAATTTCATACTCACATTTGTCCATAAAAAATTAAAACTTAAAAAAAAATGCCTCGTTTGCCTTTTAATGGTCATTCATTTCATTTACCTTCGTGGGTGGCAATATTTTCTCTAATTTTTGTGATTTGGCAATTAACTTGAAAATTTATTTTTTTATCTTTTCTTTTAAAAAATAAAACTGGATACATTTTATAAAGAATAAAATGAAAAATGAATATATGTTTTAACTTAACTTTGGCACATGCAACCATAAAAAATTGGAATATAATTAGGCAATTCTCAAAATGTTATCAGTTTACTTTCTTTTTTTAATGACTATTTGTTTACTAATTTTAAGGATTAGCTCCTTTTTCAGAGGTTAAAATAAAATCGTTACATTTTTAAAAAAAGCAATAAATTTTATAGTTCTTCAACTTTTGCAAAAATGCATTGTCTTTTCATAATTTATTTTTCCTTAAACCCTTATGGAAGATAATAAGCATAATATCGTTTTTTGAGGTAGGTATCTGTTCATTTTTTGTTCTTTTTTCGTATATTAGTGTTTTCCCCGTCAGAGACACCTACCCAAGTCTTTAATAAAATTTATATTTAATCTTCTATTAAGTGGATGTAAACTCCACACCTTGAGAATTAGTTATCTTCTAAGTCAGTGAAGCAGGTTGAAGAAGACCCCAATTTCTTTGCAATGTATGCTGATAAAGTTAAAAACTATGATGAAGGGAAAAGACATTAGAGCAATATTTTAATGGAACTTCATCTCCCCCTCTAACAAAGGAAGGAACAAAAAGGAACTCAGTGAATCTGAATATTCAAACAACTGTATCATTTGTGATGAAGAAATACCACTTCAAATGACCTTCAGTTATGAGCGCCAAGGCCAATGGGTTGCAATATACAGTGTAACCCGGATATAAGAGAGTTGTTGGTACCGGAAAAGAAGTCTCTTATATCCGGGTTTCTCTTATACCCGAGTTTCTCTTATATCCGGGTTTGGTCTATTTTGTTTAGGTAAGTAAGGCTCTGATTTTGGACCAGAGAAAATCTCTCTTATACCCGGGTTTCTCTTATATCCGGGTCTCTTATATCCGGGTTACACTGTACTATTATTACAACTTTTACATTGACCAAGTCATTGATATTACATCTCCGTCCAGTGCTGTAATCAACCAAAGTCAGAAATGATTTTTTTGATAGCCTTTAATGGATGATATAGCACAAGTTGCATCAACATTTGTCTTTAAATGGGACTTTGATAAAATATCACTTTCAAATGATAATGGAATAAGGAGTGTTCCAGGAATATTAGCTACAGCAGAGTTCAGACTGCAAATTGCCATTAGAAAAGGAAATGCAAGAGGACAATTCCAACTGTCCAAAAAGTTTTTTATTACTTCCAATAAATGTATTTTTATTCATTTTATTTTCCTTACTTTGAAGATAAATGTGTTTGAAGCTTTGTAATAAGCACTTGAAGGATTAACCAGTGATTCATTTCATGAAACAAATTTCTAACTTTTGTAGTCATTACAATCTTTTTTTGACAAGTTAAAAATTGCATTATTTAACAAAATTTTCCAAAATTAAGTACATCTATGATGAAAGGTATTCATATGACAGAGAAAAGGGCTGTTTTTTTAATTCCTCATCCCCAAATCAGTAAAGTTTCAGGCATATACTGCCAATGGATACTTTTTTATGGCAAGTTCAGGATGGTATACTCTTGACTTGTTTTTGCCCTACTATTAAATTGTGCTTCTGGCTGTTTTTACATGGTGTAAATATGTTTTTCATTGATGTATGACTGAAAAAAAAATTAGTTTTATCTCTGTTATTAATCAAAGAAAGCAGTTGCAAGGTATTCACTGTTGAAATGAAACTTACATAAAGTCAGAATTGTTTTTCTGTGTCATTTTGTAACTATTTAATTTTTGAGAGCACAATTTCCTCCAATGTTTAGGCTGGCTGCATCTAGTAATTTTTGATTCCATTAGTAGTATTTTTCCCTTGCTTCAAGACTACCTATATGACATTACATTTATAATGATTTTTAACTAGTCTGAAGCTGGCATCTTCAGTTATACACTGTTGAAATTGGCTTCTTGTCCAATAACACATAAGATGGAAAACTGACAAAATTTGAATGGTCATAACTTTGTTGCTAATTGAGCTACCAAGATAAATTTGGTTCCATTTTTTATGTTTTGTCAAACTCTCTATATCTATTAAAGGAGTTTTTAGATATTTTGAAGATAAAATTTTAGTTTGGGATACCGACTATGAGAATCAAGTATAATTGCAGCTTATGTCTAACTGCAAAGTCAAGTAAAAGTACAACCACTGTCTACCTGAGTATAACCATGATTTCTGTTTATTTAGAGTCAGGTATAAACATGTACCTATGTCTACATATGTACTCAAGTATCATAAAAAAACATATTTCAACATTAAATGGGCTAACAGGAATTGATCTATAGTAAAATCAACCAACAATCTCGTGCACAATGCCATTTCAAATAGCCACTGTTATTCAGATTAAGGAGGGAGTTACATATTATTAAATAGATGTCTCTAATTTTAAGAACTATTTTCTATTTACAAATTGATGATTGTCAGCCAAACAAAGTTTAAGTAGGTGATAGGTTGAAAGTCAGGTTGAAACATATAAGATTTTTTTTTCTTTTTATCATAGGTGATGGTAGGACAGAAAACTATATAAAATGAAGTATTTAGTATTTTAAGTTTTTTGTAAAATTAAATTTAGATTGGCAAATTTATTTTCATATAAAACACTATAAATCACTTTCAATTGAGTCCTGTTAAATGTCTCTTTTAAGCATGAGTAGCAAGATAAACCCAAGGACTAGTTTCTAATCCATTTCTTTTGTGTTGTAAAAAGAAAAACAAAACATTTTTTGTATGAACTTTGTTTGTGAGGAACTTTATAACTTGTTTCTTTCAACTTAAAAGAAAACAGATTATTTTTATACTCAATAATAAAATTATTTAAATTTGTAGTGCTGTGTTTGAAGATTATTTCTTTTCTTCATTTTTCACAGACTTTTTCCTCTACACATCCATATGAAGATACTTCATTCATTGCTCCCAGGCCACATCCCTAGTGCCTTCCTCTCAAATCCATATGAAGATACTTCATTGGTGGTATTTGATAGATTACTCCCAGGCCACATCCCTGGTGCTCTCCTCCCACATCCATATGAAGATTCTTCATCTGTGATATTTGCACTCTTTTCCAACACCCATATGAAGTTACTTTGTCCTTGATATTAGGTAGACTGTAAATACAAAACAACAACTCATCTACCACCGTAAATACACATATGCATTTTGGCTTTTCTTAGATGTCATTAAATATGTAGCCAAATGAATATCTATGGCTATATCGCTACACATCCAAACATACAGCATTGAACCCTGAAGACATCAACAGTCTGGTGGGGCTGGTGTGTGGCATGACTTGTCCAAATAACATCAACAAAATAGAAACAAGCATTTGGTCTTTTAATTATATGCAAAGAAATAATATGAAACCATGCATTTGTGTATAACTCTTATGTTAATTTTATTCTTTGTAAAGCATTTGTGTTTCTTAAATGTAGTGACTTAAATTATGCCATATACATAAAAAATTGCTCTAATGCACCCCTTATCGCCCCCTCCATTTTCAACCCCACCGTTCTCCCTCGGATCTTTCCATTGTCCATGGCATGGAGGAGCATTACTGTTGACTTTGGGAATTCCAGTCCTAGAATGTTGTTATAAAAAGTAACACAATGAAGAAACTAGTAAAAAAAAATATTAATAAAAATGCTTCATCTCAAGATTCACACAATACAGTCTTTTTTTGTTATTATTGTTTCTGACCTCTGCCCTGCCATTGATCTGTTTGTGTGTGTGATTTAGATTCAAGAAGAAAATTAAGAAAAGCACAGAAATCTATCCTTATCACCATGCCAACATCACCTGCCTTGAAAGTAACATCATAAAAGCTAAATAGGACTTACACAGGCCTAAGATATCTTTTTTTATCTTTGTCTTTGGCTGATAACAAAACTGCCCCATTCCCCTGACAACTGTAGATAAACTGCTTGTGTCCCTAACCTGACAAAAATTGGTGTTTTGGTTGGAGATAAGATTACTGGATAGATGGGGATGGGCAGAACAAAAGATAACAATTGAAAAGGTTGACAATTGAGTGAATAGCAACTGGAGTTGTTGTCTAGGCTTTCATTCTATCCTGTCTACTGAGCCTGGGTTGCTCTTATTTCTTGCTGTCCTCAGCCCACACAAAACCTATAGATTTTGAACAGGTAGTTACCACAGTTTATTCACACATATACTCTTCACTATAAAAAGATTTTTCTCCTTACAGAACATTCCTTGCAAATTCCATTTTTGAATTCAGTCTTTTTAGTAAGCTCTTATATTGCTGTTTTCATTAAAAAAAAAAAGGAAAAATAAATTTTTACTCATACTTTTTATTTAAGGACTTATATTTTGTTAAAATTCTAGTTACTTACTTGATAAATAAGATACTTTAAATTAAAATTATTCAATTAATTACTAATCTTGAATCTTTTATATATCCTGCCAGATGTGATGTCCTTTGGTGTTAGGTATACTTTTGTTTTGATTATGTGAACATTGTTTGAAAATAATTGTTCAAAAGCAATTATTTGAAAACAATTATTCGAAAAACCTTTATATGAATTGTAAATGGTTTGAATGAAAATTAATTGAAAGGACAGTTATACTTAATGATAATTATTTAAAATGCAAAATTCTTTATTGCAATAAAAATGTAAAATTAAAGAGGAAATACACAAATAATAATTATTTGAAATATAAATATTGTTAATAAAACAATTTAATAAGAAAAATTCCTTATAACCTTAAGTTATATGATACTGCATGCAAATACTACTGAAGAGTACTCGTTAAAGGATGCAACAAATTTTTAAAGTTTTCCATTTACATTGTGGTATTTCTTGGCACTCTTGATATTTTGGCAACCTGCTCTTACTTTTGGAAGTTCTGTTCTCTTTTATGAGCATCTAAGAATTTCCATATTGTGGGACGATTGGATGACACTTCCTGCAAAAAAGCCCAATGCCATCCGTCAAGGGCTTCATTAGTTCTAGGTAAATCAGCATTGACTCTCTCAAAGCCAGACCACATATATATTTCAAACATTGAATAATTATCATTTAATTGTCCTTTCGATTAATTTTCATTCTAACAATTTACAATTCATATAAATGTTTTTCGAATAATTGTTTTTGAACAATTATTTTCAAACAATTTTCTTCATATGTTTATTTTAAACAGTCAATTATTTACCAAAAGAACAAAAAGAAACCTGACTAATCGACAACCAGTGTTCATTGCATTTTCTTTTAAAAAAAAGGAGGTAATTTATTAAAGGTCATGAGATCAATAGACATTTTTTTATTTTTAAAACACTAGATTTTTTTGCAACACACTGATGCATGTTGGAGTCCTCACAGTATTTAGCATATTTGGAGTTATCACTAATATTTTTTGTTAAGATTTACCAACTCTATGTTTCATTCAATTTCTGCGTACACTCGGGCAAAAACTACTTTTCCCCAGATGAGACTCCGCCCATAGGCATAGCGTCTTCTGAGTTCCTTTCCGCCCAAAAGCAGAGAGTCCAACAAGCTCTGAGGACACTGCTCACGGTTAGCACTTCTTCCCAAAATTTGTTTTTGAATGGTCATTGTATGGCTATTTTAAAGGTTGCGACAGATAGATGGATAGATGGACTAACGGAAGTCACAGAATTTTATATAGAGATTGTATCTTTTTTTAAATTATTTTAATGCAAACAAGACAATAAAACCACAAAAACACAAGGTTACTGAGTGTTTTTTTTTTTAATAATTTTACCCCAAGCAAGAAAGGAGGGGGTTACAGAGAGTGAAGGTGAAAGAAAAGACTACGTGTAGGGGGAACTGAGAAAAGGATAAAAGCTGAACAGGGTTTAAAAAGATAGATGGTGATTGACATTGCATTTAAATTTTTGAAGATTGCAGTTATCAGGAAAGCAAGGAAACAGAAAGGAGTTCCACAGGCGAGAAGTGTGAGAAAAGAAACTGTTGGAGTAGAAATGGTGGTTACATTTAACTAATTCAACAGTAAAAGGGTGAGACTTGATGCCAATCTAATAGCATACTTTAATTCACATAGTTTGGGCACCAGGGGAAAAAGCTTGCTATAGCAGTAGCCATGATAATATTTGTAGAAAAGACAGAGGGAAGCCACATTATGTTGGTGAGAAAGTGACTGAAGTCGATATGTCAAGTCAGGATCAGTTACATTGTAGATTCTTCTTTGGATTTTATCAAGAACTTTGAGACAAGTAGTGGGAGCACCTGACCAGATATGTCAACAGTATTCAATGCACGGACAAATGTTACATTTGTAAAAGTGCAAGATGGACTCCGATGAGAAAAACTTTCTGGCATGACAGTGACCTAACTTCCCTTCTGGTAGATGCCATTATTGATTTGATGTCAATCCACTTCAAGTCAGCTGAAAATATGAGGCCACGAGGGCACAGTATCTTGATCTCCATGAGTCTAGCATCAGCCATACTGATGGTGGACAGGAAAGTTTCTCTATGGTGGTTAAATGAATGCAGTTTCATTTTGGAGGCATTAAAATTTATGAGCCATTTCATGCCTCAGTTAATCATAGATTGGAGGTCCTTTTCAAGAGCAGTGGCCAGGTTAACTTTGAGACAGGAGTAAATGGTAGTGTCATCAGCATAAATGCCTACTTGGAAACTGATGACATTAGGAAGATCCTTGATGAAGATCAGAAACAGTATAAGACCCACGATAGAGCCTTGGGGGACACCCACATTTGTGTGAAAGGATCTTGAAGTGAGCCTGTTTGAAACAATCTTCATATCACGATTTGATAAGAACAACTGGATTAAATCAAACAATCATCCAGTAATACCATAGCCCTGTAGCTTATGTAAAAGACCAGCATGCCAAACCCTGTCAAACGCCTGTGAGATATCTAGAGCCACAGTTCGAGCTTCACGGTTATTATCATGATCTTGATATACATATTCAGTGATAGTCATTAGCACGTCAGTGGTAGACCTGACAAAACGGAAGTAATATTGTTTATCAAAGGGTAGGTTGTGAGAGGTAAGATGCTTAACCACTTCAGCATTGATTAAAGTCTCAAATACTTTGCCAAGAAGCAGTAGGAGACTAATAGGGTGATAGAGGGGTCAAAAAGTTGTCCTGTGTTCTTAAAAACAGGAATTAGAGAGGAGGACTTCCTAAGCTTGTGCGTGTATATATATATATATATATGTTTGTGAGTATGTGGACAGACCTGCATAAGGTGCTAGTACATTATTTAGTGTTCATTCAAGTGTTAGAGAATCTGAGAAAAAACATCATTCAAGAGATAGGACAATAAAAGAACAGGAATTGAGGAGACGAAAGATGATAATTGACATTTTTTTTTAATTATTGAAGATCAAATTTAACTTGAAACCAAGAAACCAGAAGAGAGTTTCAAGTCAGACATGCAAGAAAAGAAACTGCTAGTATAGATCTTATGGTTACATCTAGGTTACATTATAGTTCAACTGTAATATGATGAGATGTAGCTGTCAATCTAGTACTGCACTTAAATTTGTAAAGTAGAGGTACCAAAGAGGAAAGCTTATCAGAACAATGACCATGAAAGTATTTATAGGAAAGGCACAGGGAAACTACATTATGGTGATGGGAAAGTGACTGAAACTGAGATGCCAGGTCAGAACCAGTAACATTGCAGATTCTTTGGATTTTGTCAATATATATTCAGACAATATTGAAATAATTTGATTTCTCTTTATTGGTGTATATGTTTTTGTTGTGCGTGGTGGTCAGTCTAGTTTCAAAATAAGATACAAATAAGCATCTGGTAAATATATAAAACAATTTGGGAAATTTTTCATTTTGATATTTCATTGCTGAACTAGCATCATCAGAAAAAGAATAATTTCCAAAGAGCAAAACCTACATTAGCAAGACAAAACTAGATTAACGTTTTTATAGTAAATTAAAACTTTTTCTAACATTTCCTCAACAAGCATCTTTGTAAATAAGATTATAAAGCTTAAGTACTCAAAATTTAATAAAATAGATTACTTAAAATATTAAAATTTTTTAAGATTATTGGGTAGGTAAAAAAATTATATAAAAAAGGTGTTTACGTTGTATTCGCTATGTAATTTTACTACAGTTATTTTCCCCTTACATAAATCTTGCAGACAGGTTATCAATAGATGTTTCAACACCTCATAAAAACATGGGTGGTTGTGTGTTTTTGTGATTGTGTGAGATGAACTTCACGACTTTTTGAAAAATTCTATTCATCTTACATTTACATTTCCATATGTAAAAAAAATTGTTTCTTTATTTCTAGACTTTGCCAAATTAGCAGCAGCTTAATCAAGAGTATTCTCCTTCTCCCTTCAAAAGTTGGGTGTTTATAAAACTTCCTGTTATCTGGTTATCTTCTGTGTATATCTGGGTTCACTTTCTTGTTTATGCTGGTGAACCCACTGACATCCTTTGAGGTTTCTTCTGGATCAGTCCTTGGGACTCCTAAATCTTTTTCGTTTCTGATGTGATACTGGGTACAGAACCAATTTTGGTATCTCTTAGAGTGAACCCAGCATATACTTAGGTCAGCAGAGATCGACTCTTTTTAGGTCAACTGTTGTGTCGGAAACCTACCACCCCTCTTGAAGATGAACTTGTCTGCGTCTGTGAACAAAGACTTTAAATAGTGGCATGTCGAGAGACAGAAGTCCGAGACGTTTCTGGCTGAGCTAGTTATAGACTACTCAGGTGATTTCTGTACCTTTTTACCAACCTATTAAAACCCTTTTTATTGTTACGTGTTATTTGTCGTTTGTCTCTACAAACCCCAAACCAACATCATAACAGTGGCGACGAAAGATTTGTTCATCACACAGTGGAGAATTTTTCAACTCTAGGTGGACTATATAAATTTTTTTTTTCTTACTCTGAAAAAAAAACAAAACAAAATATGTCGAACTTTGTTCTTCACGAAGAAATGGGATTTCAATGTGCCAAAAAGAAGTAAGATTTGTGCTTATTGTGGATATATACGTGTTTTTCCCTTTTTGACTGTTTATGAAAAGTGTTTTGTGTAATCTATTACGCATAATGGAAGATTTGATTGCATTAACGAAAACTCTAGTGCAAAGTCAAATTCAGCAACAAGAGCAACAAAAATTGTTTCGGGAACAACTATTGGATTTACAAGTTCAGCAGCGAAATGACACATAGGCTTTGTATGAAGCGATTTTACTTAAGAATCCAGTAAATTCGTCATTCACGGCCGAAGGTATTGCTAATTCTATTACTGAGTTCAAATTTAACCCAGAGGAGGGCATAACATTTCCTGCGTATTTCAAAAGATTTGAAACAATATTTGAAAAAAAATGTGAAGGTTGGACTGACGAACAAAAAGTGAGTTTACTTTTACAAAAGTTGGGTACAGATGAAAATAATAAGTATACGAATTTTGTCCTTCCAAGAAAAACTGGTGACATTTCTTTCGAAGAAACTGTTAATACTTTATCTAGTATTTTTGGCGAGCGAGTTAGTTTGTTTCATACTCGTTTCTCGTGTTTGAATATGGTAAAGCGTGACGATGAGGATATTGTTACATATGCTGGAAATGTTAACAGAATGTGTGAACGTTTTATGTTACATGATCTTTCAATTGATTGATTTAAATGTTTGATATTTGTTCAAGGCTTGACTTCTAGCAAAGATAAGGACATAAGGTCCTGAATATTGACAAAACTTGAACAAAATTCCGAGATCACTTTGCAGAAGGTTACGGAAGAGTGTCAAAGAATTGAAAACTTAAAACATGACAATACACAAATTGAAGAAAAAGACATATCCCGTGTCCATGCTATTCGACCAAAAATGGGAATAGTTAATAAAAACATTAAAAAACCAACGTGGTTTGGATGCGGTGGTGGTCATTTTAAAAGTGAATGTTTTTTTCGCGACAAAAATTGCTATTCGTGTGGCAATAAAGGCCATATAAGTACTCATTGTAAAGGCAAAAGAAAAAAATTCAAGTCGAAAAAAGATAATGTGAATATTGTGTTGTCACGTCAGGAGATTGAGGAGGGGCAGAAAAGAAAATTCGTAAAAATTAATGGAAAAAATGTTAAACTACAGCTAGGTACTGGAAGTGATATTTCCATTATTAATACAGTAACATGGATTAAAATAGGCAGACCTTTGCTTAAAAAGACTGAAAAAGTGGCTCGCAGGATTACTGGAAGAAAATTGCATTTTCAAGGTGAATTTTCTTGTAATATTTCATTTGTTGGTAAGACACTAAAGTCTAAAGTGTATGTGCTACAAAATGCTTCAAATTTACTTGGAACAGATTGGATTGTACTTTTTAATTTATGGGAACTCCCTATAAATTCTTTTTGCAGTAGAATTAATGTTTCTTCTCCGTGTAAAAATCGGGTTATAGAAAATTTGGTGATAGATCTGAAAATAAAATTTCCACAAGTATTTTCAGAAGGTCTTGGATGTTGCAAAAAGACGGAGGCAAAATTTGAAGTGAAGGAAAATGTAAGATCTATTTTCAAGCGAAAAAGAAATGTGCCATTTGTTTTGGAATAGATTAACAAAGAATTGGAACGGCTTGAAAATTTAGGAGTTATTTCACGCATTGAATTTTCAGAGTGGGCCTGCCCTGTTGTATATGTTAAGAAAAAGAATAATAAAATTCGGATGTGTGCTGATTTTTCTACGGGTCTAAATGATTGCTTAAAAGACCACACATATCCTTTGCCTTCACCAGAAGACATTTTTGCAAGTTTAAATGGAGGAAAAATATTCTCTAAATTGGATTTATCGGATGCCTATCTCCAAGTGAAAGTGGACGAAGAATGTTCTAAATTGTTGACTATCAATACACACAAGGGTTTATACAAATTAAACCGTCTGCCTTTTGGTTTAAAAGTATCCCCTAGTATTTTTCAGCAAATTATGGACACTATGCTGGCAGGGTTGAACTTCGCCATTGCATATCTTGATGATATTTTGATAAAAAGTAAAGATCGAAATGAACATTTGGAACATATTAATCAGGTTTTTTAAAAAATTGAAGAATATGGATTTAAACTTGGAGCTGAAAAATGTGAATTTTTTATGAGTGAAATTAAGTTTTTGGGGCAGATAATAGACTCTGATGGAAGAAGACCAGATCCGGCGAGGGCAGAAGCGATCAAAAGCATGCCAACTCCCAAAAATGTAGTAACGCTACAAGCGTTCTTAGGACTTGCTAACTATTATGGGATATATATTCCTAATATGTGCAGCCTTATGGCTCCATTAAATAAAATGCTTAAAAAGGGAGCAAAGTGGGAATGGTCAGAAGTGTGTCAGAAGGTGTTTGACAAAATAAAGAATATTTTGACGTCGGAATTATCACTAACACATTATGACCCTAAACAGGAAATTATAGTGGCATTGGACACAAGCAAGTACGGAATAGGTGCGGTAATTCTGCATAAATTCAAAGACGGCAATACGAAGCCAGTGGCACATGCGTCAAGGACATTATTACCCGCAGAAAGGAAGTACTCTCAAATTGAGAAAGAAAGCTTAGCTATCATCTATGCTTGTAAAAAATTCCATAAGTACATACATGGAAGAAGGTTTATATTGCAGACCGACCATCGCCCGCTGCTTTCAATCTATGGTTCGAAGAAGGATATACCTACTCATACGGCAAACTGTTTGCAACGATGGGGAACCATTTTGTTGAATTACAATTTCAAAATGGAATTTTTATCATCTAAAAAATTAAGCCATGCTGATGGTTTATCTAGACTGATCCCAACGTCTTCGGAACCGCTAGAAGATACGGTGATAGCGTCGTTACAAGCAGAAAATGAAGTGGTTGAAGTAATGTATAACACAGTAAAAGAATTACCGGTGACATTAGATGAAATAAAATTAAAAGCAGAAAACAACATTTTTATTAGAAAAATGAAAGAAGTTGTAACTTCAGAAAAGTATAAAACTTCTTCACCAGCATATTCAATATGTGATGAAGTGCTGTTATATGCTGGAAGAGTCGTGATACCGGTTGTGCTACAAAAACGGATTTTGAAGGAATTTCATCAGGGGCATCCTGGTATTGGACGTATGAAAGCCCTGATGAGGAGTTACATTTATTGGCCAAATATGGACAAAGACATTGAACAGGTAGTTAAAACTTGTAGAGGGTGTCAAATGGCAGCGAAAGCACCGCCAGTAAAATACACACCATGGCCAAAAACAGATGTTCCATGGACCAGACTCCACATAGATTATGCTGGACCCATGAATGGTAATTTCTACTTGATAGTTGTGGATAGCTATTCCAAGTGGCCTGAAATTTTTAAGTGCAAAAGACCAACTGCTTCTGTAACAAAAGATTTTCTTACAGAACTGTTTGCACGTTTTGGAGTACCAGAAAAAATTGTCACCGACAATGGAACTCAATTCACAGGAAATGAATTTAAGACGTTTTGTAAGACTCTGGGAATTGACCACATCACGACTTCACCGTACCATCCTAGGTCAAATGGACAGGCTGAACGGTTTGTTGATACGTTCAAGAGAGCCCTTAAAAAAAACAAATGGTACTAATACAGATGATGGTAATATACAGCAGTTTTTAAGTATATACAGAATAACACCAAATCCAAACGCAATATCAGGGATGCCTCCAGCTGAACTGATGTTTGCTAGAAAAATTAGATCTGTATTCAATAGGCTGCTGCCGGAAAGAAAAAAGAGTTACCAGAACAAAACGCATCAGGAAAATATGAAATATTTCAGGCCGGGAGATAAAGTTTTTTTTAAAAATTACAAAAATGGGAAGGAATTTTGGCAAGATGGAGTTGTAACTCAAAGAATTGGTAAAATGTTGTACATGATAAGAAGTAAAAAATGGACGCACAAAAGACATTTGAACCAATTAAGGAAAAGAATCATTGAAGAAATAAGTAAAGAAAATGAAGAACCAATGGAGGTATTATATGATTTATTCGATATACCAACTCTACCATTGCCTGAAACAGTTGTCCAAAGAAGGACAAGCAAAAGAAAAAGAACTAGGGTGGAACGTTTAAGTCCAGATCCCAAAAGAAAAAGATATTGATTCCTCCGGAATTAATCTCAAGGGGGAGGTGTTGTGTTGGAAACCTACCACCCCTCTTGAAGATGAACTTGTCTGCGTCTGTGAACAAAGACTTTAAATAGTGGCATGTCGAGAGACAGAAGTCCGAGACGTTCCTGGCTGAGCTAGTTATAGACTACTCAGGCGATTTCTGTACCTTTTTACCAACCTATTAAAACCCTTTTTATTGTTACGTGTTATTTGTCGTTTGTCTCTACAAACCCCAAACCAACATCATAACATCAACGTTCCTGATAGACATTAAATTTGGTTCAGATCTCTAGTATTACTTGACATGAATCATACTAACTTTTAGCACTCTGCATCATTTATAAATATTACTTCCTCCTTTTACTGTATATGGAATCCCCTCAAAATGTAGTGTTTTATATATTAGTTCTATATACTTGAAATTTCTATTGTATTGTTCTGTTATGTTTCAAGTACTTTCAGGAAGTGGGCAATTGTCTTTATCTTTTGACAACAGCAATAATGTTTTTGCAACATACAAAATACTTTAGACTGCAGTAGGGCGTTTTTGAATATCTGGTGAAATTGGTATTTCCTTATCAATTGTTTGCAGCATTTCATTCTGAGTAGGTGAAAACAAAATACTCAATGTATTTCAGTAATGTCAGCATGCAGTCTTGTCTCCATTTCTGTTCTTTTATTATTTATTCTGGGTGTCCTTTTATATCATTGTCATTAGATGACTTGTTTTGCAAATTCTGTATATAATCTAAATGTTTTCTTTGTTTATTAATTAGGTAGATCAGTGTCAACAGCTCGGATTATTCATTATCTCAAACCTTGTCTCTTCCCTCACCCTTTTGCCCGTATCTTCTCATTTTTCTCCATATATCATTCAGTCTTTGTTGTCTGTCCATATTTTTATCTAAATATACAATCATGAATTAGTTTCATTTGTAAGCAACAAATTTGAAATACAGAAATATTTTCTTCTGCATTATCTATTTATCATTATTTTTATGCTGTTTGTCCAGAAATTTAACAGACTGCAATTTTTATGCTATTCTGTCCAGACCTGCTTTTCATTCATTGTCACCTGATGTGCAGCCAGCAAGCCTGTCTCTCTGACTTCTACCACTTCCCCTCTCTCTCTCCATATATATATATATATATATATATATATATATATATATATATATATATGTACACACACACACACATGCATATACAAGGTAACCAAAAAAAGTCCTTGCCATTTTTTATTTATTAGAAAAAAAGTATTCAACAAATTTGACATACCGTTAGTCCTCAAATTAACCCCCACCAGCATCCAGAATCATTTTGCTAACTTGCCTTCAGCTGTGCAAATCCCTGCCAGTAAAAATCAGATGTCTTGGACACAAAGTCTGTGAGTGTCTGCCCTAAGTCTGCCTAATTTGTGAAGTATTTCCCATGAAGGTGGTTGTTCAGGGAATAGAAGAGGTGATAATCTGTTGGCACAAGGTTCAAGGGTAACATGGATGGCAGTGTCTCCCAGTCAGGTTGCCGTATGGTATCCCTGGCAACCTGCACACATGAAGCATGGCATTGTCATGGAGGAACAGTATACACTTGCAATTAATCAATGCTGAGTCCTTCTGCTTCAGTGCCTGTTGCACATGTCCCAACTGCTGCAAGTACAGGTCTGCAGTGATGGTTTGGCTCACTGGTAGCAGCTCATAGTGTACCATTTGTTGACTAGCTCACGAGATACAGAGCATGATCCTGTGTGGGGGTAGAGGTGGTCTTGTGTGAAGCACAGGGTCTTGTGGTGCAACCAATGTTTGGCATGCTTAATAGTGTCATATAAGACCCACTTTTCGCCACTGGTGGGCACTTGATCAAATATGGATATATTGTGTTGCCGAGAAAAAACAAAAAACAGGCTGTCACTTGTTGCTTGTTGGCTTCTGACTGTGTTGGTACCCACTTGCTCAACTTGTATGCCTTATCTATGCAGTGTAGTCTGACTGTTACATCAGAAATCTGGAAGCGTTTGGCAAGCTCACCACAGATTTGGCTGTTCACCTCTATGACAGCCTTCAGAGCTTCATCATCCATGATCTGTGGCTGGCTACTATGGGGTTCATCACAAAGGACAGATCTCCTGACCTTCTGAAATTCTGGAACCAATGCCTGGTGGTGCATTCACTTACAGCATTAGCCCTAAAGGCTTGATGTATCATCTACTGATGATGTTGCACTTGTAGCAACATCCTTAGAGGAAGTCCAAGAACTTGTCAACTGCTTCTCTGTTGTATGCAAAGCTTTTTTGGTCTTACTGTTGTATCCTTAAAGAGGTTACAAACAGACAAAGGTGGTACTCGAGTGAAGGAACAGCAGCATGCACATAGATGAAAGAAGAGAGGTTTATTGTAAAAGAGAATACACTACTGAAAGACAGTAAATCGGGTGGCAGGCTAGTAATTCCTGAAGCAAACCCCCAGGTATATCCTGTGCTCACTATATATATCTACTGATATAGTCAGTTCACATAGGTGATAGGGAGTGTGGGACATTCCATTACAACACTTATCATTAGCATAAAGAAAATGGATGTAGTCCACCAGCCATCTCCTTGTTCAGGGGTTTCAGACAGCCTCCACAAGTTCATTAATTCCCAGATACTCCTATACAGGTTGATGAAAAGAACTTGAAGTATGTGAAGTCATTTACATATTTAGGAAGTAAGATGAATGAAAATGCATCACTTGATGACGAAATAACAAATTGGATTGTGAAAGCTACAAGTGCATTTGGAAAGCTTTGTGATCCCTGGTATATATAGTGTTTATATTTTGGGGGTACCCAGTGAAAACTCAGTAGACCTGTAAGTGAACCCCTTGAACTAGGGACACATGCTGACAGTATCTGTTTTCATTTTTCATTACCTCATTTTTAGAAAATAAATTAAGATCTTGGCTAGCAAAAGTAGAGATAATATGAAAAATGAGTGCAAATATAATGTCACCTGTTCTGGTGAGGAGTGGGGGCATATATAACTCATATTCTGTGTGTTTCATGTATTGATTTACTCTTGAAAGTGGCAGTTGGAAAGATTACCAAGACTAAATCAACAATTACAATCCTTTTGAATTATTGCTTGAGAGGCCAGGAAATGTATCAATATAATGCTCTAAACAAAAATGTCTGATCAAAATGTTTTTTTTGTTTAGATGAAAGAAAGCAATTTGAAAATTATACACTCAAATTCACTTTTTTTTTATTTTGCACCTTAGCAACCACCATATCATTATTTTTATTTTGTTCCTTAACAAATAGTTATATTTTTATATTTTGCACCTTGACAATTACTATCACTTTTTTTATTTAGCTCCCTGAGAATTGTTATCAATTTTTTGTATTTTTCACCATGGCAACTTCTATCTCTTTTTATGTGCATTTTGTTCCTTAGCAACAATTACTGCTTTTTTTTTATTTTGCATCCACCCTGGCAACCTTTATCTGTTTTTTATTCCTTTTTTCTTTGCTCCTTGGTAATTAATATCCCTTTGCATTTTACATCTTCACAACCACTACCTTTTAATTTGCACTATGGCAATCAATCTATCTTTTTACTTTGGTAACCAATATATCTTTTTTTTTTTCTTGCATTTTACACCTTTGAAATCACTTTTTTTTTTACTTTGTATATGGCAACCAATCTCCACTTTTTATTTTGCTCCTTGGTAATAAATATCTCTTGTTTTATTTTAAAATTTGGCAGTCAATATCTCTTTCTTATTTTGTACCTTGGCAATCACTGTTTTTATTTTGCACATTAGCAACTAATATCTCTATTTTTTTTATTTTACTCCTTAGTTGTCAATATCTTTTATTTTGCACCTTGCTAACCAATATCACTAATGTAAGGTTCACTAGCTTTCCTTTTTTTTTTATAAAGGTCTTAAGTGGATTTCCATTTGTCAGAAAAATGCTACAGCAGATTGGCTTATTGAACATCTCTAATATTCAGTTATTCTCATTCAGATAATCTTTACATGCACATATGACAACAAATAGACTACCTCAATTTCTGTTGGATCACTGATTAATTCAGTATATGTTTTTTATACATTAGTTTTTCTTAGGATAAATGAAAGATATATTGAAGGAAAGATTGTGCATTTTACTGTAAAAAATTGAGCTTTCTGAGATAAATAATAAAAAAAGACCTTGTAGAAATTTCCCTTTTCAAAATTAGAAGATAAGGGGAAAAAAGTATGAAACTGAACACATTGTGTAAAGTTGATGACTCTTGAATCTCTCCCACATTTGACTTAGTCAAGCTGCATTTTTGTGGACATATGTAGAGAGTCTGCTATGAAGACTAAACTTTAAAAAACAGCTGATGAGCCCACTTATGATGACCTATACATTCTGGAATAGCTGACTTTTCTAAATATTTACTAAATTTAATTTAATTCTGTACTGGGCCGCATGTGAGGGAAGAAGATTGTTTTGATAATCTTCCAAGTGGTGTTGATTTCTCTGCTTTGAAAATCAGTGCTTGAAATCTTAGCTTATAATTTGCTTGAACATCGACCACTGCGTTCCGTAGGAAATAGTCAGCTATTTTTGCTACCAAACAGTAATGGTCAAATATGACACCACTACCACAAAATGGTGGAATAATGGATAGCGCTAGGATTGTGGAATTGGAGAGCCGAGTTCAAATTCCAGTAAAATCCGTTACATTCATTTATATGCTAATACCCTTGGGAAAGGTATGAATCCTCTTCTTCTCGCCCCAGCTTTGGGTAAATAGCAGGACAGACAGGGTTCTATAGCCTTGGATGGCAACTGGTCTACTGCAGAAAGAAATGGTAACCTACTGTGCGAAAAACTCTACCTTGTCAGTCATGTATGGAAAGATACATGATCGCCTAAGTGTGTATCAGGCATGGCACATAACTGACTGACCACAACAACAACATTATTATTAAAGTCATTAAGAGATTCAGTTTTTTCAGTAGGAAGTTGACAGGCTGGATACTTTTACTTAAAATTATGATGCTAAGCAGTTATATTCAACAATGTTTTTATTTAAACAGACAAATTTGAAAACATTTCTTCAGCGTCTTCAGAATCAGTTTTTGTAGTCCAGGGTAGACAACTTGGTTGAGTTACGTCCCTTACATTATTTTTGTTCGTAACTGGTTTGGAAGTCGCTCTATCATACATATATGTAAACTAACCTCCAGCCACGGTGCCACAGAGACGGTGAGGTGTCGCATAAGACCCTCCCCCATTTTTTTTTTTACTGAAACAAGATCTAAACAGAAGACTAAATTTTTTTTCTTAACCTCAATCTATGACAATGCTATTGAGCCGAACTATTATTTACTGACATTAATTTTAAAAATAAATCATAAAAATACATTTTCCTCCCTCCCATATTAATTTTTAAAAAACATTTATATAAGTATTATATGTGGAAAAAGTCTATAGATCTCATAAGTGTAATGACAAAAGTATGCAGGTGCAGGCTTTAAGAAAGCTTTATTCAATTGAGGGTATTTATTTCTGAAAAACTAGAAAATGTGGCAAAAGGCCGAAATGGGGAAGGGGAAAAAAGACGGTCTTCTGTCTTAACTTTAAACTTAGCTAGCCACAAACGCTGACCCAATCATACTAACAATATTGCTTGTACCAAAAGAACACATTCTTAAGTACCTTTCTCACCACATCCACCATAATACCTCAATGCCTCCATGAAAATACTAACTAGTCCCCCATATGTACAATTTATCGTCTGTGGGGGGAGGGGAATAAAACAATTAAAAAAAAACTAGCCCCAATGAGTATTTACAATATAAAATAAAACTATTTACAAGAAACTAAACAAAATAATGTTAGTAATAAAAAAACCCATAATCACTAAATGTGGCAGAAACATCAGCTAACTGGACAAAATCAATGTCCAGAGGAAAGGTCCAGGAAGAAAAACTCCCTTCCACGCACCCAACTGCAAGCCAACATTGTGGTTGATCTTGGCCCCTGTCACCATCTCATAACCACTGATTTCTTTGCTGACTTCGTCAATCTTGGCTCTGCTCAACACAAGAACTGAAACATCATCAGCATAGGCAGAATACCTGTCTGAGGTGGTAGCACCAGGTAGGGAAATTCTGCGTAGGACCGGATTCGTCTTTAACTTGCAAAGGAAAGGTTCCAATGCACGAACGTAAAGCAAAGGCGAAAGCGGACAACCTTGACGAATGGAGCGAGACAATACAAAAGTCTCCGATCATACCCCATTCACCTCCAACAGTGCACCGGGAGTCGCATACAGAAGTCGGATCCAGGTGCAAAAGTATGGCCCAAAACCAGCTGCCGAAAGGACAGCCTTCAGAAACTGATGGTCAACCCTATCGAAGGCCTTGGGCTGATCTAAATTGATCAGCGTGGCTTCACTGTTGACTTGCTCAATGATCAAGCGTACCATATGAAAGTTGTCCTGAATAGTCCTGCCCTTCACAGGACAAGTCTGTTCGGAGCCAATCAGACTAGACAGGACAGTCTGCAAACGGTTTGCTAAGACCTTAGCTAAAATCTTTAACTCTGTTTGTAACATAGTTAAAGGGTGAAAGTTACCTAACCCATCCCCACTGTTTTTGTCCTCACGTAACAACTTGATTACGCACCTGGTGAAGTGTTGGGGTATAGACCCCTGCTTCATCCAGTTGCTGAAAATCAGTGCCAGCAAGGGAACAAAAATGGGCAACTGCCTCAAGTACACTTCATATGGAAGACCATCTAATCCCAGAGATTTGTCCAGGCCAATGTGTTTCAGTGCTTCCCAGATTTCTGACTCTGTAATGGGATCCTCGCATCTAGCTGCTTAAGCTGCCTCAAGGCAGGGAAAGTCAGCTAAATAGGCATCAAACTGAGCTGGGCTCAGACTGGACTCCCTGGTGAAAAGTTCCTGAAAGTGCTCATGGAAAGCCTCACATATGCCCTCATTTGTAGTCACGGTCCGCTTATCCGGCAATGTGACGCATGCGATATGTCGCTGAGATGCACTCTGAACTTCCTCTGCATGCAGTTCAGCTGCCATATTCGTTGCCTTAGAAGACATTTTTTTAAACCTAGCCCTAACTACCAGAACTTGATCCTTCTTGATAAGCAAGGAGGCCAACTCTGCCTTAGCTAAAGCTATGTCCCCACTATCACGGGATTTGACCACCCGATCAACTTTTGCTCACAAGCCGTTTGCACCGCTAATCTATCTAGATTGAGTCAATGACTATAATCAGCAGCAAACGTTCTAATTTTGGATTTTAAATTATCCCATCAGGCATTTTTGGATTTTAAATTATCCCAGCTCCCGTCATTTCCCTCTGTATCATTAGTAGCAGCTGGTCCCAGAAATCTTGCTCCCCAAATAATGAGCAGTTTAATTTCCAGTAGCCAGCCATCTTAACCTTAGGCTTATCTAAGTTTACATGGACCCGGACTAGCCTATGATCCAAATAAACTATATAATGGAAACTTGGACACCCTAAGAGCCCTATATCGACTTTCCTGACTAAGACTCCGTTGAGGTAGCTAGAACGCACCTCAGTAGCGGAGCTGCCACTATTAGTCAAAGTTCACACTACCTCCCGAGAGTATTCATTTCGGTACTTATCAACAAGATCAAACTTGTCAATAAAGTCCCCAAATAGTTTCACATCCTGGTTGTTAGTATCTGAATTTGGCCCTATACGATCTATATCGGGGTCAAGGATGGCATTCCAATCCCCCGCTAGAACTACCCGACGAGATGTTGTCAAGAACAGCTTGATCTGCCAAAACAAAGCAGGCTGC
Organism: Acanthosepion esculentum; assembly: GCA_964036315.1. Classification (NCBI taxonomy): domain Eukaryota; kingdom Metazoa; phylum Mollusca; class Cephalopoda; order Sepiida; family Sepiidae; genus Acanthosepion; species Acanthosepion esculentum. The sequence goes on from OZ038518.1 coordinate 46,111,992, forward strand.
TCAAAATGCTTATTGGGCACATAAACCCCAATGAGACGAAGAGCCTTATCCTTTATGGTAACATCCTGCACGCAAAGTCTGCCCACATCAAAGACTTGCTCACCAGCCAAGAGACACCCCTCGAGCGTCCATCAAAACATGCTGAACAGAGGGAAAAACCCCTAGACAGAATGCCTTCATGATCGCAAGAAGAAAAACAGGTCTCTTGCACACAACATACATCCACTCCGAGACACTACAGGTCACGAGAGAGCCTCGCCCTGCGAGACTCCAACCTCAGGCCTTGGGCATTCAAACTAACTAACCAAAGAGACATTATCAAACCGATTAGTGTTGCTTTCCTGAATTGAACATGGACGGAGTAATGATACCGACAGCCTCCCCCATCGACCCATGGTCCATCTCAGTCTTGATGGTACCATCTTGGGAGAGACTGCCTATATCCCAGGGGAAAGTCAATTTTAGTGCTCTATAAATGGAGGGGTGAACAAAAACAGGGACCCTCCCAGCACAAAACTGTTTCAGATTCTTCAATCTTGGATCTTCCATGATTGCAATGGGAGGGGACATTTTATATGCGGTTATTGCCTTGTCAAGCATCACCCATGCCTGCCGAGCCCCCGTTCCAGTTCTGATGACTGGTAATACACGTTGGGCTTCTGGGAAATTTCTTGGGTCTTCAACATCTCTGTCTGCATAATGCTTGACAGAGGGGAGGTATTTTAAGTCCTTGATTCTGTTGCCGCAATCATGGGCTCTTTCTGCCTGAGCGGGGGAAATGCAGCATACATCATCGCCAGTGTTGTACATATGTTTATGTTTTTTTCTTTTATCATTTTAGTCCTGAGTTGGACTTCTTTGTCTTTTGTTGGGAGGAGGGGGCATCTCAGATGATTTAATGGGGGAAGGACAGGGAGTGTGGCAAGGTATAAAGTTTTGCCTGAAAGTGCTGGGGTCTCTACTGAGAGGGGTTGTAGGATGGGAAGAATGTGTCTGGGTAGAAGTGGCCTTTTTAAAGGGAGGGGGCTTTTCTTGGCTGGAGTCTCTACTAAGAGGGGTTGAAGGATGGGACAGAGGGTGTAGCCTTCTTAGCAGAGGAGGTCTTGTGCTGACTGGAGTTTCTACTGAGAAGGGTAGAGGGATGGGAAGAATGTGGTGAATGTGGGGCAGAGGATGGGGAGGTAGTAGCCTTTTTTGTGGGAGAGGACTTTTGATGGCCTTGAATGTCCAACTTTTCTTTTAATTATTTTATTTTCTCGTTTTTTTCACAACCCGGGTCATACTTTTTATGTAACTCTGTTAGAGTAGGTCTTGTGACCGGGGCATTGCCCTTAATGTTGACAGGGGAGGTGGGACTGTCAGTGTCTTTTATCCTGGGGTCTTCAGGAGACTGAGGACCTGCTCTCTGGTGCTTCTCTTTGGCCCTGCCAGCAACCTGCCATTCCCCTCTCCCTTCTCCACAACTGCACTTGCAGCGGGTGAAAGCTCTTCGGGGAATGACCAACAGCTTCAGGCCCCTTACATCCAGACAGTTGTGGATGGAAAGGAAGGCTTTGCAGTCCAACATTATGTTGAAACTTCATCCCCTTGTCAAGCTATCGCAGGAAGCACCCAGTCCAGTATCTCTCCATACTGTGACAAGAAAGCTAGTTGTTCCCCATAACTAAAGAAGGGACCTCATATATTGTAACAGGGTCCTTCTACTGCCTTCATACTCCGTCCGAATTATGAGATCATTTGTTATAAGTTCTCTGCTTGTGGCTTTAATACAATCTTCCGATGTGGGTAGCAATACATCTCACAAGCCCGTACCTTTAACAATTCTTAGGGGCTTAAACCCCAGGGACTCCAGTGTTTTTACCACTGTGTCTTTCATTGAACGACAAATTTTGCACGTATGCTTATCAACGATGAAGACCGGCACTATTCTTTTTTCGATTTTCTTTAGTTGTATTGGGTCCTGCAAGAGTCCACCTTCTACAACAAGGTGTGCGTAACTCTTGGCTTGCTCCAAGAACTCTGCGATATCGTTGATGCATTATGGCGGGGACTTCCAACAACAGGCCAAATCCCCGGCCGCCGCGTTATTATTTGTTTTATTTTTATCTTTTTGGCCATTATTGGCCTCCATATTTTTGGTTTCTGCTTCTTGACCATTATTGGCTACCATACTTTTTTTGATTTTGTCTTGGCCATTATTGGCCTCCATACTTTTTGTCTTGTCATGGGCACCAACAGCCTCCTCATTAATGGGTGATAATGCCTGATACTCCTCAGGATTGTCTTTATCAGGGGTGGGGTCATTTTTTACTGAGAATAATTGTTTCCTGACCAACTTCCTAAGGTCGGTCATTTTCGGTTTCTTTTTAATAATTAAAAAGAACAGAACTCTTTTTTTTTCCATTTTTTAAAGGGAAGGGGAGGGGTGATAAAAGAAAAAATAGTTAATAAGTTTCGCCTATAGGCAAAACTAAAAATTTAAAAAAATAACAATAAACAAATAAGCCTGAATGCAAAACAAATTAAACAGACAAAAAATAGGTGACAGACAAGAAAAATAAATATACAAAAAACAAGGTTCGCCTAAAAGCGAGACAAGTTTAAATGTACAAAAAGTAGGCAACAGACGGGAAAAATTAAATAAATATAAACAAAGGTTCGCCTGAAAGCAAGACAACAAATTTAAACACTTAACAGAAGGATGTACAAAAGATTAAATAGATGACAGATGAGAACAAATGAACAAGGTTTGCCTAAAGGCGAAACAACAAATTTAAACAGTAAATAACAAAAACACAAAACAGAAGGACGCACAAAGGATTAAATAGATGACAGGCGAGAAAAATAAAATAAATATACAACAAAATAAACAATAAAACAAAACGCTATACAAAGAAAAAAGGAAACACTATACAAAGAAAATGCAAAACAATAAATATGTAACAATTCACATTATGGTTGCCGTTAAAAATAACAGTCAATGAAAAACAAGGAAAGAAGAAAAACAGACAGAATATACAAAATAAACACAAAATTTAGAAACATATATATATATATATATATATATATAAGTTATTAACAAATAAAACACAGTACTTTATAGATATTTAAAAGAAAAAAACACAGAACAAAGTAACACGTAATAATAAACAAAGAAAAATTAAGTTGGACAAAAACATGTAGAGTAAAAAATAAACAGATATACTCTGGGAAGGGGATGCGAAAAAAATAAATTCAAAAAAGGAATTTAACTAAGAAAAAATCAAAAAATTAAATAATAAAAGAATAAAAGCAAAATAAAGTAAAAAATAAAATAGGGAGAGTAAGAAATTGAAAAGGAAAAAAATCAAAACTTTGCAAAACAGTTGTAAAAGAATGTAAGAAAAAACGGTAAAAATAAATCAAACTTAACTAAAAATCAGCAGTTAACAGTTCAAACGATTATCAGAATAAAGGTCTAACACGGTCAGAGACTTATTCAATTGAGAATACAAGTTTTGAATATAGTGTCCTTTTATAGTCCCAGTAAACAGAAATAGCTCTCTCAAGGAGGAGAGTAACAAAACAAGGAGAAACCACTCTTGATTATTCATAACAATAAATACAAGTGAAGAGAAAAAAGTTGTGTATCTAAAATCAAATTGATTGATTGGTCTGCAGGATGCATTAATGGTTATTGGCACAAAAATGGATTCAGTGAATAAAGTTTCAATTCCTACTGTCCCCGTTCCAAATCAAATTTTTCACTTTGTACTCATGCCCCCAGGAAAAAGAAGTGGATTCATATTTTTAACATAACAAGCAATGGTTGGCAAACTATGGCATGCTGATCGCATTTCAAAGAAAATTTATTTTGTACATTATTTAGCTTTCGTTCAATCAGTTTTTCTTGTTTTCAATTTGAGTCAATCTCCAATAGTTATAAATGATAATGCTGCAACAATTTATTCATTTCATTTAATGTCCATGAAAAATTACCAAATTTGCAGGGATAACTAGTTTACAATGTCATTTACAAACTGACGCAAATTGGATCACTGTATTCAATTTATCATATGGCACATCAGAGTCACAGATTCTATGCTTTTCCATTGATAGATTTGTAGAGTGCTTGAGTGACGGTTGCAATCTGTCCACCATTTTAGGCTTCCCGCTAGCCTTGTTTATATTTGCATTGTTCACATGTGTGCCATGTCTTGCATGTGGCCAGGTTAGTCCATTTCATGAATGGGTTACCAGTGCTGTTTTTATGGACGCCCCTCCGTATGATACAGCCGCCTGTCCTACTCTACATATCCTCCCAGGGGACCACAAGGCATTTGGGTTGTGGTCCATTGAAGGGACGCCCTTGAGTACTCGTACAACATACCCCTGCGTCTGTGGGGATATATTTTAAGGTGGTCATGATGTTCTTGTACTGCGGTATAGGTCGTGGCTTGGTGGTGGTTGATTTGTTTGGTGTTGCCTTTCATCAACTTCCATCATTGTGGGGATTTCCATCCTCTCCAAGCCATCTGTGTACTCTACTTCCATTTCTTCTGGTGCAGTATCTGAGGGGTCACCCTGGCACCGTGTAGGTTGCAGTTCTGCATACTGATCTGTGCTAACAGGTGTGGTCCATTTGTTGGGCTGTTGATGTCAGGGTCCAGGCGCCATTGGGTCATCTGATGTATTCAGTATCTGGGGGACAGCCTCTGTTGTGGGGTGATACAGGGTGTCCACAACTGGATTTATCTTCCAGAGGAATCAGTGGTTGCACCAGATCAGCTAGTTGCTCCTGTCAATGCATATGTGGTATTGCCCTGCACCTCAACAACTCTCCCACTTTTTACCCATCAGTGTGAGTATGGACTGGCTTGGTTCTGTATTTGAACCGATCCTTCAATCTCTAGCTTCCAAAGTGGGCAACTGTGTGCATCATAACACTTTTCATTCTTCATATGCCTTTTGATCATCACTGTCTCCTTATACCGGCTGATCTCACCCCACCGTTTATGAATTCGGTATTTGTCATGGAGGGCTGGGAGATGGTCCTTTATCAAATGGTTGTACATCATCATCACTGAAGATATGTCCAGGTCTTGGAAGGGGTGTTAATAGGGATGTGGCTGCACGGTCATGGCATAGGCAGCCATAGTTGTTGGTGCTGTCCACCAATATTCGCTTGGCCATTTTGACGGCCAGTTCTGCCTGTCCATTACTCTGGGGATAGTATGCTGATGATGTGCGCTTTTTAATTCCCCAATTATCAAGGAACAAATTATATTCCTGGGAATTGAATGGTGGTCCTCCGTTGGACAATATTTCTTCTGGGGCACCGTATGTGCAGAAACAATTCCATAGAGTGTCACATGCTGTTCTGGCCTTTTCAGATGACACAAGGGAACTTCTACCCATTCTGTGTACCGATCTGTGTATACCATGTAATTTTTCCTCACAGATTGAAGAAATCTGTCATTGTCTTTTGGAATGGGAATTTGGGATTCAGTGATAGCACCAAGGGTTCCCTAGGCTGTGTCAGGGCCATTACATTGCATGTTTTGCATTGGACTGTAGTCTGTCAAATACTCACGTCTAGCCCTGGCCAAAATAATTGTCTGGCATTTGCCAGCATGCCATTAATGTCCTTATGTGCAAAATGGAATAACTCAATTATGTCTCCCCATAGATTTTGGTTATGAGTATCTTGCTGTCCATTATCGTCACTCCTTCCCGGCAGTATAATACTTCTCTCATTGGCCAAAATTGGCAGATTATCTCTGGTAGTTTATACCGAAACTTGGGGAATCTCTTCCATATGTGTTCCAACTGGGACTGACATTCCTTGTCCATAGCTGCCATGACCACAATCCTGTCTCATGTGATTGCCCTTAACTTTGGGTCTTGTTCATACCTTTGTAGCACTGTTCCTCATGTGTCCTGAATCTTTACTAGTTGTACCATCTTGTCTTGGCACTGCAGGGTGCCTTGATGTGCAGTTCGGTGCGGCATTGAGTTTGCTGGGGAGGTGCTTCACACAGAACTTGTACATTAATAAGTGTTCCTTGAGGCTGAATAGTCATAGGTTTTTTATGTCCTCCAGAGCCTTGTCCAAGAAAATTTTTATTAGGCACTTGTCACTGTCACTAGTAGCTTCAGATATCCCAACACGAACATTCGACATGACTCTAATCTGTATACTAGGGCCAGTGCCTCCTCCACCACTCGTGCATAGTGTGACTTGGTACCACTGGTGAAGTGGGATTTGAGTAGAATTAGCTTCCAGTGGTCTTCACCGCAAATCAGCCCCACTTTGATGGCACAGTTACAGTGCTTCTGGAACAGAAAGTAACCTACCCTGTTCTGCTAAAGTCTGTTGACAGACATGTTGGCCTAATGTTTTCACACTGTATTTGATTTCACGTACAATCCTTTGTTTTTATTTGTTGAATATTTGGTCGAGTGTATTGTTCCAGTAGAACTTCAGTCCTTTGTTAGTAGCAATTCCAAGAAAGGGGCTATTATTTCGGCTTGGGAGAATGTATTTGAACCAGGATCTGATGTTGGTGATGTTTTTGGGTGTAGGGAACTGTAGGATTGCTTCTGTCATCCTCTTAATGGTTTTTATCCTGTCCTTCATTACATGGAACCCGATGAAATCCATCTTTTGTGCAAAGTGAAACTTCTCTGGGTTGAAGACAATGCTGTTGTTGCTCTAGTGGATCATATTGTTCATCTTGTGCCAAAATTATGCTTCTATGGAGTCATCCCAGAGTATGCTATCATTGATACATCAAGTTTTTCGGACCACCTGAAAAGAATAGGAAGTGAATAGATTCAAAATGGCTGGATGCTTTCACAATCATAGCTTTTGAATTTTGAACAGTTTCCAAAGATGAGTGCCTAAGTTTCAAGCAAAAGTGATGCATATTCACTGTGATTGTGGATGTCATGCAATGCACACACTCAATTGCATCTCAATGCTGACTGAGTAACCACATGGGAGAGTAGATATAACTGAATTATTTTTTTAATATTTTCTGCTGATGTGAATGTAAATGTGTATAAGCAGGCACTTATCATGAAGGTAAATTTTTTGTGTGCTTTTAATTTGATAAAAAGCTTCAAGTCTTATGTATTAATTTATCTGTAATTGAATGTTTGTTTTTTTTATAAAGTAATTTGGAACACCATGTGCTACCTAAAGTGATCATTTGAACATCATTCCATCTAAGTTTTATCAACTGAACTTACCACTCCACCAAGACATCTCAAATGAATGATGCTTAATTGTACCTCCAAAAATAGTGATACCTCAAGTTTAAAATTCATTTTAAAAAAATGGAAAAATTTTCTTGAAGCTTTACTTTTAGTTTTAATTCCAAAATAATAGATTAAATTTAATATTCTCATTAAGCATTTTATGAATAACATATATTATGGACACTATTGTCTAAGAAAATTTTTTCGATGAATAATGAATTTTTACAAGAATTTTCATTTTTTTTTTATAGCTTTAATTAGAATAATTTATATAGATGCCTCCAAAAAAAGTAATACCTAAAATTTAAAATGCATTTTAAAAATTAAAAATGTTTCTTGAAGCTTCTATTTTAGTTTTAATTCCAAAGCTAATAGATTAAATTTAAAAATTTAAGAAAGTATTCTAAGTAATCTAATATTTTATTGAATTTTAGGTACTTGTCTTTATAGTTTTTAATCAATTTAAATTCAGTTTGAAATTCAGAAAAGTATTTTGCTTATGGGAAATATTAAGTTTAATCTATCAGCTTGGAATTAAAGCTAAAATAAAAGATTTTCATTTTTAAAATGCATTTTAAACTTTAGGTATCTTTTTTGTGATGATTCTAATTAAAGTTTAAAAAATGAAAACAATTCTTGTAAAAATTTATTTTTCATTGAAAATTTTTTTTCTTAAGACAATAGTGTCCATAATATATTTTATACATAAAAGCAATTAAAAATTTTTCTAATTAAAAAATATATAATAATTTTATTTTTTATTTTACAATTCAGTGCAGATTTTTCTGTAACTGGGAGTCCTGTTTTACAAAAAAAAAGTAAATACGATTTAAATTCTCTGAGGACTTGTCTTTATAACAAATATAAACATTAAGCGATACAAAAAGAATTTGTTGAAATTTCATAAAATAAAAATGAGCAGGGAGTAACATGTAAAAAAAGAAAATTACAAAAGTTTTCTAAAAAAAGAGATGTTTCAATAATAATTTCATTCATTAGTGAATAAGTCCTGAAAGTTTCATTAAAATCCGACAATTATCTGTTTTTTGTAAGAATTTTCAAATCAGTGTGTTTTTCACTGCAAAATGATACTTAAATTTCCTGTACAAATTTATGGTCTTGTGTTTACATCAGAGAAACAACATTTTTAAGCGAAATTTCCAAGTTTCTAAAGTGGATAAAAAAGAATTTTTACATAAAAAATTACTTTCATCTTTCTTCTTAATAACACAAAGATTTTGAAAATTAAATTTTTACTATGTTTTAGATATTTTTTTCATCATGTCTCCTCTTCTTTTGCAATTTTTAGGAGGTACCTACTTAATTGTAAACTATTATCATTTAGGGTAAGGTAAAGAAACTAGCAAAAATATAGGAATTAATTTATGGTATTTATAAAGTTAAAGAAAATATTGTTCATTCTTTTGAATATATAACATTTTAAATATATTGTCACAAAATCTATCATGCAACATAAATTCTTGTAGTATTGCTTTAAAAAAGGGTTAGAAGTTAAACATACTTTCAAAGACTTATTGTAAGGAATAGCTAACAACTGATCCTCCACAAGCTGCAGAAGAATGACTGCTTGGAATGCCATGTATTCTAATGTATTCTTCCTCCCACCACAGCTAATCTTGAGGTAGAACGATGTTAAAAGGAACTATTTCATCACGATGAAAGGGATAGTTTAGTATTTACCTCTTCTCTACCAATGGATATTAATGTGATTCAGTGATTTTATCTAAGACTAATTTCAATTGTTAAATAAATACTTTCGAGCATTTTGCGCCCCTCGCCACAGTACTTTTTCCAGCAAGAGGAAATTTGTGTTTCCTTATTTACATTCAGAAGACTGCAAATATCAAGGAACAGAAAGATTTTGTTAGAAACAAAGAAAAGAGTACTGAACAGTTATGCAATATCAGTTATCGTATATGGCAGTGAATACTGGACAATCTCCTTACAGATGAAGAGGAGACTTGAGGCAGCAGAAATGTGGTTCTATAGGGGGATGCTGAGAATATCATGAACTGAATATGTGAGCATCATTGAACTTTTAGAGAAAATGGGAACAAAAAGCGAACTTATCCTTATCAGGAAGTAGCAGTTGAAAGTTCTAAGGCATATAATGAGGAAAGAGGGATTGGAAAATCTTATACTTACAGGACATATTGAAGGCAAGAGGAACAAAGTAAAATAACACATAACTTATTTCTTGTAAAAATTTATTTTTCATTGAAAAAAATTTTTCTTAAGACAATAGTGTCCATAATATATTTTATACATAAAAGCAATTAAAAGTTTTTCTAATTTAAAAATATAGTCTTATTTTTTATTTTACAATTCAGTGCAGACTTTTTGTAACTGGGGGTCCTGTTTTACAAAAAAAAAAAATGATTTAAATTCTCTGAAGACTTCTATAGGGGATGCTGAGGATACCATGGACTGAACATGTGAGCAACAATGAAATTTTAGAGAAAATGAGAACAAAAAGTGAACTTATACTTAACATCAGAAAGTGGCAGTTGAAATTTCTAAGGCATATAATGAGGAAAGAGGGATTGGAAAATCTTATACTCACAGGACAGATTGAAAGCAAGAGGAACAGAGGAAAATAACTTACTTAGAGAGCTTGAGTAAATGGATGGCAGAACAAGGTTTAGAAGAAATAACAAAAAGATAAAATTTATTAAGAGCTACAAAGAAGTGGAAAGTTTCAAATAGTTTTCTTATAACCTTGGAGTATTTATGTCTTACAGGTGCTAAGTAAGTACATTCAGTTAAAATGTGTTTCACTGTGTGTGTGGCTTGGCATGTTGTACATGTTGGTTGATTTTCATTCTTCAGCAAGTATGAATGGGTGAGGCATGTGTGGCCTATGTGCAGCCAAGACAACATTACCTCAGCATTTCTTCCTTTTCTAGACACCTGCCTCCATTCACCCAGGGCTAGTTTGATTATGTGAAGCTTGTTATTTGTGTTGTCAATCCAGCTGGTCAACCATTGAGTGGAGTCTGTTTTGAAAGGAAAACATTAACATGACATGATATCACGTAAAATAGAATACAAGAACATATAGTTGAAAGTATAACAATGTCATTTGGTGAACTATTTAAAAAAAAACAAGGAAGAATTTTTTTTAACAATTTTTCTAAATTAGCACTTATTAAATCTTCTTCTACCAACATTTGTCAGAAACTGAAAAATATTTTTATTTTTTTTTGTCATTTTAGAAAATTGGCATGGGGTGTGTTTTCTTGTCTGCAATATAAATACAGTATCAAATCAATCATAAAGAGTTATCTGTACTTTGTTTTTATATTACAAATGTCAAGTTTGAAACTGCTTACATCATTGATAAGTGCGTATTATTATAAATTCAGATAAAGGATATCACCAGTGGTACACAGTAGGCTTATAGACACATCACATTGAAACACTAGTTCTCGTATGATCACTGAAGTTAAGAAACATCAAGCCTGATCCATACCAAGATGGGTGACTGTTTGGGAATACCAGGGGCTGTATGCTTGGATGTGTGGGTGGTGTAATGGATAATAGCTTGGAATTGTTAATGGGAGAACCGAGTTTCAATTCCAGTTGGGTTCGTTATATTATTGACTTATGCTCAAATACCCTTGGAAAAGGTACGAATCCACCTCTTATTCGGCTATAGGTTAATTAGTAAAATTTCTATCACTATATCATTATCTAAAAGAAATTCTTAGAATCTAAAAATATTTTCTGGCTTTAAATAAACTGCAAAGGGTTGATAAGCTGTAGAAAATGAATGAATGAATCAAATGTACATAGTTATCAATAATGTGAGCATAGTTTCAAACTTGACATTTGTAAATAAAAACAAAGTACAGATAACTCTTCATGAAGTCAGGGATTGATTTGACATTGTATTTATTTTATGAACAAAACCCTCCCATATGAAATGATAAAAAATCAATATTTTTGATTCTGACAAATGTCATATTTCATGGAAGGTCTAATGAATGTTACGCTACAAAAATTATTCTCTCAAAAAAAAATTCCTTATTTTTTAGTTAATTGAAGTAATATATGCCACATTTGGATTTCTTTGATTTCAAAGTATATTTGTAGATGACAGAATGATATGCTATCAAGCTTGTGGAAAATGGTGTTACCACTGTATATGTGTGTGTTTGTTCAATCATGTCAGTGTGAATAAATAGGAAAACACCAGGGGCCACTAATTGAAGCAAGTCACATATATGATTTATTGAGGAAAAATAGGCTCTAAAATAGGTTTTCAAGTAAAACAGGTTCATCTGTCTCTGATTGGATCAAAAATGGATTTTATTAATTTTAGGGTACCATCTTTTTAATCCAGTATGGTTGAGAAAATTATTTTCATCATTCAACTTCCTGTATTTACTTGCCTCCTCATGGTAGCGTGATGCAACACAAGGTTTATAATATGGGGTTCTCAAATGCTTACATAGGGGCCAAGGAAAAAAATTATCCAGTCACTGCAACCACTGTCAAACTGGTGTCAGTATCCACTAACCTAACCCTCTCTTGTTGCTAATCTAGTACTGCACTTAAATTCATAAAATCTAGGTTCCATAGCAAAGAGCTCATCTGAATAATTACCATGAAAGTATTTATAGAAAAGGCAGAGGGAAGCAACTTTACGTAGAGGGATATGCTCTCTTTCTTTGCACCTCTCTGTGATTGCGTAAATGCTTATTTATATTTCAGCTTTCTTTAAACAAAGAATATTTTAAATATTTAAAAAATATTTTTTGCTATATTTAAAAAATATTTTCACATGACTATGATTTAAAAATATTTTTAAGTTAATTTGAATTAAAAAATATTTTAAGTGAATAAGATTTAAAAATACGAGTTGTTTATATGCAGTTTTTTTATTTCAAGTTTCTTCAAACAGACAATTTTTTTAATGTTGAAATCAACTTCAATGTTTTATAACCTGAGCCATCAGGTCATGGGTAGTCTAATATTCATTAAACCTTTTACTCCAGATTTTGCACAAAGTTTTTGAGTCTTTTTTAAAAATTTTATCTATTAATATGGTCATAAAACCTTTAATAAGCACTACACTCGATAATGTATTCTTAAGCATAAAGTATTGGGGTGGGACAAAATGTCCCAATAGTTGCATATAATGAACAATGTGGATTATTTTCAGGTATTATTTAGATATACATAATCCCATTAAGAATTGCAATAAAGAAGGTATTGTTTGTGTTTTTGTAACAATATCTTTGTGTTCTTCAAACTGGAATGTTTCTATGAGGCACACATTAATCTCATATTACTTTGATTGTCTAAAAGAAACAGTTGACAGCATTGATGCATACAAATTGTTAAAATGAACATTAGCATTTCTTTTGTGATTTTAGCAATTTGCCACTATTCTGTTAATTGAATGAAATATTTTCCCTTCCTACATTTTCCCTACCAATGAAATAAACATGGGAGAAAAAAGTATCTTTTACTGAAAATAAAAACTAGACAAGATATCTCTAGACATGGGCAGTGGAACAAGAACAACCTACACCCATAGATTAAGTAAAGGGTTCAGTTTGAAATTTAGGTTACCCAGATTGACACACCTTATGATGGCCGGAGGGCACAATAGCCCAAAAATTGTATTAACAACAACAAAGATGAGGACAATAGTCAGCATGTAAATAATGAGTAAAAAGTAATTAGTGTCATTTATATATGCAAGGTTTTATTTGAATAAAAAATAAAATTAAAATTTTTAAGAATTTTTATTTTATTTTTTTTTCTATCAATATGTAATTACAATGAAATAAATTTCTCTTAGACAAGATGAAAAGTGACAAAATGATGAAAATTTCTCAAGTAACAAGTAGAATATATGGAATATTTCAACCAAGAGAGCAATTTGTATATTCAGAAATTTGAAAGGAATATATTAATATTTTTTAAATCATAATGGTTGATGGTTAAAAAAAGTATCTTTTACTAAAGATAAAAACTAGACAAGATATCTCTAGACATGGGCAGTGGAATAAGAGCAGTCTATCTCCAAAGATTAAATAAAGGTTTCAGTTTGAAATTTGGTTTACCTGGATCGACATACACCTGATAAAGGTCAGAGGGCACAATGGCCAAAATGTTGTGGTAACAACAAAGATGAGGATAATAGTCTCCATGTAAATAATGAGAAGAAAATAATAGTGTCATGTTAGGTTTTATTTGAATAAAAAATAAAATTTAAAAAAAAATGTTTTTTCTACTAATATGTAATTACAATGAAATAATTTTTGCTTAAAATATTTGAAATGTACAAAAAAGTGATGATCTTAAAAGAAAAAAAATGAAAATTTACAGATATTTTGAAAACAACTAGCATAATATGTGGAATATTTCAGTTGAATTAGATTTCTTTTTGTGGATTATTTAAAACCAAATCATATTTTGGATTAAAAATCTTTTGAGAATAACAACTATTTTTCCAGATACAAGTTCTACCATTTAACCCAGAGCTGGGGAGAGGAGATGGATTTGTACCTTTCCTGGGATTATTTGCTTATAAGTGAATGTAACAAATGAACTCATCTCACCAATTTCTCATTCCGAGCTGCTATCGATTACATCACCACATATCCACTTCCTGCTGAGAAAATAGTTTAAAAATTCAAAATAAGACGTTAATATTTTTTATTCTTGATGATTATTGGTTTAAAAAAATAATTGATAAGCACAAATAAACATTAAAAAACAATCAAATGTTAACTTAGTTTTAATTATAATAAAAAATAGTCTGTTCGCACATGCTGTTTGCTGCACAAGATGAACATTTTTAGGTTTGAAATGTACATAGACACAAATTGTTTGGACAGTATTTGCAATTCTTGAGTTATGTTCTACTCTAATTATTTTTATGCTAAAAATTCTTATTCTTAGAATTTTTTTTATATCCAAAAAGCCTTAAAAATCTGTGATCAGAATATGAGGCCAGGTAAATACTTTTCCTTAAGAATAATTAGGAAGGTAAAAAAAATGATACCAATAGTTTAAATTTTTTACTTAAACCAAGAAGGTTTTGTTTCTAACTTTTCAGTTTCACTGAGAGTATTTTGTCATATGGGAGTTTTGACTGGACCTAATTAGCATATAGAATAAAATCTCATAAAAATGACATCAATATATTTTACTAATGTTGGGATGCATAGGTTAAAGAAAAGGCAAGTTATAATGATAACAATATTTATTATTAGAAAAGCTAATACAGACATTGTCCTCCCTTACATAGAATGTGTAATTTGACTTATCAGAGGAGTCTATTGTTGACACAGATAACAGGTATCTGTTTCATCAGAACAGGTCTGTGTTGTCCTTCTTCTAGAGATGGTCCTTTGGCCTAGGAGCAGGTCCCATGTCTTTGTGTGAGTATCTGTCCTCTACACTGGTCCCTGTGTGTCTGAACCCCAATCTGTCATGTGGTTTTCTATTTCTATGTAAAGGGAGACAACCTTTTTCACTAACGTAACACTAAGTATTTTGTAAGTAAATTGCCCTTTAGTCTATTAATCTACCAAATACTTGTTTGACCCTTCAACTTACTCTCTTACCAGGCAGTATCTCATCAGTCATGTTAAATGTATGTAGTAAAACTAAGTGATAAACTAATGTTTAAAGTATTTAATGTTGTATTGTTTATCAGTATCTTTTATGTGCCATGTACCTTCAGAATGTGGGCAGTCATGGCTGTCCACAACTTCCTTCTGTTCTTTGTTGATTTAAACAATATTTGACTCTTCACAATCCTTCTTTGTCTCAACTCTGTCATCCATTCACAAATCTGTTAACAAAAACATACAAAATGTGAATTAAAAATTTAGGTGATCCTTATTATCTTTTTCTTGTGCATCATCACTATCATCATGTGTCAACTGCAGTCGAGGTCATGGAGTCCACAACACAACACCAGACTTCCCAGTCCTTCATTGCTGTCCCCAAGTCCTGCCTACCAATGTCTGCATCCCTTGAGGTGACATCAGGGAATGATAATTTTCTGACCCTGATGCAGGCTTCCAGAGTGGGAGAGAGGAGACAACTTCATTCTCAGCACAGTGGCAGTGGCCAGTAAACTGTGCTCAACGAGCTCGTATGAGAGAGGAAATATGGAGAAGACTGCCATAAATTTGGTGGATGGTTGGATGGTGTTTCCAAAAGAGGTTTTGAGCTCTCATCAGAAGAAGGGTGTAGATTCCATTCAGACATTTCTCCATGCCTTTAGAGAGTGTCTATGTCTCTGAGCCTTAGAGTAGAATTGTCTCAACAGTGCCTCTGAATATTTTGATCTTGAGTTTTCTGTCCAGTTGTGATGTCCAGATCATGTACATATCATTTCATGCAGACCATGCCATACCCTTCCTAGTTTGGAAGTCTTTCAAGGAGGAAGAGATGAACGATACTAGATATTTATAATCCTCACTTGATTCAAATTGAAAAGATCATGTACTTTACAATTGTTGTGCATAGAATTAAAAAGTATTTCTCATAAACCAAGTTTCATACAGTATCTCATAAAAGTATGAAAATCCCTGGCAATTATATAGTGCTGGTGAAGCTCATTGGAAATTTTCTCTTTTAATATTTTTTTAATTGCATTTACAAGAGAGTTCTATTTTTTCTCTTCTCTTCATTGAAGAGTTCTACAGCAGTTAATGAATTAAAGAATTAATCTGGTTATTATTTTTTTTTAATCAATTTACCCCAAGCAAGGCAATAATGCCACTAAGATGCAAGGAGCTACTGGAAGTGAAAGAGAATGAAAAAACTTTAGAAGGAACCGGAAAACCAATCCTAAACAGGAATCAAGGGACAAATCTCTACTTACACTATTTACATTATTCGGACTGTTGTCCTCATCTTTGTCGCCATATTTATTACAACATTTCGGTTGTTGTACGCTCCGGACGAAACGTTGTAATAAATATGGCGACAGAGATGAGGACAATAGCCCGAATAATGTAAATAGTGTACATAATACCTCATCTCAGAAATATAGACAGATACTGAAATCTCTACTTATATTTGAAAGATAGGGGAGGATTAGAACTGGGCAATAGGTGAACCTATCTACTCCTATTGAGGAAAAATATCTACTCCTATTGAGAAAAAAGTAAATAAATAGTAAATAAAATTTCAGGGTTTAGGCAGAAACATTAGAAGTATCTCTTAGAATCTTGTCAACTAACTTCTGGTCATTAGCAAGAGGGACAGCCCAAAATACAAGCTTCAAATTGAGATGCAAAGATGCCTTTCAAAACAAAACAAAGTATTAAGAAATAGGAAAATTTTGTTAGAAACAAAGTGTGCTTACAAAGACTGCTATGTAATTTCAATCCTATATGACAGCAAATTCTGGAAAATTTCCTCACAGATGAAAAGGAAATTTGAGGCAACAGAGATGTTATTCTACAAAAGGATGCTGAGAATACCATGGATGGAGCATGTGAGCAAAGAGGAAGTTTTAAGGAAAATGGGAACAAAATGGATTATGATCAGAAAGAGATAGTTGAAATTTCTTGGACACATAACGAGGAAAGAGGGCTTGGATAATTTGTCACTCACAGGACATACTGAAGGCATGAGAAGCAGGGGGAAAAATTGAATAATGTAGCTAATGAACTTGTGTAAATAGATGGCAGGAAATGGACTGGTCGAGATAGTAAGGAGACAGGCATTGCTTAGAGATACAAAGGAAGTTCTGGAGAGCTATGATCATCCACATCTTGAATGGACACATCACATAAAAGAAGAACCGCTTCTGGTAATTTTAAAATTCAGAAGAAGTTCCAAACAACACTGATGATTAAAGAAGGGCAATAAAACTTACTGGCAAGAGTCATAATGAAAACATTTAAGCCCCTCGTTCCCAACATGTGGCAAATGTCCCACTGGGGGCAATTTACTTTTTAAGAGGGGCAATTTACTTTTTAAGAGGGGCAATTCGAGAATGAGTTATTAACAGTGAATTTTTTTCTAGTGCAAGTTAATACATATGGTGTATATTTATGCATGCATAAAGATATTTGTGTCTATTTACATGTGTAGTTATGTATGTACTGTATATAATATATATTATTTTTTAAAGATTTCTTAGTAATTTCTTCTTCAGTATTTCAACTGTTCTTTTGTTCATTTATTTTTCTCTTTCATGGATGACATATTTTTTGGAAACTTGTTTAGACCAAGTTAATGGCCTTTTAGACTGCTTCCATATTAATAGGAGTTCACTTTTTGAATAATAAGAATTATATATCATGAGGGTGAGGCATGGCCAAAAAAAGGTTGAGAACCACTGATTTAAGCAACTGAAAACATCAAAATCTCTTTCTCTTATTGGATGTACAGCTGAAAGAAATTTTAAAAAGATGGAAACATTCAGATTGGCCTTCATAGAAGCATCTATCAACCTGTTCTCCAATCAAACCACTTCAAGAGTCAACTTTCTCCATTACAAACAGTTTTATATGATATGGTGAATCTTATAAACAGGAATTGAGACTTGTAGAATTTTGAACAAACCATTGATGAGAAAGAACTTTGATAACAACAAAGAAAATTATATCAATCTGAATATAAATGATGAAAAAACATTTATTTTACATGATAAATATTTATTTTTCAACATAATCTCATTCCTTTTAAATTCTTTTAATCCCACTCTTCATTATCATTGTATGTCATTTTCTTCAGATTAATTTTCTTATGTTTTTCACTTTCCATTCTTCTCTTGACATCTGTTATCTTCAAGAATTTTGTCAATTACCATCCACACATGTTTGATTTTTACAACTCTGTTCCTGAGGCTGTCCTGCTTAATGACTCCCATATTCTAGTAATTACTTATTGAGCAATTTGATGTGTAGGCAAATTTCTTCAGTCTTCTTACTTACCACTGCTTTTCTCTGTCTAATATTTTGACCCCTATTCCACAAAGGTTCGTGTATCTCCTCTCACCATACCAGATTTTAGAGTATTTCCAATAGTTACAGCTTTTTGATGTTACTTAAGCCTAATTTTTAGAACTGTGTTCGTCTTGTCTGGTATTCGCATGTCCGCACATCGAGAGTCCTGCTCTTGACTGAGAAAAACACTGGTGTTATATAGCTATCTCAATACCAGGCCCCTACTGACTATTGGCTAATACCTGCTTAGTATCATTCATATGCAAATAGTCAGCACTGCTTACTTTAAGTAGAAGGTCTTCTCTCAACAGCCTATTGTGGAAGGGGACGCAACTCTTGGTGCTTACAGCACCACATACAACCAACTTGGAGTTGTTTCTCGGGGTGACCCAAGAACCCACCCATTTTCATAAAAATTGACAAACATAGTAGGGATCTCTTCATAGATGAAGAGAAAACTGGAGGCAACCGAAATGGGATTCTACAGAAGGATACTGAGAATTCCATGGACAGAATGATTAAATGTTGAGGAAGTCTTAAGAAAAGAGTAACAAAAAGAACACTTGTGCTCAGAGTTAGAAAGAGACAGCTGAAATTTCTTGGACGCATAATGAGGAAGGAGAGCTTGGAGAACATATTATGGGGAAGGCAGTGGTTTACCGACCTGATGACCTTGTGTGAATGGATGGCAGGACAAATGCTGCTAAGAGCTATAAGGAGTAGGGAGTTATAGAGAGAGCCATGATCACCCATGTCCTGAAGAGATGTGACACATCGAAGTAAGGGGTGATAACTACTGAAAATTAAAAATAGACTCATCATTAAAAATCTGAAAGGAAACTGTTATAGAACAGAGATCACTTTAGCAACAACAAATACAGACAGCTGAACCAATGCCATAGTAAGCTACCAAATTTGTATAGTCTTCCCTAAATCCATAAAGAATGCATTTCTCTTAGACTTATTGTCAGTTGCCAAAAGTCAACATGGTCATCCAATAGGCAGATTCCTGTTAGACTTCAACAGCAAAGAACCATCCAATGGGTTATGTCCAAACACATGCAGCAGTTCTCCAAAATTACCATCCAGCCTTTCAAAGGCCTACAATCTGACCACACTTAATTGGCGCTAATTAAACAAAAGGAGCATGTGTTGTTGCCGGCATCCTCTTGCATTCAAGCATCGAGATCGTCATCCTCTCTCCTTATTGCCTTTCTCCCCTCTGATGACGGTGACGGAGATCGCTGTGAAGGTCCAGTCTACTTCTGAGGAGTCGTAAGGAGGACTCACAGATGAGTGTGGGTGGTGGATGCAGCTGGGCTAGTTGGACCTGCTTGACAGTGTGTCGCAGATTCTCTTCATGTTGATTTGAAAGTCTCAGTCTCCACTTGGATGGTCCTATGCCAGGAAGGCTGATTTGCAGCAACGGTTTCTCATTTCTCAGGTTTAATGCTGGCCTGTGTCAGGGATGTTTTCAACTTATCCATGAAATGTTGTTTTAGGTCTCTGCGTAGCCTCTTGCTGCTGGTGAGTTCTCCAAACAGGATGATATGTGGGATTTGAGTTGGACATGTGACCCACCCAGTGGAGGAAATGTTGAAGGATGGTAGCCTCAATGCTGGGAAGAGATGTCCAAGAGAAGACTTCGTTGTTGGTGATGTGGTCCTCTCAACTGATGTGAAGAATTCTTTGGAGCTTTTTTTGCTGGAACCATTCTTGATGTTTGATGTCTTGTTGATACAAAGTCCAGGCCTCGCATGCGTACAGAAATGTGGAGAGAACCACAGCCTGGAAGACTGATTTTGGTTCTTATGGTGAAGCTGTGATTGCTGAAGATCCGATGTGAGAGTGTTCCTTATGTAGTACAAGCCACTTTGATCCTGATGTCAAAGTCTCTCTCGCAGGTGACATTATTCGAGATGATACCATCAAGGTAGGGAAATTCATTGACAACTTCTACCAGCTGTCTGTTGATGTTGATACTGATGTTCAGTGTTGCTTGTCTGGCGGCTGGCTGGATGAGAATTTTTGTCTTTTTGACATTGACCTGCATCCTGAGGCATTTGTAGGCCTTGTTATACAGGTTTGCCGATCTCTGGGGGTTAA
Organism: Acanthosepion esculentum; assembly: GCA_964036315.1. Lineage (NCBI taxonomy): Eukaryota > Metazoa > Mollusca > Cephalopoda > Sepiida > Sepiidae > Acanthosepion > Acanthosepion esculentum. The sequence goes on from OZ038518.1 coordinate 46,132,295, forward strand.
TGACAGTTTGGTCTGCAGTTGCATTGCCATTAGCATACTAAAAATTCTTGCACATGGGTGGAGCATATGTGCATCTCTGTAGAATGATACCTGCTTGCATTTGATATTTGTTGCACAAAAGCTTATCATAGCATACAATACGATCTAAAGCTCAGACACAGATGGTGTACTGGCATGAGTGTTACTATATCACAAAATGGAAAAAAACTGAAAATTTAATCAGAATATCTGCTAATACTGTATAATAAAGTCAAGATAGGGAGGATCATATTATACACAAGTACACGTTTTCAGAAAACATCTTATTTGAAACAGCAATAGACTTAATAGATAATAAAGTACAAAGTAGTCAGGTGCTGATAAAAATTGTTTACTAAAATTAGTTGATATGTTGGCAATATTTTTTTTATCTTGATTTTTAATGTCTGCTATATTTGTTTTCACTCTTCATTCTTAATGAAAGACAATATTTTCATAGTTTATTAATATATAGAAATATAATAAGGTCGTATCAGACAGAAAAGTATGATAGATTAATTAACACCTTAAAATGTATTACCAGGTATGTCTAATTAGCACCATTCCCTGAAAATTAAAAAATAAGTTTCGGAACAGAAATTAGAAGAAATATGACATTGAGATTTTAATGATAATATAGTACAACTTTTCAAAACTAATTTACATAGGGATAACTGTACTATGGGGTTATTTTATATTCAAGAATGTAATTTATTTAGCTTCAGAAATATGCCATTGTATTATACTCAAGTCATATTTACGCAAGAAAATACAGTAACCAGCATGCATATACTGTAACCAGGTCAAAATCATGTCATTAAACATTGGACATGTTGCAATGACACTTGACTTAATCAGTTAATCCACCTACAACTCTTGCTATACTTCATCAACAGGTGCAAGAATCATTGAATAATGTATTGCAGGATGGTATTTGTCACCTGTTTGATCACATGCATGTAAGATTACAGACTTCTGTTAATTCCCTATGAGGATATACAGTATATTAATATGAGGTTTGAATACTGTTGATACACTCCTTATTTTGGAACCTATGTGCTTGTTAATCTGTGTGTGTGATCATTTACCTTAATCTCTTTCTGTTAGATGTAACTTTAGTCTTCAGTAAATTGAAATATATTCAGGGTGTGGAAAATTGATTTTGTGGTAGTAAATATGTTTAGGATTTGGGGTTGGATGAAATTATGAAGCATTACTTTTTTTATCCCTTCTATGATCACAAACAATTCCAGGTAAGCGAGTTGTTGACAATGAATTTGTGTGCTAAAAGCAGGCAATTCTATTGGTAATTCCAATTGGTATAGCTGACTTCAGGCTTCAAAAGTAGGATGTCTTGTCTTTATTAACTATTGATACTTGATGATAAATTTCAAATCAATTTTACAAAAGAAGTGTTATTGTACCAAACTATTTACCAATTAGTTAATTCTTAGTAGAGGGTAAGCATCTAACAATATGAAATGTTTCACAGGCTGAGAGTAATCAATTACCATTCTTTTCTAGTGTTGTTCATGAGTGGTCACTCCAAATTCAGTTTGCTAAGTGAAATTATCCCTTTCATTTCAGTTGCAATAAAATGTTTATTTGGGGAACTATATTTCTTGAAATTAGCAGCTACTGGCCTACAATCATTGGTAAGATATGAAAATGTCGAATTACCTTGCCAGTCAAAATGTTGAGTATTTATGGTGACGGGATAGTCCATTACTGTTATGGGTAAGTTCCCATAACCCCCCCCCTTCCGAAGCTTTTGCGTAGCAGGGTTTTTTAATATCTTTGTTTCTTTGGATCTACTTCCAAAGGTTCTGTAAATTTTCTTTTTCGAGACGATTTTCTTGGTTTTGGCATTGTTTGCGTTTTTTTTATATCAAACATATCGAAAATCATGTCCATTACCTCTTCTTGAGGTGGACCATTAGCATCCTGTAACAGTCTTTTCCTTATTTGGTTTACATGTCTCCTGTGTGAGAATTTTTGTCCCTCAACTATGTAGACCATCTTGCCAATTTTTTTCTCAATTGTGCCTTGCTCCCAGTAAGATGTGTTATTTTTATAGGCTTTAAAAAAAACTTTTTGGTGCATAGGACTGTGTTACTTGTTTTGTTTTACTTGGTAGCAATTTATCAAATGCAGATCTGATTTTTCTAGCAAACGTCACTTCTGCTGGTGATAATGTTGATGGTGTAGCATTATTTGGCATTATTCGATATACCTGAAGAAATTGCTGTAATGCTTTCTCTGTAGGCACATTGTAGGCTTTTCGTAGTGCTCTTTTGAGTGAATCAACAAATCTCTCCGCCTGCCCATTTGATCTTGGGTGATAAGGCGGGGATTTTATATGTTTTTAACATGGCAGGTTTGTTCAGTTTTCTCCATGTATGTAGGTTTATAATAGTTAAGTCTGAGCCAGAATCCAGCTGTAGCCTAACTTTTCTGTTTTGCATTTCAACTTGTACGTATTTTCTTATGTTAGTCTCATCTGCTTGGTCAGTCCTTGTAATTCTTATTCTGCTTTTATTTTCTCTTCTATTCCAACAATGAGAACTTTTGTGGCCTATTTTTTTACATGATAGACAAGTTTTAAAACAATATGAACAGTCTTTAAACCAATGCCAAGTCCCACAGTGATAGCATGGACTGGGTGGTACTTTTTTTTTTATATTGATTTTTAGAGTTAGAAAATTTTGTTTTACCTGTTCTTGAGTGGGGAAAATCGGTTTGGTTTGTTTGTGAGGAGGGTAAGTTGGTTTGTCTTCGTAATTTATGTATGTGTGCTATGCCAGCTTCTTCTATGACTTTTGAGTCTTTCTTCACACTGATGCATCTCTGGCAGTCTTCAGCTAGCTTTTGAAGTGTCAAATCAGTTTCACTCTCCAATTTAGTAAGGATTCTGCATCTCATTTCCACGTCTTTGGTTGAGACCAGGCCTTGGACGTAAATTAAGCATTTGAAATTGTCAGCGCTGAGTTCTGATAATTTGAAGTCGTCACAATATTTGTTGACAATGGACGTGAAAGTTATGTAATCTTCGTTGTCCTTTTTTGTAAGGTTCATGCATTTCCATCTTTGGTGGAATAGTGAAGTATTATGGCTGAAAAGTTCTGTTAGCAGTTTAATGGCTTCTTTGAACGTTAACTCACTTGTTTTTCTTGGAAGGATATAATCTACGAATTTGGTATATTCGCATGTACCGAATTTTCTTAGTAATAGACGTACTTTACGTGCATCTGACCAATCTTTGCAGTCAAATTCATATAGATCTTCATACCTTCGGAAGTAGTTTGCAAAAGTTTTATCTTTTATCTTTGCTTAAAATCTTCAATAGTTTTCCAAATAGCATCTTGTGAGAGAACTGTTTCGTTCTCGGGTTTTTGCTCTTTATTTGACATTACACGTAGCAATAATTCTTGCACTTCCAGATGTTTCTGTTTGTACTTTTGCTGCTGTTCAAATTGGATTTTGATAAGCTCTATAATGGTTGACTTAAAATCTTCCATGTTGACGTATTTTTGTGTAACCTGATATTCTGTAACATGTGTACAAAAAAAAATTCCTTTGTTGTCAGTGAAATTTGATATCCAAAAAGAAAATTCTTTTCTTTTTTTTTTCTTTGTGTTCGTGTAGAACTAGTTTTTTTTTTTTAGAAATCTCGCGTAGAACTTGGTTTTTTAGAGTTTACTCGTTGACCACTGTTATGTGCAACGGATAGAAAAAAAGGTATGTCCTCCGCGTAGAGAATTTGTTTTTTGGGGGTTTTTCCAGGTCACCACTTGTTATGTGTGATGTATAGCAAAAAAGTATGTTCTCCGCGAATAGAATTCGTTTGTCTTTTGGGTTACCTTGTCGCCACTGTTATGGTCCAGGTTCCTTGCACCATGGTGATGGTCCAAGGTAGAACCAATGAAGAATAACTCGGACACAGGTATGGAATAACACAGATATATTACAAACAGAATATGTACAAAAGAAGTAGAAGTGTTAGTAATAACAATCAGGTTAGGTTAGAGAGAACTATGTTGTCTCGAAGTATCACTATTCCAATGTCTTACAGTAATCGTCTGATGCGGCTCTGTCTGTGACTGACTGACTGACTGACTGACTCACTCACTCACTCACTCACTCACTCACTCACTCACTCACTCACTCACTCACTCACTCACTCACTCACTCACTCTGACTCTGTGTCTGACTCACACTACTGCTTCCTCTTGAGGCGCAGTATTTATGGTGTACGGGATAGTCCATTACTATTATGGGTAAGTTCCCATAACACTTACGCAAGAACTACCGACCTTCCAATAGTAGCACTCACTACTAGATTGACTTTGGACGATTGTGCGCACAACTGTTACCTTATTTCTTATTGCACTGGTTTCTACAATAAATCTTTATTTATTTATCCACTGTGTTGTTCAAGTGTATATTCCTATTAGCACGGAATATAACAATATGTTTTTAAGAAGACACTTTGAAATATCAATCCCTAGTCTTTGTGTTATAAAATAACTTGTGCTTTGTGCTATTTCCAAACCAGCATAGGCATTTGCAATATATTTTTATTGTATGTCTGGGGTGTTGCTTAGTTTAGTTTGTACTGGGGACTATCATATGGAAACCCAAAAAAGCAGTGCTCATGAGAAATCACCATCTGTTTTTTTTATAGTCATTTATTTCCAGTAAATGGTAATCTCCTGAATGAAGTCAGCTAAGGTATATATGTAGATGTATTGGACACCAGAAATTTAAACTTAAAGATTAGCTATCCCTACATCTTTAGTGTTTCTCTCAATGTATAATGATAATCAATGTTTTTTGTTTATATATTTACCCTATCCCTCTACACACACACACACACACACATGTAATTATATAAAACTTATAATAAAACTATTATTGTCTGATGAAGTCCATTTGAAGGTTGGAACACATTATGTAGAATCTTTTCCATTTTGTCATCCAATTATTTGCTAGTTTAATCATAAAATAATCAAAAGCATTATTTAATTTTACAATTGCATGTTTTTAAAGAGCCACATCACATTTAGACTCTCATATGGATTTCATCTAACTCATTCAGAAATATCTAAACTATAATTTGTAGTCTTTGAAATTAACCTGGACTCATCTATCCCTTCCTCTGACTTCTTGATTCCTGGCTACCTTCCTCTGCTTAGAAAGGGACTCTAAAGTCCACATGCATGACCTGAGTGTTTATGTCCATGAACATCTCCCATTAACACTCTCGAATCTCCTGACCATTTGTACATGTGTCTCCGTCTCTCTCTACTAAATTCAGTCAGCTGTCTCTTCTTTCTCTACCGTTCACCTGCCCCTCAATCTGTTGCGTGCTAATCATTATTTCTGATTATATAGACAAGGCCATCTTCCTACACTCATTTGCTAACATATTCGTGTTCAGTGACTTTAACACCCACCATACCAGGCGGCTTGAACACTCTGTCACTGACCTCACTGGCATCCAAACCATGGAGTTTTCAATCACTCAATCCCTCACATAAGCGGTCGACTTTCCTACGTGTTTCCCCAGTAACCTTGGCGGAAACGCTTCTCTTTTCAATCAATTTTTTTCCTCTATCCCAGACTTTTGTCTTACAATGCAGCTCTGCCCCCTTTCAACTTTGATCATGCAGTAATGTCTGTAAATGTTTTCCTTCTGCTCCCCACCAGACGAAGATCCTACCAACAGAACTGGGACTCATTCCGTGATTTCCTTCATGACATCCCTTGGAATGAAGTTTTCAAACATCCCATTCAAAAATGCGTGTCTGAGATTTCCTCCTGGGTGAAAACCAGCAGTGATGCTTTCATTCCAGCTGGGAAATACTAGGTAAAACCGTGTTCGTCTCCTTGGTTCTCACCTGCTTGCTCAGCCGCCATAACCCACAGGAATCACTTCTGACTGTACCAGAGCAATATGTCATTGCAACAGACATCTTTTTGTCTCTTTTGTGCAAGCATGTCCTCAAGGAAGCAAAGTTACTATTTGCTGATAGAATGAAACAACATATAGTATCTCACATGTTCGGTTCTAGAGATTATTGGCGGCTCTGCAAGAGTGTACTGAACAACAGCAAATTCTCAATCCCTCTTCTGTTCAATCAATTTGAAGTCCTAACATCTACAGCAGATAAAGCTGAATGCTTTGCTCATAAGTTCTCTTCCAACTCAACACTCAACTCATCTGGAGTGCCCACATCTGACTCCCCACCTCCCAGAACTGAGGTTATACTCAGTGATATATACATAACCCTGTCAAGGGTCTTGGACATCATTTCTAAATTAAACTCCCATAAAGCAAGTGGAGGTGACGAGATAGCAGCTGTTGTCCTAAAGAAAAATGCTCCTGAGCTGGCTCCAGTTCTCTCCAAACTATACAACTATTGCCTCACAGCTTCCTGCTTTCCAGCTTGTTGGAAGTACTCCTCTGTTGTTCCTGTCTTTAAGAAATCTGGAGAACCTTCTGACCCCTCTAACTACTGCCCTATCAGTCTCCTACCAATTTTCAGCAAAGTTTTCTTAACCAACGCCAAAGTCGTTAAGCATCTTCCCTCTCATGATCTACTCTCTGACAAACAATATGAGTTCTGTTTGGCCCAGTCTATCACTGACCTGCTTACAACCATAACTGAATATATATCAAGCTCTTGATAATAATGGTGAAGCTCGAGTTGTGGCTCTAGATATATCAAAGGTGTTTGACAGGGTTTGGCATGCTGATCTTCTATGTAAACTTCAGGGCTACAGTATTAAAGGGCATTTACTTGATTTAATCCAATAATTCCTATCTAATTGGGAAATGAAGTGTCATCCTGAATGGGCTCTCTTCCAGTTCCTTTCATACTAATGCAGGTGTTCCCCAGGGCTTTATCCTGAGTCCTACACTGTTTCTGATCTTCATCGATGATCTCTCTGATGTCACCTGCTCCCAAGTAGGCATCTATGCAGACAACACTACCATTTACTCCTGCCTCAATAGTAAGCCTGGCAGTACTGACAAAGTTAACCTAGCCACTGCTCTCGAAAAGGACCTAGTCAGTGGTTGACTGAGGCAGGAAATGGCTTGTAAATTTTAATATCTCCAAAACTAAGCTGCTCTCATTTAACCACCATAGAGAAATGTCCTTTTCCCCCCATCAGCATGCTTGGTGCTCAGCTCTCTGTGAGAGCATCTCACTGCACCTTCTTGGTCTTCAATTGACAAGTGGAACAACTATATTGAATCAATAGCCATGTCTACTGCAGGGAAAGTTGGATCACTGTGTTGTGCTAGAAGGTATTTCTTGTCAGAGTCCATCTCACACATCTAAAAATCTACCATTCATCCTTGTATTGAATACTGTTGCCATATCTGGTCTGGTGCCCCTGCTGTTTATCTCAAGGATTTTCTACAAAATCCAAAGAAGAATTTGTAATCGGTCCTGAATTAGCTTCTCGACTTCAGACACTCTCTCACAGACGTGATGTGGCTTCCCTCTGTCTTTTCTACAAATATTTTCATGGCTCTGACAAGCTTTTTTCCCTGGTGCCCCAACTACATGAATTTAAGCATGCTACTAGATTGGCATCTAGGTCCCACCCTTTTACTTTTGAAATAGTTAAATGTAACCGTCACGTCTACTACAACAGTTTCTTTCCGCATACTTTCCGACATTGGAACTCCCTTCCTTTCATTTGCTTCCCTGATAACTACAATCTTCAGAAATTTAAATGCAATGTCAATCACCATCTTCTGTTGCCTTGATCCCTGTCCTTTTTTCCTTTCCTTAATCTTCCCTACACCCACTCTTTTCTTTCATTTTCACTTTCTGTAACACCCTGTGTGCTAGTGGCACTCCTGCCTTGTTTGGGGTGAAATGCTTAAAAAAAATGTTTTCTCGGATGAATGATTAAAAAACAGCTTCACAGGAATGAATCCTTTATGACTTAAAAAAAACAATCCTTCATCAGAACCTATAGATTGGCATTACAAAATCACAAAGAGATTTACCAAATTAACCCAAACTACAACAAAAATGGGTAGCACATGTAACTAGAAGAGAAAATAATGATACAATCAAGCTAACTTTCCTCACTCCATAAAACAAATGGTTTGGAAGGAAACTTCCATCAATATTAGAAAGAACAATAACATTTAGTGGACATGAGAAGTTTTTTAAGAAAAAGACCATATAAATTTCAACCAGCAGTACCTGTTCGGTCAGTAAATGTCAAATATTTCTTCTATAGAAAGGCATAGTTTCTAATGTCACCACCACTATTACCAGTGGTTGTATTTTCTGCATGAGCAATGAGCAATCTAGGATTTTTAATTTTTATCTATGCACTTAACTCTATTGTCTCATGCAAGAAAAAGTTCTCTTTTTCATATAATCAAAAGTAATAATATCCAAAGAAAGTTAACACAAAAGTAATCAAAGTAATGTATTAGCAACCTGTTCTCATTTTTTAATAATGAGATATTCCTTTTCATGATCAGATAACACAAGACATGTTCATTTATTCCATAATTTCTGTTACTGTAACAACAGGAATATGTATTAGAGGAGATCAAGCTGTTTGACTGATACATGTTTATATACAATTGATATTTTTAAGGGAGATTAATATGTTTTTTTCTGGCACATGTCAGAGGGTATCCCCCAGACGTGGCTGTGCCCGAAGAGCAGTCTCGTCTCGGGGAAACTGACTCCATTTTTGGTTTGCGTAGTCTAGGGAATTTTTGCCCGATCCTACGGGCTTAGATACCCCACTTTAAAACTCGGCCTTGTGCCACATCTTGCTGCGTGGGGCAGTGGGTAAATAATTATACATATATTTTTAAGGATAAACAAAAGTAAAACCAACTATTTGTCTTTAAAACTGGAAAATTCACCAATTGTCATTCAAATTATTATGTCATTTGTGTCTTTTTTGTCGTGTAGTATTTTTATTTGTCTAGAGAATGTTGTGGAATATTGTAATTTCGTCTGTTTTACTTTAAAACAATCAAGCAAAAATTATTTTGTTAACTAACAAGTGACTCTAGCCTAGTAATTTTGCAATAATAACCGTTTTTGTGTTAAATTTAATTTGAATAATTTTTGTTTTAATTACACTACTACAGTGTTCTTATTTATCTTTTAAAGAGTAAAAAAAACAAATGAAATATTTTTATAAAGATAGAAAAAATATTTAAATCACCCCAAACTTCCACTTAAAAAAAAAAGCAAAACAAAAAACTTTTCCTATTTAGAAAAAAAAAACATTTTTCATTTATTGCTCTTTTTTTACTATAATTCGCCATTTTTTGTGGAGTTTTGAAACTTTGAAAATATAATGTGAGTGAAGAGAATAACTCTCTAAATTATATATATATATATATTTTTATTTGTTTTTTTTCTCTCATTCAGGAGTTTTTGAGTACAATTCCCTAATTTGTTTATTTTTTCTTTTATCTAAGAATAATCACATCTTTTATTGAGTCAATTCAAAATTAAAATATAATTTTTAAAGTTTGAACTTACATTCTTTTTTTTTTTAATTACATATTTTTTTGTGCTCCTAAAAATTAATTGGGAATTTTGTTTTATTTGCATTAAAAAAAAACCTAATTTATCACATAAAATTTCGAAAATAATTATTAACTACAATCGCAGCGGAAACGCAATGTTAGAAATTGAACACTACGAAACTTGTCGAAATTACATTTGTAACGAATAATTTCCAAGAGATTTATAATTAATTTATTTGACTAAAAAATATTTAAACAAAAATATTTTAAAATATAATTCTAAAAAAAAAAATCTTAAAAACTTAAAAAAAAAAAAAAAAAATAAAATCATCAGATAAGCCCCCTAAGCAAATCAATATTTAAAAGCTGAAATTCAGCGGCCTAAGTCAGTTCCAAGGAAAGAGGCAGACGAGTTCACTAGTCGGACAGAGACCAGCAGATTTATTTGTCGACGTAAGTAATGTCCTCAAACCTTTTATGGTTAAAAAAAAAAAAAGATTGTCTTCCAATCTAACAACTGATTCATATTCATTCATGATTTCTTATATTTAAAAAAGCAAACAAACAAATATTAGACCGTAGATTTTAATAGAAAAATGTAGGAAATTTGTCATTGATTACGTTTATTGTGTGAATGAATGCAATGTCTGCTGAGTTGGCCGTAGTTGGTTAAATACAACTGGACTTGTTTAAGATATTGGGCTGCAGAAGTTGTTTTTTTTTTTTTTTATCTTTTTCTGGAAGATTAAACTGTTTGAAACCTGATTGCTAATTCTAATAAAGTTTTATTTCTTGCAAATAAGGGTTAAGACGAGGAAAACTGACTCCATTTTTTATGGCTACTGCTTTTGACGAAAGCTGACTGAACGTGAACTGCTATCTTAAGTTTTCTTTAATCGTTTAAATTTTACTTTTTTTTTTTCTTTTTTTTTTTTTTATACGTTTTTGGAACATTTTAAAAAGAATAAAGTTGGTGTTTTTTTTTGTTTTTTTTTTTTTTTATATATATCATCTTAGCATATTCTTGGTCGAAAAACAGAGATTCGACCTCTAGTTATCTTATTTCGAAAAAAAAAAAAAATATTTTTAAGAAATTTCCTTTTTTTTCCAGAAGACTCGAGTTAAGCGTTAGAATTTAATGTTTGCTTAAATTTTAATTTTTTTTCTGGCTTCTAAAAATTAACAATCTTTTTCAAACTTCATTGTGTAACAACCGCAATCGTGCGTTAAATGACTACTTAAACAGAAACGTTTGATGTGTCGTCAATTTTGATCCAAAATTGCCTAGCAATTTTGAATAAATGTTAATTTTCGAATTCTTATTACCGGTTCTGTATCTTTTTCGTTTTTTTTAAAATAACCTTTGTAATCTTCTCTTTTTCGAAACCAATGCCCCGATCTCTCCTTTGTTCGGCGTCTAACACCATAGCTAGCAGTAATTAAAAATGAGTTGTTTTTTTTTTGTTGCTTTGTTTTTAAAATAAAAAGCAAGACAATTGTACACTCCCCACCTTTTTTCTTTTCTTTAAAAGTTTTTAATTTATGATGAACTAGAAGAAAAATTTTATCTAAAAAAAAATAAAATAAAAATGACCTTGAGCTGATATGGCGGCAAGAGAAACCGCCTTGACATTGGCGATGTCTGCCTCACCCACTAAATTTTGTTTCTCGTTAACTTTACATTACATCGTCCCGCTTATTTTTCTTGACTTCCTTGATCAGTTAGTTTTTACTATTGCTCAGTTCTGTTTATCTTTTGTATTTCTTTAAAAATTATTTAAAATGATCGTCGCAATAAAAGCATTTCCTTTACTAACCGCCATTATTGATGTAGAATTTCATGCGTAATTTTTTAACCACATAAAACAAAAAATTAAAAGCAGCCTGATCGACAATTCCCGAATAAATAACTTGTTAAAATAGGATTTAAGAAAGGTTCTTTTGCAAGGACTTTTTATAAATTAATCTTCCTAAAGCAAAGTCCTTGCATTGAGAACTTTGGTTTTTCCCTTAAAAAAAAAAAAAAGTGCAGTCGTCATCATACTCGGGTGATGTCTAATTCGACTGATCATGGTTTTTTTTTTCTTTTTTAGCTATTCTGTCTCATCCTCTTTCGCATGTAGCAAGTTCTTTGTTTCAGTTTTCCAGATAAAAATGGTCTGTTATTTTGAGCGTTAGAAGTACTTTGGTTATTCTATCTTGATTTGATACCATGCACGTCCTTGACACAAGGTGAAGGTGATCGCATTAAAAAAAAAAACTCTAGGTCAACTCTTCTACCTGAAAAAAATGGTCTATTTATTTATTTTTACACGAATCCTTATGCTTGCCTTTTTAAAATCGTTCAACTTTTTACCGATCAAAAGAATAAATAGAATTAAACTCCAATTTGAGCCCCCCCCCCGTTCATTGTCAGTGTCCAAATGAATAGAAATGTTTTTTTTGTCACAATAACTTGTGCTTATTAGCTTTTTATCAAATTTACTTCTAATAAAAATAGAAAAACGTCTTAAGCAGCTTAGCAAGTGCGAATATTATTGAAAACTTTAAAATTCCAGAGTTTTATTTTAAAATCTGGATGTTTTAAAAATGCACATTTTGAATAAAGCCCCTATTTTTGTTGAAAACCTCACAAAGTCCTTCAAGGATAGCATCTGATCAATTTCCAATTAAATAAGGAATTTTTTAGTTGCTAGAGAGAAGGTCAAGGATAATCAGTCTGCTACTACTACCACCTCCATATTCTTTCTAACTATTGGTAAATGGTTCACACATTTATGCAGATAAGAGTCCTTCCATGTCAAATCAATGTGGAATCACATCATGGCTTTTTTTTTCCAAGTTTACTACACTTATAGAGCTTAATGATACGAATTGAATGGCACCAGTCTTACCTTTCAAAGCTGAATAGTTCTTGAGTTATGACCTTTTGACATTTGCCAAAAATATGAATTTTTGATGATAGTGACAAAGTTTAAAATTAATATCTCTGGTTTCTTTTTTTTTTTTTTTTTTTTTTTCTCCACCCAAAAAGCTTATTTATATGCTGTTTTGAAGTACTTGGGTGAATCTAAAATGTACCATATGTATTTTTTTATCTTAGAGGTCAAATAAGGCAAGTTGACTTTGACCTTAACCTTTTAACCTTCATTTTCTCAAAATGGTATTTTATTTTTTTTTAATTTACCAACTAATTTGTCTTCTGTTATATGTACAAAAATTCATGGTGGGAAACAGAACTTTTGCTATAAGTATTTTACAGAAATGACCAATTTAAAATGGTGGATTTTGGTATCTGCCACATGCCAAAATTTTATCACACAATATGCTTAAGTTGTATATCTTTAGAAAGCTTTTTTTTTTAATGCTGAATAACATTTACGTAAGTACCATGATCATAAAATTAATGTTATTTATAATTAAATAATGATCAAATAGTTTGTTGGAAAAAAAAAAACTGACATTTTTCAATTGTTTTTACATTTTTTAATATAACAAACACATTGTATTATGAAAAAGTGATATAATGAAAATACACTTTTTAAAAAGTGACATTAAAATAATGTCAATAATTGATCAGGCACTAACATTGAAAGAATATACAATATAATGTATATATGTGTACCAAAGACTTTTGATATGAAAGTGATATGCTTAAATGAATGCTTAAAAAGATTCTTAATATGCTGATATTCAATCAGTTATTTTTTGTTTGGTCTACATTCTTTTACAGTTGAAAGAAGATTAACAAGCTTTTACAAATTCATATCTTTTCTGGCATCCAAACCCATTATTTTATTACTAGCAATATTTAAGCAAGATAACAGACCAAGTAAAAAAAAAAAAAAATATTTACTAGGTCACAGTTGAAAACTATTACCAGGAATTGGCATCTCTAAGTCTGGCCCGAGTCACTTAGTTAGAATTCCAGAGAGGCAACTGGCTTTTCATAGTGGCTTGGATTTTTCACCCAACACACAAGAAAACCAAGAAAATTGTAGTGTTTAGGAAACCTGACTTTTTTTTTTTTTTTTTTTTTGTCAAATAATCAATTAGTGAAACCACTTCACTAAGAAAATTTAAGTCATTTTGAGAAATGTTTGACAGTCTTTTAATGGCACAAATTTTTCATAAATAAAACCTTTATACCTAGCTAATATACCCTTAAAAACACATGAGAAGTCTCTCGCTCTCAAACTATAAATTCTTGTTGAGACATTAAGGGCCTTTTCACTTTGCTGAATCAAAATGAGGCATCATCACATGTATAATGTGACCCTTTTAGAAGTCATAAAAAAATATTACAAAACATTTGAGAGTTTATCATAAGACTTTTCTAATAAAGCTATTTAAATTGATTCCTGGTAAAAAGACTTGCACTATATGTTGAATGAAATCATCAATAGTATCATCAGATTCTGATACTGCTTTTCCATCACCCGAAGACCAACCATAGATTTCAACTGCATAAACACTAAAAAATAGATAGTGAAACTGATTTGCAGCTTATAAATGAGTCTGGCAATTATTGGCGAATTGCCAGTCAAGTGCCAAAAACTCAAACCAGTTATAGGAAAAAAGTGCACAAGATTAACAGAGCAAAATTTCTTCACATTTCTCTTAAGGAATCCTCTTTTGCAGAAGAGTACAAAAACTCTGCAACAAATCATCACCCAAACTGTAAATTTCAATATAACCTTTTCAGCACCAATAAATGTAGTCCATTGTTTGTGCCTGTTGATCATATTTTATACTGATATGAGGAAATGTTAGAACCTACTTTAGCTTGCTGTTAACGGCCTTGAACTTTAACCTTTCTTCAGTCTACTTAACTTTGCTGCTTTCCAGCTACCCAATTTTGATTATGCTTGTGCATGCATACATTTAAATAGGTGCTTCAAGGTGACTGTGTTGTAACATTCACTTTCAAGAATAGGATTAACATATCTAAGTAAATCCTCTGTACTTTCTAGTTAAAATTAAATTGAAATAGTACTGTTTGGTTATGTTATTTTTTTCAATATAATTAATTTAACTCTTAAGGTTTTTGTTTTCTTGCTAGTGTGTTGAAAATATGGCTAATAATTGATAATGACTGGAGAATTTAAAATATACTTGTATTGATTGCAGAGTTCTAATCTGAAAAATTTTTCTTAAAATAACTTTTTGCCAACCACCATACATCTTGTCTCTTTTGATATAAGAACGCCTGTTATAATTGTAAGAATGTTTGGCTTTAGTAGAGTAATAGTGAATATTAGTACCTTTTCTTTTATTGATGTTGATCCATCTACATACAAGCAACCATAGAATTGTGATAGTTGGAATAAGACACACAATCTGAAAGTACTAGACAGTTACTCAAAAAAGTCGGAATTGGTGCTCTTTGATGCTGATGAATATGGTATATAAAGCCACTATGAAGCTTTTATCTGTAAGTACTGAAAGTACTTGAAGTATTCTCACTGTTTCAGCTTGTTCTCACTAAGTCTACTCTATACAGCCCAGGGATTGATCTCAGAATGTCATCAAATTCACAAACCAATGCTCTAATAGACTAGGCTTTATCAATTACCCTACATTTGGCTGATATATGTAGATGACACCTTCATACTCTGGTCTCACCAGGAAGCTATACAAATGCCATTGGACCATTGGTTCGCAATGGGGGGGGGAATGAGCAGGCTTTCCTGGACGTAGACAGAATGGGTTCAAGTCGTACATATATCACAAACCAACCTTTTGCAAGACAATACCATAACTTCAATTCCCACCTTCACATAGTATAAAGAAAGGGATTGTCTAATGCCTACAACATTACAAAAATCATAAGTGTTAACAAAGGCACTTAGCAGTAAGAGATGCTCAGCATCAAATGTACCCTTCAGAATAACTACCCTGCATAAGTTTCTGCAGAATGGTTGAGGTTTGAAAAACTGCCACAGTCTGTCTCCCTTATATCAAGGGATAGTTAGAAAAGATTCAGAATAGCCACAGTTCATAGAATATTAGGACAATATTTAAAAGCAGCTCAGCCTTACAAAGAATTCTTTGCAGAGCATAACTTAATACAAAACCTGACCAAGAACTGTATTTTATTCTTTGCCATTGTGACAAAGAATACAAAGGTGAAACCATGAAAGTCAGGCTGGAGGAACATAAAAAACACAACTAGGAGTGAGACGATGAAATTAGACTTGCTTGATCATGTATTGAGAAAAGTTTAGTCCACAACTCCATTGGAATGATGTAAAAAATGCAAGACTTAGAATATTGGAGAGTCTGACATCTGATGGAATCTGCATATGTTAGGCTAGGAGTCATTGTATTTATTTTGAAGAAATTTACCTATTATAACTTTGCATAGTTTAACTTTCAATTAGGACTTTGATCTTACAAGTATCTCATTATGGAAGATTTGTTTTGCAGGGAAGATGTATTGAAAAACATTGTATTTTTGGTGTTTATGCAGATGAAATTAACTTTATTTAATAGTCTTCTCTGAAATTTGTAAATTACTTATCCAAGACAAGATATTTATTTGAATCTCTTAATCTGTATGTTACTGGTGATATTTTTGTGCTTGTATTATTAAAAGCAGTTATAATTTGACCTTCAGTTATAAGTGATAGCTTTTAAAGGTCAATGTCCTAATATTTACACTTCTCTACAAACTTATCCTTTATTCTAGTGTTTGAGATTGATCAGTTTGTTTGATTACGTGACTGACCAATAATAGACTATTGCCATTGTCTACTGATGTCTACTTTCAGAATATTGCTTTGTCTTTCCCTTTCTTTGCTGTCCCTGAGAGTCTCATTATTTTGTTTATCTTTTTGCTTGTTATCTGGTTCTCCCTTATTTAACCAACGGTCAGTTACAAACATTCAATTCAGACACTAACTACTGTAGGCATTCATTTGGGCCCTTCACTAAATGACAGTTCTTATTCTATATCATTGTTGGAATCCTGAGAAACATTACTTTGTAGAACTCGTTAATTGGTGTTGACTAATTTTTCTGTGGTGGTGATTTTTTGCTGTCCTTAACATTTTGCAACTATTGACAAGATCTTTCAGGTTTGTGATAAATTTGCTTATGTTTGTATGTATATATTGTAATTTAATCTGATAAAATGTTTTTACCAGGATCAACTGAGATGTAAGATATATTTTATGTTGAGGGATTAAGGTTATTCTTATTCAATGTACATTGTGATTGTCTACCTATTCCAGTTTCTAATTAAGTTTTAATGAGTTTTGTCCATTTTAGTATCTTGTAAAAGTTATGCAGAGCCTTTCTTGTTCTAACTGCTCTAGTTTATTTTAAAGTTTATCTGATTTCTGAATTAACATGCAATGCGAGTCTTCAGTTTATATTTTCAAGTTTGATATAAACCAATTTTCTTATGGTTTTTAATTATGGTTGGGATTTTGTCCTTCATTGATCTCTTGTAATGCAAATCCCCACTGATGCTGTTTGTATAAATTAAATCCATAATGTATGGCTTCAACTGTAATTTTTACTTTGCTTTTTGAGTTTGAGATCCTAGATATCTAAGGGGGATGTAGAATTTTACTTTCTATGAGTAAAAACTGAACACTTTAATTGAAACATAAGCTAAATGTGCTCTTGTGGAGGAGCAGCAGCAACTTGTTTGTTTCATAAATTATCAGTTTAAGATTACTAAATTTGACTTTTGTCTTGAAGGTTAAATTGCGTAAATGAGATTACCTATAGGTTACTTTTTTTTTTTTTTTATAACTGATAAGCTTTATAGATGTTTGCAAAAAAAAATGTCCCAAATACCTTATTGATTATGGATGATGTGAAAATTGAAGGTTTACCTTATTGTAGAATGAACATGTAGAAAATCCAATTCAATTGAAAATGTGCCAAAAAAAAAAAAAAATCTTTATTTTTTAATTTCTGTAATGTGAACATTGATATCTTTGTTTTTAGTTTAAGCTTTTAAGATAGGAGACAATATTACTTGGAGCTTAAATACAAAGTGTGTATGTTTATATATATATATGAGTTGCTGCATAAACTAGAATTTAACTTTTGATAAGTACTCAAAATTGACATATCAGCCAACTGATAAATATGCATTAGTTTGGTAGATCTTTTCAAGGCCTGGCACAATTTTCTACCTATTATCTATAAACTTCAATTAAAGTAACTTTGATCACTACTCCCAGCTCTTTGGCAGTATTGCAAATGTGATTTTTGTTAGTAGTTTAGTTTGTTTTTGAAAGATTAATATTTATTTGGCTATTCCAGTATGTGGAAATTTTTTTTGTAGCTTTCTTTTAAGAATTTTACAAATTAGACTTTGATTTAGAATCCTTCATAGTTGTAAAATTAATATTCTAATTTCTCTTTCCTCAAAATACTAAAGGTATCTATTTGTGTTATAGATGTTTTTAACTTAAAGCCTGTTCTTTGCATGTGTAGCTTTATGATTTATGAAAATCTCAATATATGGACACATATTTTTTTATATGGTTTTTATTCTTGTATAAGTGGTTGAAAAGTTAGAATTTTCTATGACAGTCTTAAGTTTTTTCTTTTTTTTTTTTTCCAGAAAAGCATGTCACCAAAAGTAGGAATCAATGGGTAAGTCTTTCTTATTTTTCATGAAATCTGCTCATTTACTCCTGATATTTAGTTACTTTTTTGTGTGTGTGTGTGTGGGGGGGGCACAGTTGTGCGCTTCTCTGAGAATGAAGTTAATAAGACTTTGAAAACCTTCCATTTTTAAGGTTTTCACTGTATCTATAAAATACTCTAGATTGATTTCTATCAGTTTTTTTTTTTTTACAACTGATGACTCTAATGCATTTCTTTTTTTCCCCCCTCAGGTTTGGCCGTATTGGGCGTATTGTGTTTAGGGCTGCCATTGAAAAGGGTGTTGAGATTGTGGCCATCAATGATCCTTTCATTAATCTTGAGTATATGGTGAGCTTTTTGTGTTTTATATATCTCATCTTATGACTAAATCAACTAAAGGAATTTCTTGTTCAAAACTATTCAATACTTGCATTCTGTAATAGGCTGCTAAGTTTCTTAGAATTCTTGTAATGTAATTTTAATTCTGGACATTTGCAAAGAAAGACTGAGATTCCCCCACCCCCAAAATACACATTTGATACTGATGAAATATAATTGGTTAAGAAATGGTGTAATAACTGTCTGAAGCTCTTGCACATACTCTTAAATATTTGCTATTTTACTACAAAATGTTTTAAAATAGAAATTCTGTCAAGTAGAACTTGCTTTCAGGAAATAATTTCAGTGAAAAACCTTCTATTTAGGAATTTTTCTGTACAGTCATTGTTCTCAATAGAATAGTTACTGATAAAACGATTATCCTCAGTAATAGTTCAAATTACTTCTCTTGTTTGTATAAGCATTTCATTTGTAACACGTGATGGATTATTTTTATTTATTATATACACCCACTTCAACTACTGTTCATTTTCTGAATATTTCAGGTTTACATGCTGAAATATGACAGCACCCATGGTAAATTCAAGGGCACTGTGAGCAAAGATGACAGTCACCTTATTGTTAATGGCAAGTCAATCACTGTATTCCAGGAGTAAGTAGAATCTTGCCTTCATTTTCTTAGATTTCAACATACTTTTTCTGACATTGTGTACAGATAGTTTTCCAACGTTTGATAAATGGTAGAACTGAATAAAATATTTGAATAATCACTTAACTTTGTCATGGAGTATTGTTCTTGATTTAGATGATTGAAACTTTTTAAAAATGATATCAGTTGCTAAAACAATACTTGAATTCAATTAAGTTTGCAGTGTCATAGCTCCATTAATTTTGGTTGTTGAAAAATGTTAACACTTGAATGTTGCCACATCAGTGTTTTTACACTTTTCAGTTGGCATTTTTTATCTTTATATCTGTTTTATAACTTTTTGTAGGAGTCTCAGCTGCTTAAGACTAATGCACTGTAATAGTTATTTCCTCTCCTAAATATTATGGAACATTTGCATGTCCACTATCTATTCTGAAGCCGATTTTGGTGTGGTTTATCTCCATGCCAAAAACATTTGGCTTGTTTTTTTTTTTTTTGTTTTTTTTATTAACTTTATAATTTCTTTTTATGAAGGAGAGATCCTGGCAACATCAAATGGGGATCTGCTGGGGCTGAATATGTTGTAGAAAGTACTGGTGTGTTCACTACCCTGGAAACTGCATCTGTAAGTTTTCTTTCTCCTCCTTTAAGATGATTTGCAGAGGCATCAAGTGATTAAACAAATTAAATTCAGATTTAAGTTAATTACTCATTTAAGTTAATTTTACTTGAAAAAAAATTCAGTTTTTGGTACTCAGGACCATGGAATTTGTAAATTTTTCTATTGTTGCGTATTCCAAGAATAGAATAGGCCAGGTTGAAGTAACTGAATTATTATCAATGTTTGGAATATTTCCTGCATAAATGAAAGATTAGTGTAGAATACTTTCACCAGTATCTAAAGTTGTGGATTTTGCTAGAATAAAGCTTAAATCTGCTATTATTGATTCATTTGTATGACTTTTGTTAGTTCTGGCTAATTTCAAAATCATTGTAAAATGTTGTACATAGATAATGTTGATATGCAAGGTTTTGTATTAACTTTAGACTATTTTTTAAATTTTACTTTTTATTACAATGTTTTTGTTTGACAAACTAATTGATCTTGTAAATTAAACACCTTTTTGTATTTTTTAAAATTTATCTTTTTCTTGATTTTTACTGTTTAGGTACTTGTTTCTTTCCTCCTCCACACACTTTGTATTTCTAGTACAAGTATAGAATTCACAACTTCAAATTACTTCATAAAAATGTCAATTGTTTTCTCAAGCCAGTCTTGCTTTTTCAGGTTCATTTGAAGTCTGGAGCCAAGAAAGTTGTCATTTCTGCTCCTTCCAAAGATGCTCCAATGTTTGTGATGGGTGTGAACAATGACAAATACACTAGTGACCTTAATGTTGTCAGGTAAACCAATTTCCATTCCATTTAAAAATTATTTTTATTGGGTTAATATCTGGTATTTCTATAATCATTTTGTGTGATTTATACACCCACACTAACAAGATGTTAGTATGATTTTCTCCAATTCCTAATTTTATTATGCTCTCATCCCATTTGTCTCTGTATAAAACATTTCATGCAAAGCTATTTTTCAAATCATTTTCTAATATGCCTGTTTTGTTGTTTTTTTTTTTTTTTTTTTTTTTTTCTTTAAGCAATGCCTCTTGCACCACTAACTGCCTGGCTCCTCTTGCCAAAGTGATAAATGATGAATTTGGTATTGAAGAGGCTCTTATGACTACTGTGCACTCTTACACTGCTACCCAGAAAGTTGTGGATGGTCCATCTAGCAAGGTATGTTGAATGACCCTGGCTTCCTTCTGTATTAAGTACAAGCTTTGCTGAAGACATGAAATTACATGTTTATCATAATTACACTTCAAACTAGTAATCCAAATTCAAAAGTTTAGATGGCAGTCCATTGAAAGTATTTTTTCAATGTATTAAAAACATTAATCTAAAAGTTTCATTATTAGGCTATTGTTCTATTTTCAGGACTGGAGAGGTGGTCGTGGAGCTGCTCAGAACATCATTCCCAGCTCCACTGGTGCTGCCAAGGCAGTTGGGAAAGTAATTCCTGAATTGAATGGGTAAGTACAGCTTCTCTTGGAATCTTTTCTTTGCTTTATTTTGACATGGTTATACTTAGTTTACGAAAAAGCCTTCTATTAAGTAAATTTTTAAATGTGCTGGGGAAAACCTCTCGCCCTCATAAACTTGTGTTTGTCTTCCACTTTAACTGATTATGCAGGTCTGTAATTTAATATTTCTCTCAAATCTCTTCTCTCAAACTTTGCTTTTATTGGAAAGAAAATGCTGTCATAAGTAACCAGGATTCTAAGATTGTGTTTACACATATTAACAAACTAAATGAGTGTTAGACAACTCTTATAATTTTATTATAGTTGTTTTTTGTTTGTTTTTTTTACCCCCCAGTAAAATGACAGGCATGGCCTTCAGAGTACCCACTCCTAATGTCTCCGTTGTTGATGTCACTTGCCGTCTTACTAAAGGTGTAAGTAAATTTTTTTAAATTTTTTATTCCAACCCTAGATACTAGCTATATTTCAGTTCCAAACCAATGTTTGGCTGCTTAGTACAAACAACTTTGTTACTGGCAATGTTCATTTAGAATCAATGAAATTGTAATTTTGTAATGTTAACATATTGCAAGTTTAACTTGCAACATGGGAGCTACTTTTTGATACACCTATTTAAAAACTAAATATCCCCTCTCAACTGATCTAAAAATTATCAGATTCCATATGAGCTATGGAAAAAACAAATTGCAGAAATTTGTGGTTTATTTTTTTTAATGTAATACATCAGGTATGACCTTTTAAGTCTAAAGGAATTGCTGAGAATTACAAATGACATAAACACTTACCATATTTATTTAAGGAATCTGGAAAGAAACCTTTTTCTTTGCAAGAGCTATGAATATAACATAACTTGAAAATGAAGTATTTAAATTTATTTATTTTTATTTATTACTACTACTACATGTTTTACTAGTTTCTCATAATTTCTTTCAGGCTTCTTATGATAAGATCAAACAAGTAGTAAAATCAGCATCTGAAAATGCCCTGAAGGGTATTTTGGGTTATACTGAAGATGATGTTGTTTCATCTGACTTTATTGGAGACACTCACAGTAGCATCTTTGATGCTAAGGCTGGCATTAGCCTTACTGACAACTTTGTCAAGCTTGTCTCATGGTAAGTCCATATACACTTATTGAATTTTCACTTTTCTTGTTTGCTTTTTAATTATGCTTCTAAAGAATAGAGTATAATCCAACGTTTGTTTGAAGTTAATGGTTATTAAAATCCACCCCCTTCCTTTTTCTTTTTTCCTCAGGTATGACAATGAAATGGGCTATTCCAACCGTGTACTTGACTTGATTCTCTACATGAACAAAATTGGTTAAATTCTTAGTCTATCATTGCTGCCATAGCTTACCAGCAGCCCAGGTGATGATGCTTCTATTACTACCAGGATAATTTTAAAATAATATTACTGATGATTACCACCATTAATACAATATTCTTGTTGTTGTCGTTAGTATATTTGAATAAAGTTCCATTCTGAACATTTTTGATTTGTCATTTTTTCTTTTAGAGGCAAACAATTTCACTACTTCATACCCTGCCCCCTCTAAACATAAAAAAAAAACTATATATTTTGGTTTCAATGATTTATATAATTAAAACCATTGCTGAATAATATGCCCATATCCTATAGTCTTGCTTATATATATGGATAACTTCAATAAAAATATTAATCTAGAACTTTATTGCTTATGTACAAGTCAACTAATAGATTTGTTACATTAGGTCTTTTGACAAAATAAAACCTTATGGCAGATTTATGGTCAATGCTAATGACCACTCTTGTAGCAGAAGATGCAGTTGTCATTCTTTGGGTATTGTAGTGTTCTTATGGTAAGATAAGCCAGCAATTTATTTTTTACTAAATAAGGACTAATTTAGTCTGAAAGGTTGTGATAACTTAACACCACACTTTCTAGATATATTTCATTGATATATTTAGCATTAAGCAGTTTACATTCAATTGTCAATCATAACTACAACCCAACACTTTATTCCCAAGCACGTTGCTAAAAGGCTCTTAATTTTTATGCTTTACCTACTGAGAGGTTCACTAGAGCAGAAAATAGTCAATTATTCAATCTCTCTTCCAGAGACTGGAACATTCTCTACCCCCATTCCATTGTATCTCAGTATTTCATGGCTGAAATACAAAAGGGAGCAACAGTAGCTGAAAAATTGAGTTATTTTAACTTGTATGTTATATATGTACCACTGCTAAAATCACAATACCTAAAATTTGAATTCATTTAAAAAAGTTTCATTTTAGCTTTGATTAAACACTAAAGGATTAAATTTACTATTTCCAGTAAACAAAATACTCTAATTTCAGACAAATTAGATTCATTGGAATTTTTTTTTTTTTTTTTTTTTTTTTTTCAGACGTTTATAAACACCAGTTCTCAGTTTTAAATACCTTGTAAAAATAAGATATACTTTTCTGAAATTTTGAGAAATATTAACTGATTTAAAGTATAATTTGATTTAAAATATCGCAGAAATGAATGTAAGCAAACTAGCTGTGTTTTTTAACTGATAGTAGCTGTGTTTAGGTGTTGGCAGATTTAATGCTGTTCTACAGAGACTTCTGCAAAACATAATTTAAGAAAATGACATGCACTTTACTTTTATAAAACAATCAATCTTTGGAAAATATTCTTGATAATTGTAAGATTTACTTTTTTAAATTTACTATAGTCATTGCTCTTATTTTCTGATGTCATCTCTGTATACCCATACTTTCAAAAATGGACACATTTATATACACAATCAATTCTTTTTAAAATTTTAGTGTTTAAAGACTGGTATTAAGCTTTTCCCATTTATGATTATTTAAGTGAAGATTACTTTTCTAAAAGAATAGGAATGCATGTAGTCTCTTAGCTGTTACCCCTCAGCCAACAAGAAAATAGGAAAAGTGTCAGACAAGTAACCATCTTTGTCAAAGATAAATTAATTCACACTCTCAATTTGTAGTTTAAAGGAACATAAATTATTTTACATTTCTACAATAGTCAGCAGTTGGTGAGTTTATACTGATGTAGATTGGAAAGATAATAGAAAATGTCTGAAAAAAAATGTTTTCTCTAGCTTTTGCAAGTGAAAAAAAATGAAATACATTAACTTATTTGCTTTATATTAAAATTTCAATCTGGCAACCCAGCAACTTTTGTATTTCTGCCATAGATGGTTAGAAAATGTACAAACATGTGAACTAGACATTTGGCCAGATATCAAATTTGTGTAAGTCATTTAAAAAAAAAAAAAAAAAAGTCCCTAAACCCTTTTCTGCAGTGCTGTCAGATGTGACTGACATTTTATTTTCAGTGGAATTGCAGATTTTTGTGTCTGTATCAAGACAGAAATTTTTCTGATAAAATATCAGAGCAATAAACTGTTGCTTCCTTGCTGATGATCTTTTTAGCATGATCATGAAACTGTTAGGATTTGTAAATGAAAAGCACACTAAAAAGATAATTACATTTTCTAAACTGAATTAATTTGTAAGAATTGTCAAACCCAAAGATGCTGTAAAGATAAAGTGTGGATTTCTAGCAGATAGGGCTATTCAAAATTTATTCAAAAATGGAAATGTTAAGATGTTTGCATGTAGAATTACAACAATGTTCATTACCTTCAGTGACAAACTTCTGGCAAAATCTCCCCTTAGATATCCTCTTGTAAGGTCACTTACATAACTGAACCCTGGATCCATTTGTGGAAAAAAAAATCTGCTGAAGATGGTCTAAAAATGTTTTCTGTACATCATGTGGGGGAAAGACAAGTCAGTATATCTGATTATGTTGACATCAGTCTGTACATGAGTTTGAGGAATAGGCTGCTGGAATACTGCTTCCAAGAATTTCAGCAAGCATGAAAAGCATCTGGACACTTTGTTCTAATCTTTGTCTAGCAACAAAGAATATCAAAAACTGTAAAGTTCACAGATTGCTAGTACTGTCTGATGTACATGCCTCAGTTGAGAGGTTTCAGTCAATAAGGAAATTTCCACTGACTATGAAACGGCAGACTTTGGTTGCACAGCACATTATCATGGACTATTTGGCCACAATTCAAGGTGCTGGAAATGTTCCCATGACTAAGGCTCTTTGCAGTGCTCTCAATGTCAGAACAGCATATAAACAATACCTTGAGGCCGAGAAGAGAAAAAGGTAGGAAGAAGCAGCTGGACAAAAATGGAAGTCCATTCTTATTGAAGAACAAAACGAGCTCAAAATTTGCATTCAAGATTTTCTCAAGTCAGCTTGAGAAAGCTGAGCAAACTCAGAACTTCACACTTATCACAAAGTCCAATACAATGTACAATTATATGGATATATAAAAATTGGAAGAGGAGCTGAATGCTAAACTAGATGAACTGAAAAAATGTTAACATCATTGCTTTCTGTACAATGAAAGCCATGAGTAGTAGGGGTAGTTAAATATGTAGTCTTTTCTATTTGTAGTTCTGTTCATTAAAACCATTATACGTTAACATCACAAATGTGTAGCAGTCAAGATTTTTCGTGACATTCCCAAATCATGAGGTGTCTAGATAGCTGAAATGTGTAGCAGTTAGAATTAAAATGTGTAATTAAAAATTTTCAAGTATAGAACTCCAAACTGTAGAATGTTACACAAAATGTGTAGCATAATCAGGTCTGCATTCAGTTGTATTTTAGTCTTTAACACTTTGATTTCTTCACTGCTTTCAACTGATCCATGTGACATGAATTATTGGAGCCAACTGTAGCTTTTCTTTGAATATTTTAGTTTTGGAAATTTGTGACTATTCACTTTGTGTGCACATGCGTGCATGTCAGTTTCAGTCCTTGAAAATTCTTAACATGGTCCTGGAATTTTTTTTTTCTTTTTTGTACACAGATCTGTGGAAACCCTGGGCCAAGTCAGTGTAACTTTCACCCAGAACTGGAGGCCAATCTCAAATCTCATTCCACTGAGAGCAAAAGTGTTGGGGTTTGCAGCAGTTCTGTAACAGCAGTGGCTCTGATTGAGTCATAATAATGCATGCAATGTTGTTTAGTGACATGAGGTATTGAAAGTTAAGAATTATAATGGAGGGGTGGTGAAATGGAAGATTAATTGACCAGATTGGGACCTGATGGAAGAGGTTTGGTTCAAAAATATTAATCAGAACCTATAAAATATTTATAAGGAAAGCATCAGTAGGACTTTAACCCAAAGTAAACCAAGTAAGATTTAGTAAATACAGTACAACTGAATTTTCCCTACCCAACTTTTCATTCTCACAGAAGTTATGGTGACAAGATTAATGTTTACTAAAATTCTGCAGGATCATGGAAGTATCTATTTAGTGAGCTATTTCCACAATTTACATTGATTCTTACTAAAATGTCTGATTGCAGAATCTGACTGAAGGCACTTTTGGAAAGGCCTTGTCTGATCGAAGATATTTTTCAACATAACCATCTGGTTTTCTAGTAAGATGATCTTTGTGGGAAGATAATCTCCATCAATGCCACACCCTCTCTCTCTCTGGACAAATATCAGAGCCCTCAGTTGCTTCATGCCCAAGAATTGTCTGTTGTCAGAGTGAATGCTGTTTTTCTATTCCATTTTGCTCAAGTTGAAAGAATCTCCGACACACAGCATCTAACCCTGCTGCTAACTTCCTCAACTCCTCAAGATCTTAATAGAAAATCAACCAAGAGTGATTGTAACCATTAACAGCTTATGATATTAAATTGGCAGTTTTTACATCAGTATTTATTCTTTCTACCTGTAATCCTTTTGCCTTTCGAGAAAGTCTCCACTTAAAAAAAAACCCCCAGAATGAACATGAATTCTTCAATGATCTTCGACTGACTGTTAGACAATGTTAAACCACTAGACGAATGCATTCAGGGACCAGTGACAGGTAAAAATACTAAATGGATGAAAACATCCATGCCCATAACATGTTACACCACACTTGGTATTTGGTACCAATGACTATAAGAAGTAATATTTGGCACTGCGACTGATTGTGGGTGTATAGTTTGCTGGGCATCGTCAGCTTAAGATATTCAAAGAAAAAAGTAAAAAATTAAGCGCATAATTAATTTGGCTTGAAAAGTTTATCCTCTTTATGTTGGTGTTTTTTTTTTTTTTTCTTTCCTAAGGTATTATTACTGTGACACTGTGGCTAGCTGTACTTAAAACTTATTATTAATTAGATCACCTAGTTAATTGAACTAGAATTGGTTAAATTACACTTAGTAACTGAAGTCAAGCCTATTGTTTTTTTTCAATTGGCACAACAGATTGAAGAAAGATCAGATGCACTATTGTTTAGGCAGTTATATAAGACTTCTTGGAAAGCAAAAAGGGGAGGACCACTAGGCTGTGCAGCACATCCATTGGTTGCCATGTCAAATCCCAGTGTCACATGCACTGCTGCACCTTGGCGGTGCTGTCAAACCAATACAGGTAGCTTATTTTATCAAAGAAGGACTATTGTTATCTTTGGGGTGTCTGAGTGAATCTTTCCCCAAATTCATCCCTTTATGAGGTTATCACGACCTTGGTAGTTTAAGCAGTCACAGTGTGGTCACCTTACCAAATGTAACATGCAAGCTAAGATTGTCACCATACCATAGGTAATAAATGTGGTTATGCTTTTTCCACTATCATGTAACCAACTTGACATAAATGTTGTATAATAGGTTATTCCAGTCACCATATGCTTAATGTAAACTTTAAGCTAATAATCATAATTTCTAATATTACAGTTCAGTGAAAGATGTGTAAATTCAACATGGCTGTTTCCGTTATTCCCTTACTGGACATGTGTTATCTGGTGGAAATCTTTCTTTACGTTGTGTACCTACTGGGATTAATTATGCTGTGTGTCTTTTTATTTACTCCAAGAGGCCAGGGGATTATTTTTTGGTTCAGGCAATATTTTGATCCTAGTGACTTTTTTAATTTGGGCAACGAATGGTGGGAAATTCTAGCAGAAAGAACAAACTCTGTTGATAAAGTTATCAACAATTTATTAATGATGATTATAAAAAATATAATATTTGCAACCATCACACTTATGAATTTGACTTCAGTAAATTATTTTCTTCCCTTGAGGCATTGAGAGATATCTAATTGTTAAAAATGCTGGTGTGTTGCCAACTTTACTGCTGCTACAATTTCAACAAAAACAGATGACAGTGTAGTGTAGTCCCAGTTGCCTAGTGCAAACTGAGTAAAGTGACATCATGTGTGTGTGTGTGTGTACTTATAAGGATAAGGGTCTGAATGGGGATTTTGATTAATTAAGCAGCTCACTCTTTTTGTTAAACAAAGAACTTCCTATTAACATAACATGTGACTCATGCTTCTAAAATACACAAGAGCAGATATTTTGCCAAGCTTCTATATAAATTGGCTAAACAGAATTTTAAAATGGCATTTCCCAATTCCAATTGGGTTTTGCAGAATTTTGGTAAACACATTAATCACATCATGACTTCCTCAAGGCTGTGGGGTTAAGCAGGGAATTTCAGTTATACTGAATGTTTCTGAATCTGGATTTATTTTAGGTTCAGATTTTCCTGATGACTTCCTCATAAGTATTTCATATGTTAAAATTAATATTTTTAAACCAATATGACTCAGTCAGGGCCACTGCTCTGTTACAACTGTGCTTGTGTATAATATGCCTCTTCCAGTGTATTCGTCTCCAGCTGTACTGGTCTAACTCTCTGCCTCTGGTCAGAGAGGATCCCCGGACAAGGCTATGTCGAAGAGCAGAGTCTCATCTCAGGAAACAGCTACCTGACCCTGTTTTATACAGGGTCTACAGGGAATTTTTGACTGAGCCCATGGGCTTGGATACGCCACATTAAACTCGGCCATCAATTATTTGTTTTCTGCATATTGCTCTTTTCCATCCTGTTTTCCCATTTTGGCCGAATAAATAAATAAGACATTTCTATTGTTTCTATCAAATGGCAGACTCTTAAAGAATATTTAAAAGAATGTTTTATGTAAAAAAAAAAAAAATGACTAAAAGCAAAAACACCGTTAACAACATTTGATCTTTTCTACTTTCTCTACTAAATAACATCTTTAAATAATATTTAATCATAAAAAATAAATGACAGTAAATAAATACCTTAAAAATTTTTTTCACTAAGATTTCTGTTTTTATGGGATGGCCAAAGTTTATAATAAAAAAAAAAAAATGTTAAATTATATAAAAATAATTAAATGAATATAAAAAAAATAATGCTATATTAGACAAGGCTTATTTATTGCACTTAAAAATAATTATAAAAAGAAAGCCAGACAATTAATAAAAAAAATAAATTTAAAGCTTGAATAAATTTAATGTGTAAAACTTTGCAGATGTGAAGCTCAGATCTAATGTTGCAAATAAAATGAAACCTGATGATTTATGAGAAAAAAACGTGTAAAATGTGGTTTACAAATTTGTAAAAAAAAAAAAATTTAAGTTATATGGTCTCAAAACCCACATAAATAAAATTTGTAAAAGGTGTGGCTTAAGAGAATTGTAATTTGATGCTTTGGGTTCATAATTTACTTTCTTCATTAGTTAAAAAAATAATGGAGAAAGTAAATTAAGAACCCAATGTATCAAATTTCTGTTTCAAGTGGGAGGCAGTTTGTGGCTACTTAAGAAGTTTGACTTGCCAGACCAGCAGAAGGAACTTAGCTTGCACATGTGAATGTAGCCAGCTGGCCACTGGAAGGCAAAAAATTTCTAGAAGAGCAAAAGGCTGAATGATTACAAGGATGACTACTACAACAATGAAAAGGAAGAAGAACAAAGAAAATTTAAAAGCCAATCACACTTCCACCAACAACGAAAAGGAAGAAAATGCCTAAAAAAAAAATTAAAATAATTTTTTTTAAAATGTCAAAACTTTATTTATATACAGAAATTACTTTTTCTTTTAATTTGTCATTTTATTTACTTTTTCTTTTTAATTTGTAAATTTTATTTACGTGGGTTTTGAGATCATATAACTTAAATCTTTCAAATAGAACTGAAATTCAATCTCAATGAAGCCATTTAAATTATTTAGGCATTTTCTGATTCTTTTTAGAAAGTCCGTGATGGTACCTACCAAAATTATTGTTGCATAAGCCAAGCTGTTGACTTGCATGAATTATCATCAGTGTGTGTGAGTGAGAAAAAATGTTTTAAGAAAGAGATTATTTTTTGTAGGAAAATGCTTAGTTGGTTTAAAAATGATATTGGAATATTGATCTACTGTTGCTGAAGATTTTAATTTTCTTTGATTTCAATGGAAAGATGTTTAATCTCATTTTTGAAAAAAGGAATCTAAGACCAAAAAGACAGGAACTAATTGTTACACAGCCAAAGTGATCCTTGGACGGTTCAAAGAACTATAGCTCTTCGGTTTTAGAATGTGTTCCTGCTTTTTTCTGGGTCGGATTTCTGCTTTGGATAAATTACAAATTGTCTGTTTTTGCTGAGTTGAGCTATTTTTTCTGCACAAGCCCATTTTTTAATTATTTTTTGTCACATTTGTTTTGTTTATGTGTGTTGATATAGCATGCACTGTATGGTAGCTAACTATTCACTGATTAGTGAATAGGAAACCAATCAAAAGAAGGAAGCAGGACTTTTGGAAGATGGAAAAATCGGAAAGAAACAGATGGATGATTTCCAAAAATGTTTTTTTTTCAGTATCTCATCAAATTCAATTGAAGCTAACAAGTTTGGAAGAAATTAATGGTTTTGTCTTGTTATTGGTTAAAACTAAAAAAAACAAAAACATGCCACTTGTTAGCCTATTTACGCAGAAAAGAAAAGTCCGAAAAAGTTGAGATGTTTTTTACACAGAAAGAAAAAAGCAAGAAAAAAAAATGAAGTAAGAGTTATTTTTTTTTTCTCTCCTTGAAGACAAATCTGGTCAGTTTAAAAAAAAAAAAATCTTTCCTTGATGAAAAATGGACTATTTTCTTTTGTGTTTAAGTGTTACAATATATATTTATGTTTGATAAATCATTTTTTGAATATAAAATATAAATTCTCCTTTACTTACCATGTATTTTTAAAGTAGACTTAAAATATGAGTTTACATTAAAAAAAGTCCTTCTTTCCTTTAGAATGTACAAATGAAGAATGACAAGATTTATTGATATATGTGGTCACAAATGAAGAATGACATTGTAGTTTTTACTTTTGAGAAAATACTTGAAAGAAATTATATTGCATTTCAAAAAAATTATTTTTTGTTTTATTGATGATGCATGACTCTTCAAATGCAATGGTGGTATCAGAATATAAGGCTAAGTAAGTAATAAAAATTAAATATGTTGTAAGAGAGGTAAATCATTTGAAACTCTAAACTTAGCAAGACTCATTTTGTGCTTCTTTTATTGAATATACTATTTCGTTGTCTACTTTAATATTATTGAAGCAAACTCCATAACCAACAGATTGTATGAATCCATCAGTCATCATTTTCCGTTTTTTAACTTTCATGCCTTCTTGGCCATATTTGTTTGTTTTTTCTATCAATGACATATGTTTGAGTGATTTCAGATTTAACTAAGATTTCTGTGAGAATATCTAAAATGTATGTCTCTCTAAAAAAAAAAAATGAGGTACTTCCAAAAATTCAATTAAAAAATGGGATGCATTATGAAGAAAATGATCCCAAGACTAAAAACAAAAATTTTTGTGTTATTATTTAAGAGAAAACATCAAAGGATTTTTTTATGTAAAAATTGTTTCTTATTTTTATCCTTTTTAAAATCTTTGAAATTTTGGTTGAAAATCTTGCATCAACATGGAATCATGAATTTGTACAGGAAATTTGAGTGTTTTTTGTGGTGAAAACATTGATTTAGAAATTTTTGCAAAAATCAGATAATTGTTGGATTTTAAATGAAAGTTTCAGGACTTATTCACAAATGAATAAAATTATTTTTGAAACATTTCTTTTTTTAGAAAATCTTTGTAAAAATATGTTGTTTCTTTTTTTGTTACATCTATTACCCACTCCCCCCCACAAACACACTTATTTAATTTTATGAAATTTTGAGAAATTCTTTTTTGTATCAGAGAATTTAAATTATTAAATTTCTTTTTGTCAAACAGGACCCATAATTCTGGAAAATCTGTTCTTAATTGTAAAATAAAAAAGCAATAAAACTAAGACATTATTTAATTAGAAAAGATCTGTGTTGATTTTATGAATAAAATATAGACACTATTGTCTTAATGAACTTTTACAAGAATTGTTTTCATATTTTTAAAAATTTTAATTAGAATAATTTATAGACTTTTAAAATTCTTTTTTTGTAGCTGTCCAGTGATATGGTTACTAAACCAAAACTTTTTACTAATCATCAATGGAAAAACTCACTATAATTCAATGATCCCCAGTATTTTAAAAATGATTTTGAATTCACTTTATGTGTATGTAAATGTGATTTCTGTAAATACAAGGTCCATACAAGACATTAACATTATAATAAATATGAAAAATCAAAGTTTAGATATTTGCAGAGCTGGTGTGTCTTACCCCCAACTGTGGTGGTGGGGAGACGCGCCATTTTTTTCCATACTGTTTTATGATCATCCTCCATTTTTTTAAAATTATTTTTAAACTGACGTTACATTGTCAGTCATCAACTATTGATATACAATGTGTATCTGCATGGTCAGTGTTGTCTACTATACAGGAACCCCCAATGTGGTTGGAGCCCAAGAACAGCTAGTTTCAACTGCATTTTTTTGCTTTTTGTACTTTTTACTTATTTTCTACCTAAGTTATATTACCAATCATCAACTATAATAATTGACATGGCTGGTGCTTACTACCCCAAACCTCTCAAATGCATGGAGGCCCCATAACTACTGGGGAGGGCTGCAGAAGTGCTAATTTCAGTTGCACTTATTTTTTTTAAATTGTTATTTTCTTTCTGAATAGTTCTTTTAAATTCAATTAAGAGGATAATATAACTTAGTAAAATAATTTTTTATTCTGAGATTATCCAAGGCAGATCTTAGATTTTTTTTTACTAATAGTAATACTAACCAAAAGTCCAGTGCTAGTAAGTAAAATAAAATTTATAGTCCCTATTTTTTACATCTCTATAAAGATAAAACCGAGAAAATTATTGCTTAAAAAACAAAAACGTTTGAAGATTTCAACACATGAAAAATTTTAACAAAATCTGAAATACTGTTTTTAAAATAAATTTTTAAGACAATCTCGTTTGTGTTGTGTTGGAATCTTTGTATAACTTTTTTTTTTTACAGTAGAGATGCGTAATCTTTATGGAAATGTAAAAATTTGTGACTTAAACATTTTTTCCAGTAAAATTTAGTCATGAAAATATTGGTGGTTATTACAAAAAGAATTTTCTCGGATTTTTAAAAAAATAAAAAACCTATTCATTATAAAAGTAAATGATTAATGAATATATACTGAAATTTTCATTTAAATTGGATAATTTCCTGATTTTTGGTAATTTAAAAAAAAAATGGGCTGCTCTTCCTTCTCAATTTTCCTTTGAGGGTTTGTGACCCCCATGTTGGGAATTTTTGAAATTGACATGTAGTAGAGAGGGGTACCCATATCAAAATTTCGGGGTAGGGCGAGGCCCTGGATATTTGTGATCCGAGCGATTGGTTAATGATTTAGCGAACTCGTCAAGTTTACCTTTATTAATAATATAAATGGTAATTTCAATCGTCACTGTAAGTTGTAAGAATTATCTCCCTTAGAACATTTGAAAAAATTTGCTATCGAGAGTTATTTCCCTTAGAATGCGATTTTTGTTACAATTCCCCTCCCCCTTTGTTTTATAAGTTCAAACGGAAAATGCAATTCTTTTTTGTTTAACTGTTTCAGAATAAGACATTAACATTAAAAAAAAAACAACCCCAGATTGTATTCATTTAATCTGGTAGAGACAGGTTGATTCTAAGTAAGTATATAAAAGTTTATTTAGTTTGGCTATCCCGAATTGTCTAAAAGACAGAAAAAAAATAAATTCTGAAGACATTTTTAAAAACGACTAAAAAAAATATCTAGCAAGGAGCGTAGTGGCTGGATTTGGTCAGATCGTAAATGCTATCCCGAGCATTAAGAGAAAATACAAAATGAATAAGGAATTAACGACACTACACGATTGATCTATTTCCCATCAACAGACACTTCTCTTGGTGAGTTTAAATTTACATGGAAAACATCTTGTTCAACAACTGGACCATGCCACAGAGAGTGGCTTCTCCAATGTCAGTAGTAGTTTATTTGATTTTTTTAATTTTTATTATTTAACTCTGAAATAATAATTTTATCCACTGGAGGCTTTAAAAAAAAAATAAATATTGGAGAATTTTTTTCAAATTTCTATAAAATGAAATTTTAAAAAAATACGAGATTTGATAAAGAATGACTTGCATTTTTGATGTATAAAAAATCCAAGTGAAGCAAAAACGGATTTCAACATCATCCAGAAAAAGGTAAGCTCTCCTTTTATTTATCTTTCAGAAATTCAATTATTTTATTTTAAATGAAATTAGTTATAATTTTTTACATTTGCTTATTTTTAAAATTCACTTTTGTTACACGTTGTTATGTTAACTCATAAGGGTAAATTCTTTATCAAATTTTGTAAAAATTACTTCTCATTTTAATTGCAATTCAATAACTATATTTAGTTTGCATTTTCCTTTACTCGTTAAAATGAAATGGCAGTGTTTGGAGTCAAACTTTTACACAGCAATTTTATATTGTAGAATAAAAACATTACAACTTTTTCTCTCCCGAACAACCAGTCTTGTAATTAATTTTGTTGGCTTCTATATTGGTTATATTGTCAGACATTTTTGCATGAAGTCAAAGTTAATACTGTTAATGTTCTATATTGCACACAAGAAATGCGCTTTTCGATCGTTCCCTATCAAGTACAGTGGCGGGCGGACATATATTTTTAGTGCCTTGAAGATTGAACAGATGGGGTCCTTTCACAACCAGCAACAATAGATTCGAGGGTCCAACTACCAGACCATGAATAGATTCTGGGCGCTATTACACTTTCGCACCCCGTGGCACTGTCAACCACACGATGTTTTTTGTCTTCGGTCCTTTTTTAGTTAAAAAAAAACAAAACAATACGAATAGATTTCCCTTTTTTCTTGATATGTTTCATAATTTGTGGATTTTAATTTTAAATAATACATTTCATTTTATCTTTTGGACTATCATTTTCGAAACTTTTGACGACAGAAAACACATTTCATTTATTTACAGAAGCTTTTTAAAACCATTGCTAGTTTTTGTAAGTTAGATGTAAAATTGTTTTAAAAATAAGTTTCTTTTCATTTTAAAATTTATCAGCATGCTTTATTTTAGTGTGTGGGGGGCGCGAAAGTGTAATTGCTTCGGTTCTGGTAAGAAGTTAAACAAACCCATACAGTTGGGAGTTCGAGCGCTGCAAACCACCGAGAACAAATTTTTTTAAATTTGACCAATTACAGGGGAATATGGAGATATTAAGAGCATATGCCAATTTTAACCTATTGGCTTATGATTCTATCACTAAAAAAAATGACCTTATAAATAACAAACACTTAAAAAAAAAAAAAAAATATCGATTCTGTTGAAAAATTCCCTCATTAAAAAAAAAGTTGCTTCAGGAGCTCCTCTAGGATTCTGGGCCCTGAAGTTATTGATTCATTAGTTTCCGTTCTGTAGTAGATCCGCCATTGACCAAGTAACATTTTTTTATTTTTCATAAACAATAAAGCAAATTCATAAGTTTTAATTTTTTATTTCATTAGTTTTCCTTACGTAGAGTCGAAGAAAACTGTTCATTTTTGTAAAGATCAAAGAGCTAAGATTTCTTTCATCGTCTGCTCATGTGGGAAGTGAGATATGATGGCTTATTCCCAAATTCAAATTTTATTCTTGCAAAGAATTTGAATTGAATGAAATAGGCTACAGATCAGTTAAGTCCGTGGAGATTTTTGAATTGAAATTTTTTATTAAATTGATCTATTTTTAAATCTATATGACTGGTTTCAGATCTGAGTTTTTAAATTTTAAATTAGTTCATAAATAGATTTTGGTAAAAGTTTAGAATCAGGGCCATAAAACAGGCGACATAATTCGCATGCGCAAAAAAAAAAATGAAAGTACCTTTTGTTTTGTTTATGAGATAAAAAAGATATCCTGAGGGGTTGATTTTATTTTTAAGTGACTACAGTTACTCGAAGCAAACAGTAATTGACTGGTTCAGATTTTGTAAGGATGTGTGCTGTCATTTCACTGAAGAAAAAAACCCAGTGGTGATAAAATTGGAGGTCCAAACAAAAAAATAGTGGAGATTGATGAAACATTAAGTAAAAAGAGAAAATAATTCATGCTCAAACAATAGAGGATAGCTGGCTTCAAAAAAGCGTTTTCTTAGAGAAAAAGTAACCAATTATATGTGAATATATTATATCGAAAAAAATTAATGTATTTGAAAATAAATTGTTATCCCCCCCCACCCCCCAGACTTTGAATTGTACATATGGGGACTGGTTAGAATTTCATAGAGAATTTGAGGAATTATGGTGGATGTAGAAAGAAAGGTATGGAAGAATGTGTTGTTTTGGTGCCAGGACTATTGTTGGTATGTTTGGGTCAGTGTTTGCGACTAGCTAAGTTTTTAGTTTAAGACAGATGATGACCGTCCTTCCCCAACCCCCTTTTTGGCCTTGTGCCACATTTTGTACATTTGTACAAATAAATATTGTTCTTGACTTTTACCCAGATTTGTTTAACGATGTAGCTAATTAGTAATCTGATAAATTATCAAGTCTCAAGTTTGTAACATGTAATGATTATTTTTAATTTAAAAATTTTAAATATAATGATTAAAGTTAATTCAAGAAAACATTCTTATGAGATTTTTTTTTTTTAGGGGATGATTGATATTCAAAGAAATTTTTCACTGGAAAAATTTAGCAAGCAAATTGTTTTATTAAAAAAAAAAAAAAAGAAAAAAGTAAAAGAAAATAGCTAAACAAACACAAGAGTAAGAAGTTTTAGTTCAGTATTGAAGCAATCATATAAAAAAAAGTTTTACGTAGCAGATAAGAAGTGTGGGCTTTACGGCCATATCACATTTTTAAAACATCGGTTCCCATAAGATCACCGAAATTAAGTAACGTCGATCCTGGTCAGTGTTCCCATGTGGTCACCTAGTGGGTAACTGCTTGGGAATACCAGACCAGATACCGTGTCAAAGTTAGATCTGCTCGTGGTGTTAAATGGATAGTGGTCCGAAATTGTTACGGAGAGCCGAATTCCAATTCCCGTTTGATTCGTTATCTTTACGTGCAAATAACATTGGGAAAGGTAAAATTCCACCTCTTCTCTCCCAGCTATAGGTTAAACCTTTAAGTAGTGAGACTTGTCACTCTAAACCATTATCTAAAAAAAAAAAAAAACAAAAAAAAAAAACAAATACACAATAAAAAACATTTTCTGGCTTTAAATAACCGGCAAAGTAAGGATTGATATAATAAATCGTAGAAAACGAATCGCTCGATCAAGCAAAAAAATATTGCAGCTGAAAAGCAGAAATAATTACGAGTTTGTGCATTGCTGCATGTACCATTGTGGTGTGTTGCTCTGATTTGTTTTAAAATTGTTAACGAGGTTGTTAGTGAGGCTGCGTTTTTACTGAGAGCACATATTTGCAAAAACACAAGGAAAGAAGAACGAGAGATCAAATTGCATTCAACAATAAAATATATATTGAAAATCAACGAGTACAACAATTGTGTTTAACGAATTAATATTAAGGAAAAAAAAGTTGCTTCCCATGTACTGATATCTGATACAAGATAGGAATAATGTACTTAAGAATTTTCTTGTTGAAATGTTCAGAGTTCAGTGAACAAATAAGATTTGAATTCAAGAATGAAATGTTTGTACAAAAAGGATAATAATAGAATTTGGCTTGTGACAGACAGTTAACAGTGTAGTGTAATGGTAGTTCTGTGTCTGTGTGTGCGTGAGTAGAAGAATGTAGATATGCGTGCGTTGCTGAATTCTGCTGATTTGTTCTACTACTTTATTTCTGGTGTACGAACTGTTTAAATACTTGTTGGGTAGGCTCCAGAGAGAAACGGGAAAAATATCGAAAGGAATATCTAAAATAGACGATTAGATAAAAATTGACCAATCACTGATTTTTTTTACAAAACCAAGTTAGACAAAGTCATGGCAAAAAATTTTGTGTGGATACTGCGATAGGTAAATTGTCCTGTTGTAAACAGTACTTATTTTCTAACCAATTATAACTGAGTATTTTCTGGGTGTGGTAAATCGGAGTAGTCACTACACCATCAATAGCTGTATATTTTTTAAAATAAAATTGTTCCAGAAAATACTTTCCCAATATTTAAAATCTTAAAATGATATAAAGTGTTTATATATATATATATTTTTTTTTAAAAACGAAATCCTACTTTTTGAAAAAAATTAACCTCAGATAATTTTGGACTCTCTACAACAATATGTATAGAAAAAATGTATAATAAAATAATAATAAATCCAGCTTATTTATATTAAAAAATCTCCACACTTTAACTACGAGTGGGGAAATGTGAGAATAGAATAGGCTCTTTTTCCAAATTTTGTCTGCATGCCTGGAAAATCAGTATTCTATTTTATTTTATTTTTATTGAATATATTATTTTTTTAAATTTTTTTTTTTAATTAATATACTTTAAAAATTTTAAATTTAACTTTTCCCAGGCAAAAAAAAGAAGAATTCTAACACTATACTATTTTTGAAGATATTTAAAAAAAAAAATTAAGATTTATTATTTAAAAATCTTTATGTAAGAAAGTGACTTTGTTAAATTGGACTCCCCACTGAGTTGGGTTTAATGTGGGAAACCAGAGTGCTTACACCTGGGCCAAGAACAAAAAATGTTCCCCCTCTCCTCCTGCAACCACCAATTGCGCTGGCATTGGCATGACTACCGATCCTCCCACCTCTTTGATGCATTGTGTTGGGGGTGGTGCAGCATCAGGCAGCTGTTCCCCGGGACCAGTCACCTCACAGTATTTATTTTTCTCAGCTGTGTCTGTCTGCAAACAGTCACAACTGAGTTGCACTTTGCCCAAAGGCAGACACACAACTGAGAGATAAATCCTACCCAGCATGTGCCAGGTAAAAAGTGACTTTGGGCACTGACAAGTTCCTGTTTAGTTTAAACCTCAATATAAATTTTTAACTGCTAACTCTTCCAGCAGTGTTTGGGAACTCCCGGTTTTGAACACTTCTGGGTTTTTTTTTTCTTTTTTTCTTATTCTGATCTCCCAGTTCGTAACCTTAGAGTGCAATGATTCCCAACGTGGGGCGCATGGTAATATTTTGGTGGGGGCATGTGTAGGATGTGCACCCTTCGTCTTACTATATACCAACAGAATAAGGGGGCAATTCAAGAATGAGTTATTATTAACTTATTAACACTTGTGAATTGTTTTCTGGTGAGCTCAAATTTCATTTTGAATCATTATTTCATGATTAAAATGATCAAAGTACAGAATAAGCGAATCTGCCATAATTGTGGTACTCCAATGTCACCGTACACGATCAAAACAAAAAGAATTCAAGTGATGAAGACAAAAAATGGCTAGACAAACAGAACAGTGACAAACGTACACAAAATGTGAACAACTTGAAATTCACTGATGTAAAAATAACCAAAATAGAAACAAATCAATCGCAGTTGTGGCCATAAATGCTTCTCATATTTGCTAATATTGTTTGTCCTCTCCAACTGTTGGCCAATGGAAAAAAATTGTTCTGTCAATAAGCACTTGGTATTCTTGAATTGTTTTTATTTTGGTACTTTGTCTATTGGTTTGCATGTAATTGTTGGCTTTTTGACATTGGACCTGCGATTTATGATTTTGACATTTCTATCTCTGGATCTTTGAGTCTGAACTTGAAATTTGTTTATTTCATTGTGGAATTGAGCTGCTATATCAATTTTTGAACAAGCTATTTCTGCACGTAATACACATTGACCGATTTGAAGTTGATACCAAGACCTGGACAGCACCATGGAAGTGGTCAGATGGACACCTACTGGAATATCTGAAAATCTGAGTACCATGTGTCTAAGCAGCCAAGGAGTAAATATCAGTATGAACTACAGGCATGGATAAATGACAGGTGGCTAATACCTTTTCCCAAAAAAGAACTCTGTCCCTCAAAAGCCTGATTCCATTAATAGCAGTGGTTCAAAAGAATAAATGTAAGGTCTGGCTGGTGTTAAATAACTGGTCTAAACTAGCGTGTTGATACATAACAGCTCAGCTCATGTTACTTTGATTTTGAGGACACTGTTGAAACTGTTAAGTGTAGATGTCTCTTTTACTCCAATAGCTTCATATCTCGCACCTCACACCTGTGGAACTCCCTTCCCTATTCCTGTTTCCCTGACAACTATAATCTCCAACTATTCAAATGTAACGTCAATCGACATCTCCAGTTGCATTGATCTATCTACTATCCTTCTCCACATCCTTTCCTCTATCACTCCTATCTGCTCTTGCTCCAAATCCTCTGTAACCCCTTGCGTGCTAGTGGCTTTCAGCCTTGCCTGGGGTGAAAAGCTTAAAAAAAAAAAAATTGGTAGAACTGACAGCCTTCATTCTTTCCTGGCAATGATTGCTGTTTTTAGAATTGGATATGTTTGTTCAATTAATCCATTTGTTTGTGAATAATAGGATGTTGTCCACAGTTTGTGGAAACTTAGCTTCAACAGTTCTGAAAAACGATCTTGATTCAAATCGATTACCCTTGTAACCCCAAATCTAGATATCAATGTGTTGACAAAAGCTATAGAAATTGATTGTACTGAAATCCGTTAGGGTATATGCTGCCATTCATTGAATATTTCTATCAATCCAAATTATCAATGACATGAGAAATAGGAGGCAGTCAGATTTTTTCACTGGTGTTAAGGGGCCCACTATATCAAGGTGCATTGTTTGGAACCAATCGGAAGGCAACACAAATGACTGAATTTCACTCTTTGTTTGGTTATTTTTGCTTCCTGGCAATGCTGACATTTCTTGCATCATGTTTTTATTAATTTGCTTATTTTGGGCCAGTAGTACCTTGATCTTATCATTTTTATCAAAACTAATGCAGATTGTCAAATACTGATTTTTCTTGCGTCCCAAATGTTTGTGGAAAGTGTAATGACACATTGCATATAATAGTTTGATTTATAGGAGATGGCTTCAGCTGATCATCAAAGTGTTCACCAGTAGTTTGGTGTTTCACCATTTCCTGCAAATCATATTTATAGTAACTGTATTAAGGGGTGAGATAATCAATCTGCTACTATATTCTGACTACTTTTTATATGTAAAACGTCACTAGCATATTCACTTATAAAACGGTTCAGT
Source organism: Acanthosepion esculentum (assembly GCA_964036315.1). Classification (NCBI taxonomy): domain Eukaryota; kingdom Metazoa; phylum Mollusca; class Cephalopoda; order Sepiida; family Sepiidae; genus Acanthosepion; species Acanthosepion esculentum. The sequence goes on from OZ038518.1 coordinate 46,174,012, forward strand.
GAAGTTTGATTTTTGAAAGCCTTACAAAGAAGTTTATGTTCCATTAATAATAGCACTTTCCTGAGACTGTCAGATAGGCAGCTAACAATTCTCTCTTGATGGTGGAATATTTTTGTTGAGTTTGATAATCTGAGTAAAAAGAAACCAATTGGAATTTTAATTGTGGATCATTTGGTGTATAGCATAATTACTGTCGCAAGTTGATAATTAACAGCTTTTGAGTTAGGGTCAGTGAGAGCAGTTACACTTGATAAAGTCTATAAAGACTTTTAAAAAGATTCCATCTCTTCTTTTTATTTTATTTTTTTATTTTATAGTATTTTAATTTTGGATTCGCATGTATGCATTCTGTGAGTGGGAATACCACATAACTAAAACTTGGAACTAGCTTCCTATAGAAATTGGCCATTTCAAGTAATCAATGCAATGATTTAGTCATTTGCTGGAAGGAATTCATTTAGTGCTGAATTTAATACCATCACAAGAAATGCTGAATTCCAAAAATTCAAGTTTGTAAACACCGAACAGGCATTTCAAAAGAGGAATCTGTAAATTGTACTCACTGAGTTCTTTTTTTTCTCTTAAGACTTGGTCAAAATGCTTGGTTTGTGTTTCTCTATTGTCCAAGAAAATGAGGATGTTATTGATATATATAAATGTACAATTTAAGCCACAGTTGTCCATCATCTAATAAAATGTACTTGATGCATTCAGTAGTCTGAAAGGCATGTAATTGTGAACAAACCAAAATTAATATTGTTAGTGTAGATCGTCACTTGATGGTATTTCCCCAGTTGTGCACGTGAGCTCATGTGTGTACAGAGTGGAATGAACAAACCTAAGGCTTAAAATAACTGTTTAACAGCTTTTATTTGTCATTGAGAGTGCAAAATAGTGGGGTCTTCCAGTTAAGAGTTTTTCTCTTGAGTAGATGTTTGTAGAGAGATTCCCTGCTTGTTCCCACATGGAATGAGAAATCTAAGTGTCAAACTGCTAGGACTGGCATGGATCTCTGCAGCAAGGATTATGAGTAGTTCTTCGAGTTGGCCTTGAAGGTAGTGGCTGTTGAAAGGGAAAAGGTGGAAATAGAGGCCAGATATGGCTCAGTCAGTATTTTATGAGTTATGGGACCCCCTGTTGTTCCTGCTGATTATGTTTGTTGCTGCTACTGTTGAATCGAGCAAAGTAAGGAAGCACCCCATATGCCACAATAGCCAACAAGTGAAATACTTATTACAGGTAAGCTGTCAATTTTGAAAAGTTTTTCTTATGCTGCTTACATGATAAAGAATTTATATTTGGTAATTTGTACTGATCTACTTAGGTTATTTCATTCAATTACCTGTAGTCACCTGACCATCTTGTGGCATACTAGGTCTTTTCTCTTTTTTTAATCTTTTGATTTTAGATTTGCATGTCTGTATTCTGTGAATGATAATACCACATCACTGAAACTTGTAACTAACTTCCTATAGAAATCGTCCATTCCAAGGAATCTATGGTATATAGAGATGAAGTAAAGGCCAAATTTACTGTCTATAGTACCATTTATTGTTGACTCCATTTGGTTACAGTATTTAAAATGGTTGACTATCATCATAGATCTTCTTTTTTGTGATTTGAGAGTTCATACAGGTTTGTTGTGTTCCTTCTGGTTGATGGAAATTAATTTGTTGCATTAATCTTTTCTTCTTCTTTCTCTTCTGGAGTTGTATGTCAGGTCAAACTCACAGCCAATGAATCACTAACCTTTGCGTCTTGAACTGCTACCTCAAATCAAGTTTCTTTCCACTGTAGTGTGGTATTTATTGTACAAAGGTACAAATGTGGCACAAGGCCGAAAAGGGGGATTGGGAAAGGACGGTCATCTTCTGTCTTAACTTTTAACTTAGCTAGGCGCAAACACTGACCCGAACATACAAACAATATTCCTTTCACCAAAACAACACATCCATTACATACCATTCTTATTACATCCACCACTGTAGTGTTTCTAGTCTTGTATGTTTTCTTCTTTTTATTGGGGCTGACACATCCATGTTTCCCCATTTGATTTTTGGCGGGATGTGTTGTCATTGATTGATTTTTTTTTTTTTTTTTTTTTTTTTTTGACGTTCACTGACCCCCACATAAGTTAAGTCCAGGTTCATGTCCATTACTGAGAATAGGAACAATAGAAAGAAAGGAAAATATATAAGAGAGGGAAACAGTTTTCTTTGTCACTCACTTAGTAAAGAATGTGTATATTTTCGTATGGTGTTGTAGACTCGTCCACTACAACCAGTTTACCCTCTGCTAGGAAATGCACTCTTCCTGTTACGATTTTATCAACATCATGTACAGAAAGTAATCAACAGGCATTCATTGGTTAATCACCGTCAATCTAGCTTGCTGATTGGTCAGTATCGACCAATCAGATCGCTCCCACGCGCAAGATCAATTTAGGCACCAACTCAATCCGGAGCCGAGACACGTGACTACGACCATATATAAACCCAAGAACACGTGTAACCACGAGGAATTCAGACAGCACAGCAGAGTTCGTCACCGCGAGAGACGACGACGACGACGACGACGACGACAAACAAACAAACAAACAAACAATTCTGACCGCGCACTCCAAGCTTCAAAATGTAACTCTCAGAGAACTCCCATCTTGACTAACGCAGTCAGATATTAAAGAACTTTACAACATTTCACGCAAGTACAATCTCTGAACTCTTACCAACTTGTCCAATAGACAATCTCTAACATGCAACATACTCAATCTTCTGAACTGCATTTTAATAATCAACTCTTTCGTTATGAGTCTAGGTACAAATAATTACCTAATCAAAGGGGCGCAACTCAGTCTCACTTTTCAGTTTGCATGCATGTAATTTCAATACTTAATAAATTCAATTGTTATGTTTTAACTCCATGTTCCTTTTTGTATTTCACCATTGCTAATGATTTCCATACCTTTCCTAACAAAAATAAATAATTGTGGGGAACAGCCCTTCAACACACGCCATCTCACACAGAGCCCGTTCCACTACACTACAGTGTTATTACTACCCAATCCTACTACAAATCAATGCAATGATTTAGTCATTTGGTTGAAGAAATTCATTTAACTCAGCTAGTTATTTAGTACTGGGTTCAATACCATTCCTAAAAATACTGAATCCCCAAAATTCAAGATTATGAGCACCAAACAGGCATTTCAAAAGAGGAATTTTATAAATTGTACTCACTGTGTGTGTGTGTGTGTGTGTGTGTGTGTGTGTGTGTGTGTTTTCTTTCTTTTATTGGTCGAGATGCTTGGTTTTAGTTTCTTCATTGACCAAGAAAAGGAGGATGTCATTGATGTATTAACTTAAGCTACAGTTGTCCATAAGTGTAATAATGCATTCTAGTATGAAGGTCATGCAAGATGTTATAATAGCTGTTTTACACATATTGATAGTGTGGATTGGCACTTAATGATAAGCTAAGTCAATTTTTGAAAAAGTTTTCTTGCCATGCACCTTAGATGATAAAGAATTTATATTCAGTACTTGGTACTTGTTAGACGAAGCTAATTTTTTTCCCTTATAAAGGACGATAACTCGGAATACAATTGAGTTACTTCCCTTGCCTGGAAGGTGATCACAGCACTTCTGAATCAAACACGGTGACAAGCTGACATGCACAAGGAATTCATGGTTTAAATCCAAACAAATACTTGCTGCTCTCAGATAGTAAATAAGTTATTTTATTATGTATTAAAATACACTTGCCTTTTATCTACTTTTTGTTATTTCATTCAATTACCTGTAGTCACCTGGCCATCTTGTGGCATAATAGGTCCTCCATATGACCGGCTGAACATAGTCAAGTGACTTTTGTTTGCCTAACAGTTTTATATATCTAAAACCTGTTCTTTTGAGAGCTTCTAAAAGATGCAGTATATATATATATATAAAATGTGTGTGTATGTTCTGAAGTTGTCGTAGCTGGGGAGTGATAATGGAGACAAGCTTCCACTGTCTATGAAATGCTTCCATGTTATAGGTCTCAAATAGCCTATGAGAGCTTAGTCCAGCTCCAAGCGAGAGAATGGGTGAAGGCAGATAACTGGCACCTTATAACCAGCTGCTTCTGGTAGATTGGGCTTGAAACCCCAAGAAGGCAGTCTAAGGGAAAAGAAAACCAGGGGTGAAGCCCCAAAGGTGATTGGCTGCCAAAACTGACCACTTTCTGATAACTCCTGCAGCTAAGCGGCCCCCAAACATAATTCCCTGTATTCTTTTGGATCTTGTCAGTATGGCCAAAAGGTGGTGGTGGGGGGCATGTAATCTGGGCAGCACACAGCCTCCATATACCATTGCCCATATCTGCACCCAGGAGAGGTCACTTGAGTTTTACCACAAAAGGACTGAATTTTGACCAAACAGGACTCTACCTTTATCTCGCAAGATAAGCAGATGCCTACAATATTATAATTCTCCTTGTCTCTCCCTTAATTTCCCCTGCCAATACCTCATAAATAATGGACTATTCCATTTTGATCACATGGTTACATCATAGAAGGTAGTGTTTAACATCTGAGTGAAAGGAAGTTTTGTCTGCTACAAATCTTTTCATTTGTACCCCCTTACTTCTTTATATAATGACCAGCATTCATATTTATGATTGTTATTGCAATATTTTGTTTAAGTTAAGCTCAAATATTTAATGTTAGTGGAATTTCTACAGATATTTTACCATGAGCTTATTCAATCATGAAGTTAAAAATTACAATTCATATAAAAATTTAAATAGGAAAACCATGAAATTTTCATGTCTATTTCTAGTATTATATATTTTATATTATTTTGTTTAATAAAATATTTAATTTTATTAAAATAAATTAAATAAAAGTATATATTTTATTAAAATATATTTGATTTAATATTAAATATTAAATAGAATATTATTTTATTAAATTTAAACTGAACATATTACTTATCTTCTCTGATTATTTCCTGCCTGCAACCTGAAGTTTCACTTTTCTTCCTATCAAAACAGTATATTATATGACTTTTTGTCTTTATTTCTGGTCTAACAAAGAGGGGGTAGGCAGGGGAGATAATCACGCCTTTTTTTCCCCTTTTAGTCCATATTTGCTTTGTTTCACATCAAATTAAATTTTGAAATATCTGATCAATTAAATCTATCAGTTTTCTCTTTAACAAACTAAGAAATGATTCAAAATGTTGAAAATCCTTTTGTGTCCAGCAACTTCCTCTCCATGAGAGATACACAAGTTACCTCCGCACAGTGACCTTGACATTTTATTAATTACAATCAACATTATTCAACATAAATGAAAGGTTTGCTACTAGATTGTTTTTTTTTTATTTATGGTTTGCTATGTACATACTTTGAGAATTTTTAAAATTTTTTTCAACTCGCATAGCAATGGTTGAAAATGACCCGAGTTAATAATGTTGCACCTCAAAAAAACCTAAAAGAGATTTTCCCATGCACGAACAGATGTAGCCAGGATTAAAGCCTTAGCTAGGCATTTAGATGCTGTGTTGTAAACAGTATGTGAATGTAGTTTCAGTAAAATAACAAAACCAGCAAATTAGAATTAAGGATTCATCATTTGGAAGATTGAGAATCTAAAATTTTGTTCAAGATGAGCCTGTCTCTACTGATGTAAGCATTTAGTCATATAGGAGTATAGTGACAGAGGAGAAAGCAACCACATCAATGGACCAGGAACGACACATTGGTGCCGCAAATTCTACTCACTACTACAAGGAATTTGATATGAGAACATAACACTTCTCCAATAGTTAATTCGATTTATTTGTAATTATGAACTTCTAAAACTAAATATACACACAAAAGCTTACATGTGTAATTTATAACTGATGTTTGCCATTTCCACAATTGCTCTAACAGAGACTCATCCTTTTCCTTTTCCACAGCTCTAGTGTTCCACCAAATACTTAGTTATTGTTTGTTTTATAAATCCTTGTTTCTTCATGTTTCTGTAGTTAGACATTACTACTTTAGGGATGACAAAACAAATTGTAGCTATTGCACCCTTTACAAATAGTGACCATGACATGAGTTAAATAGGATATATGGAACAAAAATTTCATAACCTTAAAAACAGAAACTGGTACATCTTCAAACCTGACAGAAACTTTACTAAGCCTAAATTTGCCTTCATACAAACCATAAAATGTCCAAGCATGGTTTGTGCCGTATCATCACAAGGAGTATGATACAGATATGTGTGGAAAAATTGCCAATAGAGATCATGAACAAAATTACAGTTTTGGAAATAATGCCTTAGGACCCATGGGCCAGGCAGTGATAATACAACAGTTGGGTAAATCCATCAAAAATAAAATTCAAGAACTTTTTATTAATGTTAGATGACAGAACTCTTTCCCAGCTTCTGCAACATATGAATAAACTTCTTGGTTCAAACATCATGTCTGACACTTTTTTGTGATGACTATGGTTGGATAGGTTACCCATTACAATCAACCAAATACTGGCACCTATGGTGGAAGACACAGATCTGGAAAAGCTTTCTGAATACACACTGTATTCACATTGGTTTCCAGGACAAACAAATATGTTTTACATGTCATTCCCCATGAATGAAGATTTTCAGCCGTTGCAGTCCACAGTAGCTAGTCTGGCAAATTGGTTAGAATCTCTCTTAACAACCCCAAATTCAATGAAACGGAAACTCTATTAGATTGAGATCCAAGTTTGACGCATGTTGGTACCAATACAAATTTGGTGCAGGAGTAAAACACTGCAGTTTTGCCAACACTAGCATACAGGGAAATGACAATTCTACCCAGTAGCGATGAAGACTGTGGTTGTCTATCCTATGTCCATGATATAAACCAGATATAATTACTTGGTCAACACAGGTGCCGCAATAATTTTCTTACCCCCAACAACAAAAGTTAGTACCCAGTTCATACAAGCTGCTAATGGTGGTAAAGATCTCCAAGCTGCTAATGGTGGTAAAGCCGATACCTTCAGAGAAAAGATTCTTACAGTATCGTTAGGAAATATGTTTGAATTTTCTATGGATATTCCTCCAAGTCAATATCACTACACTGATATTGGATGCAAACTTTTCAGCCCATTTTAACCTGTCAGTTAACATGGCGACTCAATCCCTCACTGGGCATAGCTCTTTATAAGAGGAATTTTTTCTAGTTACAGATGTACAGCTCCATCTCTCTATTTAGTCAGCATTCTCTTCTTTTTCTACTGTTCACCTTCCTCTCAAGACTGTTGCCTGTTAGATATTATTTCCAATAATACAGACATGGCCATTTCCCTACATTTGTTTGCAAATATACTTGTGTTTGGTGACTTTAATGCCCACCATACCACATGGCTTAAATACTCTGTCACTGACCTTGCTGACATCCAAACCCTTAACATCGCAATCTCTCACACATTTCCCCAGTAACCCTGATGGACACACTTCTCTTCTCAATCTCTTTTTTTTTTTTACCTCCTTCCCTGACTCTTGTCATACTATGCAGCTTTGCCCTCTTGGTAATTTCAATCATGTGGTTATGTCTGAAAACCTCTCCTCCTGTTCCCCCACCAGCCAAGAACCTCTTACCAACAGAATATCTTTGTTATCAATGAGCAGATTGGGTCTTGTTCCATAATTTCCTTTGTGACGTACCTTGGTATGAAGTTTTTAATCCTCCTGTTCAAAAATGTGCATCCGAGGCCTCCTCCTGGGTGAAAGCTGGCATCAATGCTTTCATTCCAGCAAGGAAATACCAAGTTAAACTGTGCCCATCTCCTTGGTTCTCACCTGCATACTTGGCCGCTATAGCCCACAGGAATCACTTCCTCCAGCTGTAGACATCTGATGTCACTTTGTCTCTGCTTGTAATGAGTGCAAGTGTGTCCTCAAAGAAGTGAAGTTATTGTTTGCTGATAGAATGACACAACATATAGCATCTTGTAAGTTTGTTTCTAGAGATTATTGGCAGCTCTGCAAGAGTGTGCTGAACAATAGCAGATTTTCAATCCCTCCTCTATTCAATCAATTTGAAGTACTGACATCTCCAGCAGATAAGGTTGAATGCTTTGATTGGAAATTCTCTTCCAACTCAACACTTGACTCCTTTGGATTACTCACACCTGATTTACCCAATAGGACAGATTTTATTGAGTAATATGTGCATAACTCTGTCACTGGTCTCAGACATCATTTCTAAATTAGACACCTATAAGGCAAGCAGAGGTGACGGTATCCCAGCCATCATCCTAAAGAAATGTGCCTCCTGAGCTGGCTCCAGTTCTCTCCAAACTCTACAACTATTGTTTTGCTGCTTCCAGCTTTTTAGAAGTCCCCCTCTGTAGTTCCTGTTTTAAGAACTCTGGAGAACCTTCTGACCCCACTAACTATTGCCCTATTAGTCTCCTACCACTTTTTGGCAAAGTACCCGAGGTTTTAATCAGTGCTGAAGGGTTTTGCACCTTACCTCTCATGATCTACTCTCCGACAAACAATATGGCTTCTGTTTTGCCAGGTCTACTGCTGATGTGATAATGGCCATCCCTGAATATGTATATCAAGCTCTTGATAATAATGGTGAAGCCCAAGCTCTGACTCTTGATATCTCAAATGCATTTGACAGGGTTTGACACACTGGTCTTCTATGTAAACTCCAAGGCTATGGTATTATGGGACGATTGTTTGATTTAATCCAATCGTTTCTTTCAAATTGTGAAACGATCATTCTGAATGGGCTTGCTTCCAGATTCTTTTATGTAAATGTGGGTGTCCCCCAAGTCTCTATTTGGGAAAAGTGCAAAAACACTAACTGTAATTATTACATCAACTGCTGATGTAAAAAAAACAAGATTTTTAACCAAAATTTTGAATGTACTAGAAAGGATTAAAGAATTTAATAAAATAATTAAAAAAAAATATTTTAGTCTTTCCTCTTAATAATAACATATATTTTAACGATAAAACTTCGTTTTTATTAAGTTTGGGGCCTTTTTCATCATGCTATGCTACTTTTCAGAGAAAACAAAAAATGGAGGTACCTACTTTTGTTTTATGTAACACCACACACTTTCCAGAAGCTGATTGATGAAATACTCTATGGATTACCATTTGTTTTCACCTATATAGATGATGATTTAATAGCAAGTAACAATATGGAGAAACACTAATATCTCAAGCAACTTTTTAAGTGACTTTCCCATTTTGGCTTTAAAATTAACAGGGAGAAGTACCTTTTTCGAAGTTAAAAGGAATTAAATTTTTTGGTGGAGCATAAGATAGACTAGGATAGTGTCAGTACCTGGAAAAACTTTGAACAACTTTCACCAAATGAGACATCTTATTGGTTTAATTACTACCGATGGTTTATTCCTCAGCGTTCTTATTAACCCCGACAAATTTGCTGATAAACCAAAAAAAAAAAGAAAAATGCGAAAATCGCTCTACTAGGACAAGCACTAAAAGCTTTCAACAATGCTAAGTCAGCCTTGTCAAACTTTGCAAAGTTCAATTATCTCAAAGATGATAACAACGCTAAAATTATGCTCACTACTGATGATTCCTCAAATGCAACTGGTGCCGTTATTCATTGAATAGTAGATCAAGTAGATTTCATTTTTTTTTCTACACTATTTACATTATTCGGACTATTGTCCTCATCTTTGTCGCCATATTTATTACAATGTTTAGGCTGTTGTATGCTCTGGCCTCCTTCAGGTGGTTGGAATGTCAAACTGAACCCTTTGTTTTGCTCACTGGGGTAGACTGTTCTAGTTCCACGTGCCATGTTCTCTGTTGAACATCTGTTAGGTGCCACTAAACCTTTGCTAAAAAACATATCCAGTTAATAATGGCAACCCATAACCAGTATGCTATCATGTGCCATATCCATTGAGGATGTGAGCAATCATGACTCTCTAAGCATTGTTTGTCTACTATCCTTACCAATAAGTCTCATCTTCATCTGTGAGGAAGTTGTTCAGAATTCACTACCATATAGAAGGATAAAAATTACACAGCAGTTCAGCATCATTTCTTTTTATTTTAATAAAATTTTTCTTGTCTTAATTAATCTTGGGTATGATGATAAATTACATCCAGCAGCAAGGCCTCTGATCGAGATTGGAGGCTTTGAGTAGCATGGAACCACATTTTAATTGCTGCTGTTCCCAGATCCACTCTGACCCATGGTGGCAACACCTGTTAGTCCCAGCTATAGGCAAATAGTAAACTCCAAAACACCTATGAAAGTATAAAAGGAAATTTATAGTAAAAATACCAGCAATACATTTATATATAAAAAATGACCAACAATACAATTTTATATTTTATTATAGAATTACCGACAATACATAAATAAGAGTAGATCTGTTCATCTGTCATCTGGTTTATGATCCTCCCCAGTCTTTTGAACAGCTATAAATGTTTATCCCTGGTTTCTTGTTCCTTCTAAAGTCTGCTTCAGTTCTATACTCTTAACACTTGTTCTTTCCTATGTTAACATAAGCCCACACAGTAACCTTCTATCTTGAGTGCCTCTTGGGCCATGTATTGGGTGAACATTAGTAAAAAAAAAAAAAAAAAAAAATTTTATCTAAAATTATGACCAAAATATATTTAGCTGAAGCCATAAAATTGTGTTCCAAATATTTAGATTTCAGCATTAAATAACCCATAGAGGTTGATATGCTGCTCAACAAAATAAATCAACTTGTCTAAATAGTTTTTTTAGTTTCTGGAAGGCATCTTTTGCTATTTTACTGTGTCCCTTTTTTCTATTGTCCATTAAGACAGATAATTAAATTTCTGTACCTACTTGATGCTGATGTCTCATACCTTGGGCTGTCTTTCCTGAGGATCTATACATTTTGTCATTTCCTTCATTATTTTGTTTTGGAGTTCCTGCACTTTACTTTCTCTGTATCTTTGTTAAGTTTTGTATCTGCTCATAATAAATCCTCTGATGTCTTATTCTTCTCACTTTACTATAGAGCTTGATCACATCTAGTGAGAAGACGCATACTTGTGTTACATCTCTTTCTATTTTTCTATATTTGTTCAACTAGTTTTTTATTGGCATACAAGCATTTTGTCCCCAGTAAATGCTATGGAGCAATCTAATATCTTGTAGAGGGTGTGATAGGTACGATTTGTTTCATTGACCCTAAGGTAGTAAAGCCTCTAACAAAAGAAACATGAATAAACACAAACATAGAGTTATAGAACAAACAATAACAACTATTTATTGTATATACTCATGTATCATACGACCTTTGAAGACCTAATTTTGAAGCTAATTTGACTACAGTAATAAATGTATAGTTTGGTCAATGGCGTAGCCAGGACCAGCAGTACATATGCTAATTTTGTATCTCATGTATGATGTAACCCCCTTAAAATTAGCTTCAAAAGTCACATGATACACAAGTGTTTGTGTGTGTCTCTCTCTCTTTATTTTTTTATATATATATATATATATATATATGGTATTAGGCAGATGACGCTGTGGGAAAGAAAAAAGATGAATCCCTATCAGAGCTATTAATTTGTTGTGTGAACAGCAAGCACTGGTCATAAACCACATGTGTAAACTTTTTGGGAGTGTCTTTGGTTTTAGTATGCAAAGCTTGTACTTAGAAATCCAATTATCTATCAGGTGTAATGAGTAGAATTTTACAGAGCATATATGTCATTCCTAGTCTGTCGATGTAGTCTCTGTCATTATACCGCTATCTGTTTAAGTACTTAGTCTCCTCTGCTTATATCAGTAAAAATAGGCTCAGCTTAAACGCAATTTTAGATTCTCTATCTTCTATTTGATTGGCCACCATTGCATCCTTATTTCTGATTTGCTGGTTTTGGTATTTTACTGAAGCTATGTCTGTGTGTTTGTTACGGCATCTAGATGTCTAAGTTAACTAATGCTTTAATCCTGGCGACATCCGTCCAAAATACTTAGATCTTTTTTTATGGTGTAACAATCTTTCCCAAATAAATCAAGTTTGCTCAGTAATCCAAATAAGTCTTTCATACCATATACCTATATTTCATTGATAACATAAAGACATTTGATACATATCTCTGCATTTGTATTGCTTGCTCTGACAGCATTCTGGTCATAAACATGACATTTCTTGCTTTAGTGTCTTGAACAAAGCTACACTCTTACTTTAAGTATAATGCTGCTATGTGCTCTATTAATCTGAACAATAAGTTTAGATCAATTAAGGTCTTCTAGTATTTCACCACTGTCATATATTACATTTATTGTTTCAATAATCTTGTTAGTCTCCAAAATTATCTAAGGCTAACAACATCTCTATTACAACCCCATCTGGTCCCACTGCTTTGTTTCTCTTCATCTTGACCAGTGTCTATCTTACCTAAGATTTTAATATGAACTGTTCTATCATATCTTTGTGTTGTAGGTTTCTGTCATTATAGAAGATTTCTCTTATGTATTTGTTCTATCCTTGGAAGTATATTTTCTTTCTCTATAATGAGTTTCTTTCTTTTAATTTTATTCATACTGTTATTTTATTAATTTTGTTTTTCATTGTTTATGATATTCTTATACATTTGTTTTCTTTATTCATTCAAATACATAGATCTTGTCTGTCTTTTTTTTTTTTTTTTTTTTTTTAAGATGTTGTAGTATACATTGATTGTTTTCTTCTTAAATAAGTTGTAACTTTCCTCGCACGGGTCTTTTTTTTTCTTTTGTTCGTGAGTTGGTCGAATGGTTCGGGTGTGCGTATCGTCGGAGACTAAGAAAGACTATAGGAATCTATCTTCCTCCTTATACTTGGGACGGCAGTGTTAAACTTAAAACCAACTCTTTTCCTTCATAAGTGTTATTTAGTGAGTTTCCTTTATAACGAATATATAATATATTATCAATAAGAATTATTATGAACATTTAATACATTGTATTGACTAAATTACTTATTCATTGGCATGAATAATTTCTACCATGTTTATATTTTAATGTAACGTTTTTTTTATGGATGTGGATGTATTTTCGAATTTGTAGGAAAAGCATTAAAAGTCCTAAAGTTTTGTTTACTTTTACTATTGGTTCAATATAGTTGATTTTTTCTATTATCGGAAAGAATTTTAATAATAATAATGTTCTCATATATTTGATAATAATTTTATGTTCTTATTCTTTTCTTACTTGTTGATTGGTTTCTGTTTATCATTTAAACAGAAATTGATAATAAATAAACTGTTTACTCTGATATCTAATGTAAAATGTGTGTTTATATGTATGTTTGTGTGTTTTAAAATGTATGTTTGTGTTTTAATATATTTTATTGTTATACATTATTTATATAGACACAAATAATTAAATGCTTTGTTTATAATAACCAGTATTAACAATTCTTAGTATTTGTGTCTATATAAATAATGTATAAGAATGAAATATATTAAAGTAATTGTTGTAATTTGTCCATTTTATAGTGTGTGATGTCATTTGTTTACATTTAGATATGCTTCGAGCAGATATGAACATTTGAGGGAAATTATGGAAAATTGTAATTTAAAAGCAGTAAAATTGACCTTGGTAATCAGATGTTCCTCTGTATCTAAACTGGTATAGCACATCAGGCTATATGATGGTTTTGTGTAGGATACAGGTTTGATTCCTGTCGGAGGACACATATTTTTCACTATCTATATCTATATCTTATCTTATATCTATATCTTATATCTATATCTTATATCTATATCTTATATCTATATCTTATATCTATATATCTTATATCTTATATCTTATATCTATATCTTATATCTATATCTTATATCTTATATCTATATCTTATATCTATATCTTATATCTATATCTTATATCTATATCTATATCTTATATCTATATCTTATATCTATATCTTATATCTATATCTTATATCTATATCTTATATCTATATCTTATATCTATATCTTATATCTATATCTTATATCTATATCTTATATCTATATCTTATATCTATATCTTATATCTATATCTTATATCTATATCTTATATCTATATCTTATATCTATATCTTATATCTATATCTTATATCTATATCTTATATCTATATCTTATATCTATATCTTATATCTATATCTTATATCTATATCTTATATCTATATCTTATATCTATATCTTATATCTATATCTTATATCTATATCTTATATCTATATCTTATATCTATATCTTATATCTATATCTTATATCTATATCTTATATCTATATCTTATATCTATATCTTATATCTATATCTTATATCTATATCTTATATCTATATCTTATATCTATATCTTATATCTATATCTTATATCTATATCTTATATCTATATCTTATATCTATATCTTATATCTATATCTTATATCTATATCTTATATCTATATCTTATATCTATATCTTATATCTATATCTTATATCTATATCTTATATCTATATCTTATATCTATATCTTATATCTATATCTTATATCTATATCTTATATCTATATCTTATATCTATATCTTATATCTATATCTTATATCTATATCTTATATCTATATCTTATATCTATATCTTATATCTATATCTTATATCTATATCTTATATCTATATCTTATATCTATATCTTATATCTATATCTTATATCTATATCTTATATCTATATCTTATATCTATATCTTATATCTATATCTTATATCTATATCTTATATCTATATCTTATATCTATATCTTATATCTATATCTTATATCTATATCTTATATCTATATCTTATATCTATATCTTATATCTATATCTTATATCTATATCTTATATCTATATCTTATATCTATATCTTATATCTATATCTTATATCTATATCTTATATCTATATCTTATATCTATATCTTATATCTATATCTTATATCTATATCTTATATCTATATCTTATATCTATATCTTATATCTATATCTTATATCTATATCTTATATCTATATCTTATATCTATATCTTATATCTATATCTTATATCTATATCTTATATCTATATCTTATATCTATATCTTATATCTATATCTTATATCTATATCTTATATCTATATCTTATATCTATATCTTATATCTATATCTTATATCTATATCTTATATCTATATCTTATATCTATATCTTATATCTATATCTTATATCTATATCTTCTTTTTATATATATATATATATATATATATATATATATATAATACACACACACACAATTATTTATGGTGTTGGGTGAATATGGTGGCCATTTCAACAGCACATTGTCATTATCACTGGCATGCCTCATCCTATCTTCCTGGTAGATTCTCATTGAGATAAGTCCACACTTAGTTTTTATACTGTCAAGAATGGAGACTGAGACTCGGAAGATAAGTTAATCCAAACTTTATTCGGCAAAATACAAGCAGGGTTCACATCACGTGCTCCTCGTATTCTTGTATATGGCTGATTGTCGTAATCCAGAGAAAGGGCCGTAAACGAATATGGTGTCGTAAAGGAGTCTCACAGTCAATCTCTTATTTACGACATCCTTCCCCACTAGAAGGGAGTATTTATTTTAGTCCCGGCCATACCTTTTTGGGGTCACTGACACACGACCTGACCTCCGTAGTGTTTGCACAATCTCTCTGCATGATGAATCGCGGTCTTCTATATCGGCGTCACTTCCTGGGCTCATTAAAGGCTCATTTTGCATGGTTGGTGGTTCAACACTTGCTGGTTTGGAAGGGATCTCCTCGGAGGACTGCTGAAACATCTGCTGGGGTGAAAATGTCTCGGAGCCAGCAGGATCTGGGGCCAAGTCTTGAACCAACACAGTTGATTCTCTCCTGTCTGGATATCTGACACATGCAAATGATTGATTACTATCAATCAGGTTAACTCGATCCACTAAGGGGTCATTCTTGGTAGTACGAATGAATCGTCGCAACAACACTGGCCCTGGATTCATCAACCAAGATGGCAGAGAGTTTCCATGGGTTGTGCATCTCTAAAATTTAAAAAAACGTTCATGTGGTGTACAATTTGTTGTAGTACATAACAGGGACCACATAGAATGAAGAACTTGTGGTAGGACCTGCTCCCAATGTTTATCTGATAGCTTGAGTGACTTAAGCGCCAATTGGATTGTTTTCCAGAAAACCTCTACATACCGTTCGGCTTGACCATTACCCTGTGGGTGATAGGGCGTCGAGTTACTGGTAACAACCCCTTTTCCAAGTAAATATTCCTTTAGCTCCTGGGATATAAAACTTTATGACTGTGGAAGTTTGCATGTCTGGACAGGAATATAAGAATGGAAATCATGAATATTCATCAACGATGACTAACAAATATGGATTGCGGGAAGCCATTGGGAGGAGCTCCTTAAAGTCAATATGGCTTTTATCAGTGTATCTTCAGTTGGTCGATAGAACCGGGGTTTGAGTTCTGCACAAATCTTGCAGGATGCGCAGGTTTTCTTGACATCTTCAGTTGAAAAGGGGAGATTTCTTGACCGCACAAAATGTAAAAGTCTTGAGACACCGGGATGGCATAGTTTTTCATGTAATTCCACCAGATCTGAGATTTGGCAACTTAATGATGCACAATAAGTGCGACTGAAAGTGTCCACAGCTACATTGTTTCTTCCCAGTCGATATTCAATGTCGAAGGATAATTCGCCGAGTTCCATTCTCCATTCATTGATTTTCGCATTCTTCACTTTAGTGCGCTTCCTGTTATCATACATGAATGCTACAGACCTTGCATCTGTGTATTGTTTGAAGTGATGTGGAGACAGGAGATGCTTCCATTTTCGTACGGCCTCTATTATGGCTAGAGCTTCCTTCTCAATGATGCTATATCCCTTTTCACTTGCATGGAGTGATCTTGACATGAATGCTATGGGCCTTCCATTTGACTAAGTACGGCAGATACAACATAGTCCAAAGCATCACAATCTAACTGAAGGGGTAGGTTCTCATCAATAGCCCATAAGGTCACTCTACACAGTTCCGATCTCAATGTATTAAATGCCTTCTCTTCCAATGGGAACCGATCCGCTTTCACTAAGGGTTGTATTTTTTCTGAGAATTCAGGGATCGACTTAGCGTAGTAAGCAAACATTCCCCTCATTCTCTTCAGACGGTTCATGTTTTTAGGTGGTGGTAGTTCCTGCAATGGCTTCATTCGTTCAGGGTCAGGCTTTATCTTCCCATTCCCTACACAATACCCTAAGGTATTTAATGTAGTTACTTTATTTATGGTTTTGGAAGTATTCAAAGTCAAGTGTCTTTTGCTCACTACCCTCATAAAACTTTCCACATTGTTATCATGTTCCTCTTCTGTTTCACCTCCAATTATCACATTATCAAGATAGGGAAATGTATCAGTCAGATTTTCTTCTTTTACAATTTCATTCATAGCATGTTGGAAAGCAGGGACACCATTAGTTACCCCAAATGGGAGACGGGTAAACTGAAAAAGTTGGCCATTTGCTTCAAAAGCAGTACATTTCCTGTCAGATTGTTTGAGCTTGATTTGATGGTAGGCACTTTTTAGATCAAAAGTTGAAAAGTATTTATACCTGGCAAGATTTGCAACCAGATCGGAAATTCTTGGTAATGGACAAGTGCCTAGTTCTGTGTAGATATTTATGGTTTGGGAATAGTCCACACATAATCGTTTTTTGTGTATTTTAGCTTCATCTTTAACTACTACTAATTGTGCACGCCACGGTGAAATACTGGGTTCAATAATCCCATCTTCCAGAAGTTTGCTAATTTCCACAGCAATAAAATCAGTCCTCTTTACTAAAACGTCTTGATTTAGTAGCTGAAATTTCTGGGAACAAAGTTGGTTCAGCTATATCAGCAGCTTCCAGGGCAAGACAGGCACCTGTGCCTTTCACAACGAGTTCCGGTAAATAACTGCCATATTCAAATGTGACCTTAAGATGTCGGGATTGAAATTCCCATCCAAGAACATCACAACAGAGGTCCTTCATGATAGTCAAAGGAACGGAAGTATATATTTTATCGTTAAGACCCAGTTTAAAATCGACTACTGCAAATTCATTAGACCGGCTATTAATACTTTTCTGTGCCATACTTACTTTTTTTGACAAGGGAAAAATCCTCAGAGACAATAAATCCACCACTTTTTTGCTGATAAAATTTTCAGAAGCACAAGAATCTATCAGAGTATTGAAGGTTCTATTTTTAACCATGACAAAAGTAGCAGCATGGAAAAGTCCCACTGGTACGTTAGTAGTGTTTACAGAAATACAAGAAGCTGAATGAATCATAGCATTAGTTGTCACATTTGATGACCTACACATTTTTTGGTAATGTCCCTGCTTATCACAGCGAATTACATCACATGCCGGGCAAATGGATCGTTTATGGTAAGGTATAATACCACAGAAAAAACAAACTTTCTTACCGGTGTTATTATTTGAAGCTGTAGTGGAAGTTTTCTTACAAGAATTGTTAAATCTTTGGTTGAATGTGGCGGCGACAGCGGTTTGATTATTTTTTTCCTTCACTACTACTACCTGTCAAGTCGCCACATGGTCTCCTGTTGTTAATGACGGCAATGGCTGAATTGGAGGGAGAAACGCAAGCCGCATTATTTTTCTGGTCTAAATCCAGTGTTAGTGCTTGTTCGTGAGCTGTCTGCAGGTCCAAGTTTTTATTTTCCAGTAATCTCTGTCGGATTGCTGGTGATGTTATCTCACAAATGAAAGCATCTCTCACAGCTTCATCATCGACTTGCTTAGCCGTTCTGTCCTTGAAGTTGCAGTCTCGCCTTAATCTTTCGAGACTTTGGAAAAAATCGTCAATCGATTCATCTTGTCTTTGCTTCCGTGTGGCCAATAGATGGTGGGCAAAGACTTCATTCGATTTTTTAATTTATATTGAGTCCAGTTGATTTAGTGCCGATTCGATATCTTTGCAGGGTTCAATGAATTCGAAAGCTGTAGGACTTACACAGCTTATCAATGCCCGTAGTTTGTTGGGGATTCTGTCTTGGTAGTCGTCTAAATAGTTGGTGAATATAGTACGCCAGTACCGCCATTCTCTGGCGGCATGTGTTGAATTTGGGTCGATATCCAATACTCTTGGTTTATAGCCAAAACTTGATACAGACTCCGACATGGCGCTTATAAGATATTTTTGCCGAATAAATTGTCAAGAATGAAGACTGAGACTCGGAAGATAAGTTAATCCAAGCTTTATTCGGCAAAATACAAGCAGGGTTGACATCACATGCTCCTAGTATTCTCAAATATCGTAATCCAGAGAAAGGGCCGTAAACGAATATGGTGTCGTAAAGGAGTCTCACAGTCAATCTCTTATTTACGACATATACATTTTGTTAAAATTTGAGATCTTTTGAGCAGGAATTGGCTGTGTTATTAGACAACAAAATGATGTCAATTTTGTGGGGTGGGGGTCACCTTGTACTTTGGATATACTTGACTGATGGTTGTTTCTCCTGACAATGTTTGTTTTTAATTGTGCACTCAACCTTGTATTTGACAAATGTCCAATTTTCTTTAGACATGGATAAAAACAATACAGTATTTATGGGAGTTCGAAAATTCACTCTCTCTCCCTTTGGTTTACAAGAGACTGATAATGTTTCAGAATTTTTGAAATGTGGGTGTGTATTTGTGTTGTGATTAATTCTTGTCATGATCATGATAGACAGGCTTTGGCATTCAGTTGTGTTCATTTTCTATTGTCTTCTTCCATCCATAGGTGGGATGTACTCCTGCTGACCATGTGTACGATATATAGCTGTCAATTTTTTTTTTTTGTTACTATCTCTTAATTTTTACCATTAGGCCAGGATTGAAGTCACTATTGTTGTTTGGCCCTGGCCACAGAACTTGCAACCATTTTTGTTTCAATTGATTTCACTGATTTTTGAGTTGCTTTTTACTTAAATCAGTGTTTCTTAACTGGTAAACTTTGGCGCACTGATATGCCGTGAAAGGTAGCCATGTGCAACTCAAGTTAACGGAAGAGCAATTTATGAATTATTTTTATATTTAAAAAATTATTATTTTATAAAAACACTAGATACCAAGCACATCACCTCCTTGTTTGAGTCAAGACTTTATCATTTGATATTTTAAACTGGATGTTAAATTCTTTAACCTTTAGTAAGGATGATATAAACCTTTCCTCTTTGCTTTCCTCCAAGCATAACATATAATGCCTATCATTCAAGAAGCACTGTTTTTACATCAGCATACTTAAATATACAATGTAATGTCATAAAAATAAATGCTTATTTCAGGAGACTTATTTATTATTTTCCTTTTTTTCAAATTTCATGACTAAATTTCCCCTATTAAAACTGAAAGTGCACCCCAGAGTTTTAGTTATTCTACAAGTGTACCTTGAAGTTAAAAAAAAAAAACGTGCTTGAGAAACACTGGTGTAAATGTTCACTTAAAATGGATCAGATGCTGATGTTTTGTTCAGTTCTTTTTTTTTCTTTTTTTAGAATGTAAGTGAATTCTAGAAATGTTAGAAAAAAGTTTATGCAAGAAAAACAAAAATAAATTTTTGTATTAAGACATTTTAAAAATTTGATTTCATATACTTGAAGCATCTCTTTCCTTCCTGCCTTGGACTTAAATCAGTGTTTCTTAACAGGTACACCTGGGCGAACTGATGCGCCCTGAAAGGTAGCCATGCGCACCTCAAGTTAAGAGAAGAGCAATTATTTTTATAATTAAAAATCTTTATTTATAAAAACGCTAATTACCAAGCACATCACCTCCTTGTTTGAGTCAAGACTGTCATTTAATATTTCAAACTGGATTTTAAATTCCTTAATAAGGAAGTGATAAACCTTTCCTCTTTGTTTTCCTCCAAGCATAACATATAATGCCTATCATTCAAGAAGCACTTTTTTTACATCAGCATACTTAAATGTACAATGTAATGTCATAAAAATAAATGCTTATTTCAGGAGACTTATTTATTTTCAAATTTCATGTTAAATTTTTCCTTTATTAAAATTGGAAGTGCACCCCAGAGTTTTAGTTATTCTACAAGTGTACCTTGAAGTTAAAAAAAAAAAAAAATGTTTGAGAAACACTGGTGTAAATGTTCACTTAAAATGGATCAGATGTTAATGTTTTGTTCAATTCCTTTTTTTTTTTTTTTTTTTTTTTTTTTTTTTAGAATGCTAGAAAAAAAGTTTATATAAGAAAAACAAAAACAAATTTTGTATTAAGACTTTTTTTTTTAATATTTTATTTCATAAACTTGAGGCATCTCTTTCCTTCCTGCCTTGGCCAAAGGTGGGGAAAGTGAAGATTAGTTAAGAACACTTACAAATATTTATGAAATGAGGCAAATAAAACAAATGTTTAAAAAATCATGAGACTAGAAAAGGGTATTGAAGATTCTCTCTCTAGATTGAAGGGAAAGGTGAAATGGGATGAAAATTTTCAGATCTTGATGGGGTTGGGAGTTTAATTGGTCTCTTCATAGGGACAGATACACTCAGCCCTCACACAAAAAAAAGGATTTGGTCACTAATACTGATCCTATGTCAGGAGGTGAATTGTGCTAGGAAGACAGTAGTGACCTTGTATATAAAGAAAAAAAAGAATCCCCGAGAGAGGGTGACCAGGACAACACCAATGATTGACTGATAACAACACAAGCACAACATTATAAAAGATTTCTCTTGGGGATGAGAGAGTAAAGTCAATGTTCAGATGTTACCAGACTGAAATTTTCTATTTTTGAAAAAAAAAAAAAAAAAATAACCTATATTTCATTTTTTGTTTGAACATTTTTTTTTGTCTGCTGGATAGTTAAATGGAACTGTCTAAATTCTACAATAAAACAACATTTGAACATTGACTTAATAAAAGTTTTTAGTCTGGTTCATCTCATATCAAGGATGTGTCCTGAAAAAAAAATCATAAAACCCTTTAACTATTAATTTATCTAAAACAATGTTTTGGACAAAAAAGATTAAATCTGTTCACATCCGGCGATCTTTTTTTTTTTTTTTTTTTTTTTTTTTCCTCTACATTGTCCCATGTGAAGAAGACTGCAGGAACAGTTTATAATATGAGATTAACCAATTAAAATATATATAAAAAAAATTAAAAACAGAAAAAAAATACACCAATATTAATGTATGTCATGGCTGAAATATATAATTGGAAAGAAACAAAGAAAAAAAAAAGCCCAAACATGTCACCCAAAATCATTCTTTTCAAATCCAATGAAAAACTTTAATGATTAAATTAAGGATTAAAAAAAAAAGAAGTCAAAATTAATTTGTGCAGAACCTATTCCATCACTATAGTTATCCCTACATCTAGCCTAAGTGGATTTAAGCTAGAGATAGAAAAAACATATGGTTGGGGGAGAGAAAAGTAAGGGAATTTTTATTTATTTTTTTATCATGGTGGACATTTTAAGTTTATAATAAGTTCTACTTTGGGAGTTCTAAGATATTTTTTACCTTCTTTGGAGATATTGCAAATTTTACCAGTATGTAAGCCTATAAGATCATGTTAAGCATAAAAAACATGTGATTTCCTGCCAATGTTAAGGTAAATTATCACTAGTTTAAAATAAAGACTTTTTTTCTAATCTTTTTCTTTCATAGAATGAAAAAAATTGATCTAGCATTCAGCAGTAAAGGGAAAATTAACAGGTAAATCAATTATTCATTATTGTAAAAAGGTTGGGAATTAAAAACCCAACATTTTAATAAATGCATAAGACTTTCTTTAGGTAAATAAAACTATTTACTTATTACAAAAAGAATTATGGCTTTCAACTGATAATATATAACTATGACTTTTTCTCTCTCTCTCTTTTTTTTTTCTCTCTCTCTCTCTATTATTAAATATTTTCTATTAATTTTAGCAAGTTTACTTTCCCTATTTTGATTTTAGATTATTCATCTCCTTTTGTGGTGGGTGGGGACATTCTTAACTCCACACTTTTGTTTTCTTCAGTAACATTTACAAGAATTGAGCAGGTGCGATACTGCAAGAAAATGAAGCAAGTTTCTTTTCATGAAAAATTCTTCATAGCATCACACAAAACTCAATGCAAGTTTTGAAGTTTTACAATTTGTATTAAAAAAAAAAAAATAACAAGGTTTAATATATTCTGGACTTGTTTTATACAAACCAAGAAAGTTTCATGACAGCAAATACTTAAATATTTGTAAATATTTTTTTTGCTTAACCAAAATGTAGTATAAACTCTACTACAACCTGTCTTTTAAAGAAACTTGTCTCAATTTACTTAAAGAAACTTTTAAATACAGATTTACCACTGAATGTGATAGGGTTTTTTTTTTTTTTTTGTATACTTTTATTTTAAGCTTTGATTGGATTCATTTTCCTCTCGTTGACATGACCGGAGGCAATTATTGAAGCCCATTTATTGCATAGAACATCAAGAAACAGACATATTGTATCATAAAGATCTTGGGGAATTTGGAGAAAGGAAGTTGAGAATTATGGGTTGATGTTTGGAATTTTTTTTTTCCCCACCCGTCTGAGGTGGATATATCAGCAGTGTTCGGAGCAGAGACGATGACAGCAGCAAAAGGAGAGGATATTTAAGGGGTTATTGAGTCTAGACTCAAAAGAAAAAGGGGTTGGCTAGTTACCATACAGGTATTTTGAAAAAAAATTTCTTGTAGATAACAAAATTGACGGCAAATGATTATATATCTATTATCTAAATAAAATATTTTTTTGTAAAATTTATTCTATCAAGATAATTTTATTGCTTGCAGTTAGTCTCTTAATAATCCTTTCTTTTGTCTGTTTTGCACATTCAAGGTCAATTCCCTGTTCAGATATTAAAACATGTTTTGATTTCTGGGGATTGTGATCTCCCATTGCACAAAAAAAAGAAGAAAAATCAGGAGCATGACCTGATGTCTACAGTAAAAGGTGAAATTAGATGGGTCCTAGACCCACCCATTATACAAATAGATAAGTAATTATAAGATACACATAAGTATAGACTAATAAGAAAGTAAAGAAACTACTTGTTCATCTTAGGTGGACAGCTGAGCCCCCAGCTGATATGAAAGTTGTATTGAACCCTTGTTTCATCTTGTTGGTTAAAGAGTGGATCGACTCAGAAAATATGGAAGACAACAAAACAAAAAGAGAATATGAATGAAAATACTTCCTCAAGTGGAATTATTAAACAAACTATTAATTAAATTATATGAATTAAAATAAAAATGCAATGAGATGACTCAGTCCTCGCAGGTTATCTCAAAATGTTATGTAGATATGAGAAAGCAAGTTTTAAATATATTTTTAAAATGAAACACTTAACTGATTTTTTAAAAATCATTCTCAAAAAAAAAAAAGTTTCACCTGGATCTGGTAACCAGCCAAACCAATATAAAAATGATGGCCAACGTGTTTTGTTTCTCCAATAGAATCAAACTTGCACCTTGCCCAATTAAAATATGGAAAAAAAAAATGTAAAGCTTGTTTTTTTGTTTTTTTTCTCTCCCCTTAAATCAACATTGGCCATCTTGTTTGAATATACAGACAAATATTATCAACACAGGCTGGGTTGAGGGAGAAAACAGCTTCCGAATAAGGTTTACTTTTACTACAGCTACAGAAATATAAACTAAACATAGAAACACAGGAACAGCAATCAGTTATCCTTATCACCTACACACGTTATGTTTAGTGCCAAACAGACTAGGAGGCAAGAAGTGACTCAATTGACAGCAACTGAGAAAAAAAAAGCCGAAACTTTAATAAACCAATACTACTTTTACATTTATGAGAAAGGCATGACTCCAATCCTCCTGTCTTGTAATTAATGATTTATCAAAACAGATAGGAACAATTTGTTTAATGGATCAGTAGAACTTATAGCCTAAAAAAATAGCATTTATAATAGTTGCTATATCCACTGTCAGTCATGACAGTGAAGTGTATTACTTTTTGTAGGAAAAAATACTTTTTTTTTTTTTTTTTTTTTCTTTCAGTGTTTCCGTTTCTGCAATGGTCATTAAAATCAAAGATAATCTATCAAAAGTGCTCTTTGGTAAGTTACTAATATGCATATCTGTGGACATTTGTTGGTTTTATTTACTTACTGCTATGTATTTTTTTCACAAGTAAAAAAAAAAAAAATTGAATGGAACTTATTGATGAAAATATTGCAGTCAGGAACATCAGAAACAAAAAGTCTGTTAATTGACATATTAATCATTCACAAAGAATGGTTTCTTGTATAGACTTCTCAAAAAAAAATTATTTCACTAAAATTAACCTAATAAATAGCACAAAAATATAAAATTGTGGAATTTCTACATCAGAAGTGGTTTGTGATAAGATGAATCTGCTAACTACTCCTTTGTAGAAATGTAATTTTTGGAAACAAAATAGAAATGGAACCTTAATTTTTTTTTGTTTTTATTTCAGAATAAAAGGAAATTGAGATCCTATAGCCTCCATTTTGTAGTTTAACAAAATTACAAAACTGAGTAGATAGTCATGATTTTATGATTGCATTCGCAAAATTGTTTGTATTGGATAACTGAAGGCATTCCAGTTGGGTGAAAAGAATTCAGTTTGACACAACATTGCGCACACACACACACACATATGTACATGTAAAGCAGGACTCTTTGGGATGAAAGAAATAGGTATATATTTATGGTAAACTGACGTATGCCACACTCCTAGGAGGAGTTGAAACTGGGCAGGAAGTGAGGAGTGACTTTAATAACATTTAGGTCATTGTTAAAGATTCTTGGTCACATGATACTGGCATGTTTTAGCATGGTTAAAAAATACACGTTATTAAAATAAAATGGCTTGCATAATGGCAAGTGACAGATTTCTAACTT
The DNA here is from genome assembly GCA_964036315.1 of Acanthosepion esculentum. Taxonomy (NCBI): domain Eukaryota; kingdom Metazoa; phylum Mollusca; class Cephalopoda; order Sepiida; family Sepiidae; genus Acanthosepion; species Acanthosepion esculentum. The sequence continues at coordinate 46,199,935 of OZ038518.1, forward strand.
TGGTTAGCCTGTCTTTAGTGACCAATAGTATATATATTATTTAACTGTAGCACTATAGCAGAAACTAAACCAATGCACAGTATTTAACTAAACATCTTAAAGAGTCCACAATGAGAGTGTCCTCAAATGTGAACAAACTTCAGAAAGACCATTGTGTACATTGTTGTTAGAAATTCTTGGTCCAGGTTGACAATCTATTTCATCTTAGACTGATTGGTGTCCACTATGGATTTTCTTAATGCTTGACCTTTTAGTTACTGAACAAGAACAGAAGCCAGTAATTGTAAAAAGCCACAACCTGCTCAGAATAAACAAGCAGTAACAGCGTTATCCATAGATACTAGAGATGTCTGGCCATCTAAGATCATGACTGTCAAAGATAATCTATTACCTATTGGTTTAATTCACTCTGTAGTCTTCTAAAATTGAATCAGTCTTTTCTGTTAAACTAGCTGATTTTTTTTTTTTTTTTTTTAAGTTAAAAAAAGACGTAGATAACTTCCCAAAGTAGAAACCCGTGTCTTCAAATAGGACAAACCATACAGAACAGCTTAAATAATGATCAGCCATCACTTGAGATGAGTTAGACTCAGGGTCAAAAATTAAGCAATATAATAGAGACCATTGTCCACTCAGGGTATGATTGGACAGTAATGTGCCATCGAGCAATACTTGATTGTGGCAAATATGAATGTTTTGACTAGAAAAATGGGGAGGGCATACAGAAAGATGAAATGTTCACAATCTCAACAGGTATTGAAAAGACGTTAGGGAAGAGACAGGGGGTTGGACATTTGAGTGGCACTTGATTAAGAGTCAAAACAGAATTATTTCAAGCCCCTTTTGACCACCACTTGAAAGGATAGAATTCTGAAATGAATCTTTCGTGTTCTCTAAATATAATCCACTTACAGCTATAGTAAGTATTTAGAAAATACTTTGCCACTTTAGTCACATAATTTCACTGTCTTCGGTGAGGGGGGAGAAATGTTTAAAATTTGGAAGTAAGAGTGTAAAATATAAATAAATTGGCACCTGATGGTACAAAAGTTGGCATTTTTTTTTTAAGTGGGTCAGGGATAAGGCCCAGCAAATTAGCTGACTGGTCCCAAGTCATGTGACCCACTTACATACTCCATGGGCAGCTGTCAGGAAAAAAAATATACAAATGATCATTAAATGTTCTAAAAACGAGGAAATAAAAATACAAATGCATCAATAAATCTTTTTTTTTTTTTTTTAAGTTGGGCAGAGACGTAAAGATCTCCTTCCACACTGACAGATTCACAAGGTACAAAGTTGCGTCTGGGCCAGGGTTGAGGGGGAAATAAAGAGCTGGGAGTTGCTTCCCTTGAAAAATGGCGGATTTTTACCCACTTCTCAATCTACTAACAGATTATGAAAATTCATGTAAAGCTCACAGGATACCAACATTTACCAACAAAAGCATAATTTTTTTTTCTCTTAAAAAAATTGACAATTCATGTAAATTAAAAACCCAAGAAAGAAATTTCTTCTTGTACATTTCATGCATTAAATGTGGTTAGTCGGATTAATAGACAATATCCAATATTATTATTATTATTATTATTATAAAATAGTTTTGAAAAGAATTGATAGTCACCGCCATTTAACAGTATGACAACAATAAAGTTAATACCAGTAATTCTAATGGTATTCTAAACTGTTGAACTATAGAAATATTTTAATTTGGCAAGATCTTAACAGTACCTTCACAACAAAATGATATTAATGAACATTAATTGAAAAGGATTTTTTCATTAAATCTTGATGACAGGAGATTGACCTTAAATAGCCTGTCAATATTTTAAAGGTCAGATTCTACAGTTTTGTTGCTAGATTTTATTCTTTGTCATGAAACAAGCTGTACGCATCCAATAAACTATGATGATCTCTGAAATATTTACACAACACTTAAACTGTTTCAAGCAATGTACAGCAATTTGTGGATAGAATATCCGACATGGAAGAGACGGGGGTTGCTCCCTGAAATATATTTTTATTTTTTCAGTTATCATAATTCTATTTTAATTTCAGATGAGCTATAAAAATAAAATCTTTTTTCCTGTCCAATTAATTAGATCTGGTCTGTTTTGGGGAGAGGGACATTTTTAAGGGTGACCTCTCCACCTTGATAAAATAATTCTGATAAAGTTTTTTCTTTTTTTTTTTAATATCCAGTTTTACTCAAATTTCTTAAATAAATATAGATCCATACAAATAATTTAAAAATTCAAGTCAAGACTAGAATTTAAATGAAGCCCTCGATCTATGAGCATCTGCATGCAACAAATTTTTCTACTAGCTTTTTACAGATTAATTTTTTTTTTTTTTTTTTTTGTCTGATACAATTAAATCAAAAAGGTAATTTTTAGATTTATCGCTGTATTTAAAAAAAAAAAATTTTTTTTAGGTTATTTTTACTATGATTATTTTATTATGAGTTTTAGTTTATCTTGTTGCTTTTCATCCTTTCTGGGTTGATGCACCCTTATTTTATTTATTTATTACTACACCTATATTAATATTATTGTTTTATTTTTCCTTTTTATTACAACTCTCTATCTAGATCAATGCATTTTTTATTATTACTATTTTATTAATTTCTGAGTATTCAGTCACCTGCTAAATAGTTTTATTTTTTTTTCAGCAATCTCTGTAAATATTCCTGATTTTGCTGAAGCATTTTACTTAAAGACATTGATATATATTTTATTTATTTCTGTAAGGTCTTGTTATAGTTTGAAAAAAATTTTGTAGCATTTTCCAACCACATCATTTATTGACTGTCCCCCATCTCCATGTTTATTAGAGTTACCTATTTTTTTCCCATATTCCTCACAATTTATTATGACCCCCTGCTTTTATTAGGTACCTGAGAGTATTAGTTCTGATCCATCTTTTTGTTCCTTTCATGTCCCCCCCCCAATAGTCTGGGTTGATACTCTTCAAAAGCTAAATGTGTGAAAGCAGAAATATACTTGTTTCTGAGGAGACTTGAATCTGTATCCTGAACATCAGAAATTCATTTTTCATAAACATCACTTAATTATTTTGGCTTTGGAAGATTTAATAATTAAGCAAAGCATAAATATATCATCTTTGTCTCATTCATTCATCTTGAATTCGCTTAAAAAAGTTAGCAAAGATGGGACCAAGTTTAATTCTCCTCAAATGCTATTATTTTATTTTTGAACATCTAGCTGTATTGCCCCAGAGCATTCAGATAAAAAGCTTATTGTGAGAAACTGGATGGAATAAAATTAGTAATAAAATAATAGTAATAATGAAGAATGTATTGATCCAGATTGTTGTGATAAAAAGCAACAAAATAATAATGGTATCCTTAGTTTTGTGTCCATTTTGTTCTTTCTCCAACTGCTCCCTTTACTTTTTTTAGGATAAATTTGTTTATAGTCAACAGATTTAACACAAAGTAAAATATTCACTTGAAGGTCAGACACTGAATTATTTAAGAGTATTAAAATATTCAATAGAATGTTTTAACAGTGAAATTAAGGTAGTCAAGTAATTTTCATCCTCTACCTTTCTTAGTTTTTACATTTCCAAACATGATTTCTTTTACCTTTTTAATAGTAACAGTAAAAAAAGCTACCTTAATGAATTTACCTCAGTCTACTTGTAATTATCATTTATTTGTTTTCGGTTTATGAATTTTGATTACTCCTCAGCTATTGGGGTGGAGAGTGATTTTCATTCATTTAATTCTGAAATGTTGAATTTCTTCATTTTTTTTTTTTTTTTTTTTTTTTTTTTAAAGTATGGGTGTAGGGTGATAAGAATTTTCAGTATGTCTCAAAGACAGAATTTGAGGAGTTGGCTTTGCAGTCGGTCCCTGTGTGTTTGTCAGTGTGAAACGGAAGAAATCTGACGAATGCTGCATTTCACTTTCAAATGAAAATTTGATGGCAGTACAAATTTTGGGGGCCAAGTAAGATGTATGTTTTTTGTTCAGTGAATGCAGCCATGCATCACTATTATTAGTAGCTTTATGGTTTTATTTTATATGGGTGGGGGGTATCTCAGGCAAGAGGTCAATTGGGTCAAATCCAGCAGTTTTGTTTTTTCTTTTTTGTTTTGTTTTGCAGCAGTGAGGAGGAGAAAAACAAAGGCTTTTTTTCCTCTTCATGACACAAATTGCAACACATAATGATTGTAGATAGTTGATGAAAAAGGGAAAGGTTTTAAGTAGAGTATGGGTAAAGATAGTGGGCCAAAATTTTGAAATTTTTTCTGTTTGTGAATATATAAGATTCAAATGCGATTGATTATGCCCCTCGCTATATATATGAGTAATGTTAAATTTTATTTCTTTTTCTATATGAAAATTATGAGCAAAATTGATTTGCATGGTGAATATAGGTTTAGGTTGATTGATTTTACATGTTATATCTTTTTGGGTTAGTTAATGTTGAATTTGGGGGGGGGGGCACCTTGTGAGGATCAAACTCACTACTAATGGTCAACCAGATTAATCTTGTTAACCATTACCCCATGCCAAGATGTCCATGAGGTATATAATAACCATAATTATTACTTAATTTTCTTCCTCCTACCAGAACTTGTGGTGTCTCCTATATATGTAATCTTTACAAGGAACCAAAGTTTTGACCTATTCATTTAATCAGGCCTATCTTTCATATTATAAGTAACAGAAAATAGCCTTTTATTTTTCAATAATAGCTAAGAATATACTTAGATGAAAAGGAGAAAATTTATGAAGTAACTCTTCTCTATAGATGTGTGAGGAGTGTAACAGTGGCACAGAAAAAGAAATTTGTGAGCTGAATTCAAATTCCAGCCAAGTTTGTTACATGCACACAAAAATTATTTTTTGAGAAAGGTATAAATCTAACTCTTCTCTCTCTCTCCAGCTATGAGTTAAATAACAAGACCAGGCTCTTTAGAAAAAAGACAAACTGAATTCAAAACTGGTTATGTAGCCCTGTTCAGGTACATAAAACCATTGAAATGATTATGGAGTTCACAATTAACTGTGGTGCAAGGTTATGGACTCCATGATCTTGACTGAAGTTGAATAATAATTTAAAATAAACAAGGCTGACCAATAAACTGTTTCTACCCAAGAAGTGTTTTTTGTTTTTTTTGTTTTTTTTTTAAAGCAAGTGTGTCATTTAATTGCTTACATACAATCTGATTCCAACAGTCTGTTTGGATTCAAGAACAAATCTGATAGTTAACCCATTAACTATGGCAAAAGAAAAGGAAGTCGGGGAGAGCCATGATCATCTATAGTCTGAAGAGATAGAGCTCTTAAAGAGAAAAAGGATTTTAAGGGAACCTAGATTACTGATTTTTTTAATTTAGTGTTTATGAAACTGAACCTTTCTTTATTGTGTCGCAATGCCTTTGCTGTATTAACAAAAAAAGAAAGCCTTTGTAACAATAGTGCATTTGTTTTTTGCACATTCCTTCCCCCCGTCTTATAAGCATCCATTTCTATCATCCACAGTGCCATATGGACGCATATACCCAGAGTCAGCAGCATTTAAGGCCTCACGGCTACGTTCAACTGCCTGCTGATAATTAGCAGTCGCTTGCAATGTACGTTGCATCACACCTAAACTAACAGGTCGCCGGTTATTGAAACTCAAGGATGCGCTCAACTTAGGCTTGAGTTTGATATTTGGCGGGGTTAGCTTAGAGCTCTCCCCAAATGTCTGTGAGATTTCTTCCAGGCTTCGGTCAATGCATGGCCCACATGTCTCGTCACATTTCTTGCCAAGGGGACGAGGACTGGGGACTGTACTTCCAGGGACAAATCCTGTTATGTTGCAGCCTGTGCAAACAGGGCTACGTTCAAATGTGCCTGCATCAATCCTTGGAAGTCCATCTAACAGTTTCTGGAGCTGTTGCTCATCCCCCGACCCACCCCCACCTAGGCGGGTGTCATCGACAGGCTTCTGGTTAGCCGGGACCAGACGGATTTGGTTGGGGCCAGTGCGAATGACTGAGCTGTAGCAGGGGGGTGAGCCGGACTGAGAGCGTGAGTGTGATCGAGACCGAGAACGGGGTCCATCATCAATGCTGGAACGTTCAGCATCACGTTCACTTTCGTAGCCAGAACTTTTGTCGAAACCCCGTGAGTTGACGGTACCACAGGTGGAAACAAAATCGCCATCAGCAACTGGCACCGAGTGTGTGTAGTGCAGTATGCTGTTGATTTTTGTTGGGCTCATCGGGAGAATGTCACAAAATTCTGACTCGTTTGAAGCGCTGTCTTTCAAGAGGGAGCATTCGCATTCACTGTCCACCTGAAAAAAAAAGACCAAATTCTAAATAGTTTAGGCAACACAAACATATGATACAAATAGTGGTTACAGTATTTTTGTTATCATTTCACCCCAAGCAAGGCAGTAAAGCCACTGGGGTTACTTGAATGTATAAGAAAAGAAAAACATTATTAAGGAGTAACAACAATAAAATAGAAATCAAGGAGAGAGTAGATTTTCATTTAAAAATGAATACAAAATTTTATTTTTGGGACTGAGTAGAATCATAAAAAAATAATCAGGAATATTGTTGGTCCTGACCTGGCATCTTGGCTTCAGTCACATTTCCAACATGGTAATGTAGCTTCCCTCTGCCTTTTCTATAAATACTTTCATGGTAATTGGTCTGATGAACTTTTGCTCTATGGTACCCAGACTTTATGAATTTATGCGCAGTAATAGAAAGGTGGCAAGGTCTCCTCATTTTGTAGGGGAAATGGATAGATGTAACCGTAGGTTCTATGCTAACAGTTTTTGTTTTTCAGTATCTGTCGATATTTCTGATATGAGGTATTATGTACACTATTTACACTATTTGGACTATTGTCCTCATCTTTGTTGCCATATTTATTACAACGTTTCAGCTGTTGTACGCTCCGGCCTTCTTCAAAGATACATGGCACAGTGGATAAAGGCATTAGTTAGATCCAGTGACAGGACCCAAAGAGTGTGAGTTCAATACCCAGTTAAGGCAGTGGAGAAGTTGGAGAGGGGAATTAAAAGGAGATAACTAACAACTGACATCCACTAGACATGGCACGTAGAATTGGAACAGTCTACACCAGTGAGCGAAATAAAGGGTTCAGTTCGACATTCCAACCGCTTGAAGAAGGCCAGAGTGTACAACGGCTGAAACGTAATAAATATGGCGACAAAGATGAGGACAATAGTTTTTTCATCGCACTTCTCACTTGTGGGACTCTCTTCTGGTTTCTTGCTTCCCAGCCAACTTTGATCTTCAAAAATTTAAATTCAATATCAGTTATTATCTTTTGTATTCTTAATTCTTTTCCTTTATTGTCCTGTTTCCTTAATAGTAGTTTTCCTCATATTCTCTATGACTCAGTAACCCTTTGCATCCTAGTGGCTTTATTGCCTTGCTTGAGAACCTGGTTCAAAACATAAGAAAAAATGAATAAAATATACTTAACAACAAACATGTTGGTCCTTCAACAAACGTGTATAAATTAAAAACTGTCCAAATGCAACCAGCATATATATTTTTTATTTTGTTAAAGATTTAGAATAAAATTGTTTTGATTCTAAACATGTTCCAAAACTAATAATCACAAAGTGATTAAAAAAAAAAAAAAAATCTCTGAAAATGATTCAAATGCCATAAATTCTAATTATAATAAAAATGCAATAGAAAAGATTTCTAAAGGAAAAATGGGTTGCTTGATTTTATGTTAACTCCTGATATGCCTTGTTATTTGTTTTTATTTTTAATGAGAAATTGCCAAGCTGAGTTTGAATGCCTGTCAAGATCATTATATTCACTTTTGCACAAATATCCTTGGTAAAAAAATGTATTCATCACTTTTTTCCCAGCTCTGAGTTAACTTGCTTTCTAGCCATGTTTGGTAACCAGTATCAGAGAAGGACAACTCTAAATTCAAAAATTGTATATTGCCCTGGTCGAGCACATATTTAAACTGTAACTAAGGTCCACTCAACATAGTTGCAGTATAAACCACAGGTTGACTGTAAAGGTGTTGAAGAAACACAGATGGTCATGTTTGGAAATGAGAAATTGGTGATTTGCAGCGTGAAACCACTCTGATAATGAAGCATTTCATTTCTAATAGAAAAATGCAATAGAAATACTCCAAATTTTAAATATACAATATTTTTCTCTACATTGCAGACAGTTTTCTTACAAAAATCTTCACAGCCATTCAAACTTCTCAATATTTGACAAGAGAAAAATCATTGCTCATAGTTTTTGTAGTTTGAAAAAGAGTAACACTGAAGGACATAGGCTGACCAAATGGGTCAAGAGAAGATAATCTCCAAAGCACAAAAACTGAATGTGATATGTGGGATGGAAGTGCTCATTGCTTTTAAAGCAACATTCAAAATTTCAAGCAACTGAGACATCCAAGAAAGGCCAGAGAGTACACAGCCAAAAGGTGATAGTTTGAACTAATATATACAATGTCTGTCAGGAAAGTACCCAACCATTTAATATTAACTAAATGTAGCCTACCTAAGACAATGCACCTTAGTCTGTTTCAAAGTAATCCTTTTGAAAACTTACACACTTTTCCAAACAATATGTAAAGTCTGCAGGCTTCAGTGCATTTTTCTTGAACATAGTGTTTTAATGGGGATATTAGCTTTAGGAAAAGTCAGAAAGCACAGGGAACCAGATCTGGACTGTAGGGAGGGTTGCTGACAGGCCTGGGTAATATAAGTGTTATATAGGAATATGGTGTCGCTGCCAACACTTGAGTTTGAACATAGATTGCCAGTGAGCAAACACAGGCGATCACATTATTGAATTAAGTAGACCACGTGACCATAGAGGAAACGCATATATGTAGGAAGTAGCTGACGTCTAATTGATTGCTATTTCTATTCTATATTACTATACAGATCACTATTTCTACTCTATCTCAATACTATTTCTCTATACAGTGGCTACTATTTGAGCAAGTATTATCGAGCAAGTACTATTAGTGCAAGATTATTCGAAGGCATCTGACACCAGCATTGTTCAATGGCGTACTATAGTTGTATCTGCAATTACAGTTTCTGTGACAATGAGTATTCGTTGGCATCACAAAAGTGTCACTGAGTGTTCGTTGGCATCACAAAAATAAGGTTTTGCCAAAAAACTGCACGAGAATTAGCTTGCACACTCATTGGAAATGTAATGGTCACACAGTGTACAAGCTCATTTATATTTCACTGAGTAATCTCATTGGCGACTGATTGACAAGATTCCTCAAAGCTGTTCTTGATTTATTTAAAATGACTGGGTATATTTTGGTCAGACTTTGTGCAATGATTAGCCACTTACCTGTATGGATTGTTCTGTGAAGCCTTTGGAAGTGTCCTTTTGTCGTGACCCATTCATTCTACATGTCCCATCATGGTTCTGGCAGTGACTACCTGAGCTATTTTCACTGCTGATGACCGAATTGACAGGAGAGATAAGAGGTAAGTGTGGAGTCTCGGGGGACGGCGACAGATCAATGGTCTGGCGGTCAATCTCTCGCATCAAATCATCAATATTTTTGATGCGAATAATTTTAGAGCGTGGTGAACCTCGGCTGCTGTTCACACTGCTCGTCTTGTAGCGATTCGGTTCATGGACCTGCCAGTGAGAGAATGGAGACAACGGGCTACTGTCTGGTGGTTCGCTGGGTGGAGGCGGCAGATTCAACCGAAAGTTGGCCAAATCCAGCAGCCGACTGGAAGGGTCAGGATTAAGGGGTTCCCTGCGATTATTAGGATGGTTTCCTTCTCTCATGATTTCGCGCACCTCCCGACACTCCTCTTCCTCTTCCTCCTCTGGACATGTGTAACCAGTAGCTTTCACATATGAACTATAGTCAGTTGGAGGGTTTCGGCTATCCATGCGGCGAGGGTTCTTCAGAATGCCCCGTTCAGGCGGCTTGGCACTGTCAGGGGACATTATAATAATTGGTGGAGGAGGCAACTCTCCAATGTCACTTTCTTCTTCACTTGATGTCCTTTTCTTTGTCTTCTTTCGGCCAAATAATTTTTCAGCTCTGAAAAGCAAAATTTAAAAAAAAATGGAATCTAACAAGTTAAAAGAAATAGGGCAAGAGGGAGTAAAAAAAAAAAAAAAAAAGCTATGTCCCCAGTGCAAATGAATAAAAGTTAACTTGAAAAAAATGTCCCTGCTCACCACACACACAAAAATATAAAAAAAGTTTTCACCCCAAATGAATGAATAAAAAAAAATAAAAAAAAAATATTTGTATCTCTCTCCTTCTCACTCTCTGACACACATACAATTCCTTGCTTACCCCCAAAACAGGAGACAAGGTAATGTAAAAAAAACAACATTGGGCAATAACCCTACTATACATATTAAAAGGATGATGTTAAGAAAACAACGCAGGACAATATGCCCCCGACCTGCCAAAATGAAAACAACAGGCCAAAAAGGAAAACATGGAAACAAAGAAAAAAGGCTGAGATAAAAAAAAACCCCAAAAAATACCTTCATGACATGCAATATCAGCCCCAACAAGATGTCATAAGGCCAAGAGCTCAAACTCATTACACAAGCAATAGATTGTGGGACTGGCTTTTTAACTATCTGCAACAAATGTTTAGGACATCAATTTTCTTAGCTTTGGGCCAGACTATGCTAGCTATTATAGTGGAGTATACAATGAGGCTCAATTATATCATATTATTAAGTCTTTAGGACTAGTTTGTTAACTATCACCCTCTAAGTTCTTGAAAACAACTTACCTGTATGAAGGTAGAGAACCAAAAGTGATGAGACGTGATTGTTTTGGTCCGAGTGGATTTCCTGACAAATCTGTCTTTTTTCCATCATGGTTTGACATGAAACCCATTTTATTATTTGGATGCAGCTTCTGAGGCGTTCGGCGCCGATAGCAGAACATGGTGATGGCCAGGAAAAAGATGAGTCCACCCACGACGGAGACAAGGATTATAATCAACCACATCGTGTTGACTTCATTTGACTCTGCTGTGAATAAAAAGACAAGATTTTTGTTGTTTTTTAACAAGCTTTTCCTTGTATAAGTTATTCTTTGAAATTCTCAGATTAATAATTAAAATTATTATCTAATGTATGTCCAAAAAGTATTCAGATTTATATTGAAAAGAAAAATATCCTACCTAGGGCAATGGCATCTTAGTCCCCTTCAAAACACTCCCTTTGGAATTTCACACACTTGTCCAACCATCCCTTCTTTCCATTTTTCAAAACAGCCTGCAGTTGTCTTTCATGATAGCCATTAGCTGATTTTTTTCACCTTGTCCACTGTTTCAATGAGATCTTTAGCTTTGGGAAAATTTAAGTTGCAGGGAGGTGTATCTGGACAGTAGACAGTTGTGGGGATTGACAAAGCTTCAATGATGCAATCTTTTGATATAAAGACTGCATGAGCTTGATATTTATTTTCTCAGTCAATATGTAATGGTTGCACTGTACACACTCACTGGTACCTTACTTCTGATGGAGTAATCCCCCAGGAGTGTGGTGTTTAGTCTCACATACACAGTAAAATTTCTTCTGATTGCTTGCCAAGTTATATCAAGGCTGCACAACCGGTTCTTAATAGTTTCTGGACAGATCTCGATTAACTATTCTATTCATATCGGTCTGTGCATCTTGGTTGTCATATCACTTCAATTGTGGTACCTTCTGATTGTTTTCAGATACCTGTAACAATTCTGTGTAGTAGGTATCCCAACACTTGGCTTACAACCGATGAAATTCTTAACTAAACACTAAAAAATGCATACATTCAACTCGCCGTGTTATTTCATTCAATATCTCCATAAAAACATAATGCATACCAAATAAAAGCTTATTTCATGAACTTTGTTTCTATCTTATTTATTTTTATATGTACTACAGTGTGCGACGAACATTACAGTTTGAAAATAGACATTTTGGGGATTTCGCAAAATTTTGGTCATTTTTTTCACTGACGGCAGTTTAGTTTTCCTCAAATTTTGTAATATGTGCACTCCGCAGGGTTTATTATAATTTTGGTAACACATTAGTTTGAAAGTTAACATTCTAAGCTTCATTTTCATATATTTTATATTCTTTTTAATTTTAATAAGAAGTTTGTAAACAATTCAAATGAAAAGTTTGATTGTAAAATTCAAATGCTTCTTGTAAAAATAAAAACACATAAAATATATCATTAAAACGCTCATTTAATAATCTATGAAACTAAATCAAAATCAAATATGAAATGATAGCTCCATTTTGTGCGTGTGCAATTATGTGTAACCATGTGCGACTCGCTCGGCCATCATTTCAACTCCACGCGTCAACATGGACACAAAAGAATCGAACAGCATGTTTTCTATGTACAAAATTTTCAAGGAAATTGCTAAGAATTTGTTTTAAATATTAATTTTCTATGATATGTAAATGGGATTTAAAATATCGTTTACGTCATAAAAAATATGCAACAAAAATTGATTTGTTTACTTTACACTTAGATTCAAATCACAAAAAAAAACGGACTTATTGATCGAAAAATGTTCATATTCAAAGAATGAGATAAAAAAACATTCTACAAAAAAATTCTAGAATGTCTTTATGTTTTTGCAGTATTCTCACAATAATTATCAGCATTTCAGTTACCAAGTAACATTTTGTTTAAAGTTACCCCCTTCAAACAATTTTCTTACTTTTAAAATTATCTAATAAATGGATTTTAGTCACGATTTATTGCTATCTAGATACAAATTTATGATTTAATATTCATTTTCCTAATTTATTATTATTTCTTAGTAATATTTATTTCATACGGCTTATTAGTAATCATTAGTGGGTATTGCTTGGCGTGTGTTAAGCTTCTCTCTCTACAGTCCAGAAATTGTACATGTTGAGTCAGGACTTTACTTGTTCAGCATCTGCTCCATATACATTTTAATCTGTTGATTTTAGGTCATTTTAACCATGATAAAAGGAAAGAGCACCCCAAGAAATGGCTAGATATGAAATTTGGTGTTTCTAGTGTAAGAAGCATTCATTTTATGACACAATTCAAGCAAGTCTAAAATCGGCCTTTCAAATACTTTGTGACAAAAGGTTAAAAAGCAATTTTTTTCAATTTTGAAGTGGAATAATCCAGAATATATCCATTCTATCACTCCCCAAAAAATGAGGCATGTTACTGGTATAGTCCTAATGTGATATTTGAAATTTGGGATGAATGTGGGTCTTATTTCCAGTTTTATGAAATGTCAAACCTCAGGTTATGAGTTGTTTGCATGTCGTTGCAGAAGTTTTGATATTTTATAAAATTTGCATATTCAGACTGAATTTATTTAAGAAATATGCAGTGATACTATCTGTAATTTTATTATTAATTTCTTTATGTACCTAATAAGCTAGTATAATTTTAAGTGTTGTTCTTAATTGCTTTTTAAAATATAGGAGTCCAAATATGGTATTTTGTCCTAATTCATAATAGACAAAAAAATGACTAAGTTGAGCACATGTGTGAAAATAAAAAGAAATCTGCCAAAATTAAACGGTTTGAGATACTTTGATGAAATAAAAATTGCTAAGTTTCTTTAATCATATAGATTAAGAAGATGCAATCAGATAACACCTAGTACCTGTTTGAAATTTTAATCTGTGATACCTAGTACCAGTTCTTTTTCCACTTGATAATGACTTTCAGTAACTGACCCAGGGTTTGAACTCGTAACAACTAGGTAACTAGATAAATTTTAACAAAGTCCTTTATCCACAAGCAGCAAAAGTCAAAAACTCTGCTTCTGTGGAGAAAGCAAAAATGACATCACAAGAAAGATTTGATATGAAAGCCCCCTCCATGGCAGCATGGAAAGCCAGAGGAGAACAATTAATCCTAGGGATTGAATAACCGGTTTAATTTTTCAATTTCCAGAAGGTTGTTGAATGTGAAAGATACCTGAAGCAGATTGGAGAGCATAATGGCCAAAATGTCTTGAATATAATAACTGTGATGAGAATACTAGCCCGAATAAGATTTTACAAGCAATCACAATGTCAGAGAATTAAAAAAAAAAAACCCAGATCCCACAGATCATAAATATAAAATAACATATAAGGGAGACAAATTCTTGCATGTCATTTTATCAAACAAGCTTAGTATAAAAATTATTTAATTTAAACTTGTTGGGCTGAGCAAATGAAAAGTCTTTTTTGAAAACAGGACCAAGTAATATTGTAGAAAATTGTTTTGAAAACTGGTTTTCAGTGCACCATTCAGCCATGCTTTAAATATTGCTGCCACATATGGTCTGGTGTTCCTGATTATGTATGCGTTGTAGGGGTCTGGGCGGGAGTATAAGATTTTATCGCCTATGGGGTGTGTGTGTCGGCAAGAAATGTACACTCTTCTGGTATATCTTCGGACGTTTGAAAATACGCACTCTTTTCTCACTGAAACCCTTCTTTAAATCTTCTCTCTGTTAAATTTTAATGCCCCCTCCACCTTTGGACCTCCCTGCCTCTCTCGTCTGTTACCCCTCTATATAGATCTCAGGTCCTCCCACACTCTCACACATACTCTCACTAATTTTTCCCGGGGTTGTTTTTCTGTTTTCTTTTTGAATCTGTAGGTCTGATGAATTGGATCGTTCTTACAATTCCAATGGAATAAATTATGACCATGGAATATTAGTGTTTAAGTCCTTTTATTATATCCTTACTCTGTCCTGGACATCGAATTCTACCTGGATCATATCTTCTTGGAATTATTTTTACACATGTATGTATGTGTATATATAATTGCATATGTATGTGTATATTCACCACTAATATTGTCTCTATATATATATATATATATATAGCAAGAGAGAGATTCTTGATAAAATCCAAACCAGAATCTGCAATGTAACTGGTCCTCACCTGGCATCTCAGCTTCAGTCACTTTCCCACCACCGTAAAGTTGCTTCCCTGTGCCTTTTCTATAAATACTTTCATGGTAATTGTTTGGACGAGCTCTTTGCTATGGTACTTAGACTTTATGAATTTAAATGCAATACTAGATTAGCAACAAGGTCTCCTCAATTTACAGTTGAATTGGCTAGATGTAACCATGAGTTCTATGTTAAGTTTCTTTTCTTGCACTTTTTGCTGGTGAAACACTCTTCCAGCTTCTTGCTTTCCAGTCAACTTTGATCTTCAAAAATTTAAATGCGTTATCTTCTGTTTTATTTCTGTTCTTTTATTGTTCTCTTTTGTTTTTCTTTTCTTTATACACCTAAGTAACCCTCAATGTCTTAGTGGCTTTCTTGCCTTGCTTGGGGTGAAATTATTAAAAAAATGTAATGTTTTTGTACAGATTAATAAGAAAATGACAGAAAATCTTTCATACATAAAACTATTTTTTATTCAACTCCAGGATTCATCAATTAATATGAGCTTTAGTGTTTTTTCTAAATGTGAATTCTTCTTCATAGATTACTGCAAGTATGTATTAATTATAACAACTATTATATGTAGAATGTAATTGCATTGAAAATCAGGAATATCAAATGGAAACCTTTATTTGATTCTCTGAATTACGCTGCTCTCATTCAGTCTTGTAACCATAAATTTTTCTTAATGATGCCAATCTATCTTTCCACTGAATAAAGAAGTAATTCAAAACTATTTGATCCAACAAACTCATTACTTATAAAAACTTGCTTTAATCTCATAAATGTGATAAAAATTGTACTTTAGGAATTAAACATTCTTGTATAATTTTGTTGAAGAGGGGCAGAAGAGAACAGGGAAGTTATATTTTTCTTAAAAGAATAATGCTCACCTTTGACAATTGCCTGTAGCGATCCTGTGACTGTAGAAGCAGTGGTAGTCAATGAGGGCTGGAAGGCTGGGTCCGGTGTGACTGTTGTCTTGAAAGTAGATATAGGTTTGTTAGTAGTGGTCTTTCGGGGCAGAATGGTGGTCTTATTTGCCACTTTGTCACACAGCTCTCCTGTCCAGCCTTCATTGCAGAAACATGTGGAAAAGGTTGTGCAAATCTGGAATGAGAAAAAAAAATAGAAATGTACAAACAGAATCACCAAATTTTAAATAGAGAATTAAAAAAAACAAGTGTTAATGAAAATATAAAAACCTGATTTTACAAAAAAAAAAATTCATTAGCTTAAAAAGGGATCTCTGAGTAAACTTGTCACTGCATGTTTGTGAAATAATAAATTTTATTTAAACACTTTCAACTCAAACTATCAATTGAACAGAATAACACTCTAGCATTACCATAGTACAAGAACTCTGATAAAAGCATATATCAAAATGTTAGTGTCCATATAAAGCCTTAATTTCTTAGAGAAACCTTATTTCATAGACATGCCTAAAGACATTTTCTAACTCCATTTTACTAATATTCTTATTAGATATGCGTATATCTCGAGATTATTTATTATGGGAAAATGATGTATCAAAGTCTTTTCAATGTTTTTTATAGAAATTTACACTAAAGCTTATTTCATCAACACATCTAAAGACTATGATTCTATTGTTCCCAGCTATGGGTTAAATAGTAGAACCGGTTTCAAGAATAATCATTGTTATTCTCACAAAATTGTTCATGCATTAGTCATATAAAACAAGTCAATCAACTAGTATATAATTATTATTAGGACATATCAAAAATAGTTTTGGTTTTCCAGTCTTTTACCCCAAAGTTTATTCTATGTATACATGTGAAGATAATCTACGACTTGAAATGTTATTAGGATGCATAAAAGTGTTTTTTGTTTTTTTTTAACACAAACATTTACTCGAAACATTATTTTATGCGTATATCTCGAGATTATTTATTATGGGAAAATGATTTATAAATTTTTATATATTAAGTACAATTTTAGGGAAATCTATGAAAAACAGAAAAAGTGATGCATTTTGTCCTTTAGAACTTAATCGAACAAAAGTGATGTTTACATTGATGTAACTGCATATAAATGAGGAGTGCATGTTGGTATTGACTACTGATACCCCAGCATTAATTCTTCATTTTGTAACATATGTTAATGTGTATTGAAAGTTTTGTTTTTGTTTTTTGCAACAAAGCTTTTGACTTCACAATATATAATATAAATGTACAAATAGTTAAACTGCTATTGGTGCAGAAACTAAAATCAACAAGTTCAGTTTCTTGTTTATTTTTGTTTCATTTAATTTGTGCTAATGGCCTGTGTAAATAAAGCAATTAAAATGAAGATGCAAAAAAATACTAGTCAAAAATGAATAATAGTTGACAATACTTTCTCACATAAATTTGAAATGAATGAGACAATTTTTAGCAGAATTAAGTAGAAAATATATTTTTGTCCATTAAGCTTAAGTAGATTCAGATTTTTACAAAATTGTATGAACTCCCTTGAACTTGGCATCTCGTCTCACACATAGAGGCCACAAAATGGTAGGGGTAGAAATTCAGTGTGAATTGATTTTCTGTAGGCTGAGATGAGTTTAAAAAAAAGTTCTTTTTCTAATGAAAATAAATCTTCTTACCCCATTGCCTGAACATGGGATGCTATTTTCTTCTCCTGGACAAGGCGGACGTTTCAGCTCCATAAATGATGTACACTGCTTATGCAGGCAGATTCGCTCATCCCCACATTTGGTACCATCCTGGACAAGACCTCTGTTGGGCAGATCCATGGCTGTGGGACCATGCATGATCCTAGCAAATACAGAAAAAATAAAAAGTCAGATGCTTTAAATAGAGAGAAGATAGGTGTAAAGTTTTGGATGTGATTGTATTTTTAAAGTACAAAAGACTGACAATAAATATTACTGTAGACTTAATAAGAAAGTTAATCGAAGATCAATTTCTGAAGCTTTGTGATTGTAACTATGTATGTCAGTTTATTCAAATCTATCAATTTGTTCACATCAATCTATTTGAGATTATTCATAATCGTATCTGTTTATTTCAGTCTACCCATATTTGAGTGTGCCTACTTCAGTTCTGTTTTTATGTCTTTTTAGCGGCTGTGGTCTGTTCAGATATTTTTATGGAATTTTCTTTTCTTTTAATACCATGTACCTGATGATGATGATGCCACTCTACAATTTTTTTCTTTATCTGTGAATCGACACGCATTCTTGGGATAGATAATGGATTTATTTCCCATTACCTTTTTCACAGTTTGGAATTCAGTTTTCCTTCTCTTAGACTTGTGAATCAAATCCAGTCTATCCTGCTATTTAACCTGTAGTTGGGAGAAGAGATAGATTCATACGATTTTAAAGGACATTTGTGTGAAAGTGAATGCAACATTTGAAATTGGCTTACCAATTTCATTTTTTTGCACGAGTTGCACATCATATTTATTGACCCCTGTCTATTTCTGAGTGCAAGTTAGTTGCTCTGACCAGTTGCTTATGTACTGAGGAGCTTGTTAACAAGCAAGTTTCACCAGCCATTGATTGTATAAGGATGCTAATATTCATTAGGCACCCTGCTACTATGGCCTTGTACCAGTCTAAGTTTAATAAATATCAACTTTAAATGCTTGGGCAATATAGCAAATAAAGAGCTACTATATACATTGTCAGCTTTGATAGAATATCAATTTGGACTTGGGATAAAGAAACTTTAAATGTGTTGTTTTAACAATGGCATTTGATAGTGTAAAGGTTTGATCATGATGTCTTGTTTACAAGCAGTGTATTGTGAGGTCATGTGACTTTCTTTTTTTTTTTTTTTTTTTTGCTCCCCACATGTTACTGTGGCATGTGTCAGTGCAGTGGCTTGCAGAAGAGTAGCATAAAGTGCTAGGAGGACAAGTCAAAGGAAAATAAAACTTTTTTGCTTTTTTTTTACCATTCTGTTCCACCAAGAAAGCCTGAAATTCTAAGAAAAAAAAACAAAAATCACAAAAAATAAAACTTTGAATTAAAGAAGTAAAAATTAATCTAAATATCTGATCATTGATTGAAGGAAAGGCCTGAAACTTTGTTAATATTTACTGCCATCAGAGACACGTGTGTCTTGTTGGATATTTCATTGGACTCACATTATGTATTGTGGGATGAGTACTTGTACAGTAATTGGTTATGGTCAAGTTGGTTTATAATTGGCAAAAATGCTTAACAAACAGAATTGACAAAGTTCTCAAATAATAAGAAAAGGAAGAAAATGAACAGGACAAAATAATACAAAGCAAACAATACATATGCAAGTCAATATTAGGCAAAGCAACAGTAATAAGGTAAAAAGTGAAAATGAAAATGGTGGCCACACACATGAGGGATACAGTCAAGTGTTTGCAGTGTTCTGACTTCAAGACAAGAACAAAAATGTCAGATGAGATTAAGAAGGGGTCCATTTTATAGGTTAGGAAGAAATCCCAGCATGCATCTGTATGATTTGTCTATAAATTTGGGGAGGAGATGTTTTTAGTGATCATTCCCATTGAATTGGAACCAACAGTATTTCATCTGACAAGCATGTACATCCATTTCAGGTTTTTTTTTTTTTTAATTTTTATTTCTCTAAGTAACAATAAAAAAAACTTCCTCAGTATTATATATATTTTATATTATTTTAGAACCATTTCTTTTTCTAAAAACAAGCAACATACAACTATAGAAAAAAAACAAAACTAAGTCAGTATCATGGATGTTCATTAGTTCTTTTATAATTTTATTTACTAAAATAAAGCATAAATAGTAAGTAACAAAGACATGGCATTATGTAAAGCAGTGGTTCTCAAATTTGCTTGCACCTCACCAAAGGGAAGTCCCAGTGAAAATATACAAGCAGCCCTACAGCAAAGAAGGTCCAGAGAGAGGGTTAAAAGGACATAACTGGATTTGAAATCAGAACATTATCATTGATAAATCTCTCCTCCAATTTGCAGACCCTAATTACTATATTCTTAATACTTGATATAATTAAAAAATATCAATGATAAAATCGGTCAATAATAATTTATAATTATTTATACTGGGACTCATGCATGAATTACAATAAATCTTTAATAATATTTCAAATTTTGAGATCATATTTATTTTTGGCATATGAATTTTTTAAAACTGTTTCTAAATCTTTGATTGTCTTTCAATCATCCTGCCTCACCTGCTACCCTCTTCCGCTGAACCTATGAGGCATGCTGCACTGTTTGAGAGCCACTGATAAAAGGGTTCAAATATTCCAAGAAACAGTGAATGTGTTAATAAATTTAATTTTATTTACTGAATAAAGCATTAGTAGTTGTTGGTTTCAATTTAAGGAATGACTGTTAAAAACATCCCTTCCTTAAATTTATAGATAAATGTTACAGATGAATACTGAGATTTCTTCCTAACCAATAAAAATGAACCAATTCTCAGTTTCATCTGCCATATTTTTTATTCTTTCTTGTCTTGAAGTCAGAACACTACACTCACTTGAATATATCCCTCTTGTGTGGGCACCATTTTTTTTACTTTGTGACCTTATTATAGTTGTCTTGCATATATATATATTGTTGGAAGGAAACATATAGGGAGATAACTCCAAAGTATTGTAAGAGTTATCCCACTTGTTTTGGACATCGTGACGTCAGACGTCACGTGTGGCAATACGGGGAGAGATCCAAGATGGCGGACTACACTGACACACTTGTGGCAAACGTCTCTCCATATTTCACTAATTCTTTTGTAGAGTAGTATTAACTCAGTTTATCTAGTGATTAATAAAATGCTGTAAACCTAAAAACGTTCTTGGTAATTATTTCCAATCAACAAATGCATTGCTCGGTCCTCAGAACTCACGCAAACATAACATATATTGCTTCTTTAGTATTATTTTGCTCTTTTATTTTTCTTCCTTTTCTTATTGTTTGTAAATTTTGTCAATTCTGTTTGTTGGACATTTTTGCCAATTATACTTAACCCTGATCAATTACTCTACGGTAGTTTTATAGCAATTTGTAATTGGAGCCAACACAAACATGGATGACCATTACACAAAATAAAGCCTAAGGAGTCTCATAGTAATGGTAACTAACAAAAACATAGATGGCATTATGTAATTGTTCAAATATTCATGGTATCTTTTGAGTACATATCTGTAGTTGGATGTTGAATCAATTCTTATTATTAATGAAAACATTACACAATTATTTAAATACAGAAGATTTTAATTTCACTTTAATTGGAAAATAAGTTAATAACATTTCTGTATTTAATTGACAGAAAAGCTTTAAAATTTAAAAAAAAATGGTTTCACTCAGACTGTCTCAAAGAATGTGCATTTATTTTCTTTCAAAAATAATTTTCATGCTGCTAATGGCTGTTGCAATGTGATAAGATATATATTAAATGTCTAAACAGTAGTTATTTATGCTGTTATTGTTTCTGGAACCCATAAAAGAAAAACTTTATTTATCCCAA
The DNA here is from genome assembly GCA_964036315.1 of Acanthosepion esculentum. Taxonomy (NCBI): domain Eukaryota; kingdom Metazoa; phylum Mollusca; class Cephalopoda; order Sepiida; family Sepiidae; genus Acanthosepion; species Acanthosepion esculentum. The sequence goes on from OZ038518.1 coordinate 46,221,361, forward strand.
GAATATACATGTCACCAAGTGTTCATGTGCTGCCATTCCAAATCAATTTCTTGTCAAACTATCCTTTGGTCTTAGAATTCACAAAGTACAAGGCCAAACCCTTTCAAAGGCTGGCATTTACCACAAGAGAAATGAATGTTTCTCTCATGGTCAGCTTTATGTGAAGAGTAAGAAATTCAAATTGACTTTGAATAATGACAAAAGGAATTTTAGAAAAGACATCTTGCTGAAATTTTTATTTATACAGAAATTTTATGCATGTTAGAAACAAAGAAAAGAGTAGTGAAATGTTCAGTCCTCCTATATGGCAATCTCCTCACAGATGAAGATGAGACTTGAAGCAACAGATGTGGCTCTACAGAAGGATACTGAGAATATCATGGACTGAACATGTGAACAACAACAAAGTTTTAGAGAAAATGGAAACAAAAAAAATACTTAACATCAAGAAGAGATTGTTGAAATTTCTAGGGCACATAACGAGGAAAGTGTTGGGTATCCCCAAGAGTTACTTAAAGGAAAGTAACTACAATTCTGGGTTAGTTATACAAGCAAAGTATTCGCTTGTATTAAAGTGTAAATAAAGTGTTTGTAGAACTGAATCCCATTGTCAGTCTCCTTGTTACCACTACAACAACCATTATAAGAGAAATAAGGCTTGGAAAATTTGATACTCACAGGGACAGACTGATGGCAAGAGGGGCAGAGGAAAACATTGCAAAGCTTACCTCGTGAGCTTGAATAAATGGATGACGGAACAAGGTTTACAAGAGATAGAAGAAAGTAAAAATTTATTAAGAGTGACAAATGACAGGAAATTGTGGAAAGCCATGATCACCAACATCTTGAATAGACACGGCACATAGAGAACTTTTATTACAATTTATTTTTCCTTGTTCATAAGACTGGTTCGTATGTGGCTAGTTTTCAAAACATAGATAAAAAAAATGGAAATTAATGTTCTCATTGAAGGAGTATTATTCCATGATATTTTAGAAAATTAACGAGAGATACTTACTTGCATTCAAATTCCATATTATTGGAAAAGACAGTTGTCTTAGAAAAAGCCATCTTCGCCTCATGAAGAGGCCTCTTCTCTCCCCCGGCACAATGCAGTAGGCCACACTGCACATTCCTGTGTACAAGACAAACACATTGAATTATTAATTGCAACAAAATATCTAAAAAAAAAAAAAAAAAAAAAAAAAAAAAAAAAAAAGTTGTCACAATTCTGTTTGTCCCTCTCTTAGTTACTTAGCATGATTATTACGCTCTGCCAATACTTATTCCATTTTGATTGTGTGGAAAGATGGAAAAGATATATTAGAGATACAATTTGGTTTCAATGAGAAAATGAAAGAATGAAGGGAAGATAGTATTTAATGTGTTTCAGTGAAATGGAAGAAGTTGACAATTTCAAATCTTTTCATTTGTACCCCCTTACTTCTTTAAATAGCAACTAGCATTCATATTTATGATTGTTATTGCAATATTTTCTTAAAGTTGTTAAGCTCAAATATTTAACAATGCAATAGTGGAATTTCTATGGATATTTTATTGACATACAGCCATGAGCTTATTCAATCATTAACTGAAGAATTAAGATGCATAAGAAAGTTAAAATAGGAAAAACATGAAATATTTTCAGGTATTTCTAGTTAAATATGAATATTTTTCTATTCTTTGCTTTAAATATTGATGGTTGCTTCCAAGATATAGGACATTGTCATGATGGACTTATTTTTCATTGCATCTAGGGATGATGAATTAAATGAACATTTATATAAGTTTTTTTTTTTTTTTTTTTTGATTGCTTCAATAGAAAAATGTCTAGAGAAAGAAAATGGAAAGAGGTAAAACTTGCAGTTAATGTTGGTAAAATTACTTTTGTTGGTTTGTTGTATGCCCTAAAAAAAGATGAGAAACACTGCCTTTGACATATCATTGTTATGTCTGCAGTACATATGACTAATGATGTGATATTTAATGTAAGTTTGATAAGCTAGAGTGAATTAGTCTGGCTCTTACTATTAAGGATAAGATCAAGATTTCAAAATAAAAGCCAGTGAATTGAATCCATGCTGAATAAATATCAACTTACTCTGGTTGGCACTTGGCAAAACGTCCAGTGACATTGTCTCGTCCACAATGACCATTAAAGTTGCCTGTTGGATTAAATTGATCAAAGCATCGGTAATCTCCTCCTGTGGCCTCTAAATAGAAAAGACAGTGACAAGTGGTTAATCAAAGGTGGTGGTGGGAGGAGTGAGTAATCTTCAAGATAATTTCAAATAAAATGTTTTTGGTTTGTTGATTTATATCTTTTGCTGCTATATTGAAAAGCTTTAACAATGTTATAAAAGATGAGCAAAAAAAAAACTCCAGCATCAGTTGAAGATGAAAAGGTTTGGTTGATTTTATGCTAAATCAACCCTTGTTGGGTTATTTAATATTCTTCACTACTCAATTGTAAGGCTAATATAAGTTGGTTGATTTTATGATATATCAAATCTTGTTGGGTTTGTAAGGTTTTAGATAGAGCCCCTTGCCTAGTGAGCAGATAACCAAGGTGAGTTAGTGACCTTGGCACAGTTACAGAGGTAGTTCAGACCTGAGAAGAGGTTGGAGCAAGATGTGCTGCAACCAATGCCCAGACTCACACCAATGGGGATCAAAAGATATTCTCAGATGGTAACCTATGACCTCACCTTAACTTAAAGGTAATAATATTTTAGAGTACAACCATCCCCTATTGTAAAGTACAATGTTTATGTCCTCTTTTATTGTCATTTTGCATTGTTACCATTAATAAAATGGTGAATGTATTTTTGGCACCCCTCTTTTTATTTCCCTTAACATCTAATATCTATATTTTGGAAGCTCCTTGTGGTAGGGAGGCCATTATAAAATAACAGGTCATTTAATGTCCCATTTTGTATGGAGCACCCAGTGAGAATCAAACTCACTATTCAGTAATAATGGTCAGCCAGACTAGCCTTGCTAAATATTGCCCACAATGATGCATCCAGTTGAAAATAAAACTTTTTCTTTTCTTTTTAACAGGTTTCTATAGAAATTCATTTGCAATGCATTTTCTTGAATAAAACTTTGTGATTGATTTTTCAATGAAGAAGGACTGGAAATTTGTCCAAAAGAATCAATGTTGTTAAAACTGCATTCAAATGGAAAAGCTTTGATAGATTTTAAAGCATTTTACTGCCACGATAGAAGAAATAATTTACTCATTGAAGTGTTACTCTTACCTTCTCCCCAGATGGATTGACATTGTTGACTTGTTGTAGGACAGTAACCACTGTAACAATAGCCACTGTTATTGGCACAAGGCTCTCCATCTCGGACACTGTTATCAGCTGGACACTGGAAAACAAAACTCAAATGCGTAAGAAATAATTGTGCAGTCAATTTGACTAAGATCCCCTATCTTTCTTAATTTTATCGTGACATTTTCAAAAATAAAATTTGGGACCTAAATCAGATATTTTAAAGATTCTTGATTGTTTGTATATTTAATTTTTAATATTAAAGTTCGAAATGAAAAGTTTATTTAGCCATTCCATGTTTCTTCTAATTTCCATTTTAAAACTTATTTTCAGGGAAAGGTGCTAACTAGATATTCATTTTGAGGTGTTACTTTTCTGTTTGATATGACTGTATATATTTCTATATATTAATATAAACAATGAAAATAAAAAATATTTTCTTTCATTAAGAATGACGAGAGAAACGTATATTGACGGCATCAAATATCTTATGTAAACAATTAACACCTGCCTACTTTATGCTTTATTATCTATTTTGCTGAGTTTATTTGTGAGCTTGCTATTTAAAATCAGAGCTTTTTTAAATTGAGTAAAATTTCTGAAAATGTGTACTTGTGTATATTACGACCCCCACCCACCACTTTTTTTGCCTTGAATTTTTATTCAAAATTTCTCATATTAGGCACAAATATGGTAACAACTAATAATAAAATAGAACAATTATAACGATATACTGTAATAAGGTGTATGACAGATTACTGAAAGAGTCTATTCAAGCTTTAGATGAGAATAGTGAAGCTTGATATATTTTGGAGGTTAGTGTATATCGTCTGGATTGAATGAGTGAAATGTTTTGTTTTTTAAAATGTTCCTATGATAAAATAGATTAATGTTCAAAATAAGTTCCTATGATGTTTCAATGAAGAGAGAAAAAAAATGAAATACAACAAATGTGATTCTACAGAAGGATGCTGAGAATACCATGGACTGAACATGTGAGCAATGAGAAAGTATTAAAGGAAATGGGCGAAGATACTTTTGCCTTTCTTTTTTAATCACTTACATTCACCCAATACAAGGCCCAAGAGCCACTCGAAGTAGAGGGTTACTGAATGAGATTGTTTTATGAGCATAAGAGGAGGCGGTAAGTATTGCAGTTTATGAGGATATGTAGGAAAGATTAAACTTGAAGAGGTTAAGATTTTAGAGATCAGGAAAACATCCTATTAGGAGTTTGTTCCATAAAGTGGTTCTGGGATGCATAATGAAGAAAAAGGGTTGGAGAATTTGACACATTGAAATAAAGAGAGGCAGATGCAAACAGTAACTTACTGAATGAACCTGTGTAAATGAATAACAGAACAGGGAATAAAAGGGATAGTGTGACACTATTTAGCTATGGTAATTGGATAACTAATTAACAATAGAAATTAAAAACGGGAAATACTTAAGGCGAGAAAGAGATATATCGAAAGACAGACTGAGCGACATTTTTAAAAAAAAAATGGGAAAAGATTTTATTTCATTTACGAAGAAAGATACGTTTTGCAAAAGACAGAAATCCGTAAGAGAAAGCAAGATTTAAGATTCTGTCAAAATTAATTAATGTCATGACAAGAGAGTGACGCGCAAGGGAAACAGAATTCGGGAAAGAATGACAAAGCCAACCACACATCGTGGGCATAAATTTTTTTGGCTCCAGTCAACTGCATACAGGCAGAGAAAATCAATATTAGTTATCTTTCAGAGATACCATTTAATTTTAATTCCTGGTCCCGACGAAGAAAGCCATCCGTTATATGTACGGACCTGGGCATGAGAAGGGAATCGCATAAAAAAAAGTATTATTCAAACTGTTGACGACAGACACATCATCGCCGAAAGTGAGCATCTGGTGATACGAGAATTTTAAGACACGAGAAAAATAAAGAATTTGATTCTCCGGTAAACACGACCACCCAGTTAAAAGTTAACCAGCGGAGAAACCAGGTGTCAGGTTTTGACAGTGATTAATGAGTCGGTAGAGGTTCTGCTAAGTGGATTTTGGGTGGCTCAGGGAAAGGAGAAGATATGATAAAAAAAAATTAATTATGGCAATGTGGAATTGATAAAAATTTTGGCCAATAAAGAGGTTTCTGGATAATAATTTTAAGAGGGCCAGTCTAGCCACACTCACACTGCCGAGCGATCATTGGCCAAGTGGTGGCGTGAGTGATAGACAAAGGTGAATGTATGAAAAAGGCAGGGAAGTTGTTAACACCCACTGAGAGGATTGGTATGAGATACCAATATGAGAAAGGAAAAGTCTAGGAGGATAATTCTCCTCTGACCTCTCCTCACAGATGAGGGAGAAAAACCCCAAATGGAAGGTGAATAATCTTCCAAAAAAATTTTCCTGTCCTGAGGACAAAGAGAATAGTCTTCCTGCCAAAAGCAAGTTTTATTGACGAACGACTTAAAATACCAAAACTCGCTTAAAAAACACAAAAAGTGTCACAGATCCATAGAAACGAGCTGGGAGAGAAACGCACTCCTGTATTCAACAGACAGATAAAGATAATTGTTATTTCTCAACATATTTGAACCTCTTCAGTTTGTTTTATTATTTCTTTTACTTATGCTTGTGCCATATCACCTTTACCCCAGATTCAGCTTGCACTACGGCCCGACGCCTGATTGATTTCGTCTACCTAAGATCAAAGTCACAACGTGGGTAGGTTAGACTGGAGATCAAAGCAGTTACTTCGGTAACCAGACGTTGGAGGTGAGCTGGGAACGACAAAGCTGATATCGAACTGGAAACGACCAGATCGACCGGGACACAGGCTGGTGGCAGCAACAAAGTCAACTCCAAAATGCTGGTGGAAGAACCCTTACAGCTTCGCGCCGCAATTGGGAATTGACCACGGGCCGATGGCACAGTGTCACATATTGGCGACGTGACCAGTGGACATCACATATCGGCGCTGCAACCATCGCGACCACACCATTGGGTATCTCATATTGGTGCTGTGGTAAACCAGGATTCGACCGCCAGTGGGTGTCACATATTGCCGCTGCAACGATCGGTGTGAGGCACATATTGGTGCTGTGACCAAGACATTGACCCTAAACCAACTGAAAGTGGTGAGCCATGTTCTGAAAGTGGTGAGCCATATGAAAGAAGAAAAGAAAAAGTTCAAGAAGACTCTCTCTTTGCTTTTTTTCAAAGTGAAAAAGTTTGACTCGGATCTCAGTTCTTCATTATAATCATAAAAAAATAAAATGGCTGCCACTTACCTGACCAGTTTCACCATCACAGTATTCTGGTACGTCGCATTCAGTAGTATTCGTGCGGCAGACATAATTTGATGGTTGCACCTGTAATCAGAGGAAGGACAAGTGAAAAGAAAAATGTTTTGAAATGTTTAGATAATTACTAAAGCTGTAAAAATAGAAATTAGAATGTTTTGTTTTGTGACACCTCAGTACTCTAATAATGTATCTAGTTCTCTATCAATCTAAGAAGTCTGTTCAAAAAATATTCAGCTATTTTGAATATCATGAGAATTGGTTGTGAAGCCTTGATGCAAATTAGTCTTTGGTTGCCAAGTTACAAATCTTTACAATCAGAAGGAACTTTGCTGCATATGCATGAACAGGACATGTGACTATTGCATTCACAGTAATCAAGTGAAATCCCATGCAGGATCAAAACATTGCATCACCCGTAACTGTCAACCCCTATGCAGTCCAGATTTGATTCATTGTGACTTGTCATTGAAAGGGATGAGATTTCAGATGTGGGTGAGATTGAAAAGAATATGATGACACAGCAGGTGTCAGCCTGCAAAGTCCTCTTTTGGGATTGTCTTGACAAGTAAAAGAAAATTGCAGGTCATTGGTGACATATATATTCTTGGAATAAATGATTTTTTTTTCTTTTATGGGTTCCAGAAACAATAACGTCATAAATAACTCTACTGTTCAGACATTTAATAAGTCCTGCTTTCCATCTGAGTTGTATACTATAAGAAGGTTGGAAAAGGGAGTTAGCTTTAAAAAGAATCAGGTCAATAGTTTGAAAACCTATTCGAATCACACTGATGGGATATAAACAAATAGAAAATGAAGGAGAGAGTGAAATAGTGAAGGATAAAAAGTGTTGGAAAAAGTTGGTATTCAACTTTTCTACTGACCAGTCCTGTGCAAACGATCACTCTTGCAGTCAGTAAACACTTGGTAACATAAATGAAGGTGACACTTTCACCAAGAAGGAAATGATTGGCATCCAGAGCAAACATCTGGAGGGAATGTAGCTAATACTGCCATTGATTCGGTCACATCTGCTTGACTGCACGCATTTTTATTAATGAGTGATGTGGGACAAAATTCCAGATGAAAACACTGCTGACAGATGTCCAGATGCAACAGGTTTCAGAACTGATATCACACTTTTGCCTTTTTTCTTTACATTTTCCTCAGCCAATATGCACGCAATTCAGTGCCTTTTTTGCAACTGAGCATGCGAGTCTTTGCCACAGTGGAGGATAAAGAAAAGTAGTGGAGAAAAAAAGGATTTAGTTGGAGAAAGAAAGATAGAGAAGAGAAAAACTGAGAAAGGAGGGAAAAACAGAGAAGAAATATGAAGAAAATAAAAAGAAAAAGGGAGGAATGTGCAAATTCATTGACTTACAGTACAATTGAAGCAGCATTGGCCTTCCTTGCATGAAGCCCATGGATATAACATACAAGTTTTGGGGTCGCAGCATGGATCAGTGAGGGCACAATCCTATTAAAAATAAAATTAAACAAAGTTAATCAGGAATCCGTACACAAGTTTTGTGAAATCTCGAAAAAATATGATGGCACCAATCCTCCAAGAAACATTCAAAAACTAATTGAAAAAAAATCAAAACATTGAAATGATCAAAGAACGAAACAACATTTATGATAAAAAAAAAAGCCTCTTGTATTCTTAAACCCACCTCAAGTGTGCCACAGTCACATTCTTCACCACGCTCCACTTTCTTGTTACCGCAAGTTTGTTGGAATGGAATCTGAAAAAGTTTTTTAAAATTATAATCAATTTTTAGTGGGTACAGATCAGACAGAACACTAATCTTGCATAGCAGTCAGTTTAGGAGGAGGACAACTCTGAATGTAGTTGATATCAAGACACCAACTGGCGTCTTGATATTAACTATAGAATGGCGATTCTTTGTCAATCAATTTGGAGCTTTTAATGATTGATAGGTCAGCATCATGAAAATATTCCTACCTTTTTTAAAAAAAAAAAAAAAAAAAAGTTCATGGTATGCTATTTATTGCCAGTTCTAAACAGACTCCCAATAATATGTAACATAAAACAATAGGTAATAATTCTAACAATTCCTTACCTAATCTATTATTGGAAGTGGGATTCCTAAAGGATATTAAAGCGAAATGGATACAGATTACCTCAACTGCAACCACGTGGTCGGCTACCATCTTTCAAATGTGAAATGAAGTGTTTGTTCAGTTATTTCCCTTGCAACATAAACGCCTGCTTGTCAGAGTTGCTCCCCTTTGAATATAAATTCCAGTAAAAGTCAAGCAGTGGCTTTTTTTTTTTTCCCTCAGAACGTGGAAACAATAAATTTCGGTCTTCTAATCTGGTTTTATTTTCTGTTCTATATAATAAATGCGAATGTCACTGTGTCATACCTTTTCAACTTTATCATTTTGGAATCAGGTTGACCCCATGAGCAAATTAGAAACATTCTGAACCTGCAATGTGATTTTTTTTTTTTTGTACAATAACAATTTTCATAACTTGGAAATAAATTTGGGAATAATCGAAATTAATTGCAAAATCCAGCTAAAAGTCACTCATGAAATAAAAATAATTGTTTGTACTGAAAGTAAGGACCTGCATACATCAAATTGTCTTTAAATTAAATGGCAGCAGAAGAATTATCGTTTAACTTTTAAAAGTTAAGCTTTGATATTAATGCAATACTTAAATGCAGTGATCATTTTTGAGTTCTTCTGTAGTTTATTGTTGCATTCACATCTACTCATCCATACCTATTGTGATGAAGGCACAATCAAGAGCCTGCCGCAGGAGCTAACTCAAATGCCACCCAATAGGGTGCCTTTTAAGCTAGCTAGCTATAATTATTGAAAACTTTTTTTTTTAGATTCATCACATTATCAATTTAATAAATTTTCTCTCGGATTGTAAAATGGAGATTAGCTTGAGGGAGCCCTCTCTCCCCTGGTATGTTTTGTGAAGTTGATGTAAAGCAGTGCATATGATAAAGATTTATTTAAAAAAAAATGATATTAATTAAAGGCTCAATATCTGTCTATATTTCTGAGATGAGTTATTATGTACATTATTCGGACTATTGTCCTCATCTTTGTTGCCATATTTATTATGTTTCGGCCATTGTACGCTCCGGCCTTCTTCAGGTGGTTGGAATGTTGAACTGAACCCTTTATTTCGCTCAAGGACACATGTCACAGTGGATAAAGGCGTTGGTTAGATCCAGTGGCAGGACCCAAAGAGTGTGAGTTCAATACCCGGTTAAGGCAGTGGAGAACTTTCAGTGGGAAAATCAACAGGAGATAACTGATAACTGACATCCATTAAACATGGCACATGAAGCTAGAACAGTCTACCCCAGTGAGCGAAATAAAGGGTTCAGTTCGACATTCCAACCACCTGAAGAAGGCAGAAACGTTGTAATAAATATGGCGACAAAGATGAGGACAATAGTCCGAATAATGTAAATAATGCGATTAAAGGCTTCTGTCTGAATTTCTGGGGTGAGGAGTCATTATTTACATATTGTCCTCATCTTTATTATCAAAGTTTTGGCCTTTGTGCCCTTTGACATACAACTGACATAGGCCAATCTGGATAACCTACTGAGAATTCCAAACAGAACTCTTTATTTAATCTACAAGAACATCCCCCCCCCTATCTATTTAAATAATATATAGCTCTCCCAGTCACAGACTCACACTGACTATTGGCTAATACCTGCCCGGGATTGTTCATATGCAAATAGTCAGCACCACCTACTGTAGGTCTTCTGTCAACAGCCCATTCTGGAAGAGGACGTAGTTCCTGATACTTACAGCACCATATGCAACCAACTCTGAGTCGCTTATCAGGTGTATGTCAAAGCGCACAAAGGCCAAAATGTTGTGATAAAGATGAGGACAATATATAAATAGTGACTCTTTACCTGCTGAGGATCAGGTTCCCCTCCATCATAAATTTTAAAGCTTCATAATCGACAGCTATGTTTTAATTAATGGGACAAATCCCAACCTTTAAAATGTTCAAAGATTACTTGAGGCACTATTTACATTAATCTGACTATTGTCTTCATCTTTGTTGCCATATTTAATACAACATTTCGGCCACTGTATGGTGGTTGGAATGTCAAACTGAACCCTTTATTTCGCTCACTGGGGTAGACTGTTCTAGTTCCACATGCCATGTTTAATGGATATCAGTTATCTCCTGTTAATTCCCCTCTCCAAGTTCTCCACTGCCTTAATCGGGTATTGAACTCACACTCTTTGGGTCCTGTCACTGGATCCAACCAACGCCTTTATCCACTGTGCCATGTGTCCTTGTATGAATTTTTGAGTATTATATACCTAATGTCTCATCAATCATTTTTTCCCAGTGCTCATATTGCAAATTTTTTGCTGTTATCATTACATGTTTTTACCAGAGCTCATATTGCAATTTTTATTGTTATTATCGCTTTTCTCTGACACTCCTTATTACTGGTTCCCATATTGTATTTATTTCTATGCTTGGTCAGCTCAGGAGATTTTTGATGAGGACAATGGTCCAAATAATGTAAATAGTGTACATAATACCTCACCTCAGAAATATAGACAGCTACTAGAAGCAGTAAAATCATTCATTTCGTTCTCATTCTTTACATCTGCAATTAAGTGATAGACTCATTTTCCTTCTATGTTGAATTGACAAGGTTAAAACGGAAAGTAAAACAAATCTGTGCTCTCTTTGGTTTGAAATGAACCACTTGTCCCAAATTTTGATAAACAAAATCCTAACTAAATAATTTTCAAAAGCCTATTATACCTCATCAGTTTGGGAAAGGCAGAAATCAAGGTCCATGGTCAATGCTGTGTCCAGATCCTTGCGACTGCAGTCTGAAAACAAGCGGGAATGCAGGCCAGTGGAGCGTCTGAAATAAAGAAACACAAATATCCATAGAGTAAATCTATTGTCAGTCATGCTTGCATTTATTCCTGACCACTGATAATCCCCTTTCTTCTGGATGTTCAATCCATTTCTATAATAAAATCATTAGCAATGACAACCCTTTTCTTGTAGATTTTCAATTCATTCCTATAGTAAAATAATTTTCACTCTTCTAATCTTGTTTTATTTGCTTTAGCTATATGTATTGAAAACTTTTCTCTTTTTTTTTTAAATTCATGACATTATCAAGTCAATCAATGTGTGTGTTCTAGATTTTCAATTCATTTCTATAGTAAAATGATTTACTTAGGCTATATAAACAGTATTAAAAATTGTCACAATGCCTTCTATAGTAAAATAATTTCCTCAAAATTTCTATATATGCTTTCAATACAGATATACTTCATTTCATTGTGCTTTGTAGATATTGCACTTAAATTGAAGGCTTGTGGTCACTTGATGTTGAGAAAATTTATCAGTGCCATTTTGTCAATTGTATTTGCTCTCTCAGTGTCACATTTTGGTAGCAATAAAATCATTTCTTTTAAAATTAAGCTATGTACACTTTTGCGTTGTGATGTAATGAATATCGGCTTAGAATGAGAAAGTGGAGAGCCAAGTTCAAATTCTAGTCATGTTCATTACATTTACTTATACACAAATACACAATGAATCAATTTCTTCTCCCCCAGCAATGGATTAAATAGCAGGACAGATTGGATTTTTTAGTCTTGGCTAGCAACAAATCTACTGCAGAAAGAAATGTCAACCTACTATGAGAAAAATCTTTTGCCTCATCTGTCATATATCAAAAGACGCATGATTTCCCAAGCGTGTATCACTTAACTGCTTGATGTAGATTTTAATTTTTTCTAGACCTATGCTACTTGAAAGACTACAGTTAGAAAACAAAGAATTTGCTTGACTCACTTCATTGTCATAGTTACTTTACTATGGTGGTCTAGGACTGAACCTGCAATATCTGTGGGGTATACCTATATTTGCTGTGTTACTAAATTTCTAATCAGTTGAGTGAATGAAAATTTTGATGAATTTGCTTAATAAATCTTACCTGTGATATCCGGGATTCTCATGAATTTGTTTAATAAATCCTACCTGTGATATCAGGAATTATATAAAAACTCAAAAGATCAGGAAAGAAATTATTGCTTGTTATATTTTTTGTCTTTATAATGAATATTTGCTGTATCACTTGAACACTGATCTCTCATGCTGTTAAGCAATATCAGTAGTGAATAATTAGTGAATAAATACAAAATACCCTAAATTAATTAATGATAATTATTCAGAAGTTAACAAATAACCTATACAATAGATATAAAATAACCACATTCTAGCCCATGATTATTTCTATTCAGTAGCCATTAGAATAGTTTAAAATAACCCTTCCCACCTATCCAATAGTTGTTAGAATAACATAATAAACTAGAAGTAATTGACTTTGCTACCCATAATGCTCCAATGACTAGCATATTGTTGTGGAGTTATTTCCACAATAGAACTTGTAGTCGGACTAATGCGTCCTAAATGGGGTAAACGTACAGAAACGTTAGGAACTTGTAAATAAGTGTTACACAGAGTAATCGAGTTGTGGTCGCTCATAACTCGCTCTTCTCGACTACCTACTTATAATAGGTGGGAGAGTCTATTCTCTAGACCAGGTGTCTTTCACTATAACACATATATAAATAGTTGAGCTACTACCCAACCCACATGGTCTGAAGATAGTCTTTTTTATGCATGAAGGCAGTCGTCACTCAGTGTTGAATCCCACTCATAAATATAGCTTACTTTAAAACTATATTTTATCATATATGATAGTAAACATTACATTTTGGGATCTTATTAAAGACATGACAAGCAGATGCTACAATGGCAGAACTGATTGTCAGATGCTTAAAATTGTCACTTGCATTTTTTTTTTTTTTTTTTTTTGCCTGTATTTGTACCCATGATGAGTGACTACCACTATCCCTCCTCAAATAAGCAGTAGACTGAAGAAAACACTATCCAACAAAACACAAAAACATAGCTATTTGATTGATTTGTTTTCTACAGCTTATCAACCCTTGGCAGATTATTTAAAACCAAAAAATAATTATTATTTTTTTAATTTTTTTTTGAGGTAGTAAGGCTAGTATCACTAAATCTTTATTAATTAACCCATAGAGGGAGGAAAAGTAAATTCATACTTTTCCCAAGGGTATTTGTGTATAAGTGAATATAATGAAGCCAAAGGGAATTGGAAATTGGCTCTCCAAGCTTAGAGCAACTGGTATTCCCAAGCAGTCACCTATGTTGCTTAACTTTGGTGATCTTATGGGAACCAGTGTTTCAACATAATATGGCCATAAGCCACACATAGTTGAATATTCAATGAATTAAATAAAATTCATACATACATACCTACATTTTTTTTTAAAATTCTCTCTCTCTCTCTCCCCCCTTCTTCTCTGGAGCTAACTGGCTCAACAAAAACTTGTTCACATGTCTACATTTGCTAATGAGCTCTGATTGAGAAGGTCTTACTTCCAGGGTAATGATATAATTCAAAATTTTTCTTGTAAGTACATATCATTGTTTCTGTGATTGTTTATTAAATCAATTAGCATGCAAAATTAGGAACTGCAAAATCTTAAGACCAGTGGCATTTATTGAAAATTACCTTTTGGGTTTTAGCCTAAAATGTAAACAGAAGTAAATTGTAATAGTGAAAATTTTCATGGTTTCTGGCTATAAAAGAAATAAAGATTGAATTAGCCATGAAATATATATTTAACAGCAGTAGAGTATGAGTCAGACATAGGTATAAAACTTAAATTTACTATCATAGGAAAGTCAAGCTGACTACTTGTATAGGAAAATATGAACAGAGCCCTAGACAGACAAAGGATTGAGGATATTTAGGGCTGGAAATCTTCTGATATTGGATATGGAGAAAATGAAAATATAATAATTAAAAAAATTTTAAAAAAAAACAGTATATTTACAAGTTTTTGAAATGGTTAGTTGAAGAACCATTTGTAATAAAGACATTTTTTTTTTAACAACATTCACCCAATACAATTGCCAAGAGGCACTCAAGGTAGAGGTTTATTGAATGAGATTGTTGTACGAGTGGAAGAGGTAAGAAGTGCAGTTTATAAGGATATGTCGGACAGATATTTTAAATTCGGACATCAAGAGGTTAAAATTGTTATGATCAGGAAAGTATATAGGGTATATAAAATAATAGATATGAGTTGATTGACAGATAATAATTAAGGTAGTGGGCAGATAAGAAGAATGTTACTTACAGCACTTTGGTTGACATGAGGCAGCCAAATTGATCTTCACAGGTACAACCACCTTTGAGGAAAAGAAACACATTTTAATATGAAATCAAGCAAAAAGTTCAGAAGTCAATCATGACAGTGCGTAAAAATATGTAAAATCATAAATATTGTATGAAATTGAATTCAGGGTCATAATATGCGGAGCAGGGCTACAATTTGTGATGTTTGCGTATTAAAATGATCCAGGTTTAACACCTCTATCGGTTATACCTCTAATTATTACTGGCAGAATTTTTCTGTTTAAAATACTGTATGTAAATTCTCACATCTCTAGTGTGTATTTTGAGAGACAAAAGGATTTTCACCCATATTGTGCATTTGGCAAGAGTTTTGCTGGTAGTATAATGACTAGTGACTCAGAAAAAGAAATCAGCAAAAACTGAATTTAAATTCCAGCTGCATTTGTGACATTCATTTTCATTCAAATACCCTTGGGAAAGGTATGAAGCCTTCTCTTTCACTTCCAGGTAACTAGGCTCTCTAGCCTTGGTTGGCAACCATTCTAAGAGAAAGACAATTCTGAATTCAAAACTGATTCCTAATGGTCAGATAGCTCTTTAGCTTTGGTTGACAATCTTCTATCTAAAGAAACTGACTTGATAAAAACAACCATCTTTAAGTATCCTGGAGTACTTGTGAGGATGTACCAACCTGTATATATACTGACTGAAATTTGTGAGGTGTGCAATCTGTTACAGGTGGAGATAAGGTTTTTGCTCTTATATTACAGGGTAATTTACAGCAATTGGTTGAAGATTTCTACAATAGGTCATTTCTTTCTTGATTTTTTTTTTTTTTTTTTTTTTTTTCATTCACTGGAAGATAAGTTTTAACATTCATTGATTTTATTTTATTTTTTTATTGAAATAATGTAGATTTATAATATTGTATTTGCAAAGAAACTAATATATCTACTAAAAACTTATGAATTGGAAAAGACATGTCGAATTATGAGTATATTTACACTGAAAATACATCAAAAGATGAAAAATTGTGAAATAATTGTCAGGGTACATAATTTAAAAAAAAATTTTTTATCATTTAAATTAATTTGGTCAGAGGTATTAATTCATTAATAACCACTGTAAAATCTGGTATTAATGGTAAAAAGTGAAATAAGTTTGGTATTAATTGTAGGTTTCTTTAAAAAAAACAATAAATAAATAGTAAATAATAAAAAATAAATAACAATTAAATAAATAATAATAAAAATAAATAATAATAAATAAATAAATAACAATAAAATAAATAATAGTAAATAAAAAATAATAAATAAATAATAATAAAATAAATAGTAAATTAAAAAATAAATAATTAAATAAATAATAAAATAGTAAATAATAAAAAATAAATAATTAAATAAATAATAAAATAGTAAATAATAAAAAATAAATAATTAAATAAATAATAAAATAGTAAATAATAAAAAATAAATAATTAAATAAATAATAAAATAGTAAATAATAAAAAATAAATAATTAAATAAATAATAAAATAGTAAATAATAAAAATAAATAATTAAATAAATAATAATAAAATAAATAATAGTAAATAAAAAATAAATAAAATAAATAACAATTAAATAATAAAATAAATAGTAAATAATAAAAATAAATAACAATTAAATAAATAATAATAAAATAGTAAATAATAAAAATAAATAACAATTAAATAAATAATAATAAAATAGTAAATAATAAAAATAAATAACAATTAAATAAATAATAATAAAATAGTAAATAATAAAAAATAAATAATTAAATAAATAAAATAAATAGTAAATAAAAATAAATAACAATTAAATAAATAATAATAAAATAAATAGTAAATAAAAAATAAATAATTAAATAATAAAATAGTAATAACAAATAAATAATAATAAAATAAATAATAGTAAATAAAAATAAATAACAATTAAATAATAAAATAAATAGTAAATAATAAAAAATAAATAACAATTAAATAATAAAATAAATAGTAAATAATAAAAAATAAATAACAATTAAATAATAAAATAAATAGTAAATAATAAAAAATAAATAACAATTAAATAAATAATAATAAAATAAATAATAGTAAATAAAAAAATAAATAACAATTAAATAAATAATAAAATAAATAATAGTAAAAATAAATATTAAAAAAAAAATCTCCAGTATTAATAATAGATTTATTATAAAATAATCTCTGGTAATAATTATGAGTTTCACCATATAACTCGTTAATGCCTTCTGTCCTAAAATGGATTAAAGCAATTTAATTACTTTAAATCCTGAAAATCTGTTTATTGGAGTGTATTAAAAGTATTTTTATTTTATCATATGGATCCACTGAAGGTTTTCAAAGCTTACATAATGTTACAAATATATTTTTCAACGATCATAATTTTTATGAAAGTTTTTATGGTAGTTGGATTATCCTCCAAATTTCATTTTAAAGCATTATAATTGAAAACTGATGATTGTCTATTTCTGGCCTTTATTTCATGGAATAATACACTGCCCTTTCAGCTGTATGATTAGATATTGTTTCATTTCATTTATTTCAAGGGACAAGTCACCACCCTTAAAATGCTTAAACCAGTTTTGCACAGAATAGTCAGTAATTGTTTCATTTGCTTCTGATTTCTGCAAACAACTCTAAAGTCCTGTTTAAAATAATGCCTAATAAAACCCAAGACTTGTATTTGCAAGGTTAACAAATGAAACTCAACATACAGCTGAACACAACTGATAATGAAATATAAAATCCCAAAATGTAACTATCAGACAGAAAACTTCAGAATGACTTCATGAATCATGCAATGAAGTTTTTGTGTTCCTAATGTTTTTAGATTCCAACTTTGTTCTATGTTGGTTTTCTTACTGGACCTTTCTAAATTATTGAGAACATTGTATCTTTAGTTGAGTTAGGGTCCTTAATGGTTAACTTTCTTTTTTTCTCTCTCTCAGTGTTTAGGTCCGGCTTCTTTTGTTTTTTTGCAAGGTTGCATTAATTCTAGTTTATATATACTAACTTAAAAGCTGCACTCCAAGTGGATTTTTAAGCTAACTCCTGCAGAAGGTTAATTGGGCCTCCCAGCCAAAATCTAAAGAGGTCTCCTGGTCTCTCTTAAAAAACAACAATGATAATTTGAAGAAATAACTTTGAATTCCTCAATTCATCTCCATGGTACGTCAAAGCCTCACTAACTCTGATTTGGGCTATAAGTCCCATTTTGGATGAAATTCTAAATCAGGCTGAAAATTGAGTTCTTCAAATCAAACTCTGCAGTTCAAAACCTCACATCATGAAACCTTTCACTTTAACTCTGATTCTTTGGTATTTTGAAAAAATAAAATTGATTTCCTCATTTCACAAAGTTTTGGAGATATTTTAAACTGAATTTAAAACAAATTTTTTTAAATTCACAAATTTTTTTGTGCTACTTTAAACTCAGTGTAAATTAAAAACTTTTAAAATCTTTTTTTTTTTTTTTTTTTTTTTTTTTTAAATTTGAATGTTTAACTGTTCCCTTCTCATCTGGACACAAATCCTAATACTGGATATTCAAGCACCAGATGAAGAGCATATTTTCAATCTTGGCATCATCCTGATTCCAGAAAAGTATATGTAGAGCAAGTGTGGCCAGAGTTGGAGGGGTTTCAGACACACAGACAGAGAATTTGCTGTTTATTTATTTAGAAGATATATATGAGAACTATGAGTCCACTAATATATATATATATATATGTATAGGGGACTCACAGTCTTTAATGTGTATATGAAATAAGCTTTGGAGTAAAGGTCTATAAAAAATGAAAATATTTTTGATACACTCTATAATAATATTTTACACCCTATAATAATTATAATATAGTGAAATCATATATAATCTTTAGAGTGTATACATGAAATAAGCTTTCAGGTAAATGTCTGTTAAAAAAAACAAAACAAGTGCGTTTGATAAATCCTATTATTACACAAAACCATGAAACAAATAAATATTTCATGTGGGTTGAATTCCTGGAATGCAAATTCTCAACTGAGAAAATGATGGTTGATTTTATCTTTTATGATACCAAACTTCAATTTCAAAGAGCAGACAATATGATGAGTATCAAACTTAATAACAGTGCAAATTGATGGTAAAGGCAAAAGCAGTAAACAAATATTACAACACTTAGTGACAAAGACAGAACTAAAGAAAGCTGTGGATCTTGATACACAATCATGACGAATATCCCATCTTTTTTGTTGAACCCTCTAAAACTCAAAATTAGTCTATTTGGCTTATGATACTAAAGTAACTTGTCAACACAATCATAATGTAATTCAATAAAAGCAGAGATGGAAAAATCTGGAATGATTTAACACATTAAACAAAACTTATTCAGACTAATATCCTCATCTTTGTTGTTTTTACTGTAACATTTCCTTTGATATGTTCTTTGTTTTTCCATGATGTTTGTAAAATGGATGAGTATAGTTTCCTCATTCAGCACAAAAAGTTAAGATACTTGCTACTTTTTCAATAGTCGTTTTTTTGTTTTGAATGTTTGATATGAGAAGTTATTAGAAATAGGATTTATTTAAATTTTTATATTATATAGGATAAGGAACAAATAGGAAACATTTATAAATCTAATGTTTTGCTTTTATTAGAGCTTCATCAGAGAATGAAATATGGAAGAGAAAAAGAAAATTCTGCTATTTTTAATTTTTGTGTTTGTTTTTCAATGGTTAAGCAAGCCTTACATGCACCCGTCTTCTCAAACAGCATTTGTGTGTATAATTCTAGTTTGTTTATGTGGGATTTGGATAATAATGTATATTTGTTTGTATGTGTACACATCTAGTAGCCATTTTTACTCCTGTTTGATGGTTGTCCGCATGTTGATTTGTAGACATATTGTGTAAGGGTGAAAGAATTTAATATATTTGACCCCAATTTATATATACTAGATGTAAGATCAAAATTGTCCAAATCATGTAACAGCATAATTGTCCATCCTACAAAATATTTAAAATCTAAAAACGAACCACTAAACTAATTGAGTTTCTTTATTCCAGGTTTTCAGATAAGACATTTAGCCATCTTGACACCATTTGTTGTAAGAATCACTGAAAAACCCTTTGAGTTATTCAACCAGAAATAGAATAGGTTAAAGTCGTTTTAATGCTTAATTAATGATGAACATGTCATTTTTGTTTATGATCGATTTCATTATGATTCTTCTGTTAAGCTTGGAGAGTAATTATACATTCTCATTGCTCAAAGTAGAATCCAGTAGTGTTATAAAAACCTTGAATTCCAGTAAGATATCTTAAGCTCTTTCTAAGATACTATTGTTTAGAGCTTAATCTAAGAATTGGACTGTGACAC
The DNA here is from genome assembly GCA_964036315.1 of Acanthosepion esculentum. Taxonomy (NCBI): domain Eukaryota; kingdom Metazoa; phylum Mollusca; class Cephalopoda; order Sepiida; family Sepiidae; genus Acanthosepion; species Acanthosepion esculentum. The sequence goes on from OZ038518.1 coordinate 46,241,581, forward strand.
CCGAGATATATATCTTTTTTGTCTTTTGCGTGGAACATTCTGGCTATGCACTTTCCAATTATCTTCAAATGTTGATTTTAACAATAGACTCAAAGTGACAGCAATGTTAAACCATCTGACATTGTAAAAATATTTAAAATTTTCAAAAATTACATGTACTTGTGTTCTTGGGGATGGTGGCTACTTGGATCTAAGCACTGGTTAAAAAGTGTTACAGTTACTTGCAGGTTATAAGTTCAATTCCAGGTAGTAAAAATTCATATACACTGATTCAGCAGGAACAAGCAAGAAATACCATCACAGAGATAAAATTACAACCAAAAAACAAGATGTTTTCACTCAGCGAGAAAAGAAGCTTTTGAAGTAGAACTGGCAGTTGCATGCAGCCATTTCAACAATAAAATGGTGAGACCTTGAAGCGAATCTACTAGCATGCTTAAATTCATGTAGTTGGAGCACCAAAGAAAAAAGCTCGTCAAAGCAGTTGCTATGGAAATATTTGTAAAAAAGACAGAGGGAAGCCACGTCAAATCTGTGAGAAAATGACGGAAGTTGAGATGCCAAGTCAGGATAATTTTTTTCTTTATTGGATTTTTCCAATTTTCAAATTGGTTGTTGCATATTCAGATTACATTTGGACAGTTTATCCCCTAACTGACCCTATCAGTTGAATTTAATAAAACTTGTTTGAGTGAATACTTGGTATTTTTAACTGATAGAATTTTTTTTTTTTTGTTGGTATGAAGTTTTAACCCCAAAACATAGGGAGAAAAAGAATTGGATAAAACTCAAGGATTACTGAATTTAACATACACACAAGAAACATTAAAGAATACATCAGCTGAAATATTGTGATAAAAAAAAAACAAAGATGACGATGAGGGTCTAAATAATTCATAGAGCCTTGGCAATGTTACATCTGAGAACTTCAGCCAATACGAGTATGGCTCATTAAATGACAATGATGATCAAAAGAACCAAGATTTAAATATGAGCTAAAATATTGTATGAAATGAGGTTACATCTTATCACCAATTATTCTTTGCAGAAATCATCACTGATGCTTAGCACCTTACTTCTAGAGTTTTAAATTAAGGATAGAAAAAAAATAATGGTAAGAAAAAAGAAGACAAAACATTTTAAATATGCCACAGGAGTAAACAAATTATGTCTGCATTCGTTTTGGACCTCATCAAAAATTACTATTTGATCGAGAGAAAATTTTGGAAATACATTTTTTCTATTTTTTTTTTTTTCGTTGACAGTGATCAGGTTTAATGATATGGTTGAGTTAGAGCAAAGGAGAGCTTTGCAGATCATTCAGAATAATTCATTAACATTTTTTTTTATAAAAATAATTAAAATTTAAATATGTTACATTGTCTCCCTTGGGTCAAATTTGATGAATATCTTCAGATTGAGTCAAATGAAGCATGATACATAACCAAATGCAATCCAATCCAATCAGAAAGGAGGTGATGAAAAGCATAATTTTCTTAAGAAAACTGAATCGGCAAACATAGTTTCAAGGTTGGCTATTATACTATTCAGTCAACACTAATGCCCTTGAGAAAGACATGAATCCATTCTCTCTATATTCTGTCTTATTACTATAAATCTTGAAATGTCTTGCCAATGGCATGTCATGATACCTAACAGAAAACAGTAGGTCGGTGAGTGAGTACTTGGATAAAATACTTCTCCAAGACTACTCTAACTGCTTCTGCAGCAGCAGCAACAACAAAAGATTGTTACTCTTATTGTTAACCTTTAGAGGAATCAGGTAATCTAGTGTAAAAACATTTAGATTATGTATGTTATCATTAGGTCTTTGTATGTTTGTTACTATAACAGTAAAAAACTGCACATCATAACACAATTTTTGTTAGCACAATACTGTTAAACTACTCTAGCTTGAAGTAAAAAAATAATCTCCAGTAAAAGTAGGTCACTGGATTTTCAAGTAATTTTTAATTAAACATAACTTGGCAAAAAAATGTCTCACAAGAGATAACTCGAGCTATTAACTGCTAATTACAGAGTTGTTTGCCTGAGTTTTCTTAATAAGAAAATAAAAGGAATAAGCAAAGAGGAATAGTTGACTTCTCTTCTCTTTGTCAGCCATAGTAGCATATTAGCAAAGATAGTTTAATAATATTTAATGATAAAGATAATTAGCATTTGCAAATTGAAAAAGTGACATTTGAGTGAGTTAAAAGGTGGCATTACAGTGGATGAACCCTAGTGGATTTGTGACATGACAAAAAAGCAGTTACAGGAGGAGTTTGGTAAATAGTGAACCCTCTTACATAAAGGAGGACTGTGAACAATTAATATAACATGACAATATTTAGAGAAACATATCAAGCAATAAGAGGATCAGAATTTGGCAATAATGCAACTGAAGAAGTTAAAGGTGACACGCAAAGAATGGTGCAACAAGGACAATAAGAAATCATATGACTTGATAATAAGCAGGCATTTAAATATATTACATAGGAAGATGTACAAAATAAGCATGTGACTGTTTAGTATCAAGTGACAAGATTTGGTGGACAGTTATACAAAATGACTTGTGACAAAGTGAATAAAAAGAGGTAACAAAAAGATTGATTTTATGGAATGTTACAACACAATCTGTGAGTGTGACAGGCCAGTGTCCTCTAATGTGTCACATCAAATGGAGAGATGGTAGCTGGTCGCAAGACACTTGAGGGCAAGCTAGAAGCAAAATGCATCATCGGGCAGGGTCTGATATTTTAAAGAGAGAATAAATGAGGCAAAACAAGAAAACATAAAACAACCAATACAATAACAAGCATCACATGATGCAAAAGAAACATAAAATAAGGAAACAACCAAAAAAATTGCATGATGTGAAGGAAACATAAAACAACCAATAAAAAAACACAAGCATCACGATACAGAAGAAACATAAAAAAAATAAGCATCACATGATGTAAAAGAAAAAAAAACACTTGAACACATGTTCTGAAACTGTGAATTGACATTGAAATATAAATGAACTTTTCTAATACTGATTTCCTATAAGCATTTTAAACAGTTTGCACCTTTTATATTATTATATATATATATATATATATATATATATATATATATATATATATATATGAGAGAGAGAATCAAAATACTCTTACAAGCTTTGGGGGTGGGTTCCTCACACCAAAACAAGGTAAAACACATGTCCAAAAGGCCATTGTTGTACCGCAACACACAATGTTCAAAATATCCTCTGCTTGCTTCTATACACATGAACCTGTTGGATCATTGACTTGCGGATCCTTTCAAATACTCCCAAATTCAAATAATATAGTTTTATTATTTTTAGATGTTTTTTAACACTGGGATGTATTGTATTTGTGTTTTTGGTGAGATGTGTGGATGTCTAAGCCTGTTCAATGAATCTGACAATAAAAACAATTACTTTCATAACAATTGCAGGTATGCAGCTCACAAAAGGCAGTGGTAAATAACTATACTATATCCAGTTTAACCATACTGTTCAAATTCCCCAAACTTTAGAGTTTGCAATTTATCGCATATTATGTATTAAAAAAAGAGAGCATGATACATAATATGGGGATCAATAAGTCCATAGCCTGATACATATTTGATCTGAATTTGGTGCTGTATAATGTTCAAGCTATGGTATTAATACCTACAACTGAATTAAGTGCATTGAAAAGAAAGATAAGGTTGTCCAGAAAGTAATGTCACATTTTTGCAGCATAAGTGTTAAAAAGTTGAACTCATTTGTCAAGATCATTATAACAAAAAGCCATTATGAAACATCTTTTCTTTTTTTTTCCCCCTTACATAAAAGAACAATAGATCTTGGGAATGCTATTAATAAACAGCCACCAATTTTGAAAAAACACTAAGCATGACACAACACTGTAAATAGGTAAATAAAACAAAAATATATATAAGAGAAAGAGGGAGAATAGCGACAGATAGAGGTATGATACCAATTTTCCAGGACCAATGGTTCAAAACATTTGAATAAAGAAAGCATAAAGCATAAGTGACAATTTCTGATATTTTGCATATAGTTACACAATAGCAATACCAAACAGTGAATTACAGTCAACATGATTTACATCAGTAGCAGACGTGCAAATAGCCAGTCATATATTGTCTGGCACGATACAATACCTTCATGATACAGCTTCCGCCATTCTTCTGGAGGCACAATGAAGAAATATGGTCCACAATATTAGACAAGTTAGAAATTAAAAAAACACATGCAAACAGTAATTAGGTTTAAAACAAGGTTAGTAAATAAAGCATAAAAATATTAGAAACTATTCTGCAGGATAAACATGATTATTTATCAACTTTCATTAATATCAAAGAAATACTGTCCCATTATAGTTGTTTTATCTACAGACACATTTCATCTGTAAAATGTAACGACTATTATGGGACAGAGCTAGTAAAAAAAAGCTGACGCTGTTGGGTCTTCTAGAATAGTTAAGTGTGTTGTTGACACCCTGATGTGTCTTTTTGGGTAGTTTAGGGTGTTATTGATACCTTGATGGTTATTGGTAGTTAAGCATGTTGTGACATTTTGATATGTCTTCTACGGTAGTTGAGGACCTTACAACTATATCATGTTGAAACACCAATTCTCGTACAATCACCGGTTAAACAACATTCAGCCTGGTCAGTATATAGATGGGTGACCACTTGGGAATACCACATACAGTAAGCTTGGATGCACGAGTGGTGTAAAGAATAATGTCTTGGAATTGGAAATCAGAGAACCAAGTTCCAGTTACATTTGAGTTCATTATATTCACTTATATGCAAATACTCTTGGGAAAGGTACGAATCCACGTCTTGTCCCCCTAACTGTAGGTAAATTAATAAGCATTTTATCAGTAAATTATTATCTCTTCAAAATTCTTAAAATCTAAAAATATTTTCTGGCTTTGAATGACCTACAAAAAAGGTTTATAAACTGTTAAAGGTAAATAAATCAATTGACCTAGGGTAGTTGATGTTATTGTGACTCAGGTAGGTCTTAAACAGTAGTTAAGCATGTTGTGACAGTTTGCTATATTTTCTTGAGTAGTTAAGGGTGCTGTAACACACTGGTGGGTTCTAGAAAACAGTTGAGTGTGTTGTGACAACCTGGTGCATTTCAGTCAGTAGATATTACAAGTTTACAAAATTTAAATACAAAGATTAAAAAAAACAAAACATGACATATATAATTAAAAAAAAACAACTAATTTTTGATGAATGTAAGGGAGCAAACAAATCTTAGTGACCATTCATTTGGGTTTCCTGACTTTTTATTGTGACCTTCTACTTGAGTAAATTAAGTAAATGTAGATGGGGTAATATTCTGATCCACCTGATAGTTATGGATCCAAACTGTATAGTAACTCCTAAGAAGGCTATCCCATGAGCAGGTGTATAATATTGGGGCTCCCGTTGGGAATGTGATCTTCCAACAGGGCCCCTCAGTGCCATTTTGAAGTGTAGTGAGCAAAAAGAAAAAGTGACGAGAGGGGGGTTAGAGAGTGCCGTTCGCCAGCAGACCAACTGTTCTACTTTCGTCGTCGGTCGCCTCGAGGAAATGGATTGCGAGTCTCCCTTTCTCGGCCATTACACTGGGCAGTTGTTAAACAGACACCAACTCAGACGCGCCTACTTCAAATTTCTCTTCATCCGCCAGTCAATTCGCACATCCAACTCTGTTGTTGCACAAAGTCCGCCGAATGACTCGACCTGGTTTGTGCCGCTGGTACCTCGCTTTTATGCCCGTCTGACACTGCTGAAATTTGCATGTGTACAGATATAGTCTCATTTCGGACGAGATCGGCACGCATAAATTGTGTCTTCGATAGTGGCCATATTTCTTTTCGGCATTACCCTGCAAGCAAGACACGTTTGCACTCTATTTGAACTCCGAGGTAAGTCATGTCTTTCGTCACATGAAGTGTACAGTTATGGCTATGCTTTCTGGTAATTAATCCAGGTATTTTTCTTTTTACATATACCACCTGAGGGGTTGCAGTCATACTATCTCAGTTCTTCCTCTCCCCATACCAAATATATATGCAAAGGTAGAACCAAACTGAGATCATCCATCCAAATAGTAAACCTCAATTTCTCCATCTCTTATATTAATGTAAGGTGATCTACTTTCCAACTATCCAGAAGTTGAACATCTTTAAGAGGTTAAACTTGACCTCATGTTCATATCTGACCACTAAAATCTTAACCTCTTCAAGTCTAGAATCAATCTCATTTTCTATCCTACATAGTATTCACCTCTTCTCCCTCCCTTTTACATATACCCTTACAATTCTTATTATTTTCATTCAATAACCCTCTAACTTGAGTGGCTATTAGGTGAACAATAGGAGTAAAAGAAATCTCAGACAACATTTTGGGAGTCAGGAGGTCAAAAAAGTTTAGATTTTAAATCCTCAGATTAAAAAAAAAAGAAAACTATTAATATTTTCAGAAAGGCTGCAGTAGGAAAAAATACTCAAAACATTTATTCTGGTTGTATCATAGGCATCTCTTAGTCTTGGGAAACTATGGAGTTGTGCTCAAAACAATGTTTTGGGCACAGCATCCATTGCCAGCAGATTGCTGCATCCCATCTCTCCATTGCACATGGTTTGGATCACTAGATATGGAGGACAAACTATTACGTGTGCAGTAGAACCTTCTCTCACCCATATCACTGAAAATGGTTCAATTGAAAGCCAAGTACTAATATGCATGATTCCAGCACCATTACAGGTGTTGTCAGTGTCACTGAATACAGTCACAAACTGCTTTAAAGACTTTTTAGATTGAGTTTCTATTAAAAAAAAAAAAAAAAATTTTGAGCAATTGTCAATGCAAACTGCTTTCTTTTACAATCATGTCTTGAAACATTAGGTGTCAAGGGGCCAGAAACTGAAATTAGTTAACAGAATTTATACTCCCTTTGCACTAATACCATTAGGGAAGGCATGAATCTTTCTCCCCATTCACCATCAAGTATCTTAATAAATATCACTGATATGTCATGATGGTTGAGAAATAAGTGTTGGTGAGTTATCTTTTGTAAAAAAAAAAAAAAAAATGTCCAACAAACATTTTATCTTCCAAAGAAGTAAAAAAACAAAAAAAACTGTTACCTGTACTGTTAATGATTAAGGGATATATGTTATTGACAAATGATAAAAAATGAAAGTTGATTGTATTTTATTCATATTTGTACTGCATTATCATTCATGTATTCACACCAGAAAGGGCTGGGGTTGGACATCTAAATTATGGAGTTAAGGCAGAGAGGTAGGGGAGGGCAAAGTTATAGAAAATATTATTTTCTTTTCTATGACTTTGCCCTCCTCTCCTCTCAATGATTGAAATGATAACAGATTTTCATGAAATTCTAATTCTTGCTAGATTGTTCTTGCTCAGTACATGTGGTTATGGTGTTGTTGCTAATATTAGTGGTGGTGGTAGTCTTAGCAATGGTAGAGTTGGTGAAAATTGGAAAAGAGAAGGTAACGTTAGTAATGGTGGTGTTTGTGGTATCATTAACTTTTGGTAATGGTGGGTTGTTAAAAGTAGTATTCAGTGGGTGTTAGTCATAAGAATGGTGATGGTATTGGCATTAGATATGATGGTGGTGTTAGCCTAAGGCAGGGGTCAGTAACCTATGGTATGTGTGCCTCACCAAGCAATTTCCAATGGCACATAGCCACAAATTACATCACAAAGTCAGAACCAATAAGTATTACAACGCAAAGAAGGTATTCAGCTGTTTCAATTTTATTATTTTTGTGATGTTAGACACTCACTTGTTCTAACTTTCATTAAGTTAATGAATGCTTGTTATCACATCTGAAATGCACATTGTAGACGAGATTTTGTAAATGCTGACTCTGGTAGTAGTAACGCCTTCAATAATACTCACACTAATAATACTTGTTCAACTAGTAATCACTGAATAGTAATTCATATAATGATCAGTATAGAGAATAGCAATCACTTAGATGTCATGCTAATTCCCATTTGTACATTTCCTTTACAATCATGTGATCTACTTATTTAATAATGGAATCGTCCGTGTTTGCTCACTGGTGATGTGTGTTCAAACTACAGTGCTGGTAATGACACTTTATTCCTATACAACAAATATATACTAAAGTATATATACTATATAAAATATACTGTAATATACTAAAGTATATATACTATATAAAATATGTTGTAGAACAGGTATATTGACCTTGACTTCTATAAAAATATGTATGTTGTTGGCACACTGAATGATTTTAAAACCCTAAGTTGGCACATAGCAAAGGTTGACAATTCTAAGGAATAACAACAGTATTGGCATTGTTGGTGGTAGCAGTGTTAAAAGTAGTAGTACTAGTGCAGTTGGTGTTAAAAGTAGTGGTGGTGGTGGTGGTATTAGAACTCGTAATAATGGTGGCAATATTGTTTGAAGTAGTGGTGGTGTAGTGGTATTGGGAAATGACGAACACAATGGCAAACTGCAAAAGGGTTGAGTTTGTATTGGATCATGCAACCTATTTTATTGCAGACATGTAATACTGCAAGGGTTGAAATTGCTTCTTCCATTGTGAAACTTAAAAACATTAAAACACCAAATGAGGAAATTTTTCCTTAAAGTAATCAAATTTATCAGTGAAAATAAACTGAAGCTACTAAACAACAATCATTATCTCCCAACCTCATTAATACAATTTTTAGTTAAGATATTGAATAGATAAGAAAAGTATGAAGACTATTTTTATTAATTTGTTCTTATAGTCAATATATCTGTGGTTATTTGAACATCGCTAATTATGTGCAGACTAGTATTTGAATAAAAATCAATTTGGATGGCCAAAGTATAACGTTTAAAATATTCATCTTATGTAAAACGAACCTCTCCCAACTTTAAAGATTTTGCATACGTCCTTGTATAATGATTATATGTTGTAATATTAAATAAGATGAAGAATATCAATAGTGCTTAAGAATAGTATTACATAATAATAATAATAATAATAATGAGTAGTAATAGTAATGAATGAAATAATAGTAACATTAGTAGTAATAGTACATAAGTAACATCAGTAGTAACACTGCATAATAGTCGTAATGCCAGTAGTAACAGTACTTAATCATGAATAGTAATGTTGTTATATGCAATGAGTTTGATAGAATAAGACAGAGCAAATATCAAAAATTATTCTTTGGGTACAACACTTTATAGTGAAATACACAAAATAGAATTATATGAATAATGTTAACATAAAAAACATCACTGTATACTTGTGTATAAAGTCAGTCCTGCTTGTAAATCTTTTGTTTTTGGCCAAGGACTCTTTAATATGAGTATTGAGGTTGTTACAAAGTTTTAATGAAAATGCAACAAGGAATCAGGCAAAGAAATAACATAATATTTGATGCCAGGGAGAATGCATTTTAAAATCTTTCAAAGTTCAATAACCTGAGTATTTTTGAGTCTGAAGCACTGATTGTTCACCATTTTGTATTACAACCTTTTCCACTGAAATATGAGACATTTCAGTAAAAATATTCTACATTTAATGTATTTATTCAAGGCAAGATAGAATATGCATCTGTATCAAATGCAATGTTTACATATGCTGATTTCTCTATCTACACTGTCTATATCCCCCATTGCTTATTAATATTATTAATAATATTGGACACCCATAGTAAAAAAAAAAAAACTATTTACTGTGAATCATAGAAAAAGACACTCCAGGGCTTTTTATAAAAAACACCACATAGTAGGAACTGATATTAAACCACAAACAAGAAGTCCTGGCTACCATAGTAGGAACTGATATTAAGTCCTGGCCATAAATAAACTCCAACTCCAGATCGCTTCCCCCACCAACTGCTAACACAAAACCACACTCATTAACAAGGTATCTAGAGAGGAGAACTGACATTGAAAATAAATTTAAAACAATGCTCCAAGACAAACACTTAGAGACTGATGATAGCCGTATACAGAACAGCTTGAAATAGACTATATCTACGTTGAGGTAATTTTTTTTTTTTTTTGCTGTAAAAAATACATATGCCCTGTCAAAATAAAAACATCAAGCTCTCTGTGGATCAGTTTTAATAATTAATATTACTAGGATCTACCCAGATTATATACCAACGGATTGATTACCTGTACTTATATATATATAATACAGGTATCGGATTCTAATATATATATATATATATATATATTAGAATCTGATACAATAAGAAACAAATAGGAAACATTTATCAATTTAACATGTTTTGCTTTTATTTAAGCTTCATCAGAATTATGGAGAAAAGAAAATTCTGGTATATTTTTTTTTTGTGTGCTGTTTGTTTTCCATTGGTTAAGTAGACCTCATATATATTTGTCTTATCAGGTAGTGTTCATGTGTATAATTCTTGTATATAGGATTTGGTTGATGTGTGCATGCATTTTTGCATCTAATGGGCATTTTTATTTCTGTCTGTATGTTAATTGGGGGATGTTTTGTGGAGGAGTGAAAGAACTTAGGTTATACCAGTTATGGTTGTAGGTAGACAGATCTTAGATTCTTTAAGTATGGATTTTATAAAAGTTGTTGATTTAAATAAAATTTTAAATAAAAGTGAAACATGTTCAATTTATAAACATTTCATATTTGTTCCTTATATATATATATATATATATATATAAGTTTTATATATATATATATATATAAGTTTTATATATATATATATATATATATATAAGTTTTATATATATATATATATATATGTTTTATATATATATATATATATATGTTTTATATATATATATATATATATATATAAGTTTTATATATATATATATATATATATATATAAGTTTTATATATATATATATGTTTTATATATATATATATATATATGTTTTATATATATATATATATATATATAAGTTTTATATATATATATATATATATAAGTTTTATATATATATATATATATATATAAGTTTTATATATATATATATATATATAAGTTTTATATATATATATATATATATAAGTTTTATATATATATATATATATATAAGTTTTATATATATATATATATATATAAGTTTTATATATATATATATATATATAAGTTTTATATATATATATATATATATAAGTTTTATATATATATATATATATATATAAGTTTTATATATATATATATATATATATAAGTTTTATATATATATATATATATATATATATAAGTTTTATATATATATATATATATAAGTTTTATATATATATATATATATAAGTTTTATATATATATATATATATATAAGTTTTATATATATATATATATATAAGTTTTATATATATATATATATATATAAGTTTTATATATATATATATATAAGTTTTATATATATATATATATAAGTTTTATATATATATATATAAGTTTTATATATATATATATATATATAAGTTTTATATATATATATATATATATAAGTTTTATATATATATATATATATATAAGTTTTATATATATATATATATATATATAAGTTTTATATATATATATATATAAGTTTTATATATATATATATATATATATAAGTTTTATATATATATATATATATATAAGTTTTATATATATATATATATATAAGTTTTATATATATATATATATATATATATAAGTTTTATATATATATATATATAAGTTTTATATATATATATATATATATATAAGTTTTATATATATATATATATATATATATAAGTTTTATATATATATATATATATATATATATAAGTTTTATATATATATATATATATATATATATAAGTTTTATATATATATATATATATATATATAAGTTTTATATATATATATATATATATATATAAGTTTTATATATATATATATATATATATATAAGTTTTATATATATATATATATATATATAAGTTTTATATATATATATATATATAAGTTTTATATATATATATATATATAAGTTTTATATATATATATATATATATATATAAGTTTTATATATATATATATATATATATATAAGTTTTATATATATATATATATATATATATATAAGTTTTATATATATATATATATATATATATATATAAGTTTTATATATATATATATATATAAGTTTTATATATATATATATATATATAAGTTTTATATATATATATATATATATATAAGTTTTATATATATATATATATATAAGTTTTATATATATATATATATATAAGTTTTATATATATATATATATATAAGTTTTATATATATATATATATATAAGTTTTATATATATATATATATATAAGTTTTATATATATATATATATATATAAGTTTTATATATATATATATATATATAAGTTTTATATATATATATATATATATATATAAGTTTTATATATATATATATATATATATATAAGTTTTATATATATATATATATATATAAGTTTTATATATATATATATATATAAGTTTTATATATATATATATATATATATATAAGTTTTATATATATATATATATATAAGTTTTATATATATATATATATATAAGTTTTATATATATATATATATATAAGTTTTATATATATATATATATATAAGTTTTATATATATATATATATATAAGTTTTATATATATATATATATATAAGTTTTATATATATATATATATATATATATATATATAAGTTTTGTATGTGCATAAAACTTGTCACAGTGTACAGATATTACATTGTTCTGAGACAGAAATGCACATAAGAACAGTTTGATCCAAAAATCAGATCTTTTGCAGGATGTATAGATGCTATACTGATCATAGGTAGTGTGCACAGATTCTATATTGATCTCTGATAGAACTGCCATAGAGCAACTGTTTGATCCTCAGTGGAGCACACAGATACTATATTGCTCTTATGTAGTGTGCTGATCCCAGGCAGAGTGCACAGATAATCTTATTCAATAATCCCATCATTTTTTTAAGGATATTATTGCAATAAAATATTTTTTCCATTTTCATAACTGGGGAATTTTCCCCACTAGAAAATGAAAGTTACTTTTAATACCGTCCATTATACTTAAAAATCTGTTTTTAAAAACCAGACTTAGACACAAGTATGTAAAGTAATTTGAAACAATGTATGATTAAAATACATTTGTAACATCTGATTTCTATGATAGAATGAATATAATAATATTGATTGCTACCTGATAACACAAATAATAAGTTTATTAGCAGTATTAAGCATTATAATGTTTATTGTTATGTAACAGAATTGTCAGTCACATTCTGATTATAGTGCAAACCAGTTTTATGATGGGAGATAATGTTAGAGACATTTTAAAATTAATAAAAGTTAGTAAAAAGAAAGTGAAACAGCAGGTAACCAAAAGTTTTGTGCACTTTTCAATGTTTTCATTTAAAAAAACCCTTCAAAAGCATTTTCAGTAACATTAAATCTACACAGATTATTTACTATTAAATAACCTACAGAGAGAATACAGATAACAGTATACCTACAATCATAATGAGTGACATCTATATAGCATCACAAAAGTTGATTGCCATCTTGTTTACTATACAAATTTAAACTTGGGACAAAAGCAGCAAAAACAGCCAATAAAATATGAGCACCATTTAGTGAAGTGTTTCAGGTGGTTATCAGTTGGAAATGAGTTATTTGAAAATGTACCTCGCAAATGATGGGCACCCTCAATGGTTACCAGCTAACTAAAGACTTGTATTGAATTCATGTACTTCAAATGTGTTGATAATTACAGTAACTCTTTTGAACAGTATATTTATAGTTTTGCTACCACATTAGATTTTCTAAAGTTTTTAGTGAAAATGTCACTTCCCAATCCTATCAAATTTCTTAAGTATTCCAATGTTGTATTTTTATGCAATGTTATAGAAATCTCTGACAAGTTGCTCCAAGACCATTGCTTTCATGACTATGAGTTGTCTTGAATTACTGATTCATGAGAGTAAGCAGACTAAAGGTAAAGGAATTTGTTAGTTATTTTGTCAGACATTTGAAAGGATAATAATTGCTTTCACTACTTACATCACCGACTATGAATTGTTTTGAATTCTGATTCACTTCAATAGTAAGAAGAAAACTCAAAGATCTTCCAGATATCTGTCTTGTCAGCTGTTCAGGAGAATCCTTGCTTTCATTGCCTTCATAAACATCAACAATTGTCTTGAAATACAATTTGAATCACTACACAAGGAAAAAGATTCCAATCAAGGGAATTTCTTATTAGATATCTTGTCAGACATTCCAGGATGGGTCATTGCATTCACTAACATCACCATTCGTGAATTGGCTTGGAATATTAATATAGGGATAGATAGGTTCACCTATCGCCCTGTTCACACTCCTCCCTGGTTTTTTGAACAGTAGAGGTTTATTCCTCACTTCCTGTTTGTGATTGGGTTACTGGTTCCTTCTAAAATCTTCTCATTCACTTTCACTCCCCCTAGCATCTTAGTGTCATTATCGTTTTGTTTGGGGTGAATTGATTAAAAATAAAAAATATTATCCAATTCCCTACCAGACAAAAAACCCTGACATTGCAAAAATATCAGGAAATTCCTCACATAACCATTTTTTAAATGTCACGATGTCATTTATTCAAGATTATCTAAACCATGTATACCAATGGTAGACATAAATATTGCTAAATTGTGAAAATGTACCAAACTAGAGAGTTACCGAAAGCAGGAACATTAAATTGACCTCTCTTCAGTACACCTTGAGGGGTTTTATGACCTTACAATGTTTTATATAAACAAAGTATCTCCTCATATATTGCTAAAAAACTGAGCCAGGAAGTTTTCAGTTGGAAATCACTCACACTAAACTGCACCTTGAGAATGACTGTTAGTAAGTATGTGATGACCAACTGAAGAGTTGTGTTGCGTCTAATCCAAACATACCAGAAGCATGTAACATGAGTGAATGTGAGTAATGAAACTGTGTCAGCACTCTTTTGGGAAAATAGGACCAAAAAGGATACCAATACTCAGAATAAACAAAAAAAAAAACAGTTGAAATTTCTGGGATACATAATGAGGAAAGAGGGCTTGGAGAATTTGACACTTGCAGGACATATTCAGAGCAGAGAGAAACCTTAAGTAACCTATCTAATGAGTGCATGTAAATGGATGGCAGAACAGGGATCAAGAGGGATAGGAAGAGGCCAAACAATGCTTTGAGCTACAAAGGATAGGAAGTTATGAAAAGTCATGATCATCCATTTTCTGAAGGGTCATGGCACATAAAAGAATCGGCAGCACATTATAGAAATCAGTTTCCTACAAACGTGGAATAAAAAAGTTGGGAAAATGACACTGGTTGATTTTATTTAGTGGTATATCAAATTCTATGGGTTATTTAATGCTAAAATCTAAATATTTTGAACACAATTTTATGGCTTCAACTAAATATATTTTGAGTGAAATTACATGCCTTCAACTACAGTTAAAATTTATTGTTGTTAATTTTACTGGAAATAGGTATTGGTAATTTTTTTTTTTTATATATAAAATGTATTTTTATACTTTCATAGTGTTTTTGTTTGGGGGGTTCAGTATTTGCCCATATCTGGGACCCTAACAGGTGCTGTCACTCTGGGTCAGGGTGGATCTGGGAACAACAGCAATTAAGAGATGCCATGCTTCTCAAAACCTCCAATATCCTGATCAGATGCCTTGCTACCGGATGTAGTTTATCGTCATACCCAGGACTGGGGAAAAGGATATAAATGCAAAAACCTTTTTGGTTACCTAATATTATAGATTTAATCATATCAATATTAGTCTTGATGCAGACTGATAAATTCTTTCAGCTAAAATGACATCTTACAAGCAACAGTTTGAAATGATGTAATAAGCATTGTATGTGAAAAGGACTTACCTTGTTCATCATGTTTCATTCCTAAGTTGTGGCCAATCATGTGTGCCAGGACAGATGCAGCCTGCTGTGGCTCAAATGGACTGGCACTCTGAAAATATCAAAGAAAAAAACAGATTATAGAAATTTTTAGGACATGGGAAAAAAATCATTATATTGAATTTCCTGTAATAGATTGTCAATCATTTTTAATTTTTGACTACAACTTCTTTCATCATTTATTTTAATTACTCTTCATCACAACTTCTTAAATCATCATTTCAAGAGTAGAAATCAAAAACTAGTAAGGTTATCTTCAGTTTTTTAATAACTCAATTTAAGGTGTTAACATCTTCTGTTGATAAAACAATGTTTTGCTTAGAAATTCTCTTTAAATTCTACTTTACACTCTGGAGTATCTTTGCCTGACTTTCCACTCTCTATTGAGTGATATACATATAACCCCATCCATAGTTTCTGCTATCATTTCTAAACTGGATCCTCACAAAGCATTTTAGTCTTGACAGTATCTCTGCAATAGTCCTTAAGAAATGGACTAGATTCATCTTATGATGTATCCTGCCCAAAGATCAGGATATGATTAAGAAGAAAAACAGATACTACATTAATCGCAGCCTAAAGGCTGAGAAATATGACCATCTGATAATTTTGGTTCAAATGTCTTGTCCTGATTCAGATACATAAGAAATGCCATGGATAGAGTGAGTATAGATCAAGGAAGTCTTAAATAAAATGGCAACAGAAAAAAGACTTCTACTCACAATCAGGAAAAACAGCTGAAATTCCTTGGACATAATGAGGAAGGAAAACTTAACCCTCATGGGGTGTATTGAGGGCACTTACTGGATGAGCTTGTGTGACTGGATGGCGCAACAAGGAAGGGGGCAGTAGCCTTAGCAATGGGAGAAAAACTGTTAAGAGCCTCGAGGTAGGCAATCATAGCTCTCCACATCTTCCTATGTCATGAAGGGACAGGGCACATAAAAGAAGTTTGAATCAACTGTATAAACAAGCTGCTTTATTTTTTTAGGTTTTACAGCAAACTTACCTGTAGGATTTCTTGCATTTTCTGATAAGATGGCCCGCAAATGTACTTTTAATTTTTATCAGTTATGCAAGCTTTTTTGCCTACTAATTAATTTGTTAGAACTTCTTCATATGTTACTATCTTATCAGAAAATGCAAGAATTTCTGGAGATGAGGTTGGGTCTTAAAACAGTGCTTCAGCAAAATCTAAAATTGTTGATTCAAAATTTTTCACATATTAAATAATTTTCTGAGCCTGACTTTTAGTTAAGTGCCTAATACAAGGAAGGAGTTGAGAAACAAATCAATAAAAACAAAATTCTTATTTATTACTTACTCGAGATATACCAATGGAACGGTCAGTGCAAAGAGAGTCAGGAATGGCCATTCCAACCACATTGTTTTCCAGAATTTTGCTCCTATGCAAAAAAATAAGAAATAATCTTAAGATGCAGAATGAATAATAACTGAATTGGAGTGGTAACATATCAAAATGATTTTCAATACAGCTTATAAACCTGAAGAAGGCTGTAGAACAGGCATGTCAAACTCAGGGCATTGGCCATATCTGCAACCTCGAGGGCTGCACCTGCTTACAGTCTTATATTAATCACAGGTAGTGGCAACTAAACTTTAAATACAAAATACTTACAATACAAGGTAGTACAATTTAATCACTTTTATGTTGTCCTAATGATTGACATTGCTTTAGACAAACTATTCTCGATATATCAGGTTGGAATGTCTGTGTAGATCCCACTTTGATCAAAGATGACAAATGTTCATCAGTTAATCTGGTTCTGTGAGATGCTTTTGTGGCCTTCATAAATGAAAACAACTACTCACAGACATATGTGGAACCAAACATTGCCATAATCTTTGTGGCAAACTTTCTGAAGTTCTTAAATATCTGAGGAAGGTTTGAAAAAAATCCGGGTACCCCTACTTCGAGGTACTTTCCCTTGAGTATTGAGTCAGTCTGCATTTCCAGTAGTTCCATCTGTAGACTTTCCTCTGCCTGAGCAATATCAAAAGTGAATGGTACTGAGAATAATGCAAACTGATCTTTACAAGATGAAAAATCACAAAATCTTTGCTGAAATTCCTTTGACGGCAATTCCGGGTAATTGTCGTACTTAGCAAAGATAAATACACTCAACATTGGCAGTTTTTTTTTTCAACTCCTTGCACATAGGAAAATGAATCAAATTTTCATGTGACAAATGGGACTTCAATAAAGCTAATTTTGCAATGAAACATTTGATATCATCATATAACTGAATGATGAGCTTATTTTTACCTTGTAATTTCAAATTACAGTCACTCAATTGGGCAATAACATCCACTGAAAAAGCTAGATCTTGGAGCCATCTTTCAATTCATTTGTGCTTTGACCTTTCATCCCCCAAAACATAACAATTTTCTGTCACAAAAAAAAATATATTTTCAGTACCTTGTGATATGAAAGCCATCAAACTTCTGTGTAGAATGGGACATTTGTGAACTGATTACTCACGTCTTCCAATAACTGGCTAAAATGATGGTGATGCAGAGCACGACTGCTGATATAATTCATTGTTTTTATGACAAAACTCAACACATGATCTAATTTAAAATCTTAGAACATAGTTCTGTTAATGTTCTATTGATACAGTGAAAATGCTGGAATGTTGAATCTGGATGTATGTTTTCTATTTTTGTACCTAACTTGGCAGCAACACCATTATGTCTCCCAACCATATTGGCAGCACCATCAGTAGATAAACACACAAATTTATTCAAATTGAGGCCATATTCATGGAAAGGCTGTTCAACTTTCTCAAAAATGTCCTGGCTTATTGTAGTATCATGCATTGGAACCAGTTCAATTAGTTCTTCATAAATTTGAAATTCATTGTCACAAGCCCTGATGAAAACGGCAAGCGGTGCTCTTCCAGCTATGTCAACACTCTCATTTAGAGCAATAGAAAAATTTTCAAAACTTCATGATAAATTCTTTAACTCTTGACTCAAATCATCTGCCATTTTATCAATCCATTCAGTAACAGTGTTCCTGCTTAATGAAATGTCTTGAAATAAATGTGACTTCTCTGGACATACAATTTCAGCTGTTTTTACAAGACATCGCTTTATGAAATCTCCTTCACTGTAAGATTTTCCACTGATGGCGATCATTTTGCAGAGTTCAAAGCTTGCAGCAACAGAACTAATGTTGCCTTTCTGAATTTTTGTAAAGCAACTCCGTTGCTGTGTCAACCTTGAATTCCTTCAATTTTGAAACACGCATATCTCCTTCATATTTATCATAAGATCGATGGTTTGTTTCTTAACATCTTTTCACGTCACAATGCATTGGTTGCAAATCAGTTTATCTTTCCATTAACAGTGGTACAAAAGTACTGTAATTCCCACTTTTTTTTAAACACGTCCTTCAGAAAATTTTATTTTTACAAGATGGAGTAGACTTCGACATTTTTAAGGCAAAATGTTACAAAATTATGAATGTTTTCACTTTACATTTGTTTGTATTTAGTTGTCATGATTAACCAAAATTAAAAATAGTCGCTGACATTCGAAAACAAAATAACCACCGAGATAGAATGGACAATCTAATCATACCAATTGAAAAAAAAATCTCACTGTTTTTACTAATTTGCATTACCAACACAGACAAAATTCGTCCTGGGTACGACGTTAAACTGCATCCAACAGCAAGGCCTCTGATCAGGAGGTTTTGAGGAAGCGTGGAACCACCTCTTAATTGCTGATGTTCCCAGGTCCACCCTGACCCGGGGTGGTAGCACCTGTTAGGGTCCCAGCTATGGGCAAATAGTGAACTTCCAGATCTTTCCCACGTCCTGGGTATGATGACAAACTACATCCGCGTCCGGGGCATGACGACAAACTACATCCGCGTCCGGGGCATGACGACAAACTACATCCGCGTCCTGGGCATGACGACAAACTACATCCGCGTCCTGGGCATGACGACAAACTACATCCACATATTTGATAAATATTATCAACAGAATAATTGCTTTTTTATAAAGATCACAAAAGACCAGAATGAAAATGGAAAAATATTATTACTTTTTTGAAAAACAATATTACCAACTATACTTTTTTTGAAAAACAATATTACCAACTATACTTTTTTTGAAAAACAATATTACCAACTATACTTTTTTTGAAAAACAATATTACCAACTATACTTCAACCTTTTATACAAAATAACCAACTTAAATTCATAGATTAATAAGGCTTTGGCATAAAATGACCCAAATAGGAGTTGACATGCCGTTAAATCCAACATCCAACAGACAAAATTCTCAATATACCACAGCTATAGAAACCTTTGTGAGGGCTGCCAAGATGCATGTAAAGCGCTGCATGCAGCCCATGGGCCGTCAGTTTGACACACCTGCTGTAGAATGTATTAGCTGAAATGTGGTAAAAATGAAAGCTATACAAAAATGACATCATTAATCAAAATTAACATTTGGATTGAATTATTCATCTCAAAATTATAGGTGATATCTGAAGCAGAAAGAACTGTCTACTTGACTAAAAATGAAGCAAGAGTGAAATAATGTTCAAGAACCAAAGTACTGAGAAGTATTGTAAACTTCTGACCATTGCACCCCCAAAATAATATGAAGAACATACAAGAAATTGAGAAAGGCAGTTTTGTGTAACAGTAACTGGTGCAAATTTTACAAGAAAACAAATCTATACATGGTGTCAGTTTGAATGGGAATTAACTTGAGAAGTTGTGAAAAGTCTAAAAAAACTAAGCTAAGTAATTTGGATTTTACAAGCATACCGGAGGTATACTGGTGTCTGGTTTTTCTAATGAGTTTTTGGAGAAATAAAAAGCATTTAATTACAATAAAATGGATTAGTATCTGAAATTATCTTGGTTTGAACTTGTGAATTAACAGGGTTTTAACTACTAGGATCAAGTGAAATAATGAGCACACATATTCACCACTGAAAAAAATGACAACTGATATAAACTAGCCATCCAAAATTAAAAAGGCCAAAATCCAAAATGTATGTTTTTGGTTTTAATCCCATTCACTCTTTTTGCCTTGATTGTATATTAACTCAGAAATTTGGTCAACCCTGATCAAATGTGTCTTAAGGTTGAGGTCACCAAAACCTTTTCTTGTTTTTATGTATATATGCTAACCAACTTGTAACCTGACACTTTAAAGGAACATATTCCTTATATATATATATATATATATATATATATATATATATATATATATACACACACACACAAATCAGTATGAGGTAGAGAGATGAAATATAGCGAAAGCAGTTGACATCACCACCTATACCATTCCCCTTTCAAGATACTGCCTGAGAATAATTTTATCAACTGAAGAGATTTTCCCAACCTATGGGCTTTCATTTACAGAGTGATGAAAAAGAAGATTTGAAGACCAGCTTTAGGCAACTATCATTGCAGGACTGAGACCAAATTTCCCAGTTTTAAGTGACACCTAAATCACAAACTGGTTATAGTTAGATAAATCATAGCACTAAGAAACTGGATAGGCTTAATTAGATAAATGTAACCCTCAATAGTATGGTTTCTTCAAGCAAAAATGAAAATTACTTCATGTTTTACTTTCTTTATAATTTACCCACTTGACTCCTGAAAGTGCTTCAACCAGTTTTGTTCAAAACTTCCTCAGAGCAAAAATGAAGATCAACTGGTAAAATGAGACAATTGGAAACTAAGGGTTTTTAAATGAAAAAAATTACAAAATAAATATATCAAACAGACAATCATCTGAAAGCAGCTGCTCACTTTTCATAAAATATGAGCAACAAATGATTTACAAATCACACATGAACAATAATGTTCAAAAGGAAGAACAAAGACAACAACAAAAAGGTGTTATTTAATTCTGTGGACATATTTAAAGACTTTGTTAGCCTAATTAGTTAATTTCTCACTTGGAAGTTTATTCTAAAATGATTGGTATTTTTTTGGCCTAGTTTGCTTTGGTAGTCTGGGAAGTGAGAATAATTCTTTTGTAATTACAGAACAAAGAATTTGGTCATTTACTCTCATCTTCATATTAAGAGAAGTAAGCAAATTCTGAAACCAATTTAAAATATTTTTTTTATTCCATCCTTGTGACAATTATTACCAGATATTCAATTGATAAAGTTGAAATGAAGAAATTAGTTTCTGGGGGAATCCATCAAGCATCAGCAAAATCAATGAAACTGAACATAAAACAGTAATTATTTTTATCTACATATCGATCTCTATACATATGATTTACATCTCATAGATATGTATGATCTCTCTCATACATACATACATACAACGTATCCATATCTTTCTCTCATATATATATATATATATATATATATATGGCCTGATGATTGCATCTAGCATGAAACAGACTGTCGCTTCTAAGTGTTGACTTCTATGTTCACTTTTATATATATATATATATATATATACACATGCACGTGTGTGTGTAATATATATATATATGAAGAAATATAGTCTTAAAGTGTGCTATATTTATGGGATAAAGTGCTCAATATCAGAGATAGAGCGTGTGTAAATATAAAAGTGGACATGGAAGTCAGCACTTAGAGGCGACAGTCTGTTTCATGTTGGTGCAATAGTCAGGCGACTAGTGCTGTTATTTTTCTCGGCTATTTATATAAGGGTCAGTGGTGCATTATGGGTAGTCTATTTTGGCGGTTACTTTTACCGGAAGTCGCTTATTTGTTTGTTTATTTATTTCAAATTATTTTGCTTGTTTTTTTTATTTTTATTTTTATTTTTTTATCTTATATATTTATTTATTTTTTTATTTTGATCGGTGTTTTTTGTTAACGTAGTAAAAAATTTGTTTATATAGCTTATTGTTGGTAGTCTATAATGGCCGTCATTTACCGGAAGTTGCTTGTTCGCTTATTTATTTGGGTCAAATTGTTTTGCTTGTTTTTATTTATTTTCATTTTTATTTTTTATCTTATATATTTGTTTATTTGTCATTGATTAAATCTATTTGTTGAATTTTGGGGTGTGATGTTGTGGTTTGTTCTGACTATTATTTTGGTGGAAACAGTTTTTTATTTTATCTATTTAGGTTGGTTATCTTTATTTGTTTTTTCTAAACGGCTAGTTTATCGTAATCGGTTGTTAGTTTATTTATATATTTGGATGTATTTAGATCGATTTATTATACTTGTTGTTATTTATTTGTTATACTATATATTTTTGGCTTTCCGTTTTTAAGTAACGTAGTATATTATCTTTTATTAATGTTTTTTTTTATTTATTTATATAACAGTTATAACTTTCGTCCGTTCTTTTGTTTTGATTTTATTTCGCATATTCTAACAGGTGTGGTTTTGTGATTTGTTTGGAGTAATTTATTTTGCTTATATATATATTATTTTGCTTATATATATATATATATATATATATATATATATAAAAAGAAAGAACAGTAAGATATAAAATCCGATGTTCTTATAGATATTTTTATTTTTACACAATAGTGCTCAATGTAAATTTACAGAGCATTAATATTATAAAATAATTGATTTAAAATGTTTTTTTTTTCGCAAAAGACCATATTTTAAATCAATTAATTTATAATATATATATATATATATATATATATATATAAAAAGGATAAGACAATAGGAAAACTAGTTTTAGCCAATGTGGACTTTTTGAAGGCAAAAAAGCAAAATTAATTTATTGAAACAAAGTATCCATAAATAACAAACAAAATGTCATTAGCAACTACAAGAATTTAGAAATGCTATTGAATATTCATATGGTCAACTGAAAAATTATGTCAATAACTTTGTTTGAAGAGAATATTTTCACATAGAAATATTGTTTGTATTGTTGTGTTGACAGATTCACCTGCTTATTTTTGATTTCTTAATATATTTGTTGTGTACGTTGGCTTGGGAGAGTAGTGATTCTGTTAGTGTTGTGGTGTCCTCCCTCTAAAGTGTCTATGTTGGACTCTTCCACCTACTATAAGATTAGTTGGAGAGAAGGCCTTGGGGGAACAGTTGATTAGATTGAATGCTGGGTCAACTGACACACACTCACTAGTCGTGTAATACTCTAACTGTTGTACTTACTGTTTAATATATGATATATCTGCAACACTTGTTATTTCTTTAACCATTTACTTGGTCACAACAGTTAGGAAAGGTGATATTGGAAAAAAAAACTGAACTGTGCACAACAATGCAAATGAAAATATCACGGTACACTTAGCAAAATTTTTAAAGCATATACATTTATATGTCATGAAATAAAAACAAATTTTGAATTAAACTAATGTTAAATACAATTATATGAAGAAAGGGGTTAATATTCATTTATTCAAATAAAAGAAAATTTTAAAAAGTTAAATTAAAAGACAAAGTATTTAAAATAACATAATCAAAGAATAGTGAAAAGAATTATTCGAAAAAGTTAATATTTATTTATTCAGATACTAATGCTGTTCCATTACTACTCTTCCCACCACACACATATGTATGCCGTGACAATATTTTGGGGCATGCAAGTTGAGAATCATTGCTCTCGGCTATTGTCTACCCTAGCAGATTAAATAATTCTCTGAAAGTCACTTAGATCAGCAGGCACTGGAAGATGACTGGGAGGAACAACAGCCAAAACATTGTGAAAGATGTGGACAAATATAGAATATGATTCATGCCAGGTGGGCTGAATCAAATTTAATGCCAATGAGGAGCTTTTCTTCTAAGAGAAGTTAATCTGTGGTGACCCCAATATGTATTGGTTCTAGAGATACCAAAATAGACTTTACACTCTGTGTCATACCAGAGCATCAGAGAAGTCATGTGCATCAACAAGTTGACCTAGAAGGTGACCACCTTGACATCAGATACAGATTTGTGTCTCACAGGTTGTTAGCGATTGCCCCTGACCATTTAAACAGGCAGTTAACCCAGCTGCACTCATGCTATACAAGATGACAGGAAGATATATATAAGCACCCTACAGAGAAAGGGTGAAGACAGTCTCTTAGATCCTTGTAAGAAGAATTCACATTTGGAGAAAACCTCCAAAGCCATACACTCACTTGCTGATATTAACTGACAAAATCTAGAGGTGAATGAACAATAATTTTACATATGAGAAATGTAATCTTATGTTTTTATTAGTCTGTACAGCAACATTACACATTAGTCAGGATGTAAATAACTGCTGAAGAAATAGGAGTCTTATCATTCAGAAGATATGGAAATTAAACTCAAATGCTAGAACTAAATTAAAAAAGTTCTTATGTTTTTCAAATATTAAAAAAAAAACAAAAAAAAAAAACGAACATTTACTAGACAGAGAACTTATTTCCTAAAAATTATAAACCTTATCACATGTCAAGAGATTTCAATTGTTAAATCCCTGGAGTCTTGACTGAATTGTTGAAAAATTTGAATATGTGATGTTTGTGTAATTAAATTGATATATCTCAAAAACTGTTGAAAATCAAGCATTACAAATTGATTTTATATGAAAGTAAATTGATTTCTCTTTCAAATGATATCAAATTTAACCTCTTTCATATTACTGGTTAGGAGATCTGGCTTTGGAAATTTACAACTTTGTAAAAATTGTATCTTTTCAGCGTATCTAGTTGATCATGTGATAATACTATATACCGAATGAAATACAGTGCTACCCAATTGTGGGTGCATTAAGGCATGCCCGGACTGTAAGCATGGGAAACTTGTGGGTACCTCTAGTCTTAAAGAGTTAACACACCAAATATTGTTTAGACAATTGCACCTTTTCTTCCTTTTTCCATAATAAAAAGAAAATTGCTTTCTTCTCAAAGAATACATTTAACCTTTATCACTCTGCTGTACAAAAAGTTTATCTTGCCACTGAAGATAACTCTGATCACTGAACAATAGTGTGTTTAAATTTCATAGTTGTGTTGTCATATCCTGCTAAGGCAACAATAAGGATACTGCAATTGAGAGGCCTTGAAAAATGATAATTATTCAAAATGCAAAATTCAGTATTGCAATAAAAATGTAAAAATTAAAAGCAGAAATACAAATATTGATGATAAAACAATTTAGTAAGAAAATGTAAGGCATATGATACTGTATGTGAATAGTCAACTACTGAAGAGTAATTGTTAAAGGTTGCACAGCCCCCGCAACTGTCAGTTGTGCTGACCTTGGAGCGAGCACCGATCCTTCTCTCTGGTGCAATGGGAGGGTGTGGCCTTGGGCAGCTGTTCCCCAGGGCCAGCACTTCTCAGTATAATTTTCTTCAGTTGCGACTATATCCTTTGATGAAGTTGCCACTGAGTGCACTCTGCCCAAAGACAGAGATGGAACTGAGAGATGATAAGCCATGCGTTAGAAACTCTTCCAAGGAGGAATTTAAATGCTAAAAGCTCAATATCTGTATTATATATTATTACTCTTCAGGTTTAACTAATTTGCATATTGATTTTTAAAAGAAAAGTATATTTCATTAATTAACTGTCCGTCATTACTGTTCTTTTATTTGAGGATTGTTTTGATTTTGATATCAAAAATAGTTCTGTTTAGGAATAATGTCTTATATAGTGCAGAAAAGTGTTTGAAATTTACATTTTACTTGGCCTTCAACAAGTTGGCATCTATTTGTAAAACTTTCCTTAACTATAACAAGCCAATTTATGAATGAAATATTCATTTCAAGTTTTTGTTTCAAATATTTCAATTACTGAATATATTTTACTTTGTGAAGCGATAGCCTGCTAGTTTATGATAAATTAGCAAGTAAAATACTCACGTGACAAGGTGCACCATGACATCTTGGATTTCTGCAGGTAGGTGCTTCTTCTTAAATTCGAGAAAGTTCTTGAGGGTTTTGCGTACAACACTGCTCACTTTGATTTGGTCAACAGGATTCCAAAGTTCGGTGTATACCAGGGAGATATGTATGTAGAGTTCTTTGTAGTACTACAAGAAACAAGGTAAACAAGATTCTAAAATAAAAAGGGGTCACAGTTTGTTTATAGTAATAGATCTGAGAAGGTGAACATTTAGTCTTTTACAGGATTCCAGAAAAGACAAAGTAAAAATAATACATAATATTACAGAGACCTCACAAAAATTGACTCTTATACTTCCAAAGAAATCTTCATTCAATGATCCAGAGAGATATAACAAAAGTCAATAGACACTTCTATTTCCAAACAAGTATTTATTCATTGATCTACAGAGATGAGGCAAAGTAAATAAATGCTTCTATTTTCAGACATGGGTCGATGTGCACACAGAATAGCAATTTTCAGCACAAAAAAAAAGTGGCATGCTAAGCTCCAGTTCTAATCAAGTCTGTTACATTCATTTTTGCACAAATACTCTTGGAATGGTATATAGTCCTGCGTATGACAATAAACTTCATCTTGCAGCAAGACCTCTGATTAGGACATCGGATGATTTGAGGGGCGTAGAACCACCTCTTACTGTTGTTTCCAGGTCCACAATACATTTTTATAGCAAAGTAACAATTTATAGTAAATTTGAAGTCATGGCATAGATTGGAAAGGTATGAATCTATCTTCTTTCACAAGTAATGGTTTAAATAGCAGAGAAAATTGAGCTTGATAGCTCTAGCTTTAATCAGCAACCAGTCTAAGAGAAGGAAAACTGAATTCTAAACCAAACTGAAGAGGAATAGGCTTCATAAAGTTATCTTGTCCTCGACACACTACCTCTGATATGGCTGCAGTACATTTGGTGCACTTGCAATCCTAATGGGTTACTAGACTTGTGATGTGACACAATTTCCATACAAGAGTTTTATTTAATAATTTACCGAAACAAAAAGTAAATAAAACCTTTATTTTAACTGTTTTTATGGGGAACATCCTCCTTTCAAGAGTCAAGTTACAAGTTGATCTGCATACATGCACAGCAACTTGAAGATTTTGATGATGTCATCCTCTTGACACACATAGCCATAATGAACCTGGGTAATATGCAATTAAGGTTAAAGGGAATTATAAAACAACAAATTCCATGTTTAAATTTCAGCCAGATCCAACCCAGTTTATAGCCAGCTGCTTTATTTTAATTCTCATCTTCCAACAGTGGGTGTGAAGTAGGTGTTCTTTGTTTCATACAATCATACTAGTTAAAAACCTATTAATTTTCAAATTCAAACCCAGACAGTTCAAGTTAATGTTTCATTTTACTGTAATTTAATGCCTTTCACAATCAATTCTTTTGACCTTAGACTTTATATGTCCATAATTCATGTCAATCTAACCCTCAATTCATATAACTGGCATCCATCTTGGGTATTTCTAATAGAAAGCCTTTTATTAATCTCTCTTTTGGATTTAATACTACAATTCATATTATCGCACTTAAGTTGGTTTCTGTTTACAATAAGGAATTTCAATAGATATGCAAAGGGAATTTTATATAAAAGAAAATATAAAATTATTTACCACATCCAATATGTTGGCAGTGCCTAGTGCATAGAGAATCATGTCTGATTGGCTTAGGTTCAGATTCTGGTACTGAAAGAAAAATAACAAAAAAGAAATAAATTCAACGTTTGTCTATGACAAATGTCCAGACCAATGGTTCTTGACATCATAACATTACAACAGTAAATTCTTCATCTTCAAGAAAAAGGTTTTGCCTGCTTAGCTTTCTTTAGAAATGTTTACTTTTTAAAAACATATTTTTTGCAAGAGAAAAAAGTTTTATTGGAGAAATAAAAGCAGACATATTAAAAAAAAATTCATAAGAAAAAACAAGGGTAATCAGAGTACCTTAAGTCCTACCAGCCATCTCTCTCTATACGCGCAAGTAATTAGGTTTTAATTTTTTTTTTTTGCATATAACATTATTTTGGGGTTATATATATTTAGTTGCTGCATCATTTTTTTTTATGAGATAAAACCAGTTTAATGTTTTAATTGTTGTTATATTTTGGTATTACCATAAAATGGTAATATATATTTTTTGTTACCCTCCCCTTTTTTATTATGAATTACTTTTTTTTAAAGTACTTCAGCTATAGTTTTAATCAGTTTTTTTCATACTAATGTTCATCCAAGTAAGGCTTCTGAATGAAAGAGGCAGCGTCAGGAAGTGAAATTATAAGGATAAGGAAGATAGATTACAATTGACCCTGGACTTGTACAGTTTAAAATTGTGTTTGTTCAGGTAAGCATCAATGCCGGAGTCTGTTCTTGGGAGAAAAAGCTGTCTGAGCAGAATTTTCTTCCTACAACTGAAATATAGAGGAAACAAGGGTGATTCCATTCCACAGATACAGTGTGGGCAGTTAGCTGTAAATGTCTGAACTGGGAGAATTAAAGACTGGAGTTCATCTGAACATTTGTCATGTAAATAGTGATAAAGTAAAGATAAGGTTTGGCATTGCATCTGTTGGAAAGAGGCTGCAGAGTGAAAAATAAGTAATTCTTCACAAGATTGTAAATGACTTGAAAGTGATGATTCTGGAAAGCAGAATTAGCAAGAATATAGAAGGAAGGATACAGAATTGGCAAGGACCATTGGTAGAGAAGCAGGCTGGGCAAGAATATGGAAGGAAGGAAGAGAAGCAGGATTAGCTAAGACCATTGGTAGAGAAGTAGGATTGTCAACAATATAAAAGGATGGAAGCAGAATTGGCAAGAAGAAAGAAGGAAGGAAACAGAATAGGGTAGAATCCAGGAGAAGACAAGCAGAATATGATGGTCAAAGAAAGAATAAGAATTACCTAGAATCCACAGAGAGAGAAACTGAATTGGCTAGAAACTAGAGTAAGAGAAGAAGGATTCCTTAGAATTGTCTAGGATCCAGAGCAAAAAACAGGACTGGTGAGTCAGAGAAGCAAGAATGTTACTAGAACCCAGATGAACAGAAACAGAATTGCTTAGGATTCAGGTGGAGGAACATAAGAGGTTAGGATCTAGAGTGGGAAGTAGAATTTTTTGATCTTTAAAGATGAAAGGCTTTTGTTATGATTTAAATAGAAGTAAAAATGAAAACTTACCACTGATGTATCAAACACCAAAGCCAGTTTTGTATACACATAATTGTTTCCTCTTGTAATCTGAAATTGGAAAGAATAAATCACTATTATTGTAAAAAAAAACCAAAACAAATGAAAATATCATCATATTTAAAATGGAATTATGTTTGTTTACCAATTTAGTTGGCCTGTTCATTTTGAATTTATTCTGAGGGAAGGAGAATAACTTTCTTCCAAGCAACAACCCTGTTAGTAAGTATTTTGTTTTAACCAATGAAAAAAATAATGTTAGAAATCCATCTTATATTTTGAAGAAAAAGAAAGAATTCATTTTAACTTAGCCTTTCATAAAATTCTAAATAAACTGCTTCACGAATCATTGATTTTTGTAAGCAACCAAACTTTAGTTTATCTTTTCGTCAAGTTTTGACTGAAATATTAAATTATTGCTAAGTTTCAGTTATTGATTTTCATAATATTCTTTGTTATTTTTTTAACTGAAAGATTTCAGCCAGCCTTCTTTATCAACTGCTTGTCTTCAAATCATAAAAACAATTAAAAAATGAATGACAATTTTAAATTAATGTCATTTGGAAATATCATTTTAAGTAAATATTGTTAAAATACCAGTGATAATTGTTTTGTTTACATTCCTAAAACTTCAGTTCCTTTGCATTTAGTTTAAAGTGTGTGTGGTGGTTATCATGCTTGAAATATTTGGTGTATGTAAATTCATTGAAGTGTGAAATTACAAGGTAATAAAACATTTCACATTAAGATGTTTACACTCCCTCACCCAATCCAGGTAGGTCTTGTGACCTGTCAGTTCAGAACCACCTCCACATACTAAAGTCTTCTGTTAGTATAAGTAGTGAGATTGTGTTCATTGCCGGATTTTTTCTTTTTAAGTGTTTCAATGTTGACTGCCATGTTCTGTGATTGAAAAGTTATTACTTCATACATTTATTTTTTATTAAAAAGTTCAATGAAATAGAGGGAGAAAGATGAAAGCAATTTAAGTTTTACAATATAAAAGGGAAGGACTTTTAGGGAGCTCACTCAGCTATCAGATTTTGTGGGTAAAGAACTTTTATTCTAATATGTGTGAACTTGGGTGTGTATAAATTAAAGGTTCCAGTTATTTTGACTGATTGACAAATTTGGCTTTTATTTAAAGAAAGTCACTGGTTTGAAACTGTCGATTTGAAGCAAAACTTTTGAAACGTGATAAGCTCATAATTGTTCATATTTTCAAAAGTAATTATATTTTTATATCTTATGCATGGTTCTACATGAAGAGAAACAAGTTTTTGACATTTGTATTTTCATTCTTGATGTGAAAACACTTATGAGGGTCAATACAAGTGAACTAAATTTTACCTTTTTAATTTCTATTTTAATTTGTTTTGTACCATCTTTTAATTCAAAATTGTTTTAAAAAGGATTTTGTTTTAATGTCAACTTTTAGGAATATGCAGGTGACTGTCTGAGCAAAATATTTATATTGTAGACAACTATGATAGTTTAAAAGTATGCTTTGATTTCATGGTTGTGTTGTCATATCCTGCTATGACAACTTTGACTGAAATTGAGAACAAAGTTATTGCAGTTTAAGGGGAGTGTTAGGGGAAATAATACTTGTAATTAATGCACTGTGCTAATGGTTAAAGTTTTTTTAAGTAAGGCAGTAGAGTCACTAAGATACAAGGGGTTACTTGGTGTGGAAAAATTAGAAAACAAAAACATTAATAAGGAGTGGGAACAAAGGAAGCATAATCAGGATGACAGCAGATAGCAATTGACATTTCATTTACATTTTTGAAGATCAAAGTTGACTGGAAAACAAGAAGCTGGAAGGGAGTTCACAAGCAAGAAGTCCAAAAAAAGAAACTGTTAGCTTACTGATGCATCTAGCCAACTCAACCGTAAATTGATGAGATCTTATTGACAGTCTAGTCCTGTACTTAAATTCATAAAGTGTAGGTACCATAAAAAAGAGCTCATCTGAATAATTACCATGAAAGTATTTATAGAAAAGACACAGGCAGACAATTTTATGGTGTTGGGAAAGTGACTGAAGCTGAGACACCAGATCAGGACCAATAATATTGCTGATTCTTCTTTGGATTTTATCAAAGATCGCAAGATATAAAGCATGTAAAGATAAATGAATATATTAGGTTGGTGCAAAAATAATGTCGTTTTTTGACGTTCTATGTGAGAAAACGACATTATTTTTGCACCAACCTAATAGTTAATTTTTTTTTTTTGTTTCTAATCAGCCACATTAAAATAGAAATGAATGCAAATATTGTCAATCAAGTCACTGGCATATGATCTCATCTTCTTTATTAACCCTATTATAAGTTGAAAAATCATAAGCTGAACGTAATTATTCTATACAGATTAGGACCTCAGCTTCCATTGTAGAATATTTTCAATCTTAAAATAAGGTTAAAATAAACATGAAATTACCAGAATTGTTTTTGGACTTGAAAGAAAGACACTGTCCATTGTATGTAATTAAATGAAATTAGTCAATTATCTTTCCTATAATGGAATAAACAAATCACTAATTGCTGTCAGACGAAACACGCATTCCAGCAAAGTTTAAAAATTAGACATCCCTTGTCTAAAAAAACAAACAAAAACTATCCAATCACATATAACAGCTTTATCGATTTTTCATAAAATTCATATCTTTAAAAAGAGGAAAAAAATTTATTACAAAAATTATTTTTCCCCCAATATAATGTGAAACAAAGTTCTTTATAATTTCTAAGGAATTGATAGATTTTATTTTTAATCTGACATTTCTTATTACTCAAAACATTTTTGTGGATACACATGTTTAAGTAGACACCCTGTTTTTTTTTTGTTTTTTTTTATTTTAATTTTTTATTTTTATTTATTTATTTTAAACAAGAATGCACATCTAGAATGCCTGTACACCAGAATTTTTATTTTCATATCCAAAATGTTAAAGTAATTTCTAAGGAATTGATAGATTTTATTTTTAATCCGACATTATTTCTTATTAGTTTCAATGTTATTATTTTTCTTGATTAAGTCTCTTGAATGCACAGGATGTAAGGAAGGTATAATGGATAGTGGCTCAGAATGAGAAAGCAGAGAGTCAAGTTTGAATTCCATTTGCATTTTTTTGCAGCATTCACCTTTGCGAATGGTATGAATCCAACATCCCCCCCCCACATTATGTTTTAAATAGTAGGAATTTAATCTGGAAAAATCATTATTTAAAAAAAAAGATGTTTTAATGCAATATTAATTAAAAAAAAATTATTTTTATTATTCAATTTATGTTTTGGCTTTAAATACTTAAAATGTTGCGGAATTAAGCACACAGACACTACCAGATACCCAAAAATGCACACTAAAATTCAGACACACACACCACAAGAAGAGAAAAAAACATGAGATCTACCTGACCAATGAAAAACAAACAACATAGAATTCAAAGTACTGGAACTTTATTCTCCATTTCACCAAAAGATTTTGATGAAGCTTAAATAAAATTGAAACTTGTTTAATTTATAACTGTTTCTTATCATTCTGTTGGATCTAATTCATATTTAGTTTCATTTCATCCATTGGGATACAAATATCTTCTGTCAGCAGAAATTTTTTACACCAAGTTCAAGACCCAATTACAATAAAATGGGTGAACTATACTTGAGAGAGGCAAATGAATTCATTGGGGACAGGTAATATAAACATCAAAGATAAGGATCTTTTCTTTTTATATGCTAGGTTTCATAGCTCTCCACAAGCTCCTATCCTTTGTAGCTCAAAGCAATATTTATCTTTTTACTATCCCTCCCACTTTGTTCTGCCATCTACTTACACAAACTTGTTGAATTATTTGATGTTTCCCTCTGTAATTCTTGCCTTCAATACGTCTTGTGAGTGTCAAATTCTCCAAACTCTCTTTCCTCATCATGTGTCCCAGAAATTTCAACTTTCCCTTTCTGATTCTAATTATAAGTGTCCTGTTTGTTTCTATTTTCCTTAAAACTTTCTTAATGCTTACATGCTCCATCCATGGTATTCTCACCATCCTTCTGTAGAACCACATCTTTTTCCTCATGTTTCCTCTTTGTCTGAAAGTTGTTTAGCATTCACTGCTATATAGGAGGACTGATATTAAATAGCAGTTGAGCACTCTTGGTTTCTAATGAAATTTTCCTGTTTATTAATACTTTATTTTGCCTCTGGAAGGCAGCTTTTATCTTTCCAATATGCCTTTGAATTTTTGTTTTACATTTTCTGTTATCTATTATAACACTCACAGTTAAATTTTTTATACTTAATGTATTGATAGTTAAAAAAAAAGTTGATTATTTAATACATATCTATGTTCTGCTAGAAAATTTATCAATAATATTAAATTTCAGAAGCAAGAGAAATGAAATTTTCCTATATAATTCAGAGCATTTACTTGGAGTCAACTACTTACTTATGGATAGAAAATGAATTAAATAATTACATAAAAACAGAAACGACAAAGATGCATCTTCACACAAGATTTATTTAACTTTTACAGTGAGGTGATTCTAAGTAGAAGTCACAGGATTTATTATTTGTGAATATAATCTTAATATAAGAGATGTTGATGGTAGATACAGAAGACTGCAGGAATTCTGTAGTGAACAAAAAGAAAAAAAGTGACGAGAGGGAGGTTAGAGAGTGCAGTTCGCTGGCAGACCAGCTGTCGTCGGTCGGCTCGAGGAAATGGATGTCGAGTCTCCCTTTTTCGGCCGTTACACCGGGCAGTCGTGAAACAGACACCAACTCAGACGTGCCTACTTCAAATTCCTTTTTGTCTTCCAGTCAATTCGCACGTCCAACTCTGTTGCACGAAGTCCGCCGAATGACTCGACCTGATTCGTGCTGTTGGCACCTCGCTTTTATGCCAGCCCAACACGGCCGAAATTTGCATGTGTGCAGATATCGTCTCGTTTTGGACAAGATCGGCGCACATAAATTGTGTCTTTGATAGTGGCCATATTTCTTTTCGGGAGTACTCTGCAAGCAAGACATGTTCGCACTCATTTTGAACTCTGAAGTAAGTCATGTCTTTTGTCACAAATTCTTAGACAGGGCAGTAAAAGAAAGCAGGAAGAAAGGAGGATTAAGCAGCTCAAATGTAAAG
The DNA here is from genome assembly GCA_964036315.1 of Acanthosepion esculentum. Taxonomy (NCBI): domain Eukaryota; kingdom Metazoa; phylum Mollusca; class Cephalopoda; order Sepiida; family Sepiidae; genus Acanthosepion; species Acanthosepion esculentum. Next base: position 46,276,828 of record OZ038518.1, read on the forward strand.
AGATTTAGTCATAGGCATAACAACTCTATTCTGTAAAAATGTACTTTGCTATGGGAACTACAGCAGCAATGTCGAGTGTTTTGAGAGCTGAGGCTAAAGAAACAGCCAAAGACATGAGCTATGAATTGGAGACATCAAAATCAAGCAATTACAGACATTTAAATATATGGGAAGTGTTTTAACAGAAGACAGAAAATATGACACTAAAAACTGAAGACCTAATGGAATACGATAAGGACATTAATCTGAATAACTTAATGATACAGACATATATTTCATTGGCAGCGAAAAGAAGTGGGAAAGGTTTGGCCTTTGCTTATATATTTGATAAAGTACAATAGAGATGCTGTAAATATTCTTACCCTGAGCCACTTTCCAAAATCTGATCAAACATTGCAATCCTCACTAGTATTTTGTAATTGGTTGTTTTCTACATGATTTTGGTTAAAACAAAAATGTTAAAAATTCATCTTAGACTTAAAACATAGTTCTTTTTAACTTGGCTTTTCATAAAAATTTTAAATAAACCACTTTTGCAAATTAGAATGGTTTTTGTAAACAAGAAAACTTTCAAGTTTTGTCCAAAATATTGAATTGTTACAATGAATTAGTTACTGGTTTTTCATTTTCTGATTTTTACTGAAAGATTTCAGCCAACCTATTCTTCAGCCTTCTTTGTATCTCCTACTTGTCTGCAAATAATTAACAAAGGCAAAATCTTTTATTTTTAACATATTAGTTGCATTTTTCATAGAGCGTTGTATTATTCTAAACCCTATGCAAAGTGGGTTGCATCACAATAACACGGGTTTTACAATGTCAGTGTAAATGACAGTCATACATATATACACTATTTGTATATTTATTTGTTTATCAGATCTATTCTGTGGACAGAATTTACACATGTATGAGAAATTAGTTTCATATTTAATACATTTATGATTAACAAGGTTTGTGCAGATGAGTTTTCCATGATCAGAAATCAGTTTTTTGCTGAACGCAAGACATAAATATTAAATATATGTAGTTTCCTTTTGTTTTTCCTGTTTGGAATAGATTATTATTTTGTACAAGATGTAACAAAAAAAACAAAACAAGAAATATATATCTCAAATTGTTTTTAATGGAATTTTACAAAAAAAAAAAATGTTTGTTGTGCTCTTGCAGGCTGCATGAAATCATCAGGCAGGCCACGCGTGACCTGCAGGGCATAGTTTGCCCAGCCCCATTCTACATATTGGTATCTTTCAATGACCCTAGCTCTTTTCAAAGGTTTTCAAATGCTTTGGATTCTCTGCTAATTTACATCATAAACCAGCATAATCAACTACTGCTTGTTATCTACTTCTAGGCTTTATTTTGAGGGACAAATCACTGTCCCCCTAAAATACTTCATCCAGTTTTAAACAGTTTTTGATTTTGGTTTTGATTCGTTTTACGGCATATCAACACCTCAATGAGTTATTTAATGCCGACAAGATTTTTATTGCTGGTAATAATTTTTTTACAAAAATGTATTTTTATACTTTCATAGTACTTTGACCCCAGTTTGGTGATTAACTATTTGCCCATAGCTGGGATCCTAACAGGTGCTACAACTCCGGGTCAGGGTGGACGAGGGAACATCAGCAATTAAGAGGTGGTTCCACACTCCTCAAAAGCTCCTGATCAGAGGCCTTGCTGTTGGATGTAGTTTAGCGTCTTACCCAGGACGTAGTTTTAAGCAGTACTGTCAGCTGTAGTTTCACTTCCCAAATTTGATAAGCAACTCCTGTGACTCTAAGACCATGTTTAAAATAACACCTGATGAAGTCTGAGAGTACAACAAGCAAAACTCTGTGATAACAACAGAGATGAGGACACTAGTCCACTTGTAAGTAGTGAAAATAAAGACTTGAAATGAAAACAAAAAAACTAAAAAAAACAATCACTTTCATAAGTTGGTGGCAACCTTTTTTTCCTTATTAATTAAATTATAATTATCATTTATCAAGAGATATTTACCTTTAATGTGCGTAGGTATTTGGCACGCCTGGCAAATTCTGCTGGGTGCAGGATATTAAAAGGTTTCCAGTAGCTGTGAGAATTACCTGAAAAGGAAAAACGAATAACACATAAGGATGAAATTTAAATACTTAGTAGGTGTGTGTGCTCTTACATAAATTTAACAGAAATTTAGAACCCATATATTGTTTCAGGGCCCTTTCCAGGATTGCTTTTTGCTATTCAAGTGGTGCCAACACAGCAATGTGATTCATCTTGTAATTAACTTGTGTGACAGAAAGCAAATAATTCTAAATATACCCATGTACTAGAATAGGTAGCTATTCCCCCTTGCAGACGCCAGCTCAGGCACATTTTTGTTTCTTCAACATCCACATAGCCAACCTATGGTTTATACTACAGCTATGCTGAGCAGATATCAGTTGAGTACAAACAAAACAGAACACTTTCCTAGGTTCATTATTACTAAGGGTTCAATTAACATTAATGTTAATTGGTTTTTCTATATCAATCCATTTCATTCAATTTCCTCTCATTCACTCTCTATAATATAACAATGGCTAGATACTTGTTTTCTGAGCACACCACTCTGTTGCAAATGTCTACTCACCCACAGAACCAACTTGTCATTTATATTTTAACTATGAACTATGTTGAATGGAACGTAGTTACAGTTTCTTGGAGAGAACACATAATCTAGTGTGATTAACAGTGTGAAAAATGCCAGTACATTCAAACCCTCGGACACGATGACTTACGACTTTGTTCTAGCACAACAATCGATGGCTTCTAAATAATTTTGTCTACTCAGTTTCACTCAGAAGGCTTGGGTCAACCCAGGGTATGGATTTCAGGTACTTTTCAACATTGTCAAACACTGGGATGACCTCCCTAATATACACACATAAATGCAGATGCATTCATATGCATATTCTTATGGGTCATGCTTTCAGGACATGGGTGATCACAACTCTCCACAACTTCCTGTTTTTGTTGCTCTAAGTAACTTTTGACCCTTTACTATCCATTCAAAGTCATTGTTTGTCATTTCCTTTCTCTTGACTTCAATATGCCCTGTAAGCATGAAATTTGTCAAGCCTTCTTTTTTCAATGTGTCCCAGAAATTTTAGCTGTGAGAAGCAGTATCCTTGTACTTCATATTCTCATTAAAACTTTCTTATCACATACTGTTTGTATATTCTATTCAGTTGAACCACATCTCTGTTGTTTCAAATCTCTTCTTCATCTTTGAGATTGTCCAGCATTCACTGCCATAGAGTAGATTAGATATTACAGAGCAGTTCAGTACTCTTTTCTTTATTTGTAACTATTTTCTTATCTCTTAATACTTTGCTTCTGAAAGTCATGAGGAGATTGTTCAGCATTCACAGCCACAGAGGAGATTAAATATTACAGAGCAGTTTGGCACATGTTTTCCTCTTTTAATACTTCACTTTGCTTAGAAAAGGCATGACATTATCCAGCATTCACTGCTATATAAAAAATTAGATATTACAGATCAGTTCAGCACTCTTTTCTTTGTTGCTGAGGACATTGTGACATTTAAATAAAAATTGGGTGGTGGGAAAATAAATTTCCACTCAAATCTGTTCCCACTGACAGCAAATGTGGAAACTGGAACAACGCTTCGCTCGGGACTGTTTCCTGCACACCGTAAAAAAATGTACTTTCTCTGGAACACTGGTATAACCATCACCAGTCTCAAAGAACAAACTGCCCCTGAAACAAAAAGTCGGCTCTTTTTATCCTTCCTTGGTCTTGGGCAAGAAACCAAGATCTCTTGCTTGTATTAGCCTCGTTCTCGCCGATAACACGTGTACTGTGTCACTTCAACATTAATTTGCCGGAGATCACCTCTCAGGTCTGTGATGTCTACAAGCACATGTACAGACAATTCGCCTTCTCTTGCTTCGGCAAGCACAGACATTTTCTTATTTCTGAAAGGCATCTTTCACTATTCCTATAGATCTTCAGATTGCTGTGTTACACTTTACATCATCTGTTACTACAATATACAGATCGTTGAATTTCTGCACCTAATTGATTTTGACACTGCCAATATTTAGGTCACAACATGGACTGTCTCTTTTACTAGAAACGTGCATTCTGTCTTCTTACATTCGATTGTTCAAAGAGATTATAATGGATTATTGCTGCTATGTCTTAATTTACATTTATCAGCTTTGATGTTTGTTTGGCATATCAACCACTACGGGTTATTTAATGCCAGATCCAGTATTTACTAGATATATCAAAAACGTATAGTTGGCAACATCATTGTTTCAAAAACGTATAGCTGGCAACATCATTGTTTCAAAAAATGTATCCCTGGCAACATCATTGTTTCAAAAACGTATAGCTGGCAACATCATTGTTTCAAAAACGTATAGCTGGCAACATCATTGTTTCAAAAACGTATAGCTGGCAACACCATTGTTTAAAAAAAAAATGTATCCCTGGCAACATCATCATTTCAAAAATGAATAGCTGGCAACATCATTGTTTCAAAAATGTATAGCTGGCAACATCATTGTTTCCATCATATTTTAGGGGTAAGGTGTTAGTATATTTAGTGTAGAGTTTGGGTGAGAAAGTTAATTGTAAGTTGTAGTTGTTTTGGGATGGGTTAGATGTGATGGGGCATGACATGACCAGCCGATTGATCAGATCGACGGCCTTTTGGTTGGACGTAGTTTATCGTCATACCCAGGACATATCAGCTTTGAGAGAGTTCAAAATCATTTATGCAGTCTTGTAAAGGGTGAATTATTTTCAACAGCCTTCTGCAAGCTTATTACTATATCATTATTTCCATGACACATGTTCTGATGAATCACATGCATTTCCTCTGTATTCTAATTGTAGACAGGAAGTTCTTCTCAGACAGCCTTTTTCTGAGAATTGCTACTTTGTGGAACAACTCCCATGGGGATACTTCTCTGAACACTACAATCTTAATCTCTTCAAGTCAAGGAGGGTCTGTCATTATCTATTCTCCTTACCCTTATAATCTTCACTCCCTTCTCTTACATTCATATAACACTCCTCATTCATTAAAGCTCTACCATGATTGGCCCTTGAACCTTGTATTGAGTAAACTTTAGTAAAGTTTTTTCTGCTATGAATTCTTTGTCAACAACATTTTTCTTTTGAAAAGAATACTTTTGATATAGATTGTACTGCTTCCTGGAAAAAGAGTAATTAGTTAGAGATGAAGCAAGTCACTTGGGAAAATGTTGTGCTATGGAACAAGAGAAGTAGCAATACACAATCCAATGCAAAATGATTATATACAATAATGGACAGCAAAAGTTCAATGATGAGTTATGGTCAGAAGTGGTCAAAAAAGGCTTTCATACAAACGTGCATCTCACAGGCTGATAATTAGAGTTCCTAAAAATCAATATTGCTGACCAATAAGAGACATTGTTTAACAAAAAATGTATTCAAACCATGCTTTATTTAATGTACTGGATGAAAGGTTGAAGACATACAATTAAGGGTGACACTGAGTTGCAATGAATGGCAGCTCCAAAACTATATCCTTGTCAAATATATCTTTCTTTGGCTAGCAAAGACAGTTCATAAAAATGATTACAGCTGATATTTCAGATACCCATTTCAGCAAAAAAAAGTATTCAATTACAAGGTAAACATAAATTCCTTGCTTGATTATATGCAACCACATGTTAAAAACAAACAAACTATGTCAAATAGAAGCAAGAGATAAGTAAAAGAGAAAGAAAATCTTTTTGCATTTAGGTATAATTTGCAATAAGTCATGTTTGTACAGAACATAGACATTGCCTCATATGCTTGATATCAGGAAAAGGCTTTATACTGACTATATTTTCGAGATGAGGTATTGTAATTATTTACATTGTTTGAACTGTTGTTGTCTTCATCTTTATTGTCATGTTCATAACATTTCGGCTATTGTACGCTCCGGCCTTCTTCAGATGATTGGAATTTCGAACTGAACCATTTATTTCATACACCAGAGTAGATGGTTTTAGTTCACATGCCATAGCCTCTTCCAGATGTCTCAGTTAGCTCAAACCCTTGATCATGATGACTTGTCACTTTGTGCTAGCACAACCATCAATGGCTCCCAAATAGCTCTATCTACCCAAATTCACTCACAAGGCTTAAGTCAACACTTGGTTTGGTTTTTAGGCAATTTCCTAAAGTGTATAGATGCTGGGATTGCCTCCCCAGGCTGATAACATCAAGAAGTAACCTTCCTGATAATTTGACCACTATGAGATTCAAACTCTGCTCTTATGGTCAGAAAGTAAACATTCTAGCCACTCAGCCATGTGTGAGATATATATATATATATATATATATATATATATATATATATATATATATATTCTATAATAATTTTAAGCTTCTCTTCCTCTAGAATGAGAATAAGAATTTAAAATTAATACTTTTATAAAAGGATGTTAATATTAATTCATTCATTTTAGTAAATGTATTTGCAAGTCGAGAGAAAAACTACTTTCCCATGGACAAATTGATGATTTGTATGAGGTAATTCGTTTGGATTTCATTAATTGTAATTCACTTAATATGCTCGATAATAGAAATTATATTGAGCTCTCTTTTGTGGATTAGTTTTAATATTTTATATTAAGGGGATCTACTTGGATTACTTACCCATGGATATTTTTACATATATGTAAGTTTTTTTTTTATATATATATCCCACATAGGTAAAAAGATAGGAACAAGAAGTTGAAAATGCAAAATAATGATAATTGGAAGTTTTTTTTTTTTTTGTTGTTGTTTTTTTTTTTAAATCTAACAAATTTATAATTTATAAACTAAGGGTGTTATAGACAGAGATGTGTTTGAAATGAACTTTATCTTCATACAGCCATGTTTCAGTCATTGGTGTTGAGTCCTTTCCTGATTAAAGGATTTAATGAAAAAAAATCTCTTGTTTTGGCCAATACACCATCTGACTTTACCACTTTTTTTGGTCAATGCACTCTCTGGCCTTCTTTACTTTTAAGGATGCTTGAAAAGAATATTTTTTATTACAAAATGCAAGACATATCATGGCATAGCCACAGTTCTCTATATCTCAATTTCACTACTAAATATCATAGAACTGTAAAACCAGTAAAGTTACTTTAAATAGATATTCTTAAAGACTCCAGTTTCATTTTCAACTTCTTTTTACTAATATACACACACATAATAATAATAATACATTTTGTTCTTCACTGTTGTGTACAAATCTGCATTTGATGCATGTGGCAATCATCAGGCACAGATTGAAAACTTTTTTTTTTTAATCTTATCAATAATTTTTCAATCTGAACCTGACAAGTGCAAAATGCTTAAAACCCAGTTGTACCAAACATTGGGGAATAAAATATATATTTATTATTAGTATAAATTTGATCAATGTTTTAATTCCACCAGGCTGAAGAACTATATTTCTTAGTCTCATCACTCCTGATCTTTACAACTGGGACCTGCCATGCCTCCTACACAAGGGTGAATTATTCCCTTTGTATTCCTATAGTAAGAAGTAAGTTACATTGGGGCAGCTTCCTTCCAAGAACTGTTGCTTTGTAGATGTTCCCCCCACCCAATCACTAAAATCTTGATCTCTTCAAATCTAGGCTTAACCATTATCTTTCCTACCTAGCCCTATGAACTTCACTATTGCACTTTCTTATGCTCATACAACACCATGCAGTGACCCTCTACCTTGAGGGGCTCTTGGGATTTATATTGGGTGAACATTTAGTATTAAAAAAATGCACTTTACAAATCATCCTCTTTTATTATCTTAAAAAAGAAAAACAATATTCCATGCTGTTTAAAAAAAAAAAATTACCAAAAATCAAAGAATTTTTGAATTTCATTGGAATTTTGGATTTCATTGATGAATGAATTTTATATTGAATCTTTTATTTATGTTAATGTTCTATGGAAGTACATTTTTCTGGTCAGTTATATTCTCTCCTATATTTAACTCAGTTAATCTGTATGAATGAATTTTGAATGTCTTGAATTTTTACAAAGCTAAATCATTCATTAAAAAAATTATTTAATATTGACAGTAAACACATAAAAACATATAGTGCGAAAACTTCAAAAAAAAAAAATTCACAAAATGACCAAAATTATTTTCTGTGGAGAGTTGCTGATATCGAATTTTAATAAAATATACTGCATATTTTTGTTAAAAAAAAAAAAATATTTCTGATATATATTTTTTTGTGAAATTTTGACATATTTTTTACTGTACAATTTTAAAACTCTGAGATTTTGGTCATTGCTGATAAAATTGATATAAAAATTTTACATGTCATTGAAGGTAGTCTAAATGAATTAATAGCCAACAACACTTACCACATCTTTCCTCGTCAGAGTGAGTAGCTTTGAACACAACATGTGGGTGGTTGAGCTAAAACAAAAACAAAAGGTAAATTGTAAAATAAGATATTAAAATAAAATAAGTGTCAATTCTACACTCATGACATTTAAAGAATCAGTTTTTATTTTTTGCTAATGTCTTTAAATGGAACCAGCTAACATATACCAATTTTTGTTTAAGGACTTGCTACAAATTATTCAGTGCAGCATGGACCTTGGAACATTTTGGTTAATTCCCTACCAAAAGCTAATGTGCATAATTTTAAAATATGGAAGCCTACAAAAGGGGAAAAAAAGTAAGTTGCATTTTCTTTTCTTGCAATCTAGAAATCCATTTTGTGTTTTAACTTGAGATCAAATTTTAAGTACAATTTGATTTTGGAAAATCAAAACATTTCAATCCCTCTCCTGGATCAGCAGTTATATCTTTTTAGTTTAGTCAGTCAAGTTGACAGTTCTAAAGAAATCATGTGGTTAAATGTTTAAATAAGAAAAAAATAATATTGGGTATAAATTAATGGAGAATAAATAATAATACAGGGTCTGATGGGTAAATTGCTGCCATTTTATATTTTTAATTTCATGGATGCACGTTGTTTGTTTTTGATTTTGTCAACTGCACAGTATAGTAGGGTCAGTTGGGCACCATGATGCAATTCACTACACCAGAAATTTGGAAATGGCATGCTGTACTGCTTGGCAATCATGCCAGAAATTCCAATACAAACATTTCAGAATGTTTAGGTGTCAATCTGAGGAAAGTGCAGAGGATTTGGAAAGAGTTAAACGAGTCTAATGGTGATTACAAAGGTGTTTGGAGTGATCACTAGTGATACTGGCAATATACCTCCATTCATCTTCCCACCAAGGCCTCAGACTCAACAAGGGCCTTGAGGAGGTAGTGCTGCCCTGGGTAAAGAGTGTGGCTGCTAGAAGACCCTATGTCTGGCAACAGAACTCTGCACCATGCCAAACAAGCAGGAGAACCAAGTCATGGCTGTCAGACAATTTTTTGCAACCATATCTCCCCTTATATCTGACCATCTAACTCCCCAGACTGCAACCCCCTTGATTATTGTGTGGAGTGCAGTTGAGCAAGACACCAAAAATCTCCTTGTAACACCAAAGATGAACTGAAGACAAAGATTATGGCAGCATTCACCAACTTAAACATGGATGCCATCCAGAAGACTTGCAGGAGATTCTAAAGTTGTCTGGAAGCTGTGGTTGAAGTCAATGGCAATTTTATTGAATAAATTTGCTCTTTAGTATTTCAAGATATCTTTGTGTAATTTTGGTAAATATATCTGTTAAAATGAGATGTCAGTATTATTTTCATTTTTACATAATTTAGACAACAATGTGTGATGGATATCTAAATAATGCTTTTTATAAGTCACCACCAGGCTAGAATTGTCATTACCAGAGTGAATAGATAAGTTTATTTAATTATCCCTTGCCTCTTCTAGGTTAGAAATTAGGCTTTTCAAGAAGGGAAAAGACCAAGTGTTTGGAAGAAATGGAAAGTGATCAAACTGGGAGAGGGGAGGTTGGTCAACAAAACCAAGGATCAAATTTTCAAAAATAAAATCCAAACATGTTCTTGATTCTGTAATATTTTTCTTTTCCTTAATTGTAGAGTAGAGGCCAGATTAGTCAAATGATGTCAGAGTTCAGAATATTTTATAAAGTAAAAGGAAAATACACTAAATATCAAAAAGCACTGAGATGAAGGGTGGTAATAGGAGGTGTAATGGGGATTGGGGGTGTTGTTATCATAGTGTTGTTTGGGCTGGTGGGGGAGGTAATTGTAGTGTTGAGTGCCGTAAGACATTGCAGAAATAGAGAAAAATTGATTGTAAAGATGGAGAAGAATCAGTGGGAGTTTTTTTCTTCAAAGAATTTTTAAGAAAATAAAATGGAAAAACTGCTAAAAAATTAAATGACGGAAGTTAATTATTTCTATAGAAACAATTTTCAATGGAGATGATTATTTGAGAATCATGAAATTTGAATAATTGGAAGATCAGGAAACAGAAATTGCTTCATGCCAAAACGATTGTCTTAACAAATGGGCATCAAGGCTTACATTAAATTCACAAATCTTTATTCTCCGCTTTTGCTTAAATGTCTTATGTTGAATTTCTTGTATAATTTATACTTAACTAAATACTTGTTAAATATTCAAATAATTTACTACAAATTGCTATTAACAGTGGAGTTATTTATCCAAAAGAATGTAAAATGAGGAAAATTAACTAAATATTGTATTGGCCAAAAGTGGGAGAAGTGAGAAAGCCATGAATATATTGGGCAAAACATAGAGAACAAAATAACAAATATGAGGATAATCAGAGTCTGTCTATATTTCTGAGATGAGGTATTATGTACAGTATTTACATTAATCGGACTATTGTCCTCATCTTTGTCGCCATATTTGTCACAACGTTTCGGCCGTTGTACGCTCCGGCCTTCTTCAGGTGGTTGGAATTTTGAACCGAACCCTTTATTTCGATCACTGGGGTAGACTGTTCTAGTTCCACGAGCCATGTTTGATGGATGTCAGTTATCAGTTATCTCCTGGTAATTTTCCCTCTGAAAGTTCTCCACTGCCTGAACCAGGTATTGAACTCACACTCTTTGGGTCTGTCATTGGATCTAACCAACGCCTTTATCCACTGTGCCATGTGTCCTTGAGGATAATCATCTAAATAATTCTTGTAATAATAAAAATGCTTCTTTTTAAACACCCTTGAATACAAGGATGGCCAGAGAGTGTATTGGTCAAAAGAGAGAGAAAAGTGGGAAAGCTAGATTGTGTATTGTCCAAAATGGAGAACCTGTTTTTTTTTGTTTTTTTTTTTCTTTAGTCCTTTACTCAGAAAAGACTCGACAACAATGACTGAGACATGGCTATGCAGAGACAACAGTTAATCAGCTGATCATTTCAAAGAAATCTATGTTCTTTTCTTTTTTTTTATAAATTATAAAATATTAGTATTGTCTATTTTGCAAAATTTTTCCTTTTTCTGAAAAAAGAACTGTTACTTGGAGTTGGATCATTTGAAAACTCAAATAATCATTTATATTAGAGATATGCATTTGTTAGATAAGAAAAATTTCCAGCTATCACTATTTTATGATGAGATATTCCTTTTGTTTCTTGACATGAGTTCTTGGTTTTTATATATTCTTTTTAGACAAGTTTTAATCATCAGGATATTGGGGGGGAAAAAAGCTCAAGTGAATTTATCTTCTGAGAGTTAAATGAGGCTTATCTGAAATAAATTTACAGATTTATGTAAAAAACATGGATATTTTTTTACATTAATTATATTGTATATAACCACAATGAACATCTTATTATAACTCTCTGTCTGAAATCAATGGAAAAAAAAGTGACATTCATTTAATGCTGAATGAAAACTTATTATTGATGCATTCTCTTGGACCAACTAACATTTTTAAGAGAGTGTATATATATATATGTGTGTGTGTGTGTGAACAAAGATAAAGGAAAACTTGTCTTAGCTGACAAGTTTCACCCACTGATGGACATTATCAAGGCAAATGTAAGGATTTCATTTTGCAGCAAGTATTTATAAATAAAAGTAACAAAGATGAAATGTGTTGGCTAAGATAAGTTTTACTTTTGTCTTTATTCATATTGTCCTTTTAAATATGTTATTAGTTATATCTTAAATTTTACACACACACACACACACGTGTGTGTGTTATATAGGAATACCGACACTGGAGTTTGAACACAGATCACCAAAGAGCAAACACAGGCGATCCCATTTTGAATAAGCAGATCACGTGATGGTAAAGGAAATGTATATATGGGAATTAGTGTGGCGTCTAAGTGATCACTATATGGATTACTATTTGGATCACTATTTGGTGGTTACTATTCAAGCAAGTATTACTGAGCAAGTACTATTAGTGTGATTGTTATTTGAAGGCATCTGAAACCAGTATTGTTCAATGGTGTCACTATAATTGTATCTGCGATTACAAAGACTCTGCTACAATCAGCATTGTGAAAGTGACAACGAGTATTACAACAGTGGCAACAAGTGTTCATTGATATCACAATATATATATATATATATATATATATATATATATATGGGCATGGTGGAGTAATGGATAGTTGCACAGATTGAAGATTCAGAGAGTTATGCTTGAATTCCAGCCCCAAATACACTTGGGAAAAACATTAATCCATATCCTCTTCCCCCAGCTATGGGTAAATTGTCCAAATTTTCTGTTTGTCTGAGTGCTTTCAGCTATACGTTTTAGCCATTATCAATTTTATTTTTTAATTTTAACTGAATGTATGCATTGTTTTATGTATGTATCTAGAGTTATAGGAATGTTTTGTTTCTAAACATGATCAGCACATTGTGACCGTGTTCATATATGATGTTATTGAGTGTTGGCTTTTTCTTTTTATTAATAATGCTTCCATTATTTTTTAATGAAACTTGGATAAAAGAGGGATTGTTGCCTATATATATATATATATATATATATATATATATATATATATAAAGAAAGAACAGTAAGATATATAATCCGGTGTTCTTATTGATATTTTTCTTTTTACAAAATAGTGCTCAATGTAAATTTACAGAGCATTAATATTATAAATTAACTGATTTAAAATATTTCGAACGTAAATAATTACCGAATTAACAAAAGTTAATAAAAATGAACATGCTACCACCCCTTGTCTGAATGATTGGATTTCTCTGTGTCCTTGGAAACAGTGAATTATGAATTTTTTCTGCGCCTTTAAAACACAGCAAATTTAAAAAATAAGTGAATCCAAAATTGGCTTGAGGATGAAATGGAACTAATGTTTTTAATTTAATTACAAAATTAAATTTGAAGTTTTTAGTTTCCATTTTTGAAACATGGTTATTACTGTGTAGCAAAAAGAAACCTATTTTAAATCAGTTAATTTATAATATATATATATATATATACCTTGAACTAATTTTAAACTTAATTCACATGTTATAGTTTTCCTTTGTGTTGGGGGTGGCTAAGAGAGTGTAGAAACTGCCCATAATGATTAATATCCCAATTTTCAAAGTGTTCTGTGTTAGAATATAAATACAGGAAAATATACTAAATTGTATTGTGTAGAAGTAATAGTAATTCTAAGTTGTACTAAATGAGATGAGTTCATGATTCCATGTTGGGGTGTCTCTAAAAGACAGCCATTACTCTCATTATCAAACAGAGTAAAGTTGAGACTTGGCTTAAACCATTACTTCAGTTATGTTACAACATCTTTTACAATTAGATTTTCTAAGAAAAACAATGTTATCTACAAGTATTTTTCTAATGGGGTTTGTTGTGTGTGGTTGTATAAGTATTTAGTTATGGCATTCAGATTGCTTAATTAGTTGGTCAATGTTAAACTTAGTATTGCTGGCATATATCTTATGTAGTGATTCAATTTATTACAAGACTTGCAGTTCTGGGCAGGGCAGTGAATGATAAACTACACTGTTATTACCTGTATTTTAACGATATTTAAGATATTTTTCAGCAGCAAGAATTCATTCAAACAAGTTTTAAATTAAGCAATCAAAATGCAACTATCAACATAAATATCAGTGAATAATACCAAAATACTCTACAGCACAGACGACAAGGAAAGACTCAAAGAAGCCATTATCATAGAAAAGACACAATCCACATTAAATATGTTTCACCACAGGAAACAGTATGAGTGTGTATAAAATATTTAATATGTATACAAAATAATATATATAAATATGAGATGTTCAACTTTCAGTCAACCATATTGTTGTGGAGTTATTTTGCAGTGGAGGCTTGTATTTGTATTAAAATCGGTCCTAAATAAGTTTGACGTACCAAACGTTAGGAACTTGATATGATAGGTATTATGCAGAGTAATCGTGTTGTGGTCGCTGACTACTTTCGTATTCGACTGTCAACTAATGTCGTCTGACATCGACTGACCCTCGTTCCTCTTACTACTCCTACTTATATTAGGTGGGAGAGTCTAATAACTATAGAATAGATGTGTTTCACCATAACACCCCCCTCCTAAAACTTTACTCCGTAGGAGTAAAACAGTTTTCTTTATTTTTAATTTTTACAGGAAATATGAAGAAAAAACAACAACAAAAAATCTTCATATTTTTAGCAACATCGTATCTCCTATGTTTTGGATCCACTTTTAAATGATCAGTTGCCTTTCTTTTTCTCCCGGATTGGCGTACCTCAGGTAAAATCATTGCTGGCGTTGTTAGATCAAACGTATCGAAAATCACCTCCATAGGCGTTTCTTCTGCAGGATCATTGTCAACCACGTTTGAAGAGCGTCGTCTGATCTGGTTAATGTGCCGTCTGCACCTGAATTTTTCACCTTTCATCAAGTACATCATGTTGCCAATCCGCTTTTCTATTTTTCCAATCTCCCAGAATGATTAATTCTGTTTATAGACCTTAAAGAATACTTTTTCACCAGGATTGTATTTTTTTACTTGAATAAATTTTTCTCTACCTGGCTTTGTCTTTTTTGGTAGTAATTTGCCGAAGACAGATCTTACCTGATGTGCAAACATCACCTCGGCTGGCAATTGTGAGGCTAGTATTCCGTTATTTGGGTAATTCTGTATACCTGTAGAAACTTCTGTAGGGCTTCATCTGCAGGTATTTCCCTAGCTTTCTTTAGAGCTCTTTTTAGAGTGTACACAAATTTTTCAGCTAACACAGTTTATACACAAAACTTTTGACGTTTCTTTTTCTACTGGTATTTGCAGATATGCGTCACTGAGGTCTATCTTCGAAAATATTGTGCCTCCATTAAGCTTCGCAAATATTTCTTCCGCTGTTGGTAGAGGATAATTATAGTCTTTGAGTGCCGTGTTTAAACCCGTCGAGAAATCAGCACAAACACGAATTTCTTTAGACTTTTTTTCACGTATACCATCAGTGTTGCCCATTCACTATATTCAACTTTTTTAAGTACACCAGTTTTCTCTAATCTGTCCAATTCTTTATCTATCTGTTCAATTGAGGCAAACGGCACATTCCTTTTCTTTTTGAATACCGCCTAAGTGTTTTCTTTTAGCTGGAATTTTGCCTCCATCTTGGTACACATTCCCAACCCTGGAGAAAAAACAGTAGGAAATGTTTCCTTAAGTTTCTTTATTAATTTTTGGGCTTCAGTATTTAAACTTTCTACCTTGTAACTGAAAGAATTCATCGGTAGATTCCATAATTGGAATTCTGTTATCCAATTCATACCCAGTAAGTTCGTGGTATTTTCTATGACAAATAGTTTAGCTTTTCGCATTTTTTTATTTAACGTGACGTTTGTAACAAATTTTCCAATAAATTGTATTTTTTCTCCCGTCACTGACCTCGCGATTTTCTTTGTCTTCATTAAAGTTGGTTTCCCCAACTTCTTCCACGTATGCAAATTTATGATAGATAGATCTGAACTAGTGTCAAGTTGCATTTTTATATTTTTATTACTTATTTCGATGGTAACAAATTTTCTGGTTATTCTATCTTTTACCCCGTTGGACTTTAATTTTCTTATTTTATTGTCTTTATTTTTTGTCCTGCAATGTGTGCTTTTATGTTCCATTCTTTTACAGTTGAAACATTTTTTATTCCTAAAATCGCAATATCTGTACCAGTGTAGTTCACCGCTACAAAACATGGCTTTGGGAGTTTTTGTTTATTTTTCTCTGGTATTTCACTTTTTGCTTGATAATCCGCAATTTTGAAATTCTTTTTGGTAGACTGACTTTTTTCTTTGTAGCGTATTTTCCTTACATGCAAAACGCCAGACTGTTCTATCTTTTTTTAATCTTTCTTTACGCTAACATATCTTGTGCAGTCTTCTGCCAATTTCTGTACCGTAATACTTGGATCGCTTTCCAATTTTGCCAGTACTAATTTTCTCATCTCTGCGTCTCTTTCCGATACCAGCCCCTGAACAAACACCAAGCACTTAAAATTGCCTGCACTTAACTCTGCCAGCTTGAATTCTTCACAATGCTTATTCACATTGGCTGCGTACGTTATATAGTCTTGTTCATCATCTTTCATCAAATTCAAACATTTCCATCTCTTGTGGAACAGAGATGTCTTTTTACTAAATAATTCATTTAATATATTTACCACCTCAGTAAATGTCAACTCGCTAGTTTTTTTTCGGTAAAATGTAGTTTACCAATTTATGCTCAGCAGTTCCTAATTTGCTTAAAAGAAGCCTAACCTTCTTTCCTTCAGACCACGAGTGGAAGTCCTCGTTATACACGTCCGTATGTTTTTTATAATACTCCGCAATTGTTATCTCTTCATCTGGACTGTACGTGAATATTTCAATTGAATTCCATATTGTATTCTCTGGGAAAGAATCATTTTGTAGATTTTTCTCTTTCCTCTTTTCAGTTATTTCCACAATTTTGTTTTGAAACTCCCCATGCATCTGTTCCATTTTTTGTTGGAATTGCATTTGTCTATTGAAAGTTTCCTCCTGTAGCTGCATCTGGAATATTGTTTGTTGCTCTAATATTTTCGTCTGTTGTTCCAACTGGAACTTAAAGAATTCCCGGAATAGACTTTTGCATTCCTCCATCTTCACAAAAAGTTTACACAATGTCTAAATACTGTAGAGGGGGGGGGGGTCCTACGAATTTGCAATTCATGACCTATTTGAGCAAACTGTATTATCGAGAAAAATATTTCTTTTCTCGAGAGATTTTTTTGTCATTAAGTTGATGTCTTTGCCAAGTTTTTTTTTATTTTTCATTTTTTAAAAGTGTGAATCCGAGACTTTGTTGCCGAAGTTATTGTGGCGAGTGTATTTTTTCTTCCTCCGTATGAGTGCGAATCCTCGTCGCCAACGTTGTTGTGGAGTTATTTCGCAGTGGAGGCTTGTATTTGTACTAAAATCGGTCCTAAATAAGTTCGACTAACCAAACGTTAAGAACTTGATATAATAGGTATTACGCAGAGTAATCTTGTTGTGGTCGTTGACTACTTTTGTATTCGACTAATTGTCGACTACTGTTGTCCAACATCGACTGACCCTTGTTCCTCTTAATACTCCTACTTATATTAGGTGGGAGTGTCTAATAACTCTAGAATAGGTGTGTTTCACCATAACACATATGCAATCAGGTTTCATTTAATCACATGACAATGATTTGGATCAATTCAAATTCTAGCACTCTAAAAAATTTCAAGATAAAAAAATATATATGAAATCCTGTTTACTTCACTGACAACAACAAGTTCTTGATAATGACCAAGACAATGAAAAGTACTCAAAATAAACAGAGCTAAAAATGAATTTTGGACAGTTTATACACAATTTTGATCCTGATGTACATTGTATTTGAAAATTGGAAAAATAAAATAAAAAAAATGAAATGATTTTGTCATTGAATTTTACAAAACTTGTTTGTGTGCATGCATATATATATATATAATATATATATATATATATATATATATTATTGGAAAATACTAAAAAAAATGCCATAAGTATAAAACGGGGAACAAGTATTGCTTATTATGTATTGAGGAAAAATTAGGAATAGCCACCTCAGATGAACCTAAGAATTTATTAAATCAAAGATCTGAGATTTTAAATAGGTGCCGGCATAAGACATCCTGGTTACTGGAATAGAGGCTCTGTTGTTGTTGTTTTTTTCCTTCTATCTTCTGTCATGTTGTTTTATACTAATTAGATTTTAGTGGTTTTATCAATAAAAATTTTGTGTCATTTCCTCTTTAGCTAGATTACCCTGAAGATCTGTTTAGGTGAAACCTAGGTAGGTTGTTTCTCGCTCGTTAGGATTTATTTATATATATATAATGTGTGTGTGTATGCATGTGGGATGCTCCAAAAGTAATGTCTTCTGTTTATTTATTATTAACCTGATAAAATTTAGCTGAAATAAGCACAATACATTGTGCCATTTATTATTACAAGCAAACCTGCCTGGTGAAATTGAGATGGTGTTACTTTGGGATATTGGTCTGAGGTCAGTTGATGCAGCCCACTGCAAAGCAACAACCATAGCTAAATGCTAGTTCGAGTCAACGAGGATGTAGTGACAACACTACACAGTCCATATTTTAAAAATTGTAAAATGCAAATAAAGTTGTGATTTTACTTACCCCTTCATCTCCCCCATGAAGTGGATGTATAACGTATGTCTCGTTGTGAAGCTGAATTACACCTCTGAAGAGAATGAAAAGAAAAAAGACATCAGGGTGGTTGAAATAACAATGATATTAGTTTGCCACAGGGGTTTTAATGTTTTCAAAAAAAAAAAAGAGAAAAGGTCAAAGTTGAATACTTGACCAAAATGGGACGCAGCAGAAAGGATTTGTTTGTGATTAAACATGAGAGGGATATACAGATAGAGTAATGGTCAGAAGCACCGAAAATAGAATTGGTGTGCCAAGTTCAAATTCATACCAAGTCTGTTGTATATACTGAGCACTAATGCTCCTGGAAAATAAGATAGCAAAAAAAAAAAAAAGATAGCAGAGCAGTTTCTCTTGCCTTGGGTGTGCCGGCAGTCTAGGAGAAGAAAAAAAAACTTTGAATTCAGACTTTTGAAAATACTAGTGCAGACTGGATTCTTTAACCTTGGTAGAGCAATCAGTTTAGGAGAAGGATATCTTTGAATTCAAAACAGTCAAAAGGAGTATGGGTTCCATAAGGCTACCTTGCCCTAGACACACTCAATGCAGATACAGTTGCAATAACATGTGGTGAGTCCTTAGCATTAATGGGATACAGGACTTGTAATTACGAGTCTGAATTATCCCTCTGCAATACCACAGCAACACCTTCATTGGATGCAAGCCCACTTTAACCATGGGTTCTGCACATTCACAAGTATGTTTCCAGCTCCATTTGCATTGAACATAAACAATCCATTTTTCATCACCTGTGAAGATTGTGTCTAAGAACAGCTTCTTTTCATGGTGTAATAGCAAAGAAATCACTGCAGAAACATGATCAAGCTTGTTCTGTGCCATCAGAGAATGTGGCACCCATGTGTCAAGTTTGGAAGCAAATCCTAGTCTCCTCAAATGGTGAAGGGCAATTGAGATATTGATTTTCAAACTCTTAGCAATCTCTTCTGGCAAAATCTCAGATTTATTTTCCATGATGGCAAGCAGAGAATCTTTACTGTTGTTGGAAGGTCGCCTGGGGTGTAGTTGATTGTTTAGATTAAAATCACCTGACAAAATTTGCCAAACCACTTTTTGTCCTTTCAAAGAGCTGGAGCATGATCCAAATGAACCTGAATATTTTTTGTCACAGTTCCAACACTTACACCTTTCCAAATTTCATAGAGCATTATATGGCAAAATTGCAACTTTTCATCCTCTATCTTTAAGGCATTAATTTGTGGACATTCAACAAAGTCTGACTCGCAACTGAATGATTCGAGGTTTCAATCTATAACACATCAGATAAAACAAACACTAATGTCAAGTTGCTATCATTATAAATTAGCAATGAAAATCGGGCACAAATTTGAAATGATCTGATATAGAAAAGAAGTTTAAGTAAACTAAAGTTTTCTATTTTATATTTAGTCTAATTATCTATAACTTAATTCTGACCAACCTTGAGCCAAACAAAAGATAGGTTTCCTAATTTTCTATTCAAAGTAACAAGAAAACTTATCTAATTGTCAATATGGACAGTAAAGTACAACAAAGATAACTAAATGAGTAAAGTAATTGTTAGTTTGAAGTAATTAATTTCCAAGAATTAACGAGTGAAATTCTGTCATCTCATCTATGTTATTATATAGTCTTATTCTAATAGATATTCTAGTAGATAATTTCTGTTTAATTACTTTAATCTTTTGTGTATAATTCGTTAAGGTGTATAAGACATAGTTAAAAAAAGTAAAGAAATTCCAGGTGGAAAAGACTTATTTTCGTGTATAAAATGTACCTGATTTTGGAGCAAAGAAAACAACCAAGAATTGAGAAGGAAGAGAAAAAATAAAGAAAAGGATATTTGGTTTACTTTTATGATTTGTAAGCATTATGAAAAGATAACGACTCTTTATATAAGACCACTAAATTGTCACTATACACTGAGAAAATAAATCAAAATAAAATTGAATAAGTATTAACTTTTTGGTTTATTTTGGCTTTAATTATGAAATATTTATTTCTTTTTGTTGCAATAAGGCTTTAGATATCTTTCCAGTAAATAAATAAATCCAATTTGAGCCAATTTTTTTCCATTTTGATTTCTAGAAAAAATTGAGTTGAGTTCTAAACTATATATGCAAAATTTTGGACATTATTTTGGATGAAAATATCTGTGTCTTATACACACAGGATTATGGTAGTTTTTTGACAGGTGTTTCAAATAAAGTACCAGTTTTTGTTACTATGAAGCATTCATACATTAAGGAAATTAAAAAAAAAATATGTTGGCATTTTGAACTGAGAAATTAACATTATAAAATGCTTTGCATTTCAACCCAGCATCCCTATCTTCCAGTATTTACATTAGTCGGACTATTGTCCTCATCTTTGTCGCCATATTTGTCACAACGTTTCGGCCGTTGTACGCTCCGGCCTTCTTCAGGTGGTTGGAATTTCGAACCGAACCCTTTATTTCAATCACTGGGGTAGACTGTTCTAGTTCCACGAGCCATGTTTGATGGATGTCAGTTATCAGTTATCTCCTGGTAATTTTCCCTCTGAAAGTTCTCCACTGCCTGAACCGGGTATTGAACTCACACTCTTTGGGTCTGTCACTGGATCTAACCAACGCCTTTATCCACTGTACCATGTGTAAATACTGTACATAATACCTCATCTCAGAAATATAGACAGATCCCTATCTTAGTTGTTATACTCACAAAATTTTGGCTGTGGTATAATCTGGTCTTCTTCAGGTGTCTCTCATTGTATTTGGCAACTTTGCTTGAGTTGAGAACCAAACCCTTTATTCCAATCAACAGAAATAGATTCTTCTTATTCTGCTGTCCATGCTTAAAGTGTATTTCATATCGGTTAATAATCACCCGTTTTATTTACTTTTGTGTTGCTTATTTGTTTCTGCCACTGAACCAGAGTACATGACCTTTCAGATTAACATAGCCTAGTGGGTTAAAATGTTGGTTAAAACATTGGCTGTACTGTCAGTTGTGAGTTTAATACCTTGGTCTGGTAGTGCTGGAAAAAATCTGTCATGGAAACAGAGATGTTTTAACCAACATTTTAATGTAGGCTGTGTCTCTTCACAAACGTGAATATTAAGTTTCCTAAGCATAGAAAGCGGAATGAGAACCGCATTCATACATAGATGGAATAAAGTATTCAGTTTGAAATTCTAAAAAGGTTACCAAGTTACAAAGACAGATACCTGAAGAAAACTGGACTGTGGCTGAAATGTTGTGCATACAACACCAAAAATAAGCATGTTAGTCTTAATGGCAAAGCGTATCATGATGATTATCTCAAGAATTATGATAAAAATTATATAACATGTTCAATAAAACATGTACAAGAGAAAACATTGGACAATCAAGTATTGTCAATGTTCATTTAATAATAAATTAAACTTCCTGTGTTTCCCAAATGGGATCATTGTCACTGGTAAATGATTAGCAAAGTGAAAATCTGTGAGTTTATTAAAATTTTGCATACACTACACAGATTAAAGAAAAATGTGTAATGAAATATATTCAAAATATAGTTCATTTTATGCTTTGACTTGATACACTTTTTTTTTTTTTTAAGAAAGAATACAACAAAAATATTCTTACTTTTAAAAGATTTTACATGATAAATCCTTTTTCAGAATGTCTTCCTCTGATTGTAAAATGTTATAATATCCTAAAGTGTTGTCTTCGAAACTCCTGTAAACCAAACGTATAGCCAACAGATATTTTTCTTCTTGTGAATTTGTTTCGGCATCACTGCAATATGGTGTTTTTGTATGTGAATTTGATTCAACAATAGGGGTATATATTTGAAAAACATGGTGGGTAAAATAAGTAATGGTTTATTGTAAAATCCAGTACAATAAAAAATAATGTAACAGTTATGTACACAATCGTCACAAGTCAATTCAGTATTCAGTGAGTGCTACTATTGGAAGGTTGGTACTTCTTGCATAAGTCTGAGTAGTACTCAACAGATCCTAGCTAGACTCTGTAGTCCATTGACTTACCAATACTTATAGGTAATTACTACCTATAGTGTTGTTTCTCATGGGGGTGACAGGTTATTCCATTACGTCATTTTAACTACATTTTTATTAAAATATAAATATTATAGTTATATTTTAACTAAATTTTTATCTATAATTTAAACTTTTCTTAATGTTTTATTCCTTCAAAATGTAGGTAATTATGGCTCTCAGATTTTTTTCATTAACATCTGTGAATTGCGAGATTTATCTCCTCTATGGTGAGTGGATGAAAGCCTTATCTAACCTGCTATTTGACCTATAGCTAAGAGGAAGAGATGGATTCTTGCTTTTTCCAAGGGCATTAGTGTGAATGTGAACACAGCAGACTAAGCTGATTTCACTTTCAGCACCAGGTTAAATAATAGCAGAGATTACTCTCCAGCCTTGGTTGGCAACTAGTCTAAGAAAAGGAATTGATGGAGAACTATGAATACCTACATACTGAAGAGACATGGCATTAAAAAAAATATCAATGACCCATTCACTGGAAAACTGTCTCCCCACTCAATTAAAATAAGTATCGAGTAATTCCTTGATGTCTGCAGTACTTACCAACATGCTTAGGCATTTCTGCATATTTTGTCACATTTGGTATCAAGTTGTGAGTTGCGAAAATCAAGATACGGGCATCTTTTGTTTTTCTTGTAGGGTGTTGGAGTGCAAATCCAAACCAAGGAGAAGCCAGCTCTAAGTGCTATTCATTGGGCTAGATGAACATTAGGGACATAGGATCAGGTGGGAAAAGCAAGATTGGAAATGAAGAATTACCTGATGCCTTTGCAGGTGCTCACAGCAACACTTGACCATTCGTCTCTTTTCACTTTGCCATGGTAGTAGCAGTGTTCCACAACCTGAAAGATAAAAACATGGAAATAATATTTTTAGTTAAGTTGCTTAAGTTAATGACATATCAACATTTTTTGGGCTATTTATTTTCAAATGTCATTCTTCCAAAACAAAAATCACAATGAATAGATAAGTAGACATAGGTCCAGTTGACACTAGAATCAAAAAGGTAGACAGGAGTTCACTTTACACCATAGTCCAAAAGGAGACACGGAAGCAGTTTACAGTAGAGCCAAAAAGGTAGACATAGGTCCTGATTTAAACTAGAATTTGCAAATATCCCCTCAGAAGGTAGCTACTTGGGGGCCCTCTGTAGTGAATACAGTCAGTGTATTCTAAGCTCTGATGAAAGGTAAAAATATTTTTAGATTTTCTTATATATAATCATCATGAGCCATTTTAAGTTTGCTGCAGTACAAAGGCCTTTTGTAATTTCTTCCATGACAACTGTGACTGTGCCATTTTCTTCTATGTCTTATTGACTGATTCCTCTATTTTATTTTTTCATCTTCTGTTTGGTCATCTCCTACTACATTTTTTATCTATTGGATATAATCCAACTAACCTTTGATGACTTCTGTTACCTTTCCTTTTAGCTATGTCTCTCACCCACCTCCATTTTTGACACTTAATCACTTCTATGGTATTGCTTGAGGATAAACTCGGAAACAAGATCAAAGGAAAGACAATGCTATGAATTACTCTAGGAGAGAAAGTCAACATGGTAAGATTTTATATATATATATATATATATATATTAATATTGACAAGATTAATTATCTTAAACTTAGGAGCAAATGAATCTTAGTCGAGATACAACCCAGTAAAAATAGGTTTCCTATATATGCTGGTGAGAAAAGAAGTGGGGGTTTTCTCAGACAACACATCCAACACAGCCCCATATATATATATATATAATGTACGACAAAGTGGAAAAAGTTTTCTTAAAACGTGTTTCATTCTTTAGGACTTCTTCAGGCTAAATTTGTTATGTTGATGCAACTACATATGTGCATGAAGCAGGGATGCTGGGAATTTTGAATTTAACTTTTCAACAACAGTTTATTGACTTGGAATATCAAATAACATCTTAAATATGATTTCCATCATTTGTGATGCAAAGGTTGGTGTACTTTGAATGTGAACTCTACACTGCCATCAATTTTAGCACATTCAAACTTTGTGTTCAAATCAAGTGTGTTGCATCTGTGATTTCCATTGAGTACACCTTCTCATTTAGCATACTCTAGAAAAAGAAGTCAATTATTTCTTCTTTCAACAAAACCATGTTTAATCTGTGGAGGTAAAAAAAAATATAGTTAATAAGATTTCCTATGTGTCCAGATTTTAGGGATACCCTGTATTAATAATATACTGGTAGCAGTTGCATAATTTGATTTAATTTCAGTTATCATTTTCTAGCATTAATAGAATTTAAAGCAATTAAATGCCCTGTGTGTGATTTTCCACTTGTCAACCCCTTTCCCCACAGACATTACTAGTCTCTTGCTATTTTATCACTATTTCCATGGCAAGTATTCAGACAAACAACATTCCTTAGTTCCATCAGTTCAGACTTTCACAATTAAGACCTGCCATGCTAAATGCACAGCTTCAACTCATCCTTATACTCTTCATATTCCTTTTGTAAGGAGGAAGTTTCACTGAAACTGCTTCTTCCCTAGAACTGTCACTTGTGGAACAAACTCCTAAGATGATACTTTCCCAATCATTACAATTTTTTAGTTTTTCAAGTCTAGGGTTAAGTTGCCTATCCTCATAATATGCCCATCCTGGGTATGACGATAAACTACATCCGCAACCAGGGTAAGACGATAAACTATGTCCAACAGCACGGCCTCTGATCAGGAGGTTTTGAGGAGTGTGGAACCACCTCTTAATTGCTGATATTCCCAGGTCCACCCTGATCGGGAGTGGTAGTACCCGTTAGGGTTCCAGCTATGGGAAAATAGTTAACCCCGAAACTGAGGTAAAAAGCATTATAAAAGTGTAAAAATAGGTTTTAATACCAGAAATACTTTGTAAAAAATTATTACCAGCAATATATTTTTGAAGAAAAGAAAATATTACCAGCAATACGTTTTTGCAAAAAAAAAAAAAATTTCCAGGTAATACATTTTTTAAAATAATATTACCAGCTATACATTTTTGAGGAAAAAAATATTACCAGAAATAGATTTTTGACAAAACAAAATATTACCAGGAAAAAAAGTTGTTGGCATTAAATAACCCATTGAGGTTGATATGCTGTAAAACACAATAAACCAAACCAAACCTCATAATATGCACTTCTTACTCCCCCAACTTACAACAATCTCATTCAATAACCCTCTCTTGGTCCCTTGTATTGAGTGAACAATAGTTTATTGTTGTAACCTAGGGAAGGTTATTGAATAGAATAATCACACAAGGGTTGGTAACGAATGGTAATACTTAGGACAAGAACAACACATATAAGATTTGCCAGCGGCATGTAGAAGTAATCAACTGCTAGAAGTGAGACAAATGAATTCAACAATGAATCTCCAACTGCAGACCAACATACAGTATATTTACTGCTGTATTTATGTGAATGAGGACATACCCATTATCATCCGTAGGTATGCTACAACACATATATATACAGTGTAACCCGGATATAAGAGAGTTGTCGGGACCGGAGAAGAGGTCTCTTATATCCAGGTTTCTCTTATATCCGGGTTTCTCTTATATCTGGGTTTGGTCTATTTTGTTTTATTAACACAGGCTCTAATTTGGGACCAGATAAAATCACTCTTATATCCGGGTTTCTCTTATATCAGGGTCTCTTATATCCGGGTTACACTGTATATATAAAAAAGAAGACTAAATATTAGACTCATATTTAGTTTTACATGATTTGTTTCTGCTTTTATTTTCTTGTTTAAAATCCCATTTTACCCTAATCTATTGTTCAACCAAATACTGTAATAGTTGTAAATGTAAAGAGAGTGGTGGCAATGTATAACCCCTGGGGTAATCATTTATAAAATTGAAAGGAAGAAATCAAGTTTTCTCAAAGTCAAGGATAATATCAGGTGTATGCTTAAAGTTGGTAAATCTCCTCTGTTTCCTTCTCTTTCCAATCCACTGGAAGCTCTGAAACTTCCAAACTGAACCGAGAATAACATCAACATAATTGAGCAATTAAGGAAAGCCTTATTTGCCTGACTCATTATTTCTACCCCCAGGGTCAGACGGCCAGCAATACCTTGCCTCTATCTGCCTCATACAGCCTGATTCAACCTTAAGCGATGTGATTCATCAAAGTCCCTGACTAATAGCTAAATGGTTAAAGAATTAAACTCAAGACCAAAAGGTCTGAAGTTTAATTTCACTAACAGTTATTTAGTAAACTTACCGACAGCTTTGATTAGCACAGTGGACTGAAGGTTTTGATTCTTTCAAACTGCTGAAGCTTTTATTAAACTTCGATGAATAATTCTGAGGAGACTCATTTATATATGAAGTCACAAAGGCTATAAATAGCTATGGCTATTACCCATGAGGCAGTTGAGTTCAGACTACTTCTTGTGAGTCTGTAACACTACACTAAAAACTCAAGTGTTAAAATTTGAAGCTGAACACTGTTCATTTAGTGATTTATTAATAAGAAAAAATAATGGCAAATTTAACAAATATAAAATCTACTAATGACCGAACTTACACTTGTAAAATTATTGATATTTAAATGAGTGGTGAAAAAAAAAAAAAAAGAACAATTTTATCAGGAATGTCTCCAATACTTAAGTTTTAGATGTGTCAACTTTGAAAGAATTTTACAAGAACTAGCTCAAAATTCAACCATTTTTATTATCTGGACAACTGGTTGTGCAGTCTTGACTGAAAGGAGACCTTACTGCACATGTGTCAACAGACACTCTTTCTTAGGGTTATTCAGTCAGTATTGAGACACCGTTAAATGAGCTTGGCAAACTATTGTATCACTAAGATCTATTTTCTTTTGAACAATAAGAAACGATTGTTCATAAAAAATTATTCAAAACACATTTCTGAGGCTAAAACACAAAATATTCAGCTGTTTTCTTTTAATCAGTAAGGAATGATCACTCTTAGTGCATCTACTAAAAATATATTGCAGAAGTTGAGACAAAATATTCAAATGCTTTCTTTTAATCTATAAGGAGTTAATTGAAATTTATTGAACTCAAAACTCTTTGGATCAAATCACTGAATTACTTCAACCAATGCTTTTATCCACTGGGCCATGTATCTTTGGGGACCCAAAGAGTTGTGAGTTCAGTATCTAGTCACAGCAAAGGTGGACAAAAATTTGGAGAATTGAGTTACTAAAGGGAAATAACTGAAAACTGAGATATCCCCAAAAAATGTATGGTACATGGAACTAAAACAATCTTCTCTGGTGGATGAAATAAAAGGTTTGGTTTGAAATTCCAATGTATATCATCCAAAGAAGGCCCAAGCATACAATGGCTGAAATATCGTGAATATGACAATGAAGATGAGGACAACAGTCCGAACAATGTAAATAATTAAGAATAAGACTCAGGTTTGGTTTGAAATTCCAACGTATATCATCTGAAGAAGGCCTGATTGTACAATGGCTGAAACATCGTGAATATGACAATGAAGATGAGGACAACAGTCCAAATAATGTAAATATTGTAAATAATTAAGAATTAGACTTGAGAATGCAGCTTGTGTAAACAGATTTAGCAAATATTAATACGGTTGAATCTCGACGTCTGTCAGATTAACTTCTGCAAATTTGATTATTTGCAAGTATACCATTAATAATTAAATAGGAATTTTTTTTTTACTTTTTCAAACTACTGTAGAAAATCAGACTAGAAAATAAAAAATAAAACGTTTTAATAAGTGATGAACAAAAAAAAAATATTCAAGCAATTATCATATATACTCGTATAACGTACAATCTCATTGCAACTCCCAAATTTTCACTTATAAAAAATGATGTATTTCATGTGAGTGCCTTTTTTGAGAGAGCAAATTACAATAGACTAAACCTCAATTCCTCTATCTCTTTATCCCATCTTCTATTTAAATAAGTTAAAAAAGTAAAAGAAAATGAACTTAGTAAAGTAGAAGAGAAGGATAAAAATATTGTTAGTAACGCTATACTCATTGCATAAACGCATACAGCCATAAACAACCGAACAAGAAACAGCTAAACCTCTTATAAACGTAAACAATGGAAAAGATGCATATTTGCTATGTTTGTATTTTATAATACGATACTAATACGGGAATATTGCATGCATTATTATTGGATACAGTTAAGAAAAATATCAGTTTTATCTAAATCATGTTTATTTTAAATACAGCTGTACGTTTTGACTACAGTAAATGGATATATAGTTTGGTCAACGGCATAGCCAGGGCCAGCAGTACATACACTAATTTTATATTTTATGTATGATGCGACCCCCTTAAAATTAGCTTATAAATTATGGCTTCAAAAGTCGCATGATACGCAAGTATATATGGTATGTTTGAAAATATTTTTTAGACTGTTTACAGAAAAGTATTTTTTTAATTAATATATTTAAAAGGTAATATTTTTTTAAATCCAGTAAGTCAGTTATGTGCCATGCGTGATACATGCTTAGGCGATCATGTATCTTTCAATATACAACTGATAAGGTAGATTTTTCCCGCAGTATGTTGCCATTTCTTTCAGCAGTAGACCAATTGCCATCCAAGGCTGTAGAACCCAGTCTGTCCTGCTATTTACCTATAGCTGGAGGGAGAAGAGGATTCATACCTTTCCCAAGGGTATTAGCACATAAGTGAATGTAATGGATTCGACTGGAATTTGAACTCGGCTCTCCGAATTCCAGTCGAATCCATTATTTGTTAAATTGGCTATTCTAAAGAATTAATGAATTTTATTTTTTAATCTGACATATTTTTAAAACTGAGCAGTTATTCATCTTATTTCTCATACTTTGTCCCTTGGAATAATATTATTTAATCTTAATTTGCATATGCAAATCAGAAATCATTTGAATTTAAATGCAAAAACTGACAAATGTAGGTATGGACTAAAGTAAGCAGATGCTTAAATTTTCTTAATATATTAAGAATATGAATGGATATATCAAATAAGAAGTCAAAAAATGAATCATTTAATGTTGAACATATTTAATGGATCTTTTCAGCACTGTCTGGTCCTTTCTATTTAGAATTTATCATTATGATGTTAATGATACATAAACAGCTCATATTAAAATTATTAACAGTATCTTTCTATAGTAAAGCCATAAGTAGTGCATTTACATCAGTTGTTTAATCATGTTTGCAATCATGTCTCTTGATTCATGTCTGACTAGGCAGAAGATTTTCTTTTCATGATAGACTGGTTGCCAACCAAATCTATAGGACCCAGACTGTCCTGCTATTCAACCCATAGATGGGGGATGGAAAGAGATGAATTCATACATTTCTCAAGGGTATTTGTGCGTAAGTAAATGTAACAAAGCCATAAACCATGCATTCTCGTGGTATGGCCGTAATTGGTTCATTCCCATGAGTAAGGTCGTAATCGGTTCATTCCCCGGGAGTAAGGTCGTAATCGGTTCATTCCCCGGGAGTAAGGTTGTAATCGGTTCATTCCCCGGGAGTACGGTCGTAATCGGTTCATTACCGGGAGTAAGGCCATAATCGGTTCATTCCCCGGGAGTAAGGTCATAATCGGTTCATTCCCCGGGAGTAAGGTCGTAATCAGTTCATTCCTGGGAGTAAGGCCGTAATCGGTTCTGGTAAGTAAAGCCATAAACAGTGCATAAGAATATACATTTTGTTTTTTCTTCTGTGTTACTATATATCATAATTGTTCACTAAATTACAGGTTACATAAATCCATTATGTGAGATTATTGTATATTATCTGAGAAGAGTAATTATATATTATTGTTTGAACTAACATTTTCACCGTTGTTGCTTTTAACACTATTTCAGTCAATACATTCTTCAGCCCTCCCAAAGCATATATATATATATATATATATATATATATATATATATATATATATATATATATATATATATATATAACACCACTCTTCCAGAATTACTTTGGGCAATAGTAACAATAAAAAGCTTTCGTACCTCTTTTCAACATTGATAGGGTTTATTGAGGTATCCAGATCTTTTCTACTTTCTCTTCTATTCTCAAAAAAAATATCAGATATAGAGAATTCTTTCTACCAATCCTAAGACACTGAAAAGGAGGAATTGCCAAAATTTAGATTGGCAGATATCATTTGCCAACAGGATATTCTTTTCATTGTCAAAAAACAGAAGAGTCTTCTGATCAAAGAGATACAGATCTTTTAATCTGATACGGGTGCGGCAGAAATAAGTTCTGGGCAGCCAGCATAATCTCTTAACTGAAAACCCTAACAACTAATAGAGATTAACAGCACCAGATACCAATCTGCAACTGCATCCCTTGTGAAGGAATGCAGGTAAGATACAGATCAACAATGTTCACAAGATAATTAACAGCACCAGAAATAGTAAGGACTGAGAATTGGCGGCTTTTTGCAGACATCAATACAGATAAAATAATGTAATGCTTAAAAAGAATAAAAATTATGCATTATATTAGTGATATTTAATGCAAACATTAAAATTTTATATATATATATATATATATATATATATATATGTGTATGTAAGCAAATATGTGGATATAGATCCAACGGTATGATGAAAAATATGGAAAAGACAAAACAAAATCCGAATATGCAAGTTTACTGTTTTAATGTTGTTTTACTGTCGATGTCAGACGTTTCAGATGGTCTACTAGACCAAAATGTCTGACATCGACTGTAAAAACAACATTAAAACAGTAAACTTGCATATTCGGATTTTGTTTTGTCTTTTCCATATATATATATATATATATATACACACACACACACACCAAGATGAAGTGTTGTAAGAACTTGGATGTAAATTTTCATCTTAGTAAATTGATTTTTTCTTTT
This sequence comes from Acanthosepion esculentum, assembly GCA_964036315.1. Lineage (NCBI taxonomy): Eukaryota > Metazoa > Mollusca > Cephalopoda > Sepiida > Sepiidae > Acanthosepion > Acanthosepion esculentum. The sequence goes on from OZ038518.1 coordinate 46,308,396, forward strand.
GATGTTAAAAACAAAATATGCTACTTTAATTAAAAAGAGAAAGCAATTTCTTAAAACAAAAATATATAGAAAGTGCTTTAATTGTTAGATTATCCACAGTAAATTTATGATTTATGTCCAGGTTCACACACACACACACATATATATGCAGTATTCCTTCTGTTTTGATGCATGTTTTATTTAATATGTTGAAAAAGGAATATTTTGTAAGTTTTTTTTATTTAATTTTTCTTGCAATTAGTCTTTTTTGAGCATTGAGTGTGTGGAGATATTGTCTATAGTGTGTATTTTCACAAGCACTCCTGGATAACACCTCAGCCATTTTCAAAAAGGGTTAATTTTTATGGTAACTAGGTTTTGTTAATATTTTTTTTCTAATACTGTGAGAGTTAATTTGTAGTAGTAGTAGTAATTTAATTCTTATGAACTTTCAATTAATTTCTGAACACAGCCAAGATATTTTGGCCCTATATATATATATATATATATATATATATATATATATATATATTCAGTAAAATGAATGGAGGACTTTGGCTGATGGGCATTTGTTTACATTTGTAAAAACAATATGCTAGATTTAGTTGTGTAACTCTACCAAGTGAAGATAGCTCTGGCTGACATCAAATTAGTTGTGTTTCAATCCTGGCTTGAGGCATTCGGAAGTCTAGTCGCACTGAGGAGCTGTGATACAGCGAAACAGTACTGTCTATGGAATGACATATATATATATATTTTAAATAAAAACAGACCCCTTTAAGGTTCCATGTAATAAATTATTTCACCACAGCCCTTTTAAAGGACCGCGGATCATCAGACTTTACTTCCAAAGGTTGAAACGAAAAATGAAAAGAAATTTACACATTTTTGACGGGCAATACTAAGTATATGTAAATTGAGGAAGTGAGTGGGGAGAGAGACATGATTGAGTTAGATGTAAAATTTCTATTCTTTCAAATTTAAATTATTTTATTTATTCTATTATTTAAATTATTAGCTCTGATTTACATTGAGCTCTCTGGATTTTATCCTCCTTGGGTCAACCCATACAAAATACCAAGTTTTTCGTAAACTATATATATATATATATATATATATATATATATATATAGTGTGTCTCGGTGTGTGCTATTTATGCATGTCCACATTTCTTGACTAATTTCAATGAAATTGTACACACATATTGCAAATTTACCAAGATAGGTCAAGACCAACTTTTGAATCTCCAGGCTCCCTGAATTTGGCAGAACTGATAAAACTGAAGGTGGGTACGACTTTTTGCAGAAAACAAGGCAAAGTTACATGCAAAATTTTTGCTGGATGAGCTGATGTTTTTTTTGCACTTAATGCAAAACATAGCTCATGTTACAAGGTTTATGTAGAGTGCTTGATAGTTTTCCTGCAACATTGGCTTCACACAAAAAACTGCAAAAATGTGAAAAAAAATCTGGTTTTTCGTACTACTTAAAGTAAAAAATTGAATAACTTCTTTATTTTTTTATCTAATTTTCTTCAAACATCTCGCAAAAAATTTGCCATTATGCAAGAAATAAGATAGTGTGGTTATAGTCCTGCTCTCTTCCCCGTGTATAATGAAAAACCACAAAAAACTGTTCAAAAAGCCTGTTTTTCAGCCATAACTCCCTGGTTTTTTATCTGATGTTTTCCAAATTTGTCATGTAAATTACATATGACACACAAATTGCCTTGCATGAATGTTTGGTTTAGATTATTTCAGTTAAGTGGATGAAATCTGTGACAAACTAGTTCCAAAATCGGCTTTTGCCATTTAGCCAATAGTTTCTTCATATGATTCCATCCTAAATTGGCATTCAGACAACCTTTGATGCGAAGATTGTTTGAGAAGGATTGTTGAAGCACCTAGAGTTGAATCAAGCTCTGACATTTCATCTCTGTTTTTGTTTGATTATTAGATTTGTAAACAAAGCCATACTATTTTAAAAGTTATTATATCTATAGGAAATTTACTGAATATCTAAAACATTGAAACAGTTTAACCCTGAGCAGTGACCACACAAAAAGGTTTTATTGATGGAATTCCTTTATTAAGAACAATCAAACTCTTGTGAAGGACATACCGTAAAAAAGATGGCAGGGGTAGCTTAATATACCAATGGATGATGAATGCAAGTAGAGATGCAGGCAGACATTTCTAGACAGTGGGTAGGTGCGGGTATACAGTTGGGTGCGGTTATACAATTGCAGCCATGTACACCTGGGCAACACTGGGTACCTCGGCTAGTATTATATATGTGTTGAAATTAGAAACAAGTAGGAAAACTTTTATAAATTTTACATGTTTTGCTATTTATTTAGCTTTATCAGAATAAATAGTAAAACATGTTAAATTTATAAAAGTTTTTCTACTTGTTCCTTATTTTATCATTGTCAGATTCATATCTTATTTATTGGTATGTCTAAAGATTCACTAAAAAAAAATGAGCAAACATGATGAAAAATGTTTAAATGAAAGTTAATAAAAACAAAGTTTTATTGTCAAAATGTTTATTATGAAGAAGAGAGCAAACAATATTTTTATGTAAAAATAATTTTTTTAATCAACTTTAGAACCTTCAAAATTTTGGTTAAAATGTTGTTTTCTGACATCAAAGGGGGATCATAAATTGGTATAGGAAATTTGAGCGTCTTTTTCAGTCAAAGACACATTGATTTGGAAATTCTTGCAAAAATCAAATAACTGTTTGATTTTAATGAAATTTTCAGGATTTATTCACAAATGAATGAAATTATTTCTGAAATTTTTTTTTTTTTTTATATATATTCTGAGCATTATTTTTTGGTCAGCACCCGAGTTCAGTTTTGATATTACTTTTAGAAGCTTCAAAGCTTTTTGGCATTTTTGTTTAAGGTAATCAATGTGCACTTTGAAGTTAAAATATCTAGGAATATCTAGCAAACTTATGTGTTGGATTATGGAAATTATGTGTCCATTCAATTTTAATTCTGGATTGAGGTGAGAGGCTAGTTTTTTGCAGAAATGCATACAGTTTTTGTTTTGGAGAAATCAGTTTTCATTTGTCCGTCTTTCTACCTTGTTTATTTGTATATATTTTTCAAGGGAAGGCATGTTTGGTGATGAGTATGATATAGAAAGATCATCTATATATAGGCATTTTTCAATTCCCATATTAATGGTTTTAATAATACTATTTATCTTGAGAATAAACAATGTAACTAATAAAATGCTACCTTGAGGTACACCTGCCTCCTGCTGCTTGTGTGTGTCTGATGTTGTGTTTCCATTTTGTACTTTGAATGTTCAGTTTGATAGCAGGTTTTGTATGAATATAGCCATTCATCCTTTTATTCCCATCTTGTGCATGTCTTTTAGGATACCATACTTCCATGTGGATTCATAAGCTTTTTCCAGATCAAAGAATAATGATATCACATGATGACCTTGAACAAAGCTATCATGAATAAAGGATTCTAGCTGTACAAGTTGTTTATTGGTTCCTTGTTTTTTCCGGAATCCACTTTGATAACTAGGAGATTATTTCTCTCCAATTATGATATTAGTCAAGCATTTACCATTCTCTCTATTGTCTTGCAAATGCAACTTGTTAGTGCAGTGGGTCAGTAGTTTATTGGATTGGAATAGTTTTTGCCAGGTTTAGGAATTGGAGTAATGATTCTGGAAATTTGTCTGAACACCATGTATCATTGAAGATTCAGAGAAGTATTAAAAGAGACTCTTCAGGCAGGTGTTTTAAAAATTGGTAATGTATTTCATCTGGACCAGTTTCAAAGTTTTTACTTTTGTTTATGGAGTCTTTTAGTTTTGTCATAGTAAAGAGAATATTGTATTCTTCTTTATTGTTTGAAGTAAATATAAGTTTCTCTTGTTTTTTTATATTTTTGAAATTTGGAAATGTAGTGATTTGTTGAGGAATTTCTTTGAAATTCTGTTGCTATTAGGTTAACTATTTCTTTTTTTTTTTTCCAGTGCATTTATCTCCATTTGTTTTGGTTAAATAGACTGTTGCAATTTGTGATCATTTTCCATTATTATTTTCCATGTTTTATTTATTGGGGTTTTGTTGTTTAATTTGAAGATATAGTTTTTCCAAGTTTCTCTTTTGAAATTTTTAATTATATGGTGTGCTTTTGCTCGAACTTACATCTCGTTTTGTAGGTTGATTGTGGTTGTGTAAGAATATCTTTAGCATTTTTTCCTGGTTTTAACTGCTTCTCTGCATTCTGCTGTGAACCAGGGTTTTGTTTTGGTATATGGTTTAAAGGAAGCTTTCGGTATTGTTTGTTTTGCTATTTGTCTTAGTATGTTTGTAAAGGAGACTATTGGTTCTGGTTCATTGAGAATTACCATGTTGATTTGAGATGAGTAGAGTTCATTGAATTTTAGCCAGTTAGCTTTGTGTAGTTGCCATTTTGGATTTCTTTCTTCTGGCATAGGCTTGTTTATATTTAGGAAAATAGGTGAATGGACACTACTGCATTGGTCAGCATGAACTTTACATTGAAAGGCCATAAAAAGTGATGGAGGAGCATATGTTTAGGTCAATGGTTGATGTTGATCCATTATCTGGATGTAGGTATATGTGCATTTGGTCATTAAGGATACATAGATGATTCTAATAGAGATTCTATAATTTTACCAGTTTCATTGACATTCCTACAGCCCCATATTTTGCTGTGTGCATTAAAATCCCCCATTAGTAGAAAGGGAGCGGGAAGTTGGCTAATTTCTTTTCTTTCTATGTGCCGTGTCCTTTCAGGATGTAGGCAATCATGGCTTTCCACCTCCCTCTCTCTTGCAGCTTTCAACAAGTTCCTTCTCTCTGCCACCTCCCCCAGACCACATTCTGCCATCCACTTGCTTAAAGCCACTAGGTATATCATGCGTTGTTTTTCCTTGTCACTCTATTTGACTTGTGAGTATCAGACTCTCCAGGCCCTCCTTCCTCATTATGTGTCCCAGGAACTTTAGCTGCCTCTTGTTAAGTATAAGCCTCCTCCTTGTTTGCATCCTCTCTAAGACCTCATCGTTGCTCACACGCTCAGTCCATATCCTTGGCACTCCTTCATCTTTGAGGAAATTGTCCGACATTGGACATTGCTGTAAAGGAGGACAGATGTCACATAACAGCTCAGTATTCTTTTCTTTGTTACCAATTAGCCTTTCTATTTCAGTCTTATTCCGTCTGTATTATGGAAGAATATAAATTGAACATATAGTTATTATTCGATGAATTGATATTTTTACTGCCATGCTGCATAGATTTGTATTTAATTGTAGTTTTTCATGGGGTATTGATTTTTTTTTTTTTAACCATTATTGAAGTACCCCGACATGGCCTATTCTCTATTGTTGATACATTTATTTTGTGGTAAGTTTCATATCCTTTAAAGGAGATGTTGACAGTTTCTTTGAGAAACGTCTCCTGTAAGCAAACTATATTTGGATTGTAATCTTTGAGGAGTTGTTTGATTTCCTCATAATTCGGTTTAACACCTCTACAGTTACATTGTATTATGCTTGTGTTCTGTTTGTCCATTTGTGTGGTAATTATTTTTATTTTTGTGAGTGGATCTTAAGGATGACTGTTTTTGTATTAAGTATACATATTTCCTTTCTATTGTAAGATCTTTGTTTTGTTTAGATATGCCATCTTGTTTATGATGTGTTGAGGATGTAAAATCCATGTGGATTTCTATTTGTTCAAATTTTTTCAAAGGTTTTCCAGTTTCAAAACTGGGAATTCTAGTCACCCTGACAATGTCATTCTTTTGTTTTCATCCCTTCTCATTTTCCTTTCATTTGTTTTTTTCTTTAGCTTTCTTACCGTTTTTTTTTCTTTTTCAAACCTTCCTTCCTTCTTTCCTCTGTTTGCTTGCTTTTCCTCATTCTATTGTCATGCAGAAACAAACAGATAAGCAGTTGATGAATATATGTTATTGTTACATATTAACAAGATGCTGAAAAAGTCAATTTGTCTATTTCATGTTCATCTGTGAATTTGATGGTAGGTTCTATGTTATTAAGTTTCTTTATGAAGAACATCATCTATGTATCTGAGGTATGTGGAGGTTTTTGATATGTGTTTAAATATGCTGAACTCTAAAAATTCTAGGAACAGATATGCAAGATCACTGGTGATCCCATATTGGTAATCCCATGGGTAAACCAAATTTTGCTTATAGAAATTTTTATTAAAGCGAAGCAGTGATTAGTTTGCATAGCTGTATAATTTTATGGACAGGTAGAGGAATATTTTCTTTGGATTTTTTTACATGTTTTCTTAATATGTCGGGGCATTTTGTAATGGGTATATTTGTGTATAATGATTTGATATCTAAACTAACCATAACCTTGATTTCCATGTTTATGTTTCTTATCTTCTGGATTAGGTCACCAGCTAGTTTTGGAGGGGGTGCAATATTGATGCATGCCAGACATAATGAGCATGTTGGGTTTGTGTGTTTTGGGTAACTTGTATAGTACCTTACAACACTAGCATTATACTCTGTTCTTCAATCTTATGATTCAGTAAGTGATTGGCCACATTGTATGTATCAACAAACCCCAACAACTCAAGAATAACATCAGTGCAGAAATTTGAGGGCTTCAGCCAAAGTTATTAACTGCTTTTATGGAGAAGGCCATAGAATGAGCACATCTGTATGAAATTGAAAATAGAGGACATTTATTTATTTCTTACATTTTAATTTTCATTGTGCATAAAACTGTTTTTGAATACTAAAAAATTATAATATGTTTAAATCTATAGGTGAATTTGGGGATACCCTAGATATATAGATTATATATTCTGTCCCTAAAACGGTCAATGTATAACTGATGATAATGTATACTGAGTGAGCACACATTCCAGTAACAATGTTAAATTTTATTTTGGTTCCATGGACAATCCTTGGAAATTTTGTTTTTACCATCATCAAATGACCTTAAGCAATTTAAAATACAAAAATAGCACTGCTCACTCACAAATATTTCTGGCAATTAAAGAATGATGGCATCTCACTATCAATCAACTGGAAAATTATATCTAGAGCTAAAGCTTAATAATGGTAAAGGAAATAAATCTAACCTATGTTGTGTTGAAAAGTTGGTTATCTTAAAACATTTAAATAACCCTAACTTATTTAAAAAGAGAAATGAATCGATGGTTACATGTGGTCATAAAAATAAATATCTGCTTAAATATATTGATGCAGATTAATTTTTTAATTTTTAATGTTAATTGCAGTTTAATTTTAGTGTAAATCATCATTTATTTTTAATATAAATATATAAATTCATGTTTTTTGTTTTTAAATAACAAGTAATCTCCCTTTAATTAAAAAATGTAAAAAAAAAAACAAACCAAATAATTTTAAAAAATTTTTCTTTATATATATATATATATAATGTATGTAATTCCCACTTATTTTCATTGTCAAATATAATAATATTAAGATCCAAATTGCCTAATGGTCAGTCCATACTCAGCACCTGAAGACTGCATTGTGCATGAAACTCCGAGTCATACTAGATGTGAGGGATAATATATATATATATATATATATCAGAAAGTAAAGGTTTTTAAATATATCCTCCACAGGTAAAAATATAAGAAAAAAGGAAAAAGAAGTTAAAAATGCAACTGGAGTCTTTTAAGAATATTTATTTCACAGTTCTATGATTTTCAAAAGTTAAATTGAGATGGAGAAACATGTGAATATGCCTTGATATGTCTTGCATTCATTTTCATATATATATATATATATATATATATATATATATATATAATATTCCTTAACTGGATCATCTTGCAAAACCATAGCAAATGTATTTGTCAGCAAGTTTGCTGTGCATCAGAGTAGGAAGAATCAAACCATCTCCCATATTTGCTTGTCCTTGTACACGACGAAGCTGAACTAAAATAAATTGTGGATTAAAAGTTGGCTGGGGTGGGTAGGCAGAAAGGTCCACTGAAGGCAGGGTCAGCAGCTGGGAAACTTTATAAACAAAACCCAGAACAGATGCTGTAATCTTCTATCATTTCACACTGGAGGCAAGATAAGAATCTCTCTGACAAATGATCTTCAAATTTAGAAACTGAATCTCAAAATGAAGGCTGCATGAAAAGATGGGCTGATATTTCAAAATCTACAACACTAAGTTTGTTGCAATAATAGAAAAGATAAGATAAAAATATCATGTTTATAAACATTTATGAGAGAATATGATATGTAGAAATTTATATATATCAGTAAGGAAGGTTGATTTAAAAAAATTTTTTTTTTTTAGAAAATCGACATTGTGTGGAAAGCTGGGGTTTGATGTGATAAGAATTGACACCAAAAATTAGATTCATAGCTTTTACCAATTTTTGAGCACTTAGTTTCAAAGATCATCTAAAAAAAAATGTACAGAAATACCTAATTTTCACAGGTTTTTGCTTACAAACTGACTTCAAAATTTTACTATTTCAAAAATAATACAAAAATATTCACTTTATTTGGATTTAGACACATTGAATGGAAAATATATTCAAACTAGAATTCTAATTATGAATCACCACAAGTAAAATATGCAATTTGTTTTACTGTATTCGATAAGTAATTACTGCACTGTATATATATTACATTATAATATAGCTAAATTGTTCACTATAATTTCCCTTTGAAGTAAATGAAGGTCTTATTTGATGGCACAATAATTTAGTAATAATGTGCTTGTGCCACACATCTTGTCCATGTATAATTTACTGATGCTTTACACAACTGTATATTTTATAATGCTGTGCTATAAGCCTTTTCACTGATCACCGGAATAAATTCCAACACTTTGAACTTAAACTATCTTAATATCTTCATCATTTTTTTAAGGAAACAAATTTAAAGATTTGAAAAATAATATTTTGTGTCCTTGTTTATCATGTGAAACCCCAACTTTCAAATTGAATGCAATACCATGATTCTAAAATTTGCCAGCCCTAATATATCAGAACAATATAGGATGACAGAATGGAAAAATCATTGATGTAACCTCTTTTATTCTTTCAAAAGCCTTCATTTGACTAATGTTCTTATTCAGGGAATTATATATAAACACACACATATGTGTGTATGGGTGGAGGAGGGAAATATAACCATAAATGTCAGTTATAATTAAGAACAGAAGGAAAATGCTTAAGATATAGGGATTCTAAATTTTAAAATTTTTGGCATCTAATGTGTCTTGCTCAGCTGATTTCATTTGGTTCCCTAATGCCTTTGTTTTTGTCATTGTTTGTACATCTTCCACAACAGAAGATTTATTAAGTTTGTTTGGGGTTTTATGGCATATCAACCACTATGGGTTATTTAATGCCAGATCCAGTATTTACTAGATATATCAAAAACGTATAGCTGGCAAAGTCATTGTTTCAAAAAAACATAGCTGGCAACGTCATTGTTTCAAAAAAACGTATAGCTGGCAACTGTTTCAAAAACGTATAGCTAGCAACATCATTGTTTCAAAAACATATCCCTGGCAACATCATTGTTTCAAAAACGTATAGCTGGCAACATCATTCTTTAAATTTTTTTTTTTTACTGATTGACCCTAAGCCACCGCTTTCCATCACATTTTAGGGGTAAGGTGTTAGTATATTTAGTGTAGGGTTTGGGTGGGAAAGTTAATTGTAAGTTGTAGTTGTTTTGGGATGGGTTAGATGTGATGGGGCATGACATGACCAGCCAATTGATCGGATCGACGGCCTTTTGGTTGGACATAGTTTATCGTCATGCCCAGGACGCGGATGTAGTTTATCGTCATACCCAGATTTATTAAGAAGGGTAAAATGTTGAATGAACTTTGACACAAATTTATCACAAAAATCTCAGTTTTCCCTTTTAATTAAAGTCCCACTCATTAATGAATAACTACCGCATTCAGTATGTTGCTTTGCAAAGGATCTCTCTGTGTTTGTATATATGCATGCTAGGTGAGGTTGCTTAAAGTTGAATATTTCTTGTGGAACAAAAACCACAATAAATTAAGACATAGGTAGACGTGGATCAGAGTCCATGCTAGAGTCAAAACTTTGTGGAGCCTATACCTGCGTATACAGCCATAAAGGTAGTGACCTCTTTTGTGTAGGATGAAGTTGACAGGGTAACTATTTCTATGTGAACAAAAATAACAATTTTAAATGAGGAAGGGAAACTTATGGTGGTACAAGTGGAGAAATGGTTAACAGTAAGGAAAATGAAATTGCTGAGCAGAGTTCAAATTATAGCTGAGGCAGTCTGTGTTCATTTTGCATTCATACCTTTGAGAAAACCTGAATCCATCTTTTCTCCACCCCATCATGAGTGAGATTGCAAAGTAGACAGGGATCTGTCATCTTGGTTTGTAACCAATCTAAGAGAAGGATAACTCTAAATACAAAATCTAAGAGAAGGATAACTCTAAATACAAAATTATAGAGAAAACTACTCAACTATGTTTTCCAAAAACAATCAAGGCAAAGCATAACTTAGATATAAAGGAAAAGGAAGCTGTGGTGAATCATGATTTCCTATCTCCTGAAGAGACATGGCACTGAGAGAGAAGAAAAATATACAGAATATTTAAATATAAGGGTAAATCTATGGGTGTGTGGCCAAGTGCTTACAACATTAGATTTCTGATCATGAAACCTGGGTTCAAATCTCACCAGCTGTCAGGAAAGAGACTTCCTGATGATATTGGTCTGGAGGGGGGATGATGCCAGCACGTGGCACCTTTGGAAAGTGCCTGCAAACTATACCACGGGTTGACCCAAGCCTTGTGAGTGAAATTGGGTAGACGGAACACATGGGGTCATCAATAGCTAGTCTAGCACAAAGTCACAAATCATCATGACTGAGGGTTTGAGTGTGCTGGTGGTGTTCAGATTGATCATTCTAGATAAGATGCTCTCTCCCAGAAACTGTAACTAAGGTCTGCTCAGCATAGTTGCAGTATAAACCAGTGGTTGGCTCTGTGGGTGTTGAACAAACACAAACAAATGTGCCTGAGTGAGAGTCTGCAATAGGGATTGGCTAGCCACCCTAGTAGACAGGTATCCTTGAATACAAGTGGCCAGCTATTATATTAAATCTTGACATATTGAGGTGGTGATGTTTTATACAGGAGGGGAAATTGTTTCTATCCCTAAAGTCAAGAAGCATATGAATCAGTTTTCTTTTTAGGTCTTCAGACAGAAACAAAACTGTTACCAGAAACAAAACAGCAGTAGAGTCTGCACATGATTTTTATGGCAAAAAAGGCCATGCAAAAAGATAACCAAAGACATTCTCAAAGGTTATCATGAGTTGTAAAATGAAAGGGTTATCTAGTGTTGTTTGGTTTGGTTTACAGCATATCAACCTCAATGGGTTATTTAATGCTGACAAAATTTTTATTTCTGGTAATTTCCCCCCCACCCAAAAAAAATGTATTGCTAGTAATATTTTTTTTGAAAAAAAAAAAATGTATTGCTGGTAATAATTTTTTTCTTCAAAAGTTTGTTGCTGGTAATAAGGTTATACAAAGTATTTCTGGTATTAAAACCTATTTTTACACTTTCATAGTGTTTTGACTCTAGTTTGGGGGGTTGACTAATTGCCCATAGCTGGGACCCTAACAGGTGCTACCACACCGGGTCAGGGTGAACCTGGGAACACCAGCAATTAAGAAGTGGTTCCATGTTCCTCAAAACCTCCTGATCAGAGGCCTTGCTGCTGGATGTAGTTTATTGTCATACCCAGGATGCTTATCTAGTGTTGTAAAATTCAGTAAATAAAATGAAGGAGTTATCCAGAGTTGTAAGATCAACTATGTAAAATGATTAAAATCAATTACAAGAGAGAACAATGACTTACCTTGTGTATAATTTGCTGGTGTTTATTCAAGTACTGTTTTATCATGATACCTTTGGAGAGCAAAGCCCTGCAAGCACAAAGATGAAGAGCTGAGTTAGTATTTGAAGTGCTTCATTTTTGAAGAACTCAAAGGTACGAGTCATTATCTTAACAGCATATTATTAAGCTTTATATACATATACTCACATAGTAGGTATATGTATATACAATGAAACTTTACATACATACTGTAGTTAGAGAACTGAAAAAAAAAGAGCAAATAAAGAAATTTAATGATTTACTGCTGGCACAAAGATTTCAAATGTAAATAAATCCAGAGGAAAAAAAAAAAAGAAAAAAAAAAAGAGATGGCTACTCATGAGGCAAATATTAAGAATGTTACATTTTTGCAAATACAAGATTTTGCTGGTAACATGCAAATTTCCGACGTCGAAAAGGATATAAAAAATCACATTACCAATGGGGGAAGGAGGAATTGTTTTAGATCCTATGATAGTGGCATAGTTGAGTGTAGGTTTTCTGTGGTGGACAAATGGTAAGAGCATGAGAGAGAGGAGAACAAGTAGAAGAGCTATTGCTGCCAAAGTGAACATCAAAGAACTGACGAGAAAGACAATGAAATTAATTCTCTCACAAGGAAACAATAATTACACATGTTATTATTAAACTTTATTGTATATATATATATATATCTATATACAGAATTGTTTGTATATAGATATCAGATCACTGCAAAAGTTTGTGCCCGATTTCCATTAACATAAAATTACTATAACTTGACACTAGTGTTTGTTTTGATGTAGTGGAGACTTACCTCACCAAAGCAAGAGAAGGTGAATTGTCTGTACATGTGCTTGTAGACATCATAGACCTGCGAGGTGAACTTTGGCAAATTAATGTTGAAATGACACAGCATATGTGTTATTGGTGAGAACGAGGCTAACACAAGTAAGAGATCTCAGTTTCTTGCCCGAGACCAAGGAAGGATAAAAAGAGCTGATGTTTTGTTTCAGGGCAGTTTGTTCCTGGAGACTGGTGAAGGTTATACTCATGTTCCATAGAAAGAGCAATAGGGGAACCAAATGAAATCAGCTGAGCTTTACATCAAGACACATTAGATGCCCAAATTTTTTTCCTTTCTTTAAAAGAAAGGAAAAAAATTTCATGCCAGCCATCATGGTCAAATCCTGTTTTTTTCTGAATGTAATATATGTGTTCATTTCTAATTTTAAGATTTATTTTTATTTATCTGTTTAGTTTTTGTTTTTCCTGGGCCTGTTAGGTTAATGTTAGTCTTGATCGCATATTGTTTTAATAGTGGCTAATCAGACTTATACTAAATTAAAACTTAATCATTTTATTCTGTTCTCACAACTTACCATTCTTCTGCTACCTTACTCTTTGTGTGTGTCTTTTTCTTTTTTCCTCTCCTGCTGCTGTGCATGTATGTATTCATATCTGCTTGTGAATTACACACACACACACATATATATATATATATATTTAAAATTTGTGTATTTAGGCAGCAAATTCTCTTTTAGACATGTCTGATTGAATAAATTACAAACATTATGTCTGCTATTTTTTAATAAAATCCGTTCATACTCGCGAATAACCTTCCGTGTATTGATGTTAAAGGATGAGAGAAATGTGCTATAGCTGTTTGAAAGTACTTGGGAAATGACAATAAAAGAAATTTAATCTTTTTTTTTTACCACTTGCACCACTGAAAATAATCTAGGGAAAATACACAGAAGTTTATTTGTGATTATGAACAGATTTTATTAAAAATTTACAGACATAATGTCTGTAATTTATTCAATCAGACACACACACACACATATACTTACCCAATATATATATATATATATATATATAGGGTAAGTATTTCATTGTTGGAATGTCAGCGACTAAACCGGCTACCTCACTCCATGTTCGTGCATGTGAGGGGGTTTGTTATTAATCCCAAGACACATCATGACAAATGACATTCATTATGAAACCTAAGAATGTGAAGGGGGTTAAGTCTATGGGAATTAACTCCTCGCTTAGTAAGGACTGACATGTGCAAAAGGTGTCACCTGATCGTCATTCAATGACTGCTAGCATAAATGGCATAAAATTCCTTGGAACCTATCCCAAGCCCAGAAAAGAGTGATTTGAGTGACAGGTGTCCCTGGACCGTCATCTAGCAACTGCTTGCATCAAACAAAAAATAACTCTTAGGACATGGAAAATTAGGATGTTGAACAATTATGGCCAGTTGGAAAATATAAAACAGGAGATGAAGAAGCTAAATATCAGCATCTTAGGTGTATGTGAAACTAGGTGGCCAGACAATGGAGATTTTGTCAGTGACAGAGAAAAATGATAAAAGAGTAGGATTGATATTAGATCAAGAATTCAAGAAATGCATTCTGGGATACTATCAATTATCCAAAAGAATTCTGGTAGTCAAACTGAAAGGAAAACCTTTCAACATAGCTATCATCATAGTGTATGCACTGACAGAACATAGTAAGGTGGAAAAAATCTTTCTACTCCATCCTAGACAACATCAAGGCTCATTGCAAATCACAAGAAGTCATAATTATCATGGGAGACCTGAATGCCAAAGTAGGCAGGGGAGATGACTGGTAAATTTGGACTAGGAACCCTCAATGAATGTGGTGAAAAATGGGTTCAATGGTGTATGACTAATGAGCAGGTAATAACCAACACATGGTTCCAAGAACATCCAAGACAATTATGGACATGGAGAAGCTCAGGAGGAGAAACTAAAAATCAAATTGACTACATAACTATCAACAAAAGATTCAGGAATGCAATGGTTCACTGCAAAACCTACCCAAGTGCCGACTGCAGAAGCGACCATCTAGATGTAAACTAAGTGAAACTGAAGAAACCTAACACAGCACCCAAATTGCAATACAACAAACTCCAGAATGACCCAAACCTGAAGGAAAAATATATGGACAATGTGAAAAGAAGATATAAGGGACGAAATGGAAACTCAAAATGGGACATACTAAGAGAAACTTTAGTGACATCAGCAAATGATATCATTCCAAACGAGAATGGATGAAGAAGAAAATAAATGAATGGATCACAAATGAGACAGCAAATTTTTGCCAAGATACAGAATGGAATGCAGGCAGGCTAAAGAATAGTGGCTAAATGAAAAATGTGCAGAAATAGAGAGATTGAGTACTACAGACAAAGGAGATACTCATAAACAAATAAGGAAAATAACAAGACAGATGACATGCTCGTCGACAGGCTGCATAAAATCCAAGGATGGGACACTCATATTAAAGAAGGAAAAAAATTCTTCAGTGCTGGAATAAATACATTGGAGAACTCTTCCACAACAAAAGAGAACAATACACAGAATTACCGACAGGCCTGAAATTCTAAAATCTGAAGTAGAAGTTGCACTGGCCAAACTGAACAGAAACAAAGTGGCAAGGCTAGATGTAAATGTAACAAGGATGTTGACAGGCTAAGATGATTTTGGCATAGACAAGATGACGGAAATAATTGATCCCCCCCAGCTTTGTTTAAATAGCAGGGTAGACTGATTTCTCCAGTTGGGGGTGGCAGCTAGCCCAGCAGCATGATGGCTATGAGTTCAAAACCATGGTGAAAACAATGAGAAACAACTTCACTATCTCACCCAAGGAATTGTAGCAATTATCAGATGAAAAAAAGGAATCTGTAGAGAGCTTGGATCACCCACATCCTAGAAGGTTATAGTATAAAAAAAAAAAGTATTACTGTGCAACTTTACATATATCCATATGAAAACATATTTGTGATATCACTTGCCAATGAAATGCACTCTTTTAAAGTAAAAGTGTTATCAAATTTATATTAAATATTTTGGTCTTCTGGATGGGAAGCCAACCATCACCAGAAGTTTAATGTGTAACACAACTTTTTGAAAAGTAAGGTAAAATAGAAACGTTGCCAGAAATCTCTTAATGGCAGTAAAAGGAGTGGCTGGTTGACAACCAAGATGCTTTTGAAGACAAATGGATTAAATCATCCTAGGAATATAAATACAGGATTGATATAATCCCAGATTAAGATTAGAAATTGTGTACAGTTCTTCAGGTAAAATTCCTAGACAAGAAGAATAAATAGGATTGATTAAAGACAAATTTATAACAGGCAGTGGGTGGGGTGACAGATTATATATATATATTTATATATATATATGTAAAAACAAACAAAGGCAAAGGAAACTAATCTTAGCTGATACATTTCATCCACTAATGGACTTAAGCAAGGCAAATGTGAAGATTTTATTTTGCAAGAAGTATTTAAATACAGAAATACAGAATTTTTTAATTTAAGAACACTCATAAATATACTTAAAGCTGACTGAAAGTCAAGGTAAATTATGGATGATGCTCAGTGATGTAATTTTATGTCTAATAAATGAGTAAATGTTGTTACTGAATTGTTTTGTTTGTTTCATAATGTATTTATTATTTGTATTATTTTAGTTTAAGAGTAATTTATTCATTATATATTTTAAATTTTTGATTTAACCATTTTCTTTTAATTTATTAAATTTTTGATTGTGATATATTGGCTTAGGAAAAGGAGTATTTCTTTCAGGAAAGGAAATATTTGAAAAAATCCAGAGTGCAAATTGAAATTTTGGTATTGATAGCAGTACTCTCAAGAATTTTCTGTTTGAGTAAGTTACTTTCCCTTTTAATAAATGTGATATTCTTTAGATGAAAGCTGTAGTTAAACTTACTTCTATGTATGACTATATATATATATATATATATATATAACCCACATTAAAAATGAATATATATTGAGAGTATTTAGTCATTTTTCATTTATAAAATTTTGATTAAAATACAAAGTCTTTGATAATAGTTTATGAAAGTCAAAAGCACTCAAACATTGGGCAATTTATATTTAAATTTTTGCCAAAAATGACCTAAAATATAATAAAAATAAACCAAAAAATCCTTACAGAACATTTTTTGGTGTTTAACCAAACTTGATTATTATGTTTGAGGGCACAATTGAGTGAGAGACCAACAAAGCTGCTGGTAACATCAAAGATGAACTGAGGGCAAGGATTATGGTAGCATTTACTTTTATCCAGAAAAGTTGCAAGAGATTCTGTAGTCATCTAGAGGCCACAGTTGATGGCAATTTTATTGAATAAATTTACTCTTTAGTATTTCAAGATATTTTTGTGTAATTTTGGTAAATATATCTGTTAAAATGAGATGTCAGTGTTATTTTCATTTTTGCACTAATATGTTACCATTATATGGAAGGTATTTCTGCTGCACCTGTATTTTACATAAATATTTTTTGTTTTTAAATCATTTCACCCAAAGCAAGGTGGAAATGCCACTAGTACACAGGGGGATTAATAGGAATGAAAGTGAGAAAAAAGTCTGAGTATAGGGAGGATTGAGGAAAGGACAAAAGCTGAACGGGATTCAAGGAGATAGAAGATGGGGATTGATGCTACATTTAAATTTTTTGAAGATTGTAGTTATCAGGGAAGCAAGTAAATGAAAGAGAGTTCCACAGGTGGGAAATGCAAGAAAAGAAACTGCTGAAGCACCAGGGAAAAAGCATGTAAACAGCTTCTATTAAAAATCAATTACAGTGCATTCCTATTGTAAAATAATCTCTAAGATAATTTATAATTCATTCTGTATATGTCTTTAGTATTTGCTATAACATAGGAAATATAATCATTAAAGGGAATGAAAGTTTTGATAGTTGTTTAATAAATCCTACTTGTGATATAACAGACTACATAAAGAGGGCATATTCAAAATTAACTGCAATGCTTTTTCTTGTAATTGCCAATCAATCTGCTATGTATTTAGAGATTCTTGATAAAATACAAAGAATCTGCAATATTACTGGTCCTGGCTCAGATTTAGTAACTTTTCCACCACCATAATGTAGCTTCCCTGTGCTTTTTCTATAAATATTTTTATGGTAATTATTCTGAAGAACTTTTCTCTTTGGTACCATGACTTTATGGATTTAAGCACATTACTAGATTGGCAGCTAGGTCTCATCATGTTACTCTTGAAATTGCTACATACAACCATAAGTTCTATGCTAACAGCTTCTTTTTTTTTTTTTGCACTTCTCATCTGTGGAACTCTTCTGGCCTCTTGCAGTTAAATTTGATCTTCAAAAATTTAAATGCAGTTTCAATCATTATCCATGGGTATCTTAATTCCTGTTCATTTATCATTCTTTCTCCTTAGTGTTTTTCTTTTTCTTATATTTTTTCACATTCAGTAACCCTTTGAGTCTTAGTGGCTTTATTGTCTTGCTTAGAGTGAAATTAAGAAAAATTATAGTAAGATAATTTGCAATGCATTCTGTATATGCTTTTAGTATTTGCAATAGCATACTAAATGTAATCAATAACAGGAATGAAAGTTTTGATGGGTAGGATTTATTAAATAAATCTATGATATCACAGGCTATATAAACAGCTCATTAAAAAAAAATCAACCACAATACATTTTTATAGTGAGATAATTTCAAATAAATTCTTATATAACAATTTCTATATGTTTTATTTATTCTTTTTATATTTGTTATATTGCTCAATATGTAATTATTAGCTAGAATCAGAAGATTTTATATAATTATTTAATAAAATCCTACTTGTAATATAATAGATTATATAAGCAACTAGTTTGTAAATACTTTCCTACGTCTACATTTAGTAAGAGCTGTGTCACTCTTTATGTAATCATAAGAGTGAATCAAAATTTTGATGGAATTAATGAAGAAATCCTACACATGATATCACAAGTTACATATTTATCTTGTTAATAAAGAAAGCCCAAAGTTTCATAAGCAAAATACTTGGCCTTGCTCTTTGTATTTTATTATTATTATCTGTAAATCTCATAAAAATTTGTGCTTAAGAGAAAAGCAAGCCGACACAAAAGAAATGCTATTTGAGACATAATGTGGTCTTTATAGAATTGGGGGCTCCTTAAATCAGTTCCTCCAATAGTCAATGGCAAAAAATAGACTCAGAGACAAAAGAGTGACCATTCCAGGAAGGAATGGCAGTTAAAATAAATGGTATTAAAATTGGGACAGGGTAATTGTTCCGTTCACTAGCAAAGAAGGTGATAGACAATAATGAAGTAGATGGCAAATCTGCAGATGACATTAATTTATAAAAATAAATACAATTGTGAATAGAGAATTATGACAGGAATAAAAGTAGTTAAAGGGTTGAAAGGAAAGAGGTTCTGAAAATTCATTTTGTTCATTTTAACAATAATAACTAGAGACTGATAATAGTAATTATTCTCAACAATAAGCAGTTACATAGCAAAACTTATATTACAGTCCCGATTTCTACAATACACGATCTTATGGCCATATTACATTCAAGCACCAGTTCTTATACGATCACCAAAGTTAAGCAACATTAAGTCTGGTTAGCACCTAGATCAGTGACCACTTAAGAATATCAAGTGATATAAGCTTAAATGTACACGTGGATAACAGATAACTGCTCAGAATTGGAAATCAGGGAGCTGAGTTCCAATTCCTGTCAGGCTTGTTATATGCAAAGCAAATAACATTGGGAAAGTCATGAATCCACCACTTCTCCTTCCCAGCTATGGGTTAATTCGTATGACATGTATCAGTAAATCATCTCCAAATATTCTTGCAATCTAAAAAAATATTTAAATAGCCTGCAAAAGGTTGATAAGGCGTAAAAAACAAATCAATCAACAATACACTTTTTATATATATATATATATATATAACATAAAGAACAAATAGGAAACATTTATCAATCTAACATATTTCACAGACACACACACAATATATATATATATATATATATATATATAAAAACAGAAAAAGAAACATTAACTTTAAACAGTTTATTGATAATTTATATCCTGATATAAATCTTCAAAAACTTGAAAAACACAATAAAAAATAGGTAGACTTTGAAATTAACAAAATTTTATATATATATATATATTTAGTTGGATTGATTTGAGTTTGTAACCCTGGGTTTCACATTATTTGCAATCCTCAGACAAACAAAATACAACTAAATATGTTAGCTCTATCTCTGATATTGAGCACTTTCCAATAAGTACCGTGCATATATAATATATAAATAATATATGTAAAAATTGCATATATATATATATATATATATATATATATATATATATATATATATATATAT
Source organism: Acanthosepion esculentum (assembly GCA_964036315.1). NCBI lineage: Eukaryota > Metazoa > Mollusca > Cephalopoda > Sepiida > Sepiidae > Acanthosepion > Acanthosepion esculentum. Next base: position 46,328,539 of record OZ038518.1, read on the forward strand.
ATACACACAATTTTGTTATATAAAAGCACACACATTAACACCATAAGACAAAAACACATGAGTTCTACCTGACTAAGGTAAAACAAACAACACAGAATTAAAAGTAGCATAACTTTTTCTTCTATAATTCATTTCCCAAAATTTCACTTTTATTATAGGTTTCATTAGAATTTTGGGGAAATGAGTTCTGGTACTTTGAGTTTTGTGTTCTTTGTTTTTTATTGGTCAGGTAGCTCTCATATGATGCACACACAAGCAGGTACACCTTTTTCCTAACTTCCTCCCACCACCATCTTCAGGAATTAAACACACAGACACTACCAGCCAGACACAAAAATGTCTGCTAGAATCTAGATACACTAACATTGCAAGACAAAACACGTGAGATCTAACTGACCAATGAAAAACAAACACAGTACCAGAACTTTCTCTTCCATAATTTCCTAAAAATCTTCAATAATGCTTAAATGAAAGCAGAACATGTTAAATTTTTAAACATTTCCTATCATTCTGTCAGATTGTAATCCATATTTGATAGCAATATATATATATATATATATATACACACACATACACACACAGACAAAAGTTTGGATTAAAACTAACAAAAGTTCTTAGTTAACAATTTTAAAATTTTATTTTTTCTATATTTTGGACAATTTTCTTGATTTCCTGTACATATTAAAGATAAATGACTAATTTATATAAAATGACTAAAAAAACTAACAAACATCAGGATGGTAGGCATACAGTCAAATTGCTATGCCAATGAAACACGGCTGTGACTAAAACTGACAAATTCACTGGCTTTATCATATCAGATATCTTTAGTCTATGTCTGACAGTGACAGGTCAGATGATCTATACTTGCATAAATAAATAAATATAAAGATAAATATGTGATTATATTTAGTAAAATAAAGTGTAAATAATGGAGTGTGTGCATGGATGCATATAAATTTCTCATCTTTGTTATCATAATGTTGCATCTGCTGTGTTATATGGCCTTCATCAGATGTTTGTTGATCTGACTAACCTTCATGTTAGCACATATTGATATGTTAATCACATATGTATATTATATCGGCACACATGAATAGTATAGTTATAGCCACTTCTTGTAGTAGGCTATTCAATTTTGGATTGTGTCTAAAGGTCTGCTTTACTTCTGCAGATTTACACATGCATAGAGAAACATGCAATGCATACATACAAGTATATATATATGGCAATTTCAGAATTTTTTCATAGAAGTTTATCAGTCAACATGGCATAAACTAAATAGTTCAATAAGTAATGTCTCAGTTGTCATCTCAAAAATTTGCATATCAGATCAGTTCTTTTAAATCAAATATGTGGTGCAGTTTAATTTATATTACAATGAATCATTCATTTGTGGAGTGTGCAGTTGCAATACTAAGGTTGAATTGTGACTGCATGCTCTACAAGTTTGTATCCATTATCAATAACACATTTAAAAAAAACATATTTCAATTTGCATTATATTTTTTAATCTCGGATGCTACCTGAATTTTACCAAAAACAAAATAGTTTCCATGCCTGAAGATGACTGGAGAACCATCGAAGTACTTACATATTTAAGGAAGGTCTAATACAGTTTATAATTTTTTAAAAAACAAGGATCATAACATTCATCAAGGGATTAGTGGGTTAATGCATCTTTAAAATTTAGTTAGCGAAGGGATTTCACCATTTTATATCATTAACTTTACTAATTTACTTTTTGTATGAAGGATTCATTGTAATATAAATTAAACTGCACCATATATATATATATATATATATATATATATATATATATATATATTTTGGGAATCAACATTTCTTTTAAACATCTTTCATTAAATATGATGGACAAGGAAAATTTTATTGATTTTTATTTTTTTTTATTATTTAGTTTTTCCAGTATTCTTACATTTTCTGTTTGGTGGGGGTGAGCAAGTACAAGAACTGTCCATATTGTTGATTATCCCTAGCGCTTTCAGACACTTCTTTAGCCATTTAAGTTGTTTTTGGTGTTAGTTTATTTTCATGTTTTGAGTGTATGAGATGTATTATTTGTGAATTACGTAAAAATAAGGTACGGGGAAGCTAATTATGGCAAAATTACAGGAAAATGACTGAAGCCAAGATGCTGAGTCAGCTATATATATATATATATATAATAATATATATATATATATATATATATATATATATATATATATATATAGCTGATCAGAGCCCAATACAGACACATTTAAACTAGCACAGGATCATGCCAGCCTCAATATTGTACTCATTGAGTACACAAATGTGGTACATACCTACAAAAATAATTTTAAAGTAATGGAAGTCCTTATAGAAAATATAAGCCTTAAGAACATCAACTATGAACACAGCCACTGCATACCGGCCATATCTAGAAATTAAGTGTACATACACAAGGAAGACATAATAAAATAAAACTAAACAAAAGTGCCTTGTCAGTCTTTTTCAACAAAACATGTATTAAAGATGCATTGCTGCCCAAATACACAACTATATATATATATATATATATATATATATATATATATATATAGTGTGTGTGTGTGTGAACATACAGCCCAGTACTGCATAAACATAATCATTTCACACACTGTTCTCTGCCTCCAGTTTCCCCTGGAGACCCAGATTTTTTCTAAGTTTAATTGCTTGTCAAGTCATCACTGAGAGTTGTCCATTTTGTAAAAGTAACAACCAGCAATTAATTCCAAATACAAACAACGAATAATAGAAATCATTATAAACAAAAATGAAAATCATTCAACTCAAATGTTAAATTATCATAGAGTATAATACGAATTTAATAATCTTGCTGTTAAATAGATATTTCCAAAGTGAGGCCTAGTTTTAAACAAGTCCACAATTATGAAGCACTCAGTAATGATTGGACTCACTATCAATGGCTTGTAAGTTTCAGAATTGTCTAATATTGGTGACAAATTAATAAAGTAAGTGGTAAAAAGGAAATAAGTCTCCTGACCTTGTCGAAATCATATTATAATTGTTTATTGTTTCATACCTTAGTTAGCACATACAGTTATGCCCTGTTATAGCCTACCTGTCCCCTGCTCACAAATTCTGGGTATAGCAGCAGCAGACAATAAGAAGGAAAAGGTGATAACATTCATTTAAAGTCTGCTTCATTGAAATAGAAAAAATGTGTCAATTTCAAATCTTTTCATTTGTGCCCTCTTACTTCTTTAAATAGTGACCTGCATTCATACTTCTGATTGTTATTGCAAAATTTTCTTAAACTTGTTAAACTCAAATATTTGATGATGCAATAGAGGGATTTCTACCAATATTTATAACTTTGGAAATCACAAGGTGCTTATTCAGTCATTAAATTAAGAATAAGAATTTATCAGAAAATTCAAATAATAATTCACAATACTCTATTGAAGAAATCTAGGAAGCTCAAGACTATTGGATCTACTATTATTCTTTGGACAACAGAAATAAGATGAAAGAAAGATTAATTAAAAATGAATAAATTCATGATGGTAGGAGGCACGGTGGAGTAATGGATAGTGGCTCAGATTGAGGAATTGGAGAGCCGAGTTCAAATTCCAGTTGAATCCATTACATTCACTTATGTGCTAATACCCTTAGGAAAGGTATGAATCCTCTTCTCTTATAATCTATAGGTAAATATTAGGACAGACTGGGTCCTATAGCCTTGGGTGGCAACTGGTATAGGAGAAGGACAACACTGAATTCAAAATCAATCCTCCAGGTTAGGGGTTGTGTAGTAGGCTTAGAAACTACTCACTTAAAACTGACTTGTGCAGAAACCACAATGATATCTTGCAGTCCTATGTTCCTCAATTAATATAAATATATATAAATTCACAATGCTTCATTTAAGAACAATTGTGTCCTTGACAAATTGGGTGTCTCTTACATTTTTAAAGGCTTTTTTTTTTTATTGTTTCCAAAAGTATGACAACTTTCCTCTGAAAAATTCCACATTACTTTCTTCATTTTATATCTCCTTTCATACAAATTGAGTATAAATTTATAGCTTTTTAAAAGCTTATAACAACTAATTTTTTTTTTTTTTTTTTTTAAAGCATATCACCCCAAGCAAGGCCGGAAGCCACTAGCACGCAGGGGGTTACAGAAGGTTTGGAGGAAGAGCAGATAGGAGTGGTAAAGGAGAGGATGTGGAGAAAGATAGTGGATCGATCAAGGCTAGGGGGTTACAGAAGATTTGGAGCGAGAGCAGATGGGAATGAAAGGTGAAAGGGTGTGGAGAAGAGAAGTGGATAGATCAAGACAACTGGAGATGTCGATTGACGTTACACTTAAATAGTTGGAGCTTGTATTTGTCAGGGAAGCAGGAATAAGGAAGGGAGTTCCACAGGCGAGATGTGCGAGACATGAAGCCATTGGAGTAGAAGAGACGTCTACATCTAACAGTTTCAACGGTGAAGGGGTGGGAACGGGATGCCAGCCTCGTGGGACGTTTAAATTCATGAGGCCTAGGAACCAGCGAAAGCAGCTCCTCGGAGCAATTATAACCAAATAAGTATTAATGATGTTATGCAATAACACAAAAATATTAATCTTAGGAATAATAATCACAAAAATAATTGCAGTAAAACCCAATACAATATCATAAAAATAATTTCATAATTAAGTTAGCAAGAGCAAACATTAATAATTGTATTTTACAATCCTAATAATTGGAGCATTAATCTTGATGCAAGTAATGAGAGTAATCTTTATAATAAAGATTAATAAAAACAATTATTGTAATGTAATTAATAAGAATGTAGCTGATATTATAGATGGATAATGATTGAGGCAAACATCTCCAACATTGTTCTGGTTCTTGATCCATCTCTTTAGAAATAATTATCAATTCCCCAAACTCTTCAACATTTCCGGAATCATCCACCCAATTAGATGCAAATTTTAAACTTGTCTTTGTTTCTTTTTGATTCTGTTTTTGTTAAACAGAGATGGAGAGGCTATGATCTGATTTTGACATCTTGTCAAAATAGAAACAAAGAAAAAAAATGAGAAAATACAAATATTAAAAAAAGAAACACGCAATGAATGAATTTCAAATATCAATTTAAAAAAAATGCTTTCTCTTGTTCTTTTTTCATCTCTCTTCCTATAGTTCAAATTCAACGATTGCCAACTTAAAAAAAAAATCTGACTCATATTCACTATCAATGTTTCTTTTTATGCTTCCATTTTTTTCATCTTTCACATCCCTCTTCTTGTATTCTTTCTGTTTTCATCTTTTATCATTTTACTGTGGCAGATTGTGAGACCACGTGATTTTTTTCTTTCCAAATTTTTTGATTCCGTGCAACTTTATTTATAAAAGACCAGCTATCCAACTTTCAACAATTGAGAATGTTCTCTCTCTTCCATCTGAATTTCAGCCAAATTCTTTTTCTATGTACAAGAATATATGTCTTGCATTTTTTTGGACGCTTAGAGAGCAATGTTTAGCAAATTTATCTAGTAGACCTTTACTATTGTAGGGAGTTTGATCTTCACTAGATATCATATATTTGTGGCCTTGTACCAAACTATGCTTAGTAAACAACTGTAATTGTGTGTATGTGTGTAATTACATTGAAGAATTTTTTTTTTTTTTACATTTTTCTTACAAGAGATCGCTTTTTTTATTAAGTTCCTTGAATGTGTATGTAGATAGATGCAAGTCATACAGTCAAGAACAAAAAAAAAAAAAAGAAAATTAAGTTAGGGTGTCTACTCAAAGATATGTATCCATGAAATAATGTTTGGAGTGGTAGAGAATAATATCAGATAAAAAAATCCATTGATATTGATTCTTTAGAAAAATATATATAATATAGAAGACTCAAACACTAATATTCCATGGTTATAATTTATTACATTGGAATCGTAATCATGATCCAATTCATCAGACCTACAAATTCAATATATATATAAAATGTGTTTGTGTGTGCATATATATATATATAATTTTGGTTAACTGAATATATATATATATATATATATATATATATATATATATATATGGAGACAAGGTGGATAGTGGCTCGGATTGAAGAATCGGAGAGCCAAGTTCAAATTCCAGTTGAATCCATTACATTCACTTAAGTGCTAATACTCTTGAGAAAAGTATTAATCCTCTTCTCTCCCCAATCTGGGTAAAAAGCAGGACAGGCTTGGTTCTATAGCCTTGGGTGGCAATTGGTCTAAGAGAAGGACAACTCTGACTTCAAAACCTGCGGAGGGTTGTTTGGGGACCTTGTGGGACGTAGTGCACCAGGTCTCTGTATTTGGCCCTTCAAAAAGTATGGTTAGTTCTGCACAAAGCCTCCACCACTATAATCAGATCATATGTGCTAGTGTCTGGGCTGTCAGTTCCTAGGAACTGAGCTACTTGACCCACATACGTCGAATATGACGGGAGAGTCCACTATATATATATATATATATATATATATTAGGTTGGTGCAAAAATAATGTTGTTTTTTGACATTCAACTTCATGTGAGAAAACTATACATTATTTTTGCACCAACCTAATATATATACACACACACATATATATATATATATATATATATATATATATATATATATATATATATATATATATATATATATATATATATATACACACACACACTACAGTTTAAATGTTTGAAGCCATCCCCAGAATTAACATGGGATGAACTTGAGAGTAGAGTGAATAAAAAAAAAAATGAAAAAGAGCTCTTAGAGTCACTGAAAAAAAGAATGGAATCAGTTACCCAACTTATACTATGAGAAACACTTGCAATGAATGCCAGAAATTTGTGCTGCATTAATCAAGGCTAAAAGAAGATATTTTGACAAGGGCAAAATTTAATCATAAAACGCTTTTTGTTTTTTTTGTTTTTTTACCTTTTGTTATAATAAAAATATCTAATAAATAAATCACGTCTCACTTTTTTTTTTTTAACCATGTATAATAATTTTCTCTTATTTAAAGTACAAAGCAATTACTTTTTGGGCCAATTTAAAAAATTACCAAGAGTGGCCTCAAACTTTTGAACTGTCGGTCAGTTATGTACCATGCGTGATACATGCTTAGGCAATCATGTATCTTTTGATACATGACTGACGAGGCAGTTTTTTCCTGCAGTAGGTCAGTTGCCATCCAAGGTTATAGAACTTGGTCTGTTCTGCTATTTATCCATAGCTGGGGGGAGAAGAAGAGGATTCATACCTGTCCCAAGGATATTAGAATGTAAGTGAATGTAATGGATTCAACTGGAATTTGAACTCGGCTCTCTGATTCCTCAATCTGAGCAGCTATCCATTACTAGTGTGTGTATGTATATATATATATATATATATATATATATATATATATATATATGTCATTCACAGACAGTACTGTTTCGCTGTATCACACCTCTTTAGTGCGACTAGACATCCGAATGCCTCAAGCCCAGATTGAAACCCAACCAATTTGGTGTCAGTTAGAGTTTCTACCACTGAGCTATCTTCATTTGACAGAATGAGTCAGCCAAATCTAGTGTATTCTTTTTACAAATGTAAACAAATGCTAAACAACCAAAGTGCTACATTCATTTTACTGAAGAGCTTCACATTAACGCAGGTGGCTGTTGTTTTTAGAATTAGCTTATCATTCAACAGTGCTAAATTGAAAATATATTATGGGAATCTACAGACCATTTGGACAGTTTTTACACACTTTATATCCAGAAAAGAGATCGGTTATACAAATTCAAGAAAAAAATTAAATAAAAAGCTCAATTGCATTGCCTTGTCAGTCATCTTCAGTGAAACTTCCATGTATATATGTATGTATATCTCTCAGTCAGCAGATGTGCAAGGCCCATGCTGTCAAACCTTGGTCATATCTATATTTGCATACATTCATTTTTATTATATTTGGATATATCTACATTGTCAGGTTTTGTGACACCACATGACTCAGCAATGAATTAATCAAGAAAGAATTCAAGAAATGGACAATTTCAGCAATGATGAAATGCTGATATTGACATCTTTGCAAGGATCAAAAAGGAGAGAATTGTGGGTGAGTTCTTCAGAAAAAGAAATGAAATTATTGAAATCTATGCCATGAATTTCATTATAGGATAAAAAAAGAAGGAAAGTGTAGGGCAGAAAGGAGAAACAAAAGGGGGTAAGGAGAGAGACTACAGGATAACGATGGAAGAGAATGGAAAGGAGACAATATGAAAATTGATTGATGAATATTATATCAATATCATTCAGAAAATAAGTAGGGAACTGATCGTAACAGAATTCTGAGAAAAATCCTTCCCCCAGAACAATTTTGCTCACACTGGGTAACCATTTCTTGTGATCTTATGTCAAACTAAGTATATACAAAGAAAAGAGGGTAATCCCACAATTTCATCATTTGCTCAAATTTCAGAGAGTTGAGCTGAGAACTTTTCATCAACCACTGTAAATCTTTGATGGAAATAAGTATTTTGAATTTGGTGTTCCAGAATTAAAAAAAAATAGGTACTTTTCAAAGATAAAAAAAATTTCTTTAATGTTTTATTAATAATAAAAAAAAGTCAGCAAGGTTAGATATTTTTAAGAAATTAATAATTTAAAATCATTCATTCTAAACCTTAACTTGTGGTTAACCACTTCAGCTCAGTGTCTTGTGGGTCTGTATAAAAAATAAAAATATGTTGCCATTTTCAGAACCATAAATAGACAGATCTATAGCTCTAGATCTATTTATCTGGGCAAAGTGCTTATAATAAGCCGACCGTTATAAACAAAAAATGCAGACAAAAACAGGTCTGCAACTAAAACCTGAAGAAGTGAACAACACCCAAAATAGATGGGACCAAATACTAAAATGTCTGAAAAGTACTTAGGTTCAGAGAAACATCTTGTGAAATCTGAGACCCTCAAGCTGTCAAGGTTGGGTTGGAGGAGGCAATCTGTTTAGGGTTACCTTCATATATTTTAGGGGCAAGCAAAGGTTTTGGGAATTTTGCCAATTCTCATAACACATCAGACACGTTGCAATAAAAGTTGTTTTGTATAAAGATCCAATATATCTCATTTTAAAATGTTATTTTGGAGGATACTCATATTTGAATGAATGTTCCATTTATTTATTAAACAGTATATTTACTTATTTCCATCTACCAACCTGAATATTCAAAAATATCTTATTAAAGAAAAATATGTGCTCTCTGGCAGAATTTAAACCAGTCTCTATCTGGACAGGTGCTTAAAAAAGAAAACCAAAAAACACTAAAAATATTTATATTTCCAATAAGCAAAATACTTTTGTGCATTTCAAACCAAATTTGAATTGATTGGAATCCTTTTTTTTTCTGATTACAATTAAAATCGATGAAATCATTCATACTGACAAATCTGTCAACACAACATAATTCTTTTTATTAAAAAAAATCTTTCAAAAATGAAATATACTTTTCTGAATCATTAAGGAAGATTAGCTGTTTGATTAAGCTAATTTGAAACAAATATAAGTTTTAGTTTCAATACCACAGAAAAGCATTTTTTCAACATGGCACATTTATTGATACCATGATGTTTGGGAAATTTATGCAAGGCAGAAATATTTGTAATGAAATTACACGACAAACAATGTAAACCCCCTTTTTGATATAATTTTTTAACTACTGAGCAATTTAAAAAATTTTAAATATTTTAAGCATTCTAGTATTTTATTGAATTTTAGGTACTTTGAATTTATAGCATTACTTAGGAAGATGCTTGTTAGGGAAATACTAGAAAATCATTAATAAATTAAATTTACTATAGTTAAAGCTCTTATTTTCTGATAATGTTATGTATGGACGTCCATATTTATAAAAAACAGCTTTTTTATATACACACAAATTTATAATACTGAGGGTCACTGAATTGTAGTTAGCTTTTCCATTTATGATTAGTAGATACAGTTTTTTTTATTTAATAACAATATCACCTGATTGCTAAAAATTAATACAGAATTTTAAAAGTTTATAAATTATTGTAATTAAGATTTTTAAAAAAATTCATATAAAAATGCATTATTCATTGAAAATTTGTTTTTCAAGCACAACAACAGTGTCCATAATATATTTTATTCATTAAAGCAATTAAAAGCTTTTCTAATTAAATAAAAGACTAGTTTTATTGCATTTTTATTTTATGATTCAGAATAGATTTTCTCTAACTGAGGGTCCTATTTGACAAAAAAAATTGAATGACAAATTCTCCAATGACTTGTCCTTGTAACTAATATAAACATTAGAAACTACAAAAAGAATTTCAGGAAATCTCATCAAATTAAATAAGAGGGGAGTAACAGATGTAAAAATAAAATAAAAATTTACCAAGATTTTCTTAAAATGATACATTTCAAAAATAATTTCAGAAACAAGTCCTGATAGTTTTATTACAATCTGACAATTATCAGATTTTTGCATGAATTTCTAAATTAACATGTTCTTCACCACAAAAGGACACTGAAATTTCCTGTAAAAATTTATGGTCCCACGTTGATGCCAAAATAACAAGAATTTTAACAAAAGTTTTGAAGGTTCTAAAAAGGATTAAAATAAGTAATTTTTACATAAGAGGAAAGACCAAAGGATTTTTTTAATAACAAAGATTTTGATGATAAAACTTTTGTTTTTATTAAGTTTTCACCTTTTTTTTCAAATTAAACAATATTTAAATATTTGGACAGATTTTAACAGAGGACGGAAAGGGTGACACTGAAATCCAAGGCACAGCAGGATAGTCAAAAATACATTCCAACAGCTAAGCAGAGTACTAAGAAATAGAAAAAGGTGATATCTGTCCTCCTATATGGCAGTAAATGCGGGACAATCTCCTCAAACATGAAGAAGAGACTTGAAGCATCAGAAGGATGATGAGGATATCATGGACCAAATATGTGAGCAAATTCAAAGTTTTAGAGAAAATGGAAACAAAAAATGAAACTTATACTTAACATCAGGAAGAGATAGTTGAAATTTCTTGGGTACAAATTGAGGAAAGAGGGCTTATAAAATCTGATACTCACAGGACAGATTAAAGGCAAGAGGGTTAGAAAAAACTACATAACATACTTAGCTTAAGTAAATGGATGGTGGGATGGTTTAGGAGAAATAACAGAAAGACAAAATTTATTAAGAGCTACAAAGAACAAGAAATTGTGGAGTGCCATGATCACCTATATCCACCATATATATATGTGTGTGTGTGTGAACATTCTTCTTCATATACAGGCTTGTATGTGGATGACTATGCTCTCGCTAGACGATTGAGTGCTATAGAGAAAGGGTAATTTTAAAAAGTGACTGTTCCAGCGATTAACGTATTGCTCTTCAGTTATGAATTGAGCACTACTGGCATTTGTATGCATCAAGTATATAATGTGTTAAAATTTCCTGTTCTCTGGCATGCGTCAATAGCTTCAAGGTAGAATCTCTGGCTGATGCCAAATCAGTAGGGTTTCAATCCTCGCTTGAAGCAATCGGATGTCTAACCACACTGATGAGCTGTGATACAGCAAAACAGGCTTGTATGTGGATGACTGACATACATACATACATACATACATACATACATACATATATGTGTGTGTGTGTTGAACAATAAAAAATATTGAAAAATTAAAATTTTCAGACACACTGGGTTGTATATTAATATTTTTCTTTTTTATTTCAATTAGGTTCATATATATATATATATATATATATATATATATATATATATACACACACACAAAAGAGATTGTTTTAAAGATTTTGACCTGATCCACATCCAAACACTTTCTAAAAATCTGACATATAACCAAATATCAGAATTATTTTTTATGAAATCCCTCTTTTGGTCAGGCCAAGAACCTTTCAGTACTTTGTAAACTGAGTGATTCATTGATTTGTTTTTTTTATGGCTTATCAACACTTTGTTGGCTTTATTTAAAGCCATATAAAAGAATATTTTTTAAGATTATGAAAGTAATAATTTTTGACAAGTGAATAATGAATTAACAATTTTTTTATGAATAACCATCATTTTCTTTTACATATTTTACTATTTAAGGAGGCATGGTGGAGTTATGGATAGTGGCTCCAATTGAGGAATCAGAGAGTCGAGTTCAAATTCCAGACAAATCCATTACATTCACTTATGTGCTAATACCCTTGGGAAAGGTATGAATCCTCTTCTTCTCCCTCCAGCTATGGGTAATAGCAGGACAGACCTGGTTCTATAGCCTTGGATGGCAACTGGTCTACAGCAGAAAGAAATATCAACCAACTGCAGGAAAAAAATCTGCCTCGTCAGTCATGTATCGAAAGATTCTTGATCACCTCAGCATGTATCATGCATGGCACATAACTGACTATTTAACACCTAGCTGGAGGGAAATGGAGTCATACCTTGTAAATGCTGAGAAAGAGAGAATATATATATTATTATTGTAACAAGGTGCTATTTCTACCAGCTACTACTAATAACACCTTGTTATAATAATATCTGTTGCTCTGCTATTTTAGCATAGAGGATTTTCTTTGCGTCTCGCTTGACAACTCATGGCATTATTTTAGACTCGCACACATGTATGGAAGATAGATATATAAACAAAATATATAAACATTCAATAAGCAATATAAATTAGCTGAGTATACATAAGTATAGTGGGGTATATATATAAGGAACTGAAAACAGAAAAAACAGTTTTTTTTTAAAAATCTTCAAAAGCAGTTAACCCCACCCATACTAAAATAAAATTGGGTCACATCTGGAATTTATTTAGGAAATCTTGCAAAGATATTAAAAAGGTGGAAAAATTTTTTTTAAAAAAATAGTCAAAATGATAAGAAAATCAGAAAACCCCAAATTCCAGTTGATGTTTTAGGAAGCCTGTTAACCCCAACCATTCCTAACCATTATCTTGGCAGCAATAAAGAAGCAAATATTAATTATAAGAGCCAAGATGTCTGATGGGAGAGGGAAGCATTAATCAACTTGGAGTGAGGAAGTGTAAAAAAAAATAGGTCAGATAAACAAGAAATCCAATTAAGGTGTTCATCACCACACCCAAGTGGAAAAGGTGAAAGAAAATTCTTTAGAATGGACAAGAGTTTAGACAGATATTTAATTCTACTGAATGCCAATCTTTAAAAAAACTTGGTCAAAACTCTTGGGAGAAAATTGCAAAGATATGTTTTGGCACTGGAGATCTGGTTTAGGAATAATACTTTCCCTCATTAGAGAAATACATTTTTAATTTTATATTTAATGAAATTTTCATTTGTGATATAGCTGATTGTGGCTCTCACCAGATTCTTTTTTCTTTACTTTATCTTTCCCAGGAAGACATGGCAATTCAGAGTGGTTTTCTGTTGACCTTTTCTTAGATTGGCTTCTACCTAAAACTACAGAGCCCAGTCTACCCTGCTATTTAACCTATAGTTAGGGGAGAAGAAAGGGATTCATGCCTTTCTGAAAATAAAACTTACACATATTTGTAGGAAAAAAAGTTGGTAACATGTTCTTCAGAAATAGAGGAAGAATGAGGGTGTGAAATGTGTTCACAGCTACCCCCCCCCGTGTGTGCTCTGTCCCTTCAGTAGGTAAGAAATATATTGGTAGATTCCTTTTCCTTTCTGACTTGGCAAAAATACTGTAGTAGAAACTACTTCAGTATTGTCTTCATGATTTTGAATTGAGCCTGGTTGCCATCTAAAGTTAGAGAATCCAGTCTGTCCCACTATTTAATCCATAATAGGAGGTTATTTATAAAAATAATTGAACATAGAATAGGCTGTGCCTGAACTATTTTGCCCCAAAATGCAAATTACTACAAAACCAAAACATAAATCTGAAAACTTGAGTCATGTTCTTAAATAGCCTCATCAGTTTGAGATGCCATGTATGGCATCAAACCCATTAGGAAATTGTCAGCTGTATACAATTGCTTCCTAAGACCAATGGTGAAAAAAGGCTTTGAGCGAGTAAAGGCTGAGGGTCATGCAAAGACCATCCTTCTTTGAAGAATCACAAAGATCTGTATGAAATAGCAGAAACCACATCATTTAAGGACTATCATCAGCCGCAACAACTAAAATGGATAGCACATGTAACTTGAAGAGAAAATAATGATATAATAAAGATGTTAATGTTCCACACCGCTTCAAATAGAAGGTTCAGAAGGAAACTCCCATCAATACTGGAAAGAGTGATAAAAGCTACTGGACTTGAGAAACCTGTTTTCCTAAAATGTGTTTTAAGAGAAAGATTTTATAAATTTCAACTAAAAACAGTGCTGGTTGCTTGGTCAATGAATGCCAGATGTTTCCTTATTGGGAAATGGATAATATTTCCATTAACATTTAAGGTGTTGTGTTAAAATCAGATAACTCTTATCAAATACTAAAATTCTTTAATCTGTTATATCTGAGACTTAACTCCTTGGCTTCACAATAAAAATTAAACCCTAACCAGATTTATGTACTCTTTATTATAAAAAAATACATAATTTTTTTTTTTTTTTAACTTTTAAAAAATATATTTAAATATAACAGCAGTTTTTTTTCATGTGGGTATCTATTCCCATACTCACTATTTTCCTGGGAAGTGTCTGAATTAACAGCCTTCTCTTCATTTTCCCTATCTTATCTCTACCAATAAAACCTCCACTCATTCAGTTTTCATGTATACACTGAAAAGCTGCATTTTTTTTTTTTCGACAATTACTTCCTGTTTCCATTCTTTGCAATTTTTGGCTTGTATAAAAAGACTTTTTTCTATCTGTTTTATTTTTCATGTCATGTCTCTTCAGGATGTAGATAATCATGACACTCCAGATTCCTTTTTTTTCTCTTTTTAAACAATTGTCTGTGAATTGCTATACCTTCTTGGGAAAGATAGTCAAGTGGCTTGACATTGTCATCTCCAAGGTTTGGAATTTGGAGTTTTCCTTCTCTTAGATATTGCCACTCAAGGCTAGAGAGCCTAGTCTACTATGCTATTTAACCCCTAGCTAGTGAGAGAAGAGATGAAGGCATGCCTTTAACCAAGTGTGAAAGTGAATACAACAGATTAGTTTGAGTTTTTAATTTGGCTTGCTGATTCCATTTTACATTCTGATATCTGTTACACCACCTGCTCAAACTTTTACTCACTTTTAAGTCACTGAACTGATTGAAAAATTTTCTTATCTTCTGAGATTATTTTTAATAAAAGAAAAGATAATGAAAGCTGGAAAATGGTTGGCAAAGTTTGATCTATACAAAGCCTATTTTGAAATGATCCTACCAATGTAAGAAAACAGTTCCTTAGTCCTCTTCAAAGTAATTTTCTTTGAACCTGAAACAATCTGCAATGTCCTCTTTCAGGATTACTGTGAATAATTATGTATTCTTCTTAATCTCTTCCATGGTCTGAAATGTTCTTCCTTTTGATGGCTTTCAGAGAAGCTAGAAATCACAGGGAAGTAAAACTGGACTGCAGAAGTGTGGGGCCAACAGATTTTGGTGCTATAATGTTCAACTAACAAGCTACATACAAAACAACAAGAATGGAAATAAAAAATATTCAAAACTACTGAATACTTGTCAACAGTCTGTAGTATCCCAAAATGTTTGAATCACCAATTTTCTTTTGTTACAGCCTTCATGTGTTCATGTATGGATGTTCTGGTTTTGAAGACCTTCAATAACATGAATCACTTTCACTGGATTTGCAGTATTAGTACCAATATTTTATCAGTGTTTTGCTTATTGAATCTTCTTGGAAGGCTTTCTTAATCATTTGAATAGTTTCCTAGGATTAATGTCCAAGTTCCAAGCAAAACTTGATGCATATTCACTTATTCAATGTAATAATTATACTGTACCCAAGTTCATTCAGTGATGCCATACAGGTGAATGTATAACCCACAGGAGAAAGTTACACATATGCAGCAAGGTCACTTCTGACTGATTACAAAGTTATATGAAAACAATGCAATTTATTCTTCAGATATTCAAAACGGATGAAGACTTTCCAGATAGATGTCATATACTTGATGGTCAAGAGAATAAAAACAATTTGTGATATGTTACTTAGTAATTTGAATGATGGAAAAAAATTGTTTTCAGTTTCAAAAAACCTAAGTCCTAACACAATTATTGGTTAATTTGCAGTATAAGCACTAAAAGCCCCCAATATGGAGAATGTACCATTCTGGTGTGAAATTGCCTGGTTATTTAAAAAATGACATTAAAACATTGCACTTGATTACCATTTCCAATTTATCGTTAATATAAGTTTGATCTTTTTGCATTATCCAGCTGCCATTACCATCATTGTTTATATATGTTTTTCTCTAGTAGTAATGTGTGGAAACTTACTTAGTTAACGGCCTTTTTACAGCTTTTCGTATCTTACTGGTCTTGATTACTGTACAATTTTCACAGATATTATTTTAAAATGAAGTTTTAAATGAATAGTATTTTTTCTTTATTGTCCTTAATAAATCTGCTTATAGATAATGAAACAGAATATCAGCCTAAAATGTAATTTATGAAGCTCTAACTTCAAAAACATTTCATGATACATAAATAAAACATTGTTGAAAAGAAGGAAAAAATCCTTTTTTTACTTTTCAGGCATGTAATTTTTATTTTATTTTAATTGTCAGATTTTGTTTTTTCACACATTATTTTGCGCATTCATTTCAAACTTCACGCATTGCACAGTAATCAAGACAAGTGAAGCTTCCATGCCACATAACTACTCAAGGTAAACATATGTAAACAAAGAAAGACAGACGTTCTGTGTATGTGACGAGAAAGAAGTCGATCTTACATTGTTCATAACTTCTAAACAGTAATCGAGCACAATGTTTTAATGTTATTTTTTAAATAACCAGGCAATTTCACACCAGAATGGTAAATTCTCAATACTGGGGGCTTTTGGTGCTTATACTGCAAATTAACTGAATTATTTTTGACGGTTGACAAGCATTTAAGTTTCTTTATTTTATAACTTTGTAGATCATCAGGATAACATGCTGGGTCTTTCCTCACATTCTAAAGTCAACTGATGTTACTTTATTGTGTCCAACACCTGTCCCTGTAACAGATTGAACTAGTTTCTATGGAACAAATAGCATTGGAATTCAGAAACATAGTCAGCAGTCAGAAATTTATTGATTTGTTTTCTACAGCTTATCAACCTTTTGCAAGTTATTTAAAGCCAGAAAATATTTTTATATTGTAAGAATTGTTTTTGAGATAATGATTTCCTGATACAAATCCTACTAATTAACCCATAGATGGAGGGAGAAGTGGATTCATACCTTTCTCAATGGTATTTGCATGTAAGTAAATATAATAAACCCAACTGGAACTCTGAGAACTGAGTTGCAATTTTGAGCCGTTATCCATTTCACCACCAGCATATCCAAGCTTACAGCAACTGGTATTCCCAAGTGGTTACCCATCTAAGTACTAACCAGGCTTGACGTTGCTTAACTTTGGGAAACCAATAGAGCCATTAGATGTAAAAATGACTGGTAACAATTATTTATTGTCCTAATAATTCTTTTTATTTAATTCAAATATTTAAGACAGTTGTTTTCATTCTCATTTTGTATTGGGAGAGGACAGACAGTTCGTGATTTATATCAATATTATATGCATAACTTGTTTTGCCAGTAATAGATAATGTTGCTGGCAATGCTTACAAATATGATTTGCTTTTACCCCATAAAACTTAAACCTAATTTCTGGATTTGATACATAATCATTGACCATATGATTTTCTTTTCCATTTCTAGAAGATTTATTTGGCTAATCCGAGCTTGAAGGCTCTTCTAATATATTGTGATTTAAGCCAAGTAGAATATTTGATGATATAAGACCCGCCTTTGCTTCCTCCCAAAATAACTCAGACATATCTCGCATGTCTTATATGTGAAGTTGAAATATCCTTTATGTTAATGTATTTCTGGTATTAAAACCTATCTTTATACTTTCAGTGTTTTTGACCCCTGTTTGGGGGTTAACTATTTACCCATAGCTGGGACCCTAACACGTGCTACCACCCCAGGTTAGGGTGGACCTGGGAACACCAGCAATTAAGAGGTGGGTTCCACGCTCCTCAAAACCTCTTGATCAGAGGCCTTGCTGTTGGACGTAGTTTATCATCTTACTCAGGACACTGCTCAGTCTTGTCTCCAAATGTAAACAAAGCAATTTCTAAAGAAAAATTAGATTTTTATTTATTAATCCAACATATTTTAACACTTTAATATTATTTTTAATAGATACTCATGCAATGCATGTTTGAATCCTGCCAGAGAGTGCATATTTTTCTCTAATAAGATTTCTCAAATATTCAGGCTGGTAGACAAAAATAAATATACTGTTTAATAAATAAATGAGGTGTCTACTCAGATATGAGTACCTATTAAAAATAACATTTAAAGTGATAAAATTTGAGTCTCTCTATAAAAATTGATCATTTAAACTTGAATAAATAATAACTGAAGATGTATAAACACTTGTAATACCCTGTATTCCTTTGGATTGAGCATGAGCATGTGGTATGATCAGCACATAGCCTCCATACACCAGTATCCAGGCTTGCACCCTGCATAGGTTACACCAGTTTTACCAGCAAAGGACTAAATCTTGATGAAACAGGGCACTACCATTATCTCATGAGATAAATGGATGCCTATGACTACTTGATTCTGGAGACAAATTCTGGTTGTTTATACTTTAGTCTAAAGTATATGTGACCCCTTTTGGTTGAGGGTTCTTGCTTCTCTACAGTGATACATTTGGCATATTCTAGGCTTTGTTAACAAATATGGCGTGGTCTTATATGCCATCAGTATCACTAATCATAAACTTTTACTTTCCGTATAAGGATTAGGGTGCAAGGAAAGAAATTATGTAACACATTGTTTTTCTATGTTACATGCATTTAATCTTCAGAAAGAAAAAAATCCTGTACAGAGTGATCTGCTTTCAGCTCACTTAACATGTGGAAATTGTCATCATAAGTCAGTGGGCTGCCAAAGTACAACTAGAGAAATAGTATGTTCCTGTCTTGATATTTCATGAAGCCACATTGTTTAGAGAAAAGAAAGTTTCAATGTTGGAAGCAAGTCTGCAAGGAAAAAGTCTTAAATAATAAAAGACGTTTTTTCTTTTGTCTTGCTTTTTTCTTTTTTTTCACCAAGAAGACATCTCTGTTACCCAAAGATTCATTTTCCTGCCATAGTTTCATGAGTTTTTCATCTGTTGTCAATAGTAGTGTATTGGTACAGACACAAAATCTAAACTATGCACAAAGCATTTCTCTTTCTCTGTGCCTCCACTCTCTCTCTTTCTCTGTGCCTCCTCTCTCTCTCTTTCTCTTATCTCCACCCTTTTTCACCCTCGTCATCATATATTTTGAGAGAGAGTGTTATATCTCAAATTAGACACTAAATATTAATGACTTTATTAATATTTGAAAACAAAAAATGAAACCAACAGGAGATACGTGCTGCCAATTATCATTTCAGAAAAGGACGGTGAATGCTAATGAAAGAGAAATGCTATTTTTTTGACACCGAGAAGTTGAGGTTAAATGACATTATTTCTGTTTGTTTATGTGTCTTTATATGAAACAAGACAACAATTTGGTTGCCTCCAGCTACAAAGCAATACATATTCTGGAAATTTGGCATGGAAAAGGAATCTCTTTATATAAAACACAATATGACTCAATATGTTTATTGCACACACAAATCAGTCTCTTGCTACGTGTTTGATATTCAATAGTTTTTTTTTAATACAATATTCATATAATTTCTAGCTGAATATTTCTGGGATGAGGATTTATCTTTATTTACACTATGGAATAAAGTGTTGGTTTGCAAATTTGGTGAGACAGTAATTGTGAGTTCAATCCTTGGGCCAGGCAATGGAAATGGGCAATCAATAACAGGACAGTACTAAAAATAAGAACTAGACATGGGCAGGGGAATGAGAACAATATACTCCTGTAGATTAAATAAAGGATTCAATTCAGATAAGATGAGATAAGAAAATGAATTTGTCATAGTAATTGTGAGTTCAATCCTTGGGCCAGGCAATGGAAATGGGCAATCAATAACAGGACAGTACTAAAAATAAGAACTAGACATGGGCAGGGGAATGAGAACAATATACTCCTGTAGATTAAATAAAGGATTCAATTCAGATAAGATGAGATAAGAAAATGAATTTGTCATAGTAATTGTGAGTTCAATCCTTGGGCCAGGCAATGGAAATGGGCAATCAATAACAGGACAGTACTAAAAATAAGAACTAGACATGGGCAGGGGAATGAGAACAATATACTCCTGTAGATTAAATAAAGGATTCAATTCAGATAAGATGAGATAAGAAAATGAATTTGTCATAGTAATTGTGAGTTCAATCCTTGGGCCAGGCAATGGAAATGGGCAATCAATAACAGGACAGTACTAAAAATAAGAACTAGACATGGGCAGGGGAATGAGAACAATATACTCCTGTAGATTAAATAAAGGATTCAATTCAGATAAGATGAGATAAGAAAATGAATTTGTCATAGTAATTGTGAGTTCAATCCTTGGGCCAGGCAATGGAAATGGGCAATCAATAACAGGACAGTACTAAAAATAAGAACTAGACATGGGCAGGGGAATGAGAACAATATACTCCTGTAGATTAAATAAAGGATTCAATTCAGATAAGATGAGATAAGAAAATGAATTTGTCATAGTAATTGTGAGTTCAATCCTTGGGCCAGGCAATGGAAATGGGCAATCAATAACAGAACAGTACTAAAAATAAGAACTAGACATGGGCAGGGGAATGAGAACAATATACTCCTGTAGATTAAATAAAGGATTCAATTCAGATAAGATGAGATAAGAAAATGAATTTGTCATAGTAATTGTGAGTTCAATCCTTGGGCCAGGCAATGGAAATGGGCAATCAATAACAGAACAGTACTAAAAATAAGAACTAGGCATGGGCAGGGGAATGAGAACAATATACTCCTGTAGATTAAATAAAGGATTCAATTCAGATAAGATGAGATAAGAAAATGAATTTGTCATAGTAATTGTGAGTTCAATCCTTGGGCCAGGCAATGGAAATGGGCAATCAATAACAGGACAGTACTAAAAATAAGAACTAGGCATGGGCAGGGGAATGAGAACAATATACTCCTGTAGATTAAATAAAGGATTCAATTCAGATAAGATGAGATAAGAAAATGAATTTGTCATAGTAATTGTGAGTTCAATCCTTGGGCCAGGCAATGGAAATGGGCAATCAATAACAGGACAGTACTAAAAATAAGAACTAGACATGGGCAGGGGAATGAGAACAATATACTCCTGTAGATTAAATAAAGGATTCAATTCAGATAAGATGAGATAAGAAAATGAATTTGTCATAGTAATTGTGAGTTCAATCCTTGGGCCAGGCAATGGAAATGGGCAATCAATAACAGAACAGTACTAAAAATAAGAACTAGACATGGGCAGGGGAATGAGAACAATATACTCCTGTAGATTAAATAAAGGATTCAATTCAGATAAGATGAGATAAGAAAATGAATTTGTCATAGTAATTGTGAGTTCAATCCTTGGGCCAGGCAATGGAAATGGGCAATCAATAACAGAACAGTACTAAAAATAAGAACTAGGCATGGGCAGGGGAATGAGAACAATATACTCCTGTAGATTAAATAAAGGATTCAATTCAGATAAGATGAGATAAGAAAATGAATTTGTCATAGTAATTGTGAGTTCAATCCTTGGGCCAGGCAATGGAAATGGGCAATCAATAACAGGACAGTACTAAAAATAAGAACTAGACATGGGCAGGGGAATGAGAACAATATACTCCTGTAGATTAAATAAAGGATTCAATTCAGATAAGATGAGATAAGAAAATGAATTTGTCATAGTAATTGTGAGTTCAATCCTTGGGCCAGGCAATGGAAATGGGCAATCAATAACAGGACAGTACTAAAAATAAGAACTAGACATGGGCAGGGGAATGAGAACAATATACTCCTGTAGATTAAATAAAGGATTCAATTCAGATAAGATGAGATAAGAAAATGAATTTGTCATAGTAATTGTGAGTTCAATCCTTGGGCCAGGCAATGGAAATGGGCAATCAATAACAGAACAGTACTAAAAATAAGAACTAGACATGGGCAGGGGAATGAGAACAATATACTCCTGTAGATTAAATAAAGGATTCAATTCAGATAAGATGAGATAAGAAAATGAATTTGTCATAGTAATTGTGAGTTCAATCCTTGGGCCAGGCAATGGAAATGGGCAATCAATAACAGGACAGTACTAAAAATAAGAACTAGACATGGGCAGGGGAATGAGAACAATATACTCCTGTAGATTAAATAAAGGATTCAATTCAGATAAGATGAGATAAGAAAAGAAAATGAATTTGTCATAGTAATTGTGAGTTCAATCCTTGGGCCAGGCAATGGAAATGGGCAATCAATAACAGGACAGTACTAAAAATAAGAACTAGACATGGGCAGGGGAATGAGAACAATATACTCCTGTAGATTAAATAAAGGATTCAATTCAGATAAGATGAGATAAGAAAATGAATTTGTCATAGTAATTGTGAGTTCAATCCTTGGGCCAGGCAATGGAAATGGGCAATCAATAACAGGACAGTACTAAAAATAAGAACTAGACATGGGCAGGGGAATGAGAACAATATACTCCTGTAGATTAAATAAAGGATTCAATTCAGATAAGATGAGATAAGAAAATGAATTTGTCATAGTAATTGTGAGTTCAATCCTTGGGCCAGGCAATGGAAATGGGCAATCAATAACAGGACAGTACTAAAAATAAGAACTAGACATGGGCAGGGGAATGAGAACAATATACTCCTGTAGATTAAATAAAGGATTCAATTCAGATAAGATGAGATAAGAAAATGAATTTGTCATAGTAATTGTGAGTTCAATCCTTGGGCCAGGCAATGGAAATGGGCAATCAATAACAGGACAGTACTAAAAATAAGAACTAGACATGGGCAGGGGAATGAGAACAATATACTCCTGTAGATTAAATAAAGGATTCAATTCAGATAAGATGAGATAAGAAAATGAATTTGTCATAGTAATTGTGAGTTCAATCCTTGGGCCAGGCAATGGAAATGGGCAATCAATAACAGAACAGTACTAAAAATAAGAACTAGACATGGGCAGGGGAATGAGAACAATATACTCCTGTAGATTAAATAAAGGATTCAATTCAGATAAGATGAGATAAGAAAATGAATTTGTCATAGTAATTGTGAGTTCAATCCTTGGGCCAGGCAATGGAAATGGGCAATCAATAACAGAACAGTACTAAAAATAAGAACTAGGCATGGGCAGGGGAATGAGAACAATATACTCCTGTAGATTAAATAAAGGATTCAATTCAGATAAGATGAGATAAGAAAATGAATTTGTCATAGTAATTGTGAGTTCAATCCTTGGGCCAGGCAATGGAAATGGGCAATCAATAACAGGACAGTACTAAAAATAAGAACTAGGCATGGGCAGGGGAATGAGAACAATATACTCCTGTAGATTAAGTAAAGGATTCAATTCAGATAAGATGAGATAAGAAAATGAATTTGTCATAGTAATTGTGAGTTCAATCCTTGGGCCAGGCAATGGAAATGGGCAATCAATAACAGGACAGTACTAAAAATAAGAACTAGACATGGGCAGGGGAATGAGAACAATATACTCCTGTAGATTAAATAAAGGATTCAATTCAGATAAGATGAGATAAGAAAATGAATTTGTCATAGTAATTGTGAGTTCAATCCTTGGGCCAGGCAATGGAAATGGGCAATCAATAACAGGACAGTACTAAAAATAAGAACTAGACATGGGCAGGGGAATGAGAACAATATACTCCTGTAGATTAAATAAAGGATTCAATTCAGATAAGATGAGATAAGAAAATGAATTTGTCATAGTAATTGTGAGTTCAATCCTTGGGCCAGGCAATGGAAATGGGCAATCAATAACAGGACAGTACTAAAAATAAGAACTAGACATGGGCAGGGGAATGAGAACAATATACTCCTGTAGATTAAATAAAGGATTCAATTCAGATAAGATGAGATAAGAAAATGAATTTGTCATAGTAATTGTGAGTTCAATCCTTGGGCCAGGCAATGGAAATGGGCAATCAATAACAGGACAGTACTAAAAATAAGAACTAGACATGGGCAGGGGAATGAGAACAATATACTCCTGTAGATTAAATAAAGGATTCAATTCAGATAAGATGAGATAAGAAAATGAATTTGTCATAGTAATTGTGAGTTCAATCCTTGGGCCAGGCAATGGAAATGGGCAATCAATAACAGAACAGTACTAAAAATAAGAACTAGACATGGGCAGGGGAATGAGAACAATATACTCCTGTAGATTAAATAAAGGATTCAATTCAGATAAGATGAGATAAGAAAATGAATTTGTCATAGTAATTGTGAGTTCAATCCTTGGGCCAGGCAATGGAAATGGGCAATCAATAACAGAACAGTACTAAAAATAAGAACTAGGCATGGGCAGGGGAATGAGAACAATATACTCCTGTAGATTAAATAAAGGATTCAATTCAGATAAGATGAGATAAGAAAATGAATTTGTCATAGTAATTGTGAGTTCAATCCTTGGGCCAGGCAATGGAAATGGGCAATCAATAACAGGACAGTACTAAAAATAAGAACTAGACATGGGCAGGGGAATGAGAACAATATACTCCTGTAGATTAAATAAAGGATTCAATTCAGATAAGATGAGATAAGAAAATGAATTTGTCATAGTAATTGTGAGTTCAATCCTTGGGCCAGGCAATGGAAATGGGCAATCAATAACAGGACAGTACTAAAAATAAGAACTAGACATGGGCAGGGGAATGAGAACAATATACTCCTGTAGATTAAATAAAGGATTCAATTCAGATAAGATGAGATAAGAAAATGAATTTGTCATAGTAATTGTGAGTTCAATCCTTGGGCCAGGCAATGGAAATGGGCAATCAATAACAGGACAGTACTAAAAATAAGAACTAGACATGGGCAGGGGAATGAGAACAATATACTCCTGTAGATTAAATAAAGGATTCAATTCAGATAAGATGAGATAAGAAAATGAATTTGTCATAGTAATTGTGAGTTCAATCCTTGGGCCAGGCAATGGAAATGGGCAATCAATAACAGAACAGTACTAAAAATAAGAACTAGACATGGGCAGGGGAATGAGAACAATATACTCCTGTAGATTAAATAAAGGATTCAATTCAGATAAGATGAGATAAGAAAATGAATTTGTCATAGTAATTGTGAGTTCAATCCTTGGGCCAGGCAATGGAAATGGGCAATCAATAACAGGACAGTACTAAAAATAAGAACTAGACATGGGCAGGGGAATGAGAACAATATACTCCTGTAGATTAAATAAAGGATTCAATTCAGATAAGATGAGATAAGAAAATGAATTTGTCATAGTAATTGTGAGTTCAATCCTTGGGCCAGGCAATGGAAATGGGCAATCAATAACAGAACAGTACTAAAAATAAGAACTAGACATGGGCAGGGGAATGAGAACAATATACTCCTGTAGATTAAATAAAGGATTCAATTCAGATAAGATGAGATAAGAAAATGAATTTGTCATAGTAATTGTGAGTTCAATCCTTGGGCCAGGCAATGGAAATGGGCAATCAATAACAGAACAGTACTAAAAATAAGAACTAGACATGGGCAGGGGAATGAGAACAATATACTCCTGTAGATTAAATAAAGGATTCAATTCAGATAAGATGAGATAAGAAAATGAATTTGTCATAGTAATTGTGAGTTCAATCCTTGGGCCAGGCAATGGAAATGGGCAATCAATAACAGAACAGTACTAAAAATAAGAACTAGACATGGGCAGGGGAATGAGAACAATATACTCCTGTAGATTAAATAAAGGATTCAATTCAGATAAGATGAGATAAGAAAATGAATTTGTCATAGTAATTGTGAGTTCAATCCTTGGGCCAGGCAATGGAAATGGGCAATCAATAACAGGACAGTACTAAAAATAAGAACTAGACATGGGCAGGGGAATGAGAACAATATACTCCTGTAGATTAAATAAAGGGTTCAGTTCAGATAAGATGAGATAAGAAAATGAATTTGTCATAGTAATTGTGAGTTCAATCCTTGGGCCAGGCAATGGAAATGGGCAATCAATAACAGGACAGTACTAAAAATAAGAACTAGACATGGGCAGGGGAATGAGAACAATATACTCCTGTAGATTAAATAAAGGGTTCAGTTCAGATAAGATGAGATAAGAAAATGAATTTGTCATAGTAATTGTGAGTTCAATCCTTGGGCCAGGCAATGGAAATGGGCAATCAATAACAGGACAGTACTAAAAATAAGAACTAGACATGGGCAGGGGAATGAGAACAATATACTCCTGTAGATTAAATAAAGGGTTCAGTTCAGATAAGATGAGATAAGAAAATGAATTTGTCATAGTAATTGTGAGTTCAATCCTTGGGCCAGGCAATGGAAATGGGCAATCAATAACAGGACAGTACTAAAAATAAGAACTAGACATGGGCAGGGGAATGAGAACAATATACTCCTGTAGATTAAATAAAGGGTTCAGTTCAGATAAGATGAGATAAGAAAATGAATTTGTCATAGTAATTGTGAGTTCAATCCTTGGGCCAGGCAATGGAAATGGGCAATCAATAACAGGACAGTACTAAAAATAAGAACTAGACATGGGCAGGGGAATGAGAACAATATACTCCTGTAGATTAAATAAAGGGTTCAGTTCAGATAAGATGAGATAAGAAAATGAATTTGTCATAGTAATTGTGAGTTCAATCCTTGGGCCAGGCAATGGAAATGGGCAATCAATAACAGAACAGTACTAAAAATAAGAACTAGACATGGGCAGGGGAATGAGAACAATATACTCCTGTAGATTAAATAAAGGATTCAATTCAGATAAGATGAGATAAGAAAATGAATTTGTCATAGTAATTGTGAGTTCAATCCTTGGGCCAGGCAATGGAAATGGGCAATCAATAACAGAACAGTACTAAAAATAAGAACTAGACATGGGCAGGGGAATGAGAACAATATACTCCTGTAGATTAAATAAAGGATTCAATTCAGATAAGATGAGATAAGAAAATGAATTTGTCATAGTAATTGTGAGTTCAATCCTTGGGCCAGGCAATGGAAATGGGCAATCAATAACAGAACAGTACTAAAAATAAGAACTAGACATGGGCAGGGGAATGAGAACAATATACTCCTGTAGATTAAATAAAGGATTCAATTCAGATAAGATGAGATAAGAAAATGAATTTGTCATAGTAATTGTGAGTTCAATCCTTGGGCCAGGCAATGGAAATGGGCAATCAATAACAGGACAGTACTAAAAATAAGAACTAGACATGGGCAGGGGAATGAGAACAATATACTCCTGTAGATTAAATAAAGGGTTCAGTTCAGATAAGATGAGATAAGAAAATGAATTTGTCATAGTAATTGTGAGTTCAATCCTTGGGCCAGGCAATGGAAATGGGCAATCAATAACAGGACAGTACTAAAAATAAGAACTAGACATGGGCAGGGGAATGAGAACAATATACTCCTGTAGATTAAATAAAGGGTTCAGTTCAGATAAGATGAGATAAGAAAATGAATTTGTCATAGTAATTGTGAGTTCAATCCTTGGGCCAGGCAATGGAAATGGGCAATCAATAACAGGACAGTACTAAAAATAAGAACTAGACATGGGCAGGGGAATGAGAACAATATACTCCTGTAGATTAAATAAAGGGTTCAGTTCAGATAAGATGAGATAAGAAAATGAATTTGTCATAGTAATTGTGAGTTCAATCCTTGGGCCAGGCAATGGAAATGGGCAATCAATAACAGGACAGTACTAAAAATAAGAACTAGACATGGGCAGGGGAATGAGAACAATATACTCCTGTAGATTAAATAAAGGGTTCAGTTCAGATAAGATGAGATAAGAAAATGAATTTGTCATAGTAATTGTGAGTTCAATCCTTGGGCCAGGCAATGGAAATGGGCAATCAATAACAGGACAGTACTAAAAATAAGAACTAGACATGGGCAGGGGAATGAGAACAATATACTCCTGTAGATTAAATAAAGGGTTCAGTTCAGATAAGATGAGATAAGAAAATGAATTTGTCATAGTAATTGTGAGTTCAATCCTTGGGCCAGGCAATGGAAATGGGCAATCAATAACAGGACAGTACTAAAAATAAGAACTAGACATGGGCAGGGGAATGAGAACAATATACTCCTGTAGATTAAATAAAGGGTTCAGTTCAGATAAGATGAGATAAGAAAATGAATTTGTCATAGTAATTGTGAGTTCAATCCTTGGGCCAGGCAATGGAAATGGGCAATCAATAACAGGACAGTACTAAAAATAAGAACTAGACATGGGCAGGGGAATGAGAACAATATACTCCTGTAGATTAAATAAAGGGTTCAGTTCAGAAATTCCTGTAGGTTACCCAGATCGATATACACCTAATGAAGGCCGGAAGGCACAACAGCTGAAATGTTGTGACAGCAACAACAAAGATGAGGATAATAGTCCTAATATAAATAGTGTAAATAATATTCAAACAGTAAAAAAATAAATATTTGATATCGAACACTGAGGAAAGTTACAGGAGTAGCTGAAAAATTTATAATTTCTAAAATGGTTTGTGCACCAACATATCAAAAAAATGAAAAGAATATCTTCGTCATCACTTTTTATATAATATAAGGAGCATACATAAATATCTAATATATATATATATATATATATATATATATATATATATATATATATATATATATTTTAGAAATGGACATAGCCTGACAATTTATTTAAAGACATTTATATTATGTTTAATGTTTTTATAAAAAGAACGTTAAACATAATATAAATGTCTTTAAATAAATATATATATATATATATATATATATAATCCCTCATTGAGAGTATAACCCAATTTCATGCACAACTCAATCTTCAGGTGCTGAGTCTCAACTGACTATTATGTAATTTAAATTTTTTTTTAAATCTGGTTATCACAATGTTGGTGCAGTTATACTGGGATTACAGTTTTTTTAATTTAAAAAATATAATTGGTATTTAAAATAAACAAGAATTAAAGAGTTGTGAATATTAATTTTTTCTTCTTTTATATTAAGCATAAAGGGAGATTATTTGTTTTTGTTTTTTTTAAATAATCTAATTTACATTACAAATGAATATGGAGCAATGTATTTAAGCGGATTTTTTTATGCCTATATATAACCATCAATTCATTTCTCTTGTTTAATAATCTAGGGTTTTAAGATAACTAATTTTTTGCATTTATTTAAAAGTTATTGTTGGAAATATGTTTAATTTAATATAATGTTGTCAAGTTGGCTCCCTGTGCCGAGCCAGGAAATTTTTCTCTCCGGAATCGATCCTCCAAATCTATAAATCGACCATTCGCCCTTGCATGTAGTATTGCTGCCATGTATGGTCTGGAGCCCCTGCTGTTTGCCTCAGGGTTCTTGATAAGATCCAGAGACGGATATGCAATGTAATTGGCCCAGATCTGTCATCTCGTCTGCAGTCACTCTCTCACAGACGCGACGTTGCCTCGCTCTGTCTTTTTTACAAATACTTTCACGGTAATTGCTCCAAGGAGCTGCTTTCGCTGGTTCCTAGGCCTCATGAATTTAAAAGTCCTACGAGGCTGGCATCCCGTTCCCACCCCTTCACCGTTGAAACTGTTAGATGGAGGCGTCTCTTCTACTCCAATGGCTTCATGTCTCGCACATCTCGCCTGTGGAACTCCCTTTCTTATTCCTGTTTCCCTGACAAATACAATCTCCAACTATTTAAGTGTAACGTCAATCAACATCTCCAGTTGCCTTGATCTATCCACTTCCCTTCTCCACATCCTTTCACCTTTCATTCCTATCTGCTCTCGCTCCAAATCTTCTGTAACCCCCTTGCCTTGATCAATCCACTATCTTTTTCCACATCCTCTCCTTTACCACTCCTATCTGCTCTTCCTCCAAACCTTCTGTAACCCCTTGCGTGTTAGTGGCTTCCAGCCTTGCTTGGGGTGATAAGCTTAAAAAAAAAAAAATACTGGGATATAGATTTATTAATGTTATTAATGCAGCTATAACTGATCTTAAATTTTTTTTTTTTTGTTACAAATCTTTTTTAATGTTGGTGAATGGTTAAAGTGCTTATGAATTAAATTTAGGAAAATTCTTCTGACATTAAATTGAACA
The DNA here is from genome assembly GCA_964036315.1 of Acanthosepion esculentum. NCBI lineage: Eukaryota > Metazoa > Mollusca > Cephalopoda > Sepiida > Sepiidae > Acanthosepion > Acanthosepion esculentum. Next base: position 46,359,002 of record OZ038518.1, read on the forward strand.
TTATGATTAAATAGCGGATTAAACCACATAATGATACGCCTACTGTGTCTCTGTTTATTTTTTTTCTAAATACTCTAAATTTACTTTCTATGGTTGCTTAGTTCTAAAGCTTTTATATATTTAATTTTATTATTATCAAATATTTCCTTATTGCTGGAATTGGTAGATAATATAACTTGGATTGATTTATGTAAATTATTTAGAATTTTATGATGGGGGTTTGATTCTTTACTGACATGTCTATGGTTATATAGATCTTTGGTATATGGTTTGTAATAACCATTATTCAGTACAATTATGACCTTAAACTTGAACATTTATTTGGTTTGAGGTGTTGGTAAATATTGGTTGTTTGTATTTGAATTTGTAATCATTGACTTGGTTCAGGGATAAGTAAATATTGGTCATATATATATTTGAATCTGAAATCATTTACTTGGTTCAGGTAAATAAGTAAATATTGGTGGTTTATATTTATAAGCATTTACTTATGAGGCAGTTTTACCTGTTTGCAGGGGATGCAATCAACATATTCTAGGTCTCAATAATAGGGTAGATAGGTGTAACAGTATAGATATACAAACAAGTAAGCAGAATAATTGTACAGATGTTTTGCTAGAAAGTGTAACTGATCCCAGAAGAGTTGGGAATTGACACTGATACTACACTCTGATCCAATATAGAAAAGTGGGCTGATTGATAAACAAGCAGAATAATTATACAGATTGTAATTGTCATCTGTACATTATAATTTCCTGAAGAGTAATGAGAAACTTCTATTTTCTCTTTATTCTAGATATTTAAAGGAAAATTTTCTTTATATCTTGTTCCTTGCCTCTTGTTATGCAAACAAAAGACATTAAGTGAACCTTTGTTTTAAATTCTGAAGCTTAAAATCTTCCTTTGAAATGTTTTAATATTTATTACCTCCCTTTACGTTTGATATACAAACATTTGAATACAAAATTAACTTTCTATTTTGATAGCTATGAATCAAACACAAAGAGCAATATATATTTTTTTAAATATTCACATATTTATTTGAAATAAATGCAACTGGAAAGAATAGAAAAGAATTTTTCCTAAGCAAAGATTTTCCAAGCAAACATTTTGGGCATATCTATAGTTCTAAGAAAAATTGTTGTCATTAACACTTTTGATACTGTGGACGTACTTATACATACATCTTTGATATATGTCTTTAACAAAGAATTTTAGTCCTAGGTATGATGATAAACTATCACTACTACTATATCCAGCAGCAAGGCCTCTGATCAAGAGATTGAAGGTTTTGCGGTATCTGGAACCATCTCTTAATTACTGTTGTTCCAAGTCCACCTTAACCTGGGGTGGTAGCATCTGTTAGTGTTCCAGCTATAGGAAAATAGTGAAAACAAAACAATATGAAAGTATAAAAATACTTTCTTATAGTAAAATACCAGCAGTACATTTTTATATAAAAAAAGTGACCAACAATACATTTTATCTGTAGTTGAAGGCATGCAATCATGTTCAAGTATTTAGCTGAAGCCATAAAATTGTTCCGAAATATTCAGATTTCAGCATTAAATAACCTATAGAGGTAGTGATGCTGCTAAATAAAATCAACTGACCAACAAAGAATTTTACCAAATAACAGAAACCACATCATTTGAGGACTTTCAACAACTAAAATAGGTAGCACATGTAACTTAAAGAGAAAATAATGACACAATCAGCAATGTTAACATTCCACATTACTTCAAGCAAAAGGTTAGGAAGGAAACACTCATCAATACTGAAAATAATGATAACAGTTACGGACTTGAGAAACATGTTTTCTTGAAAAATTGTTTTTTTAACAAAATTTTATAAATTTCAGCCTTCAACAACTCTGGCTTCTCAGTCAATGAATGTCAAATGTTTCCTTATAAGAAAACAGCTAATATCATTATCAATTACATTACCTTCTGTTGGCACAAATATATATATTTTCAAGCTATACTTATACATCTTTGAAAAAATTACATTGCCAGCTGTTGAAGTATATATATATATATATATATATATATATATATATATTTTCAAAACATGGATCTTACATAGTTTGATATTGACATATGTTTTCAAGATACTGTGAAATGTCAGTCTTCAGTGTTTGTGTTATAAAATAACAATTCCAAAGCAATGTAGACATATAGCAACATACAGTACAACTTATTTTGTTGGGTATTTTTTATTATATTGTGTGTTGGGGGGGGGGTGTCATTTAATTTAATCTGTATTGTAGAGTATCCAATTGAAACCAAAATGGTGGTGCTTATGTGAAATCATTGTCAGCATTTCTATGGCCATTTATTTCACAAAAAGGCAGTTTCCTATTTTTTTCCAAAGCAACCCAGTACAGCCAGGCAACAATGCTATGGTAATTGTTCAGATGAGCTCTCTGCTATGGTACCTAGATTTTATGAATTTGAGCGCAGTACAAGACTGGAGACAGGGTCTCATCAATTTACAGTTGAATTGGCTCAATGTAACCATAAATTCTATGCTAATGATTACTTTTCTTGCACTTCTTGCTTGTGGAACTCTCTTCTGGCTCTATGGCTTCCAGACAACTTTGATTATCAAGAATTCAAATGCAATGTCAATTGCCATCTACTGTCCTCCTGATTACTTTTCTATTGTTCTCACACCTTCATAAGGTTTTCTATTCTCTAATTCTTTCACACCCAGTAACCCTTTGTCTTAGTGGCTTTACTAAGCCTTACTTAGGGTGAATTGAATTTGAAAAAAAAATGATAATAATGAAGTGATTATTAATTACCAGCCCTGTATTTACAGTTTTGATCACAATTTTGTGATCATTGCACTTTCCTGCTTTCCTACTATTGTCTCAAATTCTACAATAAATTGTCATTATTCAATGAATTATTCAGAGTAATATCTTTATCTTTGTTGTTTTTGTCATAAAATTTCAATCAATGTATTATCCAGTTTATTCAACATCTATGAATAAAGTATTTTCATCATCTTCAGCACAATATGCTGTTGACAATGAAAGGAAATAAAAAAAAAAAGAAAGAGGAATATACAAAAATCAAAATTTCACAGCACAAACATGATCATTATTTTACTCTGAATTGATACTACAGAACATAGTTACCAACTTTTTAATTTTTGTCGGCCTGGTTGTCCCTTGAGGAGGATGAATTGAGTCAGTCATTAGCTTAGTCTCAATAGATCACAGTGTGGTGGCTGCTCTACTAAATATGACATGTTGAGCCTGAAGTCAAGCTATCCCCTGTCTCACCCTTCACAGGAGGTTCAAAATAAGATAACAACAATAAAATCCCGACTGCCATGGATGTCAAAGCTGATGGCCTGTTCACAGATGCTACTGCATATGAAGCAACAACCATAAGATGGATATCCTCACTGTCCAGTGAATGCAGAACAGTTTCCTCACAGATAAAGAGGAGATGTAAGGCAACAGAGATATGGGTCTTAAAAAGATGCTAAGAATAACATGGACTGAAGATGTGAGCAATGAGGAAGTTTTAAGGAAAATGGAAGCGAAAAGGATACTTATAATTAGAATCTGAAAGAAACAACTGAAATTTCTGGGATACATAATGAGGAAAGAGGGCTTGGGGAATTTGAAACTCACAGGACATGAAAAGTAAAAGGCACAGAGGTAAACTGTAAGTAACATACTTAATGAACTTGTATAAATGGATTTTGGAGTGAGAGAGATAGTAAAAAAAAAAAAACTACAAATGATAGGAAGTTATGGTGAACCATGATCGCCCATGTCCTGAAGGAACATGACATATAAAATGATTTTGATAATATCTCTCGATCTATAAAAGGCAGGGTGTGTGTGTGTATGTGTAATGAATGCACGGCCGCAATTTTTGATGGATTTGCACCAAAATTTACATGTACATACTCCAAGTTAGTGGGAAGGCCAAGACCGACTTTGCATTTCCCAACTCCCATCGATAGTGGAAATAATTGATTTTTTCATGCTTCTACGGCAGTTTTCATGTAGTTTGCGGCCATTTTCTACTGGCCAGAATGAGAGCCTACAGCTGGCTGCCACAAATAGGCAGGAAGATTCTATTGGCCAGCATGAGAGCCAACAGCTGACTGACACGAATGTTAACTAGCATGCAAAAAAAATCGATAGCTGTATTCGTCACAAGTGGGAAAAATTTAAATCTGCATAGCACTTTACTCCAATTGGCTGATTTGCTTGCTTAAACTCAACATTGATTCTGATTCTGCAGAACTGGGTTAGGTGTGAAAAAGTATTTGTTGTTAACATTCTTTTTTCATTCGGTTTTTCCAGTTACGAGTCCTTTTTTAAAGCTGATTGTTTTGTGTTCATTTTGTATAGTTCTTTTTTCGTAACAGATTTAATGGTTAGTATAGAGCTTAGAAAAAATTTGCAGTGTGGGATAGGCAAGAAGTAAGGCATGTAGCAACATCAGCACGGCAAAGGGCACTCCTTTAAAGGCAAGGAAGGGCAAAAATATTTTAAGTCAAATGATAGCTTTTGCTGTATGAGTTGTATGATTTTTGAATCAAGCACGAGCAACGCCGGGCCATGCTGCTAGTAATTTCATAAAATAGAGAGAGAAAAAAATGTGGGTGGGGAAGAGAAAAGGATTTTTAAAAATTGCAAGAGAGAAAGAAAAGACTGAGAAAGGCAAGAGAGAGTTTGAAGAAAAGGGAGATACAATGATAACCATTATGACCTTAAACTTGAGCAGTTAATTGGGTTGAGGTGTCGGTAAATATTGGTTGTTTGTATTTGAATTTGTAATCATTGACTTGGTTCAGGGATAAGTAAATATTGGTCATATATATTTGAGAAATGTAGGAGAAAGGAAAGAGTAGGGGAGAGAAGAGATAAAGAAAAATGGAATGAAAGAGAGCAGGAAAACCAAATAAAATAGGAAAAAGGGAATGAGAGAGTGATAGATATTCAATGGAAAGAGAAAGAAGAGGAGGAGAAAGGTAAGAATAAGAGAGAGGGGAGATAAAAATAGGAGGAGGAGAAAAGAGAGGAGAAAGGAAAAGATGGAGAATGAGAGAATAGAAAGTAAGAAAAAGAGATATGAAGAGAAGAGAAATAAAATAGAAGAGGGATAAAATTAAAAACTGGAGAGAAAAGAGAAAGAAACAGGTAAAAGAAAAAAGGTAAGGAGGAGAAAAAAAAGAAGTACACAGAGTGAATGAAAGAAGGAAGGAAAAAAATGGCAAAAGAAAAGGGGACATAAATAAAGAGATGAACAGAAAATTCAAAATGGCTCTCACTTTCTACCTGAATGCCTGAGATGTCTGAACCAGAATGAAGTCTATAAAATGTCGACTTTCTTTTCCCAATCAACATAAATATTGTCGTACATTTTGCAAGCGTTTAGAAGGAGCCATTGATGGCTGAGCCTGAAGCAAGAGGAACTCAAACAAGAGGGCATGGCAATAAATAAATGATACCAATTAAGAACTAAAAGAGAAAAAGAAGATTCTGGAAACGGTAGCCATGAAAGAAACAAATAAAGTCATTTCTACTTGATTTGCAATTGGAGGAATTCGATAATTCCTGGAAAATGAAGAGGGGGAAAATTTTATCAAAGTTGGTAGATCAAATTATTTGGTGAAATGACCATTTATTGATGTGTCTTTGAAGAGTTGGGAGCTTCAGAAGCAGAGAAGATATGAAAGTAAAAGACAAAGGAAACAAGAAAGTAAAAAGGGGAAGGAAATGTTGGAAAGTAAAAGGCTGGTGAGAAAATGGAGAGAAAGAAAAATGGAGAGTAGAAATAAAAGAATAAAGAGTAACAACATGGAAAGAAAGAAAATTAATGAAGACAGAAGAAAGAAAAATAAGGAGGGAGAGAATAAAGATACTAGATTAAGGAAAGTAAGGATTAAAAAGTCCCTTTTTCACTTTTTTTTTTATGCGCCATGTCCTTTTAGGGGGTAGGCAATCATGGCTCTCCACCTCCGTCTATCTCTTGCAGCTCTCAACAAGTTCCTTCCCTATGCTTCCTCCCCTGGACCACTTCTGTCAGCCACTTGCTTAAGCCCACCAGGTATGTCATGCATTGTTTTCCCTTGTCTCTCTTTCCCTCTATTTGACCCATGAGTATCAGATTCTCCAGGCACTCCTTCCTCATTATGTGTCCCAGAAACTTCAGCTGCCACTTCCTGATGTTAAGTATAAGCCTCCTTCTTAATGAAGGGATAGTGTTATACTGTGCCTATGGACTATAATGTGTATGTCCCAATCTGTATAAATACAGTAGAATATACTGTAATGGAGTAGTCACTTGTGATTCACTTCTAGCTCATCACTGACAGTTGATTACTTACTACATGCCACAGGTGAATCTTGTATGCTGTTTTTGTTATAAATATTATCATTCCATTTCAAACCTTCATTGTGGTTATTCTTATTCAGTAACCTTTTTCCTAGGTTACAACAGATAGTGAAAATGTTGAAGTACTGTAGCATCTAATCTCCAGTATACCAGTGAATGCTAGACAACTCCCCCCTCACAGATAAAGAAGAGACTTGAAGCAACAGAGGTATGATTCTACTGAGGGCTACTAAGAATACCATGTTGTTTATATAAGCAACAAAGCCTTAAGGAAAATAGAAACCAGAAACAAACTTAAAATCAGGAAGAGATGAAATTTCTAGGATGTATAACAAAGAAAGAAGGCCTACAAAATTTAACGATCTAGAGAAGTTGGAGCGAGATAATAAAGAAACAAGATATAAGAGAGAGCAGGGATTTAAAAAATAAGAGAAGAAAAGATGATAAAAGAGCAAAAGGAAGAGTTAAAAAATACATTGCTGAACTGCTACACAACATCTTGTATATGACAGTGTATGCTGCATAATTTCTTCACATATGAAAAAGATCAACAGCGATGTGGTTCTACTGGTGAATGTTGAGAATAGCATGGACAGAACATGAGTAATTTTAAGAGCAATAAGAACAATGAAACATCAAAAGAGACATCTGTCTATATCTCTGAGATGAGGTATTATGATTACTTACATTATTTACATTATTCAGATTCTTATCCTCATCTTCAATGCTACATTCACAACATTTTGGCCATTGTATGCTCTTCAAGGACACATGGCCCAGTGGATAAAGGCATTGGTTAGATCCATTGACTAAACCCAAAGAGTTGTGAGTTTGGCTACAGCAGGGATGAAACAAAACTTAGAAAGTTGAGTTAAAGGGAAATAACTGAGACAACCAGAAGAGGCATGGTACGTGGAACTATAACAATCTATCTCCGGTGTATGAAATAAAGGGTTTGGTTTAAAATTCCAATCATCTGAAGAAGGCTTGAGCATACAATGGCCGAAACGGCAATGAAGATTAGGATAACAGTCTGAATAATGTAAATAATGTAAGAAATCAAAAGAGACAGCTGAAATTTCTTGGATATCTAAGAAAAATTCGCAGGGCATAAAAGTTGTGAAAACTAACCAAGGGAGGGACAATCACAATCATAATAGAATAATAATAATAATAAAAAAAAAGAAACATTTATTAAAATGTAGTTGGCAGATAAATACAATCCTGGTTATTGTTTCTGGGGTGAACATGCATCAGTACAAATGCAAAAGAGGCCCTGGATCGTGTGTGGACATGTTTGTCAACACCAGTTACATCCGGGTTTTCCCTGTTTGCAGTGGGACAGCTTGACATATTTAGATATGGGCCTCTTTGCAACCGGTCAATATCTGGATCTTTGTAAGATGCCTCATGCTAATAAAAGCAATGGGAAAACCAACAGTCAGTAGTTGGTAAGACATGGTGTCTTATAAAGTTGGTCCCAGGTTTCCAAGGCAGTGTTATTTCTGTTACCTCCCATCTCTTTCACCTCTCTGCCTATTAGTTGCTGGGAGAGCAATCAGTTAGGTATCCCCCCCACACCAACCTCAACACACTTTTTGCTTACATTACAACAGTTTCATTCTTCACACCCACCTTGCTGTGTCATTATATATGTAATCGTTAGAACAAAGATTTGACTTATGGTTTAATAAATCCTACCTGTGATATCAAAGGTTAAATAAAATGCTTGTTACTTTATAAAGCATTACAACATTAATCTTAGATAGATCCAGTAATTCCAAGAGAGATATGCATTCTACACTGTATACCAAGATTTTTCAAGATAGTGATTGAATTTTTTTTTTATAAAGTAATATTCGTGTTTCCCCCCACCCCAAGAAGAAACTAACAGGATTCTCAGATTTTTACCAACAAAATTTCAAGCATCATTTTTTTTTTTATGTCAAAAGATTATTTTTCCCCCCAAACTCTCTATATCAAATTAAGAAGTATGTATAGCGTAATGGCTATTGGTGTGGAAAATAAAATTGGCAGTTAGAGATCAAATTCCAGCTGAACGTGTTGCATTTGCTTTGCAATCAAGTCATTAGGAAAGGCATGAATCCATCCTTCATTTACAGGTAAATAGTAGTAAAGAATGGTCTCTCTAGCCTTTCATAAGGCAACCAGTCTAAAAGAACAACATCTCTGAATTCAAAACTCTGACCCTCCTGGGTATGACGATAAACTACGTCCAACAGCAAGGCCTCTGATCAGAAGGTTTTGAAGAGTGTGGAACTACCTCTTAATTGCTGTGTTCCCAGGTCAGCCAGTGCATCACAATGTAAGTAAAATGTGTTGGAGCCCCATCATGCATGAACCACGTGTCTTTGTATTAGCAGGGATACATCCTTCTATCTGGTCTTTAAGTGTGTTTGAAATAAAGTCCCTGTAGACATCTCCTGTAAGACATGCTGGGAGAATATATAGACCTACCAGAAATTCACCTATAATTCCAGCCCATACATTAATCATAAACTGATGCTGGTGACTAGCCTGTATTGTACCATGGGGATTCCAATCTGCCCACAAATGTTGATTGTGCAAATTTGTTATTCCATCTCTTCCAAATGTTGCCTCATCCATAAACAAGACTGAAGAGACAAACAACGGATCAGCAGTTTGTGCAATAAACCATCGGCAAACGTTTTCCCATGGTAAGGTTCACGTTGCAAATGATATGGATACAGGAGGCTGCTCTTGAAGTATCTTCCATGTAGTACTATGAGATGTATAACATGCTTGGGCAACTTGACGTGTGTTGATACCTGGATTGTTTCTGACACACCCTGTACAATGTGTCCTTCGTTTTCAGGTGTACAAGAGGATCTAGGTCTTCCTAAATCCATAGTTTATGGTACCATGGATCCTGTTTCAGCAATGTGACAACAGCAAAGTTTGGATGACCTGGCTGCTTTCATTCTGGTAATGCAATCTGATACAGCTATGAAGCCATTACCATTTGTGTGGCTGTATGCAAAAATCACATCTGTCTGCTTAGAATATGAATATCCTGCCATTGCTAAATGGAACACTTCTCAGTTAACTCACTACTACACATGTTAAGCATTGAAGACAGACTAGCCACAAATATACACAAATGACAAATGTAACCTAGTCTACATGACAACACAGTTCCATCTACTGTAAACTTTCTTTAAACTTAATAACTCAAAACTCAAAGTATTTGCAGACACATGTTTATATGGACTTTTATCCTTGTTTTAGTGTGAGGAACCTGCTCCCAAACTTTGTAAAAGTATTTTTGATAATCTTGTGTATGTACACACACACACACACAGAGGGTGTGGCAAAAGTGACATCACTTTTTTTTTTTTTTGAGATGAAGTAGATGAGACAACAGAGAGCAATTGAGTGGCCATCATGATCACCAGGCCTAACACCACCAGACTTTCTTTCATGGTCTTGTTTACAGGCTTAAACTGAAAACACTTCCTGAATCAAAACAAACAATTTTTTAAATTAATGCAGAAATGTGTCAAATGCTTTGTCAAGGTCTTATTGGTAGGGTTCAGCGTTACATTAAACATGAAGAGGAGCATTTTGATCATGTTAAACAGTTTGTTAATCACGACAAATCAGGTTTTATTGATGTGACAATACTTATAAATTTTCTTAAACTTTTTTTATTTTTATTTTTTTTTAAGCTTATCACCCCAAGCAAGGCTGGAAACCACTAGCACACAAGGGGTTACAGAAGGTTTGGAGGAAGAGCAGATAGGAGTGGTAATGGAGTGGATGTGGAGAAAGATAGTGGATCGATCAAGGCAAGGGGGTTACAGAAGATTTGGAGCGAGAGCAGATAGGAATGAAAGGTGAAAGAATGTGGAGAAGGGAAGTGGATAGATCAAGGCAACTGGAGATGTTGATTGACGTTACACTTAAATAGTTGGAGATTGTATTTGTCAGGGAAACAGGAATAAGGAAGGGAGTTCCACAGGCGAGATGTGCGAGACATGAAGCCATTGGAGTAGAAGAGATGTCTACATCTAACAGTTTCAACGGTGAAGGGGTGAGAATGGGATGCCAGCCTCGTAGGACGTTTAAATTCATGAGGCCTAGGAACTAGTGAAAGCAGCTCATTTATTTTTGTTCAACAGAAGTTAATAAATAAAACGGGCTGTTACTTTTGCCACAGCCTATATAATATAAATTACTTGTGGACACATCGAAACTGTCTAATTCTGAAGTGCACACAAAACTTTATCCATGATATCAAAACAGAGACATTTTTGACTTTCTCATTTTAGGCTTTGATTGTCAGAATTTTGAGTAAAACAGAATTTTCTTTGAGGCTGTCAATAAATAGACACAAACAAATTTTACACAAATTGACTTATTTTAAACTGTGTAACATGGATTTTATTCAGAAGGACAAAGCTTTATTTTTGGCTGTCAAAACACATAAAATCTAAGGAAAAGTTAGAAAATAGATTTTGAAATTTTCTATTCAAAGAAATCACATAAATCACCTCAACAATTCACATACAATTTCAGACTTATAATGCCATTTACTTAGTCTGGCACAAGGCAACAAATTACAAGCACCCAATAAGAACTGAGGTCACTACAGTAGTATTGATCCACTCAGTTAACTCATTAAACATTAACTCAATCTGACAAAGCTATGGGGGTGTGAAATTTTCCCAATTACTACAATGTTAACCTGTTCAAGTCTAGGATTAACTGTTATCTTCCCCAAAAACTGTACCTTTTACTCTGTAACCATCTACCTCGAGTGGCTCTTGGGCCTTGTACAGAGTCAGCATTATTGTAAAAAAAAAAAAGGTACAGGAGTGATTGTGGTGATGTTGACTTAGTCTGACACAAGGCTATGGGAGGAAGGATATTGAACTAGCCTGATACAAAATTATGGGTCTATAAAGCTGTAGTTGTTTCTTTGATTTACATCATTTCTTTTTATAAAACATTTCAGATAACAAAGAAAACCTGTATTGTCTTCTGATATTTTAGAAGAATATGGGAAAAGCAAAGTATCACTCCTGTCTCCATTAGAAGCTGCAAAGGATAGAAACCATGACTGCTATCAAGTATTGGTCTGGTATCAATGTATTTGTGGAGTTTTTCATCTTGTTCCCAGCTAAAATCTTCATCAACCTCTGTCTTTTACTGAAAACATTTGTTCAGAGGGCAGTGATCAAAATAATGCAATATTTTGTTTTCCAATCACATAAAGCTAAACTTTAAAAAAATCTACAGGATACCAAAAGGCGATTTCTTTTACAGAAAATATACTAAAGTGCAAAACACATTCACAGAGACAAGCTTAGCTTGGCTTTTATACCCAAAATACAGTTACTGGCCTAAAAATACCGAGATTATCTATCGGCCATTCTGTGAAAAACAAAAAAACATTCTAAGTAATTTTATATTAGCTTTTCAGAGATACACTTTATATTGGTATAGAAGAATTATGATTGCACATATATATATATATATTTTAAGATTGGCTATATTTATGGGGGAAGTGTACTGCATATTGAGGATAGGGTGTTTATACATAGAAACAGTGTGGACATTGGAATAAAACCCTGTGTAGCAACTGTCAGTTTTGTGCTGCAAGCCACTGAAAATATCAGTTTGCATTTGATCACCAAAGTTAAGCAGCAGCAAGCCAATTCAGTACTTAAATGGGGGACTGCTTGGGAATACCAGCTATCATGAGTAACCTCTGACAATCAAAATGTTTTGGCTTCAAAAGGGTTGATAAGCCATAAAAACATCACATCAAAGTTAATTGTGCTGCAAGCAATGACGATCATGAAGAACATATAGTCTGAAGATTACTTAGGCATAAAAATGACAGTTATCATGCACTGTTGATAGTTATATATATATATATATATATATATATATATATATATATGAAGAGTGAAAGATTTGAGGAGGTGCTAAAAAGTTCTCAGCTCAAGCAAGAAGCCATGCCAAATAAAAATCTGTTTGGTCAGAAATCATCAAAGTTAGATTTACAGAATTCTTATGTCTTCTTGGCTGGGATCACCATCCTGTGTCTACACATAGTTGACCTTTTAGTAGGTGGTCTCTACCCAGGATAAAACATGGTAACTCAGGAATGTGCAGCAGACATCAGTATGAGCCTTTATTCCAAACTTTTAGAAGAATGGGGTCTTGAACATATTAATATGCTCTTCCTTCTTGAGGGTATTGATGTTGTGGTGGGATGTTTTTGTTTGTGGAATCATCCAGATTGTCCCTACATGACAATTTTGTAAGTTCAGTTCTCAACTAGAGAAAAGCCATAAGTCCACTGGCCAGAAATGAGTTCTGAGGAACTTGTGGATTTTCTCAGCATTGGCATCCATTTCAAGCTTGTAAAAGAATAAAAACATTTTTCCTATCAGAGGCCACAACCTGCAAGACTTGGGCTGGATATTTGGTTCTGAAAGTGACCTACTATCAAGTGTTGATCCTACAAGGTATCGAGCATTTCAACAGTTCAAACAGCATCTAAGACAGCATAAAAATCTAGTTGGTGGAGAATATTTTAACAGTGGACCTATGATTTTTCAGTTATCTAAAGCACTTTCTTGTTTCTTTCTAGACTTTTGACATTCATAGGTCCCATTAGGAGGTACTGTGGCATACTGGCGTCTTTTAAAGCCCAGGTCCTCATAAATGGCTGTTTTAACAGTCTCAGGGTCCACTTTTAACTCAGCAATTATCTTACACATAGATGTTGTTAGGTCTTCTACAATTTTGGTCTTAGAGGTATTAATAGACATGGTTAATGGCATCCAGTGTGAGACGAGTAACATCATGGTCAATAACACCTGAAATCGGGATTTCAGGTGTTATTGACCATGATGTTACTCGTCTCACACTGGATGCCATTAACCATGTCTATGGTTTTCTTAACTGTAGACAGTATGCAAAGACAAACTAATATATGTGTTTGCTTTTATCACAAGTCAAATCTTATGTTACTTAAGGCCAATGTTTGCATGGGACATCCAGTAAGGACCAAACTCACTACTTAGTAATGTTAGGTTTATTTTACCACATCAACCCTTGTTGGGTAACTTACTGTTGAATTTTGTACGGGACACCCAGTACGAATCAAATTCCCTACTGAATAGTAATATTAGGTTGGTTGGTTGATTTTACCATATGTCAACTCTTGTTGGGTTATGTAATGTTTACTTTTGTATGGAATATCCAGTGAAGATTGAACTAATGATTCAGTAGTAATGGTCAACTCTCATTAAGCCATGCCTAACCATTCCCCCATGTCAATACACTGCATATATATATATGTGTGTGTGTGTGTGTACACACTGATATTTCATTTTAACAATCTTTTCTTTTCTCTCTGCATAAATGCAAAAGAAAATTGGTATTCATTGTGGCCATCTGACACTAGAGTTTGGTTGCAACAAATGGTTCTTTTGAAAGCATTATATTTCCCAGGCGAAGAAAAAGAGAGATCAAGTGGTGCTGAGAAGAGGTGGACTGCGAAGTGTGAGCGTGTCTGTGGTGTTACCCCTGAAAGATACTCTTATAATGGAGGAAATTGCCAACCTTTCCAGGAAACCAATGCAACAAAAACAATCACAAACTAAAAAGAAGGAACATACACCCGACAAACATCATTTCTCTTTTGTTCACAGCAAAGTTAGAATATGTTGATGTTTTCAAGAGAAACAGAATATTTATGTATGTGTAGAGGAATATATTAGCTTGTATCAAATGTATTTTCTTTTTCAGACCTTTGTGCCTTTCATGTATAAATCTAAAGACTATCTGTGACTCCCTTAACAATATTATTATATTTTAGGATGTATCAAAAGTATTTTCACTTTTTTCTTTTTTTTACAGATTTTTTTTTCTCTATTGTTTTTAAATATACCACATTGTATCAGCATTCATTTTATCAGGAAAATAAATATATTTTATGAACATGGACATAAATTTACTGTGGAAGATTCCAAAATTAGTACAGTTTCAATTTACTAGTGACTTAATGTACTAAAAAATATAGGGAACTATCACAAATTCATAGATGCATGTCAAAATATCCATAAATTTGTTTTTTCATGATTGGCTTTCTTCACCTCGCCAGTTGTTCATTGCCACTGGTTTGAAGGCAGATACATTATTCCATAGGTAGCACATCTGGATTATTCCATCAACCTCATAAGCAGCATATCTAGGTAATTCCATCAACTGTTTTCTGTTATATGTGATGGAATGAGTTTGCTCTGGTTTTTCTTTGTATTATTGAGCTAACAGCATCAGCAGGTGCATGCCCTCAGCCTTTTCAAAAGTATGTGGTTTTCTTCTGCACACCTAATATTTTATATTAATTAAAAATGTATTAAGTGAAAATTATGGTCAGACTGATAGAAATCTTAATCTAAGTTATGCAGATATATCAGATGTCAAAAATTCAAATTTAAAGCTAAGCCTGCTTTTATGTTTAGGACTTTGATGTAAAACTGTAACCAACATTTGATGTATTTATTCACTAAGTAAAGTACTTGGGTTTCTGTAGCAAGTATGTTTTTATGTAATGGAGTTGTTAGCTCCATGCTCAACTGATTTTGAATTCAAAGTTGTCCTTTTCCTAGATTGATCTAATCACTCTTGATTGAGAACCAATCTACCCTACTATTATGAATTTTGAATTACTCATTCAATTTACACACACACACACACATTTAATATCACAGTATGGAATACCTACTTACAAAAGTGATAAAAAAGAAAAAGACTCTAAATAAGTTTGGCTAGATTAAAAAAATATATATATATAAAATTCCCAGTACCACTTTGTTGTGTGCATATGTAGTTCTACCAACATAACAAATTTAGTCCAATGAAGTCATACAGTTTCCTCGATACTCTAAAAAAATAATAAATCCCAAAATAACCCTTGGCTCAATACAAATATTTCTCTGAATTTAAGTCTATCTTATAAATGTTCTAAAATTAAAAAAGAAAAGTGATGGGTCTATGACACAATAGACAATTCTCAACAACCATGAATTACATACACACACAACCTCTAACTTATTTTTCACTTTTCCAATTTTTAACTTAGATCTGTATTTAGATCTGTCAAAAATAGAAATATGCCCAAAAATAAAAGGTTATAATCTCATTAACCCCTCCCATTTAAACTACTCAATATAATACTATTTTGCTTACAAAAGTAAATCATTTTTTTCTGAAGTTATTCAACATTGCTTGAAAATGGAACGAAAATTTTATTTCCGAAACAGGCAAATTTCCATGTCGTGATGATAAAATATTTTAAATAATAATATTGTAATATTAAGCTCTACTTTATATTGAGTACTTTTTAAAAAAATAAATGCCAAAGAATTGTGAATTTTTAATCTGACTGTTCTTTCTCTTTATTTGAAGATATATATATATATATATATACACATACACATATATATATATATATATATATATATATATATATATATTAATTAATAATTCATAAATTAAATGTATATTTATCTAAATATTTTTAAAAAAATGTTATAATAAAGTTATTCACCAATAACATGGTACATCTGCATATGTAAATTATTATGGATATGCATACACATATATAGATATGGATGCATCTGAGTTACTAGTAAAAAAAAATAATAGATTAAGCTATAACCAAAATTACATAACATAGATTTTATCTGTCTATAACTGACATCCATTAAAACATGGCATGTGGAACTAGAACAGTCTACCCCAGTGAGCGAAATAAAGGGTTCAGTTCAACATTCCAACCACCTGAAGAAGGCCGGAGCGTACAATGGCCGAAACGTTGTAATAAATATGGCGACAAAGATGAGGACAATAGTCCGAATAATGTAAATAATGTATATTAGAATTTAATATCCAATTCTATATCATAATGTTTGGTGCAGTATTTACATGAAAAAAAAAATGAAACAAAAACTCACAGACATCCACAAATTATTTGCTTCTAATTACAAAAGTGGAATTATAATTGGAATATAAATATACATATCTAAATATTTATAAAAAAAAAAATTGAGTTACTCGTCAAAATCATGCCCCATTTATGCATATATACAGATGCATATAAATAAGTACAAAACGATTGCTTTGATATACACACACCACACACATATCTTCAAAAGTTATTGAAGCTGAACTTTGTGAAGATCTTGTCATCTCTAATTCATGTCAAATCTTTCATCCACTAAATTTTTTTTTTTTTTTAACTCTGCTCTAAAAACAACTAATGTCCTACCATGTTGAAGAATTGAACTTATCTTGGGCTTTTGCTTGTAAGGTAGCAGTGGAATGTTTCTGGTGTATATTGAAGATATGGATTAAATCTGACTAAATGATTAAATAAGGAACAAATAAGAAAACCTTCATAAATTTGAAATGTTTTGCTATTTATTTAGCTTCATTACCCCCATTGACGAGGCACAGTGGAGTAATGGATAGCAGATTGGAATGAGGAATTGGAGAGCCAAGTTTGAATTTCAGTCAATTCCATTACATTAACTTATGTGCTAATACTCTTGGGAAAGGTATGAATCCTCTTCTTCTCCCCCCAGCTATGGGTAAATAGCAGGACAGATCTTGGATGGCAACTGGTCTACCACAAGACCAGTTGTCATCCAAGGCTTACATACTAATAACTGTTGGAAAGGTATGAATCCTCTTCTCTCTCCAGCTATGGGTAAATAGCATGACAGTTTGGGTTCTATAGCCTTGGAGAGCAACTGGTCTACTACAGAAAGAAATGGCAACCTACTGCAGGAAAAAAATCTACCTCGTCAGTCATGTATCAAAAGATACATAATCACCTCAGCATGTATCATGCATGGCACATAACTGACTGACCCCATTTCTAGATATTTATAATGTGGACTTGTTTCAAGTTTTAAATTCTATGCTTTGTTTTCATTGGTTGGATAAATGGCATGTGTTTCATCATTTTACTATTGAAATAGCGAGATGTAACCTTAAGTTCTCTTGTGATAATTACTTTTCTCTCACTTCTCTCCTGTGAAATTCTCTTCTGACTTCTTGCTCTCCTGTCAACTATTATCTTCAAAAATTATTTTCTTTCACTCTAAGTAACCCTTTACATCTTAGTGGCTTTATTGCCTTGTTTGCAGTGAAATGATTAAAAAAATAAATTCGCAATTAGTTCTTTAATTTCTCATTCTGAGTTGCTATCCCTTACACCACACTCTCATCCAAACATCGCAGGAGTCAGGTACTTTCTGAAGTGGTACAGGGAAGTAACCATTTTTCTGGCATTTTTAGTGATGGATTGTATATTTGAGTTCTACTTGATGTCTGGTGTGAGCTTGAGTACCAAAAGACATTCCTGGAATCTACAAATTTAAAAAAAAAAAACTTGGGACAAAAAAAAAAAATATCTCACAACCTATTTCGTCAGCCAACTCCTAGTGATTAAAACTGAAACAAGACATCTACTGTATCATCCAATTAGATCCCAATTCTTCAGCCTCAATTCAATTACTATCAATTTCAAGATTATCAAGTGATCACACCGGTGATATCCACCCTACAAAGTTTTCAGCTTTTCTGTCTGAAATGCAACTTCTGGTATCAATATTTACATTCAGCCTGTTCTCCTGTATGCTGTTATTATCAATGTTTTGGCAACTGTGTTCTCTGGCCTTCTTCAGGTGGCTATTGATCCAAGTAATCATCAGGAAATTTTGTACTGAACCCTTTATTTAATCTGTTTTTTTCTTGTTCTGCTGACCAATTCTCAGGATATCTCATTCTTATTTTTAGCACTGCACTGTCATTGCTTGCCGTTTCTATTGAGTTTGAATTCTGTACTACCTGACCTAAGTATTGATCTCACAATTACTGTCACCAAATACTTGAACCAACACTTTAAACCACTAGGCTATTCTCAGCTTTTTTTCTTTCAAAAAGTACCTGATTGTAACCTCTACATCAAATTGTACTTAGAGTGAATGAGTTGGCACAGTCATGAAACATATCAGTGAAGTTCTTAGCAAATTAATCATTTAAGACTACCAAGTTAAATAATATAGACCCATCAACATGCATTTTATACTGTAACTGTTTGACAGGTAAGATAGTTGCCAATTTTCTCACACTGTCAGTGATTAGCATTCAACGCCAGGTGGAAGCTAAGATTTCAATGGCTGTTTTTCAAGGTAGACCATCTCTCCATACTAGACCAATCGGCACCACACAATTTTCATATGCCACTCCTATTTACATCTATTTGAGTGGAGATAAATAAAACTAATTAATATCTATAATTTCAACATGCTTTTTAATGTGGAAGGTCTTCTGCATTTGGCAGATTTGTGCTACATGTCTTCCTATGCCAAATTACTATCATTTCGTCTTGTGCATGACTAAGTAAATACCTAAAGCTACAACATCATTTCTAATGTATGCAATGCTTCTTTATTTGGCAGATTGGTGTTGCATGATCTTCCTATTCTTGTTTATGATGAACTAAACTAAGTTTAAGAAATAGCTTCACTCATATTATGTTTAGCCCATAATTTTGTTGAGGCTCTTCCCATTTTGGGCCAGTATGTTTCTTCAATCAATTAATAGATTATATTAAGAGTTCTTAGAAATGAAATCCTTGGAGACTTTTCTGTGTCTGTAAGTTACTTCAAGGCTGATACCCCTCAGATATTTAGAATTTCTCTCTATTTGCTAAAAAGATTAAAAAAAAGTATGCAATGCAAAACTATTCAGACTCTTTTCTCAGAGAAAAGTCAGGAAACCCATTGTACAACAAGAATGAGAACAGATAACAAATATCCAGTTTGGAACAGCTCCATTAAAACTTCTTTTTTCATTCCCATGTTCATTTTATTTATTTCTTTTTTTCTTCAGTAAGGAAATCACCACTTGACCTTTTCTCTATTCATCATGGAAGCCATGTTGGATCAGCACCAAACCAATGAAATGTCAGTATTAACAGGGGCTACGGACATTATACACTTGAATAACGGAAGCATACAAGCAATGACCTTTCATCCCCAACAATTAAAAAGGAACAAAATGGATGGGAAGGTTAATCCTTTTGGATAAATGCATTTTTTAAAAAAAAAAGAATAAGAAAAATCAATATCTATAAAACCCAGCACATATGATCTTTGTTAACCCCAAAGAAACATATGATATCAATATATATACCAAATAAAGAATATTTTTAAATGGATAAGTGAGAATGTTAGCTCTTTATAAAATAGAGACAAGAAAATTAAAAAAATAAAGAAGATATCAAATCAATAAAGCATGGCAAATTTAGCCATCATTAATGCCTGTGTAAGATAAGATATCTTCATATACCAAAATTGAAAACTATTCTTAAGCAGATATCAAAGGCCATTGACAAGGCATAGGGGAAATCTTTCCTAACAGGTAAGTCCTTTAAGGTCATTGTTAAAAGCCGGTCCTATGAGGCCCATGAGATCAATACAGGCATCCCCAAGGCTCGCTTCTTGGTCTTACCCTCTTTTTGCTTTATATTAATGATCTGCCTAAAAGCATACTCTGATCTTTAGTGAATATCTATGCAGATGATACAACGGTATATGGGTGAATCTCCAAAAATTTAGATGACCTGCTGACCTCTCCTCTAAGCTAGCTGTAATGACTTAATGGAAGAAAAACTGGCTGCTCAAATTTAATACCTCAAAAACCAATCTAGTAATGTTCCATTATCACTGGCAGACTGTGAATTCGCACCTATCTTGAACAGATGTTCTATCTAGCACCTTGCTTTGAACATCTGTTGGGACAAGCTCACCCCTAGACCTAAAGTTGAACAGATACATATAATCCATTATTAAAGATGCTGGGTAAATGGTAGGTTCCTTGTACCATGCCAGTAAGTAGCTTATCCCTCCTCCTCCTATTCTCTACCTTTAAAAGAACCAAATCAGTTTGAAAATGGAACACTGCTGCCATATCTGGCCTGGAGCTGCCTAGCCTTCCCTTTCCAGTTTTCTATGAGAATTCAAACCTGTGCCCCTCTCTGTTGGGGGGAAACAAACACCTGATCTGTGGTCAAGCAGTCTAAAGCATACTGGGTCAGTGTTTTCACGTAATCAAACACATGTATCCACTAAAATATAATGTTTAAAGTAATTATATATGTGCGCGTGTGTGTGTGAATAAAAACAAAATGAAAACTTATCACCCAACCCCTTTTTCTCCTGAGAGACTTTATCAAGGCAAATGAGAGGATTTTATTTTGTAACATTTATATACAAGAGCAAAAATATTATTGTTTTTTTTTCTCAAAATTTTTAGGTATAGGAACACTCATAAATATTCGTAGACTGGGCTCTCTAGCCTTGGTTAGCAGCCAGCCTAGGAGAAGGACAACACTGAATTTAAAACCATGAAGAAAGCAATGGGAAACTACTCTGCTATATTTCTGGAAAAGGCAAAGCAATTCAAAGATAATAGGGAAAAGAAATATAGAGAGAACCATAATTGCCTGCATCCTGAAGTATCATAGCAATTTAACAAAAAAACATTTGCAATAAAACATGACTACAAGTCTCTATTTAAAAAAACAAAAACAAAAAAAACAATAATGGAAATGAAGGAAACACAATTTTGTAAATCAGTTATTGTAATAATTGAAATAATGTAACCCAAGGAAAGTATTGTTAACACTCTTTGTGAGAAAAATTTCAAATCAGGTTCCTGTCTGCATCCCCTAGCCATTTTGAAAATATGAGAAAACTCTGCGAAATCATAGAATTGATTTGGAAATGGAAAGAGTATAACCTATTGAATTAGGATTGCCCATTGTTTCAAGACAACAACCTACTTTCGGTCTTCCTTCCTCTTCTTTCTCTCGCTTTCTGAACAGGCAAGATTGTTAGAAAATGGCAGCTTGTTCACTCTCTAGAATGTGAGACAAAGAAACCTTTGTGGGCACCAGTAACAGACACTGATAAAATCATGAAGGCTATCATCAAACTAAATTCTGGAAGCAAGACCAAAAGACATACAAAAAAGCCCAGAAAAATGCAACATTGAATTATAGAATTTACAACACAAAAGTCTTTTCACCTTATTCAAATGACAAACTCTGTTGTGTGCAGAAAATATCTTTTCTATAATACTGAATGGCAAGACATCTTTCCCAGTAAAGACACAATGCATCTGTGCTTATAAATGCTAGAATTTAGTATCTATTTTTTTTTTCATCTTCCTTAATAATCAGAAATATTTTTCAAAGAATAATTCCATCCATAGAAATGGTTTTGTAAAGGTTTAGATTTCTTTTGTAGTTTAGGACACAAATGTCCTTTAATAGAGGATGTCTTCAGATATTGATTTTCCTGGTTAGTCCAGTAGATTCTTTGACCAAGAAGTAATATACATATCTTTGTTAATTGAGCCATCTCTTTGAAATCCTGAGAAAATAACTATTTATATTAGTATTAATACAATGCACCAATAAAATCAATGTAACAGTATTTGTCAGTCAGGAATTTTATATTAAGTCAGAAATTCCAGCTTATCTTTTCCTCAGTCTTAGTATTAAAAAGAAAAATGATTATTTTATGAATTGGAATGGTGGGAAAAGTTAGTATTGGTTCATGAATTTGGTGGCATAGTGATTCTGAATTCAATCCATGGGCCTGATAGTACAAACTCAATTGAAAATGGGTTAAATAAAAAAGGAAACATATACAACAGAATGAGAACAATCAATCCCTTGATTTTAAAGTGTTCCATTGAAAATTCCTTGATTGTTACAAGGCAAACACCTGAAGAAGGCCAGTAGGTACAACAGCTGAAACATTGTGATAATATCAACAAAAATGAGGAGATTGTAAATAATGTAAATAATAACTCCTCATTCTAGAAATTTAAACAGAAAGCTATTTGGGCATAATTAGATATACACATGATGATATGAATGGACACATGGCAAATAAAATATTCACAGGTTCAAATCTCACCATGGTTGATTAGTCAAGAAAGTAGAGTCTTGTTAAGATGATCTAAATATATGGCACTATTGAGAAATGCCTGGAAACTACTGTATTTCCTTATCTTAACTTGGTATTTTTTTGAAAAAAAAAAAACAAAACAAAAAAAAATATTTGAAGATTTAATGGCTTACTGCAATATCAAGTTCAAGTTTCTGATTATACAGTGTCATTTTTCTGTTGCAACAAATTACTACATTTTGAACCTATTATAAAATATTTGTGGTTATTATTAATTTTCAATAGTTTAGCACAGATCAGAAACAACTGCTTGTCACAAGGCATCTCAACACATGGCATGTTTACATCCAACTCCCAGCTGATGTTTCAGGGCTAAGTACAAGAGCACAAATGGTGTGTTGCTTTCGCATCGTCACTACTACAGTCTGCCATTGCTATATGAATATAATATCTACTATCCATTTGTATTATTACAGAAATTAACATTACCTAATTTAGTAAAACAGGGTTAACAAACTCTTCTTTACAACTTGAGCATTCAGTGCTAAGTTTTCAGGAAAAAATATCTTTTAGCACATGGGAAATACAATATATCATGAGTTAACCTGAAGCTTGTGAATTAAATTGTGCAGATAAAACTGTTTAGAAGAAATCAATAATTGTGCTCACAAGCCCTCAACTAATGGCAATCTCATGTCTATTTTTCATTACAACTGACAAAGTCTTTTTTGTATACAACAAAATGTGAAAGACAACTTTTTAAACACTAACTGATGTTTGTTCCTATAAGTTCATGTGAAACCACATCTCCTTGCTTCTGAGGTTTTTTCCCTAACATTTCTAAATAATGTACAATAGTTGACTGATTGCACAAGTAACAAAAATCTAAGTAAAAGACACTTCTAAGATTTTTCTATCATTGTGTAAAAAGATGTGGCTGCAAATGTATACATGCATGCAACCCAAAATGTACTTGTCAGGTTGGATATTGTGTATACTGATGGCACAACAACATGTGTATCTAAAGCAAGATAACCTGACAGAGACCATTCCTCTTCAGAGTGGTTTTAAATTCAAAGTTATTCTCCTCAAGGTTAAAAGGCCCCATATACTCTACTATTTTACCCACAGCTAGAAGGAGAAAATGATGGATTCAGGTTCATGCCTTTCCCAAAAGTATAAATGCAAAGTGAATGCAAGTAGCCTCAGCAAGAATTTGAACATGACTTCCTAATTCTATTAAATGCCTTCAACAGCATAATAAAACAATAATAGGAAGGCTGGAGACCACATCATCCTAAGTCAAATGTTCAAAACAACAAAATGAAGATATTTGTCTGAAGAGATTAATAATAACAATCATCATCTTTTCACTATACTTGCCTATGGCAGATTGTACACTAAAATGAGTGACTGTGTTTAGTTTTCTCTGGTTGCATGTAACATACTAGTCTGAAGCTGTTGGAATGATCTGCAGATCAATGTTGTCACATACATCAGTTTGTTGCTGCTGATCCACTCTCCTGATCACAATGTAAGAACATGGATGTGGCTTGCACTTGTGCTGAAATCTTTGGTTTGACATTTTTAGGTTTGTTTCATCAACCTACTCTTTTGTGCAGGGTTAGGGTAACTTGGAAGAGACTGTTGCACCCCAATACCAGGGTTTGAATGATTCATCAACAAGTAGTTTTAAAGAAGTCTTTTCTCCAACATAAAGTGGGTTTACTAATCTACTATACATAGGAGAAAAGCCAGATACCAACTGTCATGATATGGTTTTTATATTGGAGATTTTACTTCTCTCAAATATACTGTTTTCAAAGTGGCTAAGGAGCTCAATCTGTAGAAGGAAAAACGGCTTACCTCCTGGAACAAAATGTACTCGTACATGTCTTGCATGCAAAAGACATGAAAGAAAATAAGTGACAATTTAAGAACAACTTAATCTTGGAGCTCAGTGATTTTTTTGAGACAAGTTTGTGACTTATAAAATTTCCAAGCCTCAGCCTCTTGATAAAATGAGAATGAGCAAAAGGACATCAGACAGACAGCAGAGGCTGACGAGTTGAGTGGTCATGTTTTGTGTGTGGAGTTTCATGGTAATCTCACCAATTGTGATTGAAAAGACAAGGTACAACTGGTACGCCAAACAGCCATACATTTTTTTGGCACATTATTTAATCAATTTTTTCCCCCATATTAATTTCCTTACAAAAATTCAGATAATATTCAGAGAAACTGGAGATCATGCCAGCAAAGACATTGTAAACAGACCAGTAATTATTCACGTCTCTGTATTGTTGCTAAGTAAAGGGTACATAAGACATCGTCATATGAAGATTGTCTTATCTTTATACTGTCAATAAAATTGTTTTTCTCTTTACACTGTCACACTAAAAGTGGTATTCACTCTATCTTTTTCTATGTGCTGTGTCTCTTCAGGATATTGGTGATTATGGCTCACTATAATTTTCTCTCCTTTATAAATTTTGTCTTTTTGTTACACCTTCCAAACCCAGTTCTGCCCTCCATCTACTCAAGCTCACTATATAGGTTATGCATTGTTCTCCTCTATCCCTCTTCAATTTGTACCAAATTTTCCAAGCCCTCTTTCCTTATATGCCCTAGAAATTTCCATTTTCTCTTTCTGATATTAAGTATGTGACATTTTTGTTTTCATTTTCTCTAAAACTTCAGTCCATGATATTCTCAGCATCCTTCTGGAGAATCATATTTCTGTTGCTTAAAGTCTCTTCTTCATCTGTGAGAAGATTGTCCAGCATTTACTGCCATATAAAAAGACTGATATTGTGTAATAGTTCAGTACTGTTGCAATAGTAAACTAGGCTTACTATACATCCCTGCTTAGTCAACCAGGTATGTCCCACTAAAAATACAAGTTATCAGTGTTTGCTTTGTTTTAGTGTTTAAGAGATGTTGTATCATGGAAACACTTTATTATTGTTGTAACCTAGGGAAGGTTACTGAATAGAATAATCACACGAAGGTTGGTAATGAACGATAATACTTAGGACAAGAACAACACATACAAGATTTGCCAGCGGCATGTAGAAGTAGTAGTCAACTGCTAGAAGGGAGTCAAGTGAATTCCATAATGAATTTCCAACTGCAGGATATCTATCAACCACCCCACATGGTCAGATGTGGCACAAGGCTGAATTTAATGTCGGATATTAGAGCCTGTAGGCTCAGCCAAAAATTCCCCATAGGCCCCATTTAAAACCGGGTTGGGTAGCTGTTTCCCGAGATGAGACTCAGACCTTTGACATAGCTTTGTCTGGGGATTCTCTCTGCCTGGAGGCAGAGAGTCTGACCAGTACAGCTGGAGATGAATCTCCAACTGCAGGCTCACATACAGTATTTACTACTGTATTTATGTGAATGGGGACATACCCATTATCCTCCGTAGGTATGCTACAACAATTATACAAGAAATTAAAGCAATAGTAAAAACTGTCCTGGTCCAAAGATTGTAAAATATTGTTAAGCCAAGCATAAACTGATGTTGGTAAAATTTTCAGTATATATTTATATTTTTATGAAAAATATCTCGCACAAGTTTCACCTTATAATATCTATCTTTATTAGTAAGACTGATAATAACTTATGGGGATGTCAGGATTTATTATGCAAAGGCTCACATAAAATTTTATTTATAAGTAAATCCATAAGTTACAGGCAATAGAAATAGATATTTGATGAGCTACTTGACATTATAGGACCTTCATAGGTCTTCCTCCATTGATTTTGTTTACCTTTCTACTGTTTTAAATTTAAAATTACTTGCAGACAATTTTACTGCTTCATCTTCAATACATTCTTTGTTTGGATATTGTTTTCCAGTTTCAGATGCATCTTTTTTAATAATGAACCATAAGTTTGATATTAGACTAATATCTGATGATGCTAGAGACCATTCCATTAATTTGGTCTTTGAAACCTTTTTGCCAAGGTGGGCAATAATCAATTTTAAAAGAATATAAAAGAGCATTGACATTAAAGCCCACTGTCCCATATTTGAGACAGTGTGCATTAATCAGTTATAAGTAGGAACCAGAATTATACTAGAATTTTAGAAACTTATGATATCAGAGTTTTATTTTGTTATAGTTAATACCATATTTTATGGTGGCATTAACCCATTACCTACCATGAGCTCCATTTGGTGATCTGTTAAAATTAAACTCACTACATGTTATTCCTTGTATTTACATTGAATTGCTTACATAATTGCTTGCATTTTCAGAGGTATATTTTAAAACACTTAGCCTTTAAAGTTTTTATTATTAGCTGTAAGAAGAGACTTTTTGTCGTAAATTTTACATTTCACAAGTAGAAAAGTAATGACTATTTTGAAAAGTATTTTTTATTATTTCTAATCAATATTATTTTTCGATGTTTTATACACATATATATTTGATGTTCTAGTTTCTATAAAAACGACAATGGTAACTACTGAAATTAAACATAAGGAATAAATAAACTCCTAAGACACCTGTCTGGGCCAAAAATGCGCATTAAAAAAATTTGGCAGTTAAAGAGTTAATAATTTAAAGCAGCTTTTTATGAGATGTTACACTCAAAGAAGGTAATGCAATAAAAATTTGAATAAGATACTTTTCTACATAAGTTTCTGAGATGAATAATTATTATTACAATACATTGATTTATTCAATCTGTTGTCTTTGTCTTGGTTGCTATAGTGTACTCTTCAAGTGTTTCTTTTTATTACATTATGAATAGTGAAATGTCTTTCAGAAACTAATCAAAGTATTAAGAGATAGGAAAATATTGTTGGAAACAAAGAAAAGAGTACTGAACTGCTCTGTAATATCTAATCTATATGACAGTGAATGCTGGATAATCTTTCTTGTGCCTTTCAGAAGCAAAGCAAAGTATTAAAAGAAATGAAACTATGGTAAAAAGAAAAGAGTGCTGATGCTCTGTAATATCTAATCTCCCCTATGGCCATAAATACTGGACAGTCTTGTGCCTTTCAGAAGCAAAGCAAAATATTAAGAGATAGGAAAATATAGTTAAAATCAAAGAAAAGAGTACTGAACTGCTAGGTAATGTCTAATCTTCTGTACACTAGTGAATACTGGATAATCTCTTCACAGATGAAGAAAAGAATGGAAGTGACTGAGATGTGGTTCTACCAATGAACGTCTAGAATACTGTGGATATGTGACCAGCGAGGAAGTTTAAAAAAAAAAAGAGGAAAAAACAAGGAAACTGAGATGGATGAAATTTCTGAAAGACATAATGAGGAAAGATGACCAGGAGATTCTAACACTCTCAGGAAATGAAAGAAAACAAGGAGATAAACAGCAAGTAACCTACATAAAAAGTTTGCATGAATGGATGGAAGAACAGGGACAATAAGGAATGGTAAAGAGTCAAAACTTACTTAGAGCAACAATAGACAGGAATTTGTAGAAAGTTATGATCCCTCTCTTTCTTTCTGAAGGATAGGGCACATGCAAGTAGATCATGGCCTGCAAGATGAACCTAGTAAACATCATAAAGAAATGAACATTATACTTAATAAAAAGTTTGCTTTTAATTCCATTTCTCTGCAAACTTTTTGAATGCTCCTCATATAAGAGTGAATGCTGGAGAATTACTTCACAGATAACAAAGAGACTTGAAGTGACTGAGATGAAAACATGTCAGAAATAAGGAAGTTTTAAGGAAAATAAGAACTAAAAGAACAGTTATACTTGCAATAAGAAAGAATTGAAATTTCTGGAATGAATAATGTGGAAAGAGGGCCTAGAGAATATAACACTCCCAGGATATATTGAAAGCAAGAGAACGGAAGGAAACTACCAATAACCTACTTAATGAGCTTGTGTAAATGGATGATGAATAAAGATAATGAGAAATGATAAAGAGTTAAGATTAGCACAACAAAGGACAGGAAGCTGTGGTGAGGCATGATCACCTATATCCTGAAAGGATATGGCACATAAAATGGTTCTGAGAGCCTTTCTTTTTTTGTGATCTTTAATTTGGAGTGGGGTACTAAACAGAGGTTGTGACTGGCACCTGAAGAAGTTCAAAGTGAACAATGGCTAAAATATTGCAATTCTGATAACCATTATGAGGACAAGAGTTTGAATAAATCCACCTTTGTAGTAGGGGGAGTACCATGAAACTCTCCATACTATTGTTGCTGCTTTAGCAAGTAGGTTTTTATTGGGTGAAATTGCCAGCCTCATGTACAACCCTTTTTAATTCAGAGTTACCTTTATCCTAGATGAGTTGCCAACCAAGGCTAGAGAGTCTAGTCTGTTCTGCTATTTAATCCATAGCTGGTGAAAGAAGAGATGGATTCATACTTTTCCCATGAGTATTTGTGTAAAACTTGAGCATAACTAACTTAGCCAGTATTTGAACTTGTCATGATGATTCTACTTTGTGTGGTGATAACTGCTACACTACATGTAGAATAAAAACGTTAATTCTTCATCAGTTGTCGAAATCACAAAAATACAGAATTACTCCAACATAGAAACAAAGGTCAGAGTTTACAAAATGTTATTTCTCTACCCAGTTGGCAACAGTTTTTGTTCCTAAAGAAGCAATCGGAAAAGTCTGTTAAAGTAGAAAGTTTCAGGAATCTAATTGGTTGGGAAAATTATGGGGGGGGGACCAAAAGTTTAAAAATTAGAAGAAAAATAAATAAAGAAATAGAAAAAGAAAAAGAAAAAAGTTTATTGCACAAAAAAAAAAAAATAAACTTACAATTGGTAGCAACTTCTTTCTGTTTATTGGGTGTAGAGGAAGACCCAATTTTGAAATTATCTATTTGAAATTTAGTGAGAATTGACCAAATATTTAAGGAATTGACATTTAACAAGAATTATATATATATATATATATATATATATATATATAATGATGAGGTCATTAGCTTTTGTAAGAATTGGTTTCAGGACAGAATAAGTGACACATGATTGTTTAGTTGGATGAAAAAGTGTAGAGAGGAGTTTGAGTGGAAAAACTGACTAAGGATTGATGTAGAGATAGAGAACACATGGGTGTATGCTTGACCGTCTATGTCATCTAGTTGGGGTGGGAAACAGGAAGCTCATGAGTTTTCCTTTTGTTAAACTCCAGTCTGATTTAATATTGAAATGCCAGAGAGTAATAAGTGTGTATGTATTTTATTACTTTAAATGTCATATTTAGTGGGTACTCATGGTTGACTAAACATCCTTGTGTTTTAACAGTCAAATGAGAGTGTGTGTGTGTGTGTGTGTGTGTATATATATATAATAAGAGGCACATGGCCGAGTGGTTAGAACATTTGCTTTCTGACCATGAGTCCCGTATTTGAATCTCACCAGGGTCGATTTGTCAGGAAGGCAACTTTCTGATGGTATTGGAATGGATCGAGGTTGATCCCAGCATGTGGCAATTTTGCAAAGTGCCTGAAAATGATACCACAGTTTGACTTAAGCCTTATGTGTGAAATTGGGTAGACGGAACTCTTGAGGGTCATCGATAGCTGTGCTAGCACAAAGCCACAAGTCATCATGGCCATGGGCTTGAGTGTGATGGCCTTGTTCAAATTGTTGATCTTGCCAGATAACACAGTCTTTCCCAGAAACTGTAACTAAGGTCTGCTCAGCATAGTTGCAGTATAAACCACAGGTGGGCTCTGTGGGTGTTGAGCAAACACAAATGTGCTTGAGCAAGCGTCTGCAATAGGGATTGGATAGCCACTCTAGTAGACGGGAATCCTCGAACACGAATAGCCAGCTATTATATACAACAACATTCTACACATGTATACAGGTGTGCATCCACACACACAGAGAAGAAAAATCAGCCTAATACCAATAAAATAATCATATAAAATATTTTTGTTTTAACATAATAAAAGCCAGAACGTGCTGTAATTCAAATCTTAACAATGGAAAGCAGGCTGACAGAAACAGGTGATATACTGTTTTACCTAAAACTGCATGAGAAATGAATAATCTACTCAAAATGGTTACATAATACACAAATTCCCCAAATAGTATCATACACCTGATTGAATAATCACATGGGAGATTGTTTATACATGTGTTGTAACATCCCTTTTGATTGGTTGCAAAATTGTATAACTTGAAATATAAATACTTTCCGGATAGACCTTTTACAGGGTATGGCAAAAATACTTCCCACATAATGGTAAGACATTAGCTAGATGAAGACACCATTGTCTAATGTCTTATGTGAGAGGTATTTCTGCTGCAGGCTGTATTTTTTTAATATTTGAAGTCCTTTTAGGATCTAGT
Organism: Acanthosepion esculentum; assembly: GCA_964036315.1. Lineage (NCBI taxonomy): Eukaryota > Metazoa > Mollusca > Cephalopoda > Sepiida > Sepiidae > Acanthosepion > Acanthosepion esculentum. The sequence goes on from OZ038518.1 coordinate 46,389,746, forward strand.
CGATCATGTCTCTCCACAACTGTCTTTTGTTATTCTTTTGACCCTTTATCATCCTTCTATGTGTGAATGCATGGTAGAACATTGATAAACTGATTAAGTAGGTTACTTACTCTTTCCTCTGTGCTTTTCTTGCATTCACTATATCTTAACATCTATTCATAAATGCTTGTAAACAGATAAACATAGAAGAGAATTAATAAGCCTTTGGATTAGTATATTGTGGTAAAAGAAAAATCACTTACCAAGAAAAATGGTACGTGTGTGCTGTACGATATGCCGAAGACAAAATAACCAAAATAGAAACAAGTCAGTGACAGCAGTTGCCATAAATGCATCTTGGATATGCAAATATTGTTTGTCCTCTCAACCAATGAAAAAATTGTTCCATCAATAAAAGCAGTTGGTTTTCTCGAATTGAAAGTTTATTTTTCTACCTTGTCTGTCGGCTTGTGAGTGACTGTGCATTGAATTTCTGACTATTTACGTGTATTGGGATATTTGACATTGGACCTGCAATTCGTGATTCCAACATTTTTTTCTGCTCCTGGATCTTCAAGTTTGGACTTGCAATTTGTTTATTTCATTTTGCAATTGAGTTGTCATTTCAATTTCTGAACATGTATCAACAGATGGGATATAACTTAGAGAGAAAAGGTTTTATGCATTTCCCAAGGGCATCATCATCATCCTCTCCAACTACTATTAATCTAAATACTTCAGTGTATGGATTAGTTATAACAAATTTAGTATAGGAGATAAGGAAATTGAACATAGAATAGGCTGTGCTAACAGTAGTTTCACTCAACACTGCAAGTTTCTACAAAATGTTAACCTAAAATCTAGAGACATGTTCTTAAATAGCTGAGTCAGATCAAGACTTTCATATGGATGTTATGCATGGCACCAAACAAGTTCAGAAATATCTAAACTGTCAGCTGTATACAACCACTTTCTCAAATCAATGGTTAAAAATGGCTTCCAGCAAATGAACCCTGTAGGTCTTAGCAAGGACCATCCTTCTTTGAAACTTGAAAACTGGCATTGTATATTCACATTAACTTTACCAAATAACAAAAACATTACTTGAAGACATTTAACAAGTAAAAATGGATATAACATGTAACTTGAAAAAATAAATAGATGTCAAGGTTCCACACTACTTCAAGCAAATGTTAGGAAGGAAACCCCAGTTAATACTGGAAAAAGCATTAACAGTTATTTATACTATTTACATTGTTTGAACAGTTGTCCTCATCTTTCTTGCCATATTCACAATATTTCAGCCATTATATGCTCTGGCCTTCTTCATGTGATACATGTTGGAATTCCAAACCGAACACTTTATTTCATTCACTGGGGTAGATTGTTCTAGTTCCATGGGGCAAGGCTTTTTCTGAAGAAGACCGGAGCATAAAACAGCTGAAATGTTGTGAACATGACAATAAAGATGAGTACAACAATCCAAACAATGTAAATAGTGTAAATACCTCATCTCAGAAATATAGATGGGCATTAACAGTTAGTGAACTTGAGAAACCTTTTTGCCTGAAAATTTGTTTTAATACAGAATTTTATATATTTCAACTGGTTGCTTGGTCAATGAATGCTGATGGTCTCCTTATAAGGAAATGGCTAATATTACCATTAGAGATGAGGGGAACAGATACTACATTTTGATCCCAGCATAATGACCAGGGAACAAATATAACTGCTTGGTTAATGAATGCCAAAATTACCATACCCATAGAAATTAAAAGAAAGTGAAGTAAAATGAGAAGGGTTGAGTGTAAGGAAAGAAAAAGGAAAAAAAATAAAGGTAATCTGACTAGAAGTTCCAATTCCTGGATACTAGTCACAGTTCTGTGTCAAGCTTTTGTAAAATGTAAATCACTTGTCAGGGACCCTTTTTACCAAAATATCCCTTTGTCACATGAGTCAGATTTAGTCAGAATTTCATCATCTCAGCAAGTTCTTTACAAAGTTAAAAGCTGTCAGAACCCCCCCTCCCCTCCTCGCTGGATGACATTTCTGACTCTTTCAATCTTTCTCTACAGCCAGAGTGGCTTTTTCACTGCACTACATACCCAAAGAGGAGGCATGGTGGAGTAATGGATAGCAGCTCGGATTGAGGAATCGGAGAGCCACGTTCAAATTCCAGTCGAATCCATTACATTCACTTACGTGTTAATATCCTTGGGAAAGGGTATGGATCCTCGTTTTCTCCACCTTCTATGGGCAAATAGCAGGACAGACTGGGTTCTATAGCATTGGATGGCAACTGGTCTACCGCAGTAAGAAATAGAAACCTACTGCAGGAAAAAAATCTGCCTCGTCAGCCATGTATTGAAAGATACATGATCGCCTAAGTGTGTATCATGCATGGCACATAACTGATTGACTAACATACCCAACAACATTACATTTTTTTTCTTGAAATGTTAATGTCAATCAAAATGTTTCTTTCTTTCCAAAACTAATCATCTATTTTTTTAGAAAAACAACTTCTTTTATTAAGCAGGTGATCATGGCTCTCCACAATTTCCTGTCTTTTGTTGCTCTAAGTAACTTTTGATCCTTTATCATCTCTCTTTATTCTTGTTCTGCCATCCTTCCACACAAACTCATTAAGTAGGTTACTCACTGTTTTCCTTTGCTTCTCTTGTTTCCAATATATCCTGTGAGTGTTAAATTCTCTAAGCCCTCTTTTCTTTTGTCTTAGAAATTGATAATTGCAATCAAAAAGAGACAATTTCATTGTGCTTTTCCTTAAAACTTTCTTATTGCTCACATGCAATATCCATAATATTCTTAGTATTTGTTCAAAGACTCACATCTGTCTCTTCTTCATCTGTGGGGTAGATTGTCCAACATTCGTTTTCATGTCAGAGAACTTTTTCTACTTGCAATAGTTTGCTGAAACCTACCTCCTAACAATCTCCAGCAGGTATTTATCAAGCTTGTATGGCATAGAGATATATAAATGGAGAACCCAATAAAGATGGATCTTATAATACAAGCATTGCTCTTCAACAAGTGTCCTTTCTATGATACAATTTAAAAGAAAAAAAAATCACCGATTCACATTTTTAGCAATTATTTACATAAAAACGATTGTGCATATGTAGCTATGTAAAAATATCCCCTCTCACTGTACAAGGACGGGTAGGGCAGCAGCATATCTTGATGTCTAAGGTAAATTGATTCACATAACTTTTGATAATTACCCACATGAAAAAATGTTCTTGGGTTGCATTTTGCATCTGTGGATAAATAAAATACTCCTCCCCTTTCCGAAAATGGAGTATGATCAGAAGTATATCCTGATGTCTGGCACAAAGACTAATAAACCAAAAAACCTTTATGATTAATGTACATCTCCAAGAAAGATTTGTATTGCATTTTGCATGTGTAAACATGCAAGAATACTCCTTTTTCAGTAAGAGAAGTAATGTTAGAGATATAGTGTGGTGTCTGATGCAAAGACTGAGATAACAAAGCAATTTTTTTGGCAACTACTCACATCAAAATAAATCTTAACATCTAAACTAATTCTGTCTGCACCCAAAATGTGCTTAATAACAGTAATTATTCACCAGACTGTCAATTGTTTTTCTCCTATCCAAAATTTGGTGAAAAAGGGTCAATTCAGAGATCCAAGATGTTTTAAAAAATTTGATCTTCTAAGCCTGCCTGATATTCAAGCAGGAATTCTTTGGCTTGCTGCAGGAACCAAGATTTGGTAGCATCATTAATATTTATAGAATTTGTTTTTTCACTAAAGATTAACATGATTTATTCTCTTATCTTCACTGTTTTCACACTTGACAGACCATGATTCCTACTGACACTGAGCAGATCTGTTGAAAAAAATAGATATTCTTCTCACATTTTCCAAAGAGAGGAAACATCACTAATTAATCCCATCCATTTCCAGTCTTCAGCAGCCATTCTTAGAAAAGTTTCCTTGTTTCCCCAATATTCCTTATGTACTAAGCTTTAAGCAATATGTTATTAAGAGGGTGAGCTCTGCAGTAAGAGCATTGGACATAAATTTCCATTGAGAGGTTAATTCCAAGAATTTTGTTGAAGGACCATGAAGTCTAGTTTCTGGCCTCCTCACCCAGTCTCCAGAAATGTTGCTTAATTTGTATACCATAATTATTTGTGTATAATGCAATTTATGTGCAAGTCATGTAATGGATTTTGGCATGGAAAGAGGACAAAGAGTCTAGTCCATTGCACTCATCACTTTCCCAGTAATATCCTTGGGAATGGCATGATTCCATCTCTTCTCCTGCCAACAAGGGGTTAAATAACACTGTATCTTGGGCTCTCTGTCCTTGTGTGGCAACCAGTCTAAGAGAAGGAAAATGTTTGGGGCGGCAACAGGAAACCATACTATATTTCCCAAGAATGCATGGCAATTTGCAGATTATAACTGGAGACACATGACATTTTATATATGCATACTACAAAAATCCAGAATGGTGCAATCAACAGACTACATGCCAAATGACCTAAAAAATGCAGAAAAACCTTAGAAAAAATAAGAAAGAAGACCAAAGGCAAATATCTACCTAAGCAGAAGATGAGTGCTCAATGCCTAGGCTATCCATACAGAACAAAACTGGTTTCAGTCTTTGTCTAGTGTGCTACATATATATATATATATATATATATAGTACACTATCCAAAAACATGAAGAATTTGAACAGAGTTCAGCTTTTGCTGTTAACTTTTGCGTACATTACTCTTTCTGAGCCTGAATGCAAAACAGTAGAAAAGTGACACCATCTGAGATAATAGAAAATAGCTGCCAGGTCATTATCTATAATTAATGGCAAAGTATTATGGGAAGTCATTTTTTCATGGTCAAGCTCTTTGATTTGCAGTCATGTCCTTTGATTTATGAATAATAAACAGTGAAGAATTATTAATACAGAGTCAAAACAAGAATAAGATTTAATATACATTTTCTAGATTTATTTCATAATAATGAAGAGTATATCAACACTGTTTGTACAACAAGTCATAATAATAAAATCGAATAAAACTAATAATAAAATCATAGTAATAATGAAGAGTGTATAAACTCAGTTTGTTTTTAATCATAAGATTGAATAAAACTAGTACCTATTTATAGCTAAAGAGTGTGGAGTGAATTATTAAAGATCAAGTTTTTAAATATAGTATTACATATTAAGTGACAAGTGGCTTCTCAGGAGTGTCTCAAAATGACTTATCTCCTCGATAAAAGGAAGTGAAAAAGGTATTTGTCTACATTAATAGAATATGCTACAAGTGGGAATCCCAAATATAGAAAATATAGTAGAAAAAAAAAATACTCATTCTCCCTCAATACTTCTCTTTTGGGATTGACTCTAATTTTAGTAAGTGCAATGGAGCAAGATGGTTAATTGTTCTCATGCCAAATGTTTCAGGAAGAGAGCATAAAAATAATTTTGCAGCATTCAGAAGTCATATAAACTAGTTTGAAGTCAAGTTCCATATTCTTTAGTTTATTTTTTATGTGGTAGGAAAAATAAAATTTTAATAAACAAAATTTCAATAAGACTGACAAAAATATTTTAAATAATTCTGAAGACAGTGAAATAGCAAATGCTTTCCAAAAGCTAAACAAAGTATTAAGAAAAATGAAAATGTCATTAGAAATAAAGAAAGGAATGCTAAACTATTATGCAATATCAGTCCTCCTATATGGCAGTAAATGCTGGATAATCTCCTCACAGATGAAGAAGAGACTTTGAAGCAACAGAAATATTGTCCTACCAAAATATGCTGAGAATACTATGGATTGAACATGTGAGTAACAAGAAAGTTTTAAGGAAAATGGAAACAAAAAGAACACTTATAATTAACATCAGAAAAAGAGAGTTGAAATTTCTGTGACATATAATAAGGAAAGAGGGTTTGGAGAATTCAATACTCATAGGACATTGAGGAAACAGAGAGAAATAGCAAATAACCTACCTAACAAGCTTGTGAAAATGGTTGGCAGAATAGTGAGTGGGAGGGCTGGTGAAAAGACAAACCTTATTAAGAGCCACAAAGCATAGGAAGTTGTGGAGAACCATAATTGCCCTAGTCCTGACAAGACACAGAAGAAGTGTCTATGTAGGTTGGGTGTGTACACAACATGGAGAGTGAGATTGGAGAGCCAAATTCAAATTCCATTGCATCCATTTTTGTACAAATACTCTTCAGAAAAATATGAACACATTTCTTCTCTCCCCTTTCTATGGGTTAATAGCATAGCAGACTAAGCTCTATAGCTTTGATTGGTAATGAATCTATAAGAAGAATAAATTCAAGACAGGTTGGATATGGGGCTAGCAACCCCTCCTCATAAAAAACTACTTGCTGCAAAAACCATCCACCACTGGAAACATAGTGTGATGAGTGTCTCCACCAGTGTTTCTCAAACATTTTTTTTTTTTTTTAACTTCAGAGTGCATTTGTAGAATAACTAAAACTCTGGGCACACTTTAAACTTTAATAGAAGATTGTATTTCATGTGAAATAATTCATTCTTTGTATGTGCATCTGTGTCATTTTCCGTTTGTTCTTAAAATTGTATTTGCCAATATTATAGGATATTGAAAATAATATTATACGATATATACTCATATAACATGCAATCTCATATATCATGCCACCACAAAATTTTCACTTATAAAAAATGATTTTATAATGTATTTCATATATCAGGTGAGTTGCTTTTTTGAGAGACTAAATTACAATAGACTAACCTCTTTTCCTCTATCTCTTTATCCCATCTTCTAGTTAAATAAGTTAAAAAAGTAGAAGAGAAGGATAAAAATATTGTTAGTAACGCTATACTCATTGCATAAACGCATACAGCCATGAAAACAACCAAACGAGAAACAGCTAAACATCTTATAAACGTAAACAATGGAAAAGATGCATATTTGCAATGTTTGTAGTTTATAATACGATACTTATGTGAATATTGCATGCATTATTATTGGATAGAGTTAAATAAAATATCAGTTTTATCAAAGTCCTGTTTATTTTAAATACATTTGTACTTTTTGACTACAGTAAATGGATATATAGTTTGGTTAACGGCATAGCCAGGGCCAGCAGTACATACTCTAATTTTATATTTTATGTATGATGTGACCCCCTTAAAATTAAATTCACAGCTAGGTCTTCAAAAGTTGTATGATATGCAAGTATATACGGTATGTATCTGTAATTTTACAAATTAGTGAAGAAACTAGGAAATAGTTCAGTTACTATATACTTAAAAAAGTGTTAGAAATTTCAGGATAGTTACTGAAGAATTTTTATAGTTTTATTAGTTAAAAAAAAGAAAAATATAATATGTTCCTTTCAAGTTTCAGCGCTCAGAACTTATGAGATTTAGTCTCTAACTTTACGAGATAAAGATTTATCAGCTTATAATTGTAAAAATAAAATAAAAAAAATTAATAATTAATTACTCTTCTGTTAACTTGGGGCATACCTGGCTACCTTTCAGGGTGCATTAGTGTGCCAGGGTAAATCAGTTAAGAAATGTTTACACAGATGTCATTGTATCACTTATAAAAGAAGCTTCACAATTCACTCTGGCACCCACTTTTGTACAAATAGCTGAAATTGTTTCTGCTGTTTCCTGAGATGAAACCGCAGATATCACAAGTGAACATGTGGCCTTGATAGGACAACTAAATGACATGAAAAACTGATTTGATATTTGCTTTTATGAAATAATGCTGAATGTATTTTCTGTGAACTTTAAAGGATATTTCCCTTTTTTTTTTCTAAAATAAAGTGTTTTAAAATTTTCTTATCAAATAGAATGTGACTGCTGCTGCCCCTGCTGCTACTAGTACTACCACCACTACCAAAAAAAAAAAAAAACTCTTTTGAGATGGTGCATGTGATGTTTTGGCTAATTTTGAACAAAAATAACAACCATTTTCCACCATTAACTTTAGTTTTCCTGCTCCAGAATACCATATTCTACATAAAAAAAAAAAATCAAGGTTGTGTAAGTCACTGTAAATGTGAAGAAAAAAATAAATGCTAATTTGAAAGTTAAACACAATCTTAATGTGAAATAAAACACAATTTCTGAAATATAAAAAATAGAACACAATCTTTTATGCGCCATGTCCTTTAAGGATGTTGGTGATCATGGCTCTCCACAATGTCCTGATTTTTGTTATTTCTCCTAAACACTGTTTTGCTATCCATTTACTCAAACTTATTAGGTAGGATATGCATTACTTTCCTCTGTCTTTCAATATGTCCTGACAGTGTCAAATTTTCCAAGCCCCTCTTTCCTTATTATATACCCCAGAAATTTCAATTTTCTCTTCCTGATGTTAAGTATAAGTGGCCTCTTTGATTCCACTTTCTCTAAAACTTTATCACCACTCACATGATTGATCCATGGTATTCTCAGCATCATTCTGTAGAACAATATTTCTGTTGCTTCAAGTCTCTTCTTCATCTGTGAGGAGAAATGACTAAAATCCAAATATTGAGAGTAGTCATAGTAAGAACTTTCATTTATTTGATTTTTGTGAATGCTTAATACCTATGTTTTATTTTAAGTTCCAACAGTAGTTAGCCATCACTTTTTTGTCCCATCTTCCTGGATACCGTTCTTCCATGACTTTAATGTCCTGGTGAAATGTTTCACATTACTCATCACTAACATCACCCCAAAATATTCTATCACAGACAAACTCAAGTTTCTATCACAGATGTTTGATGCAGATTATAGAAAGTGATTATATGTAAGGACTGCTATAATGTTTCCATTCATAACTTTGAACAATTCAATTGCATTATCATCATATGTTATATGTAAAGACCATATAATGTTTCCATTCATAACTTTGAACAATTCAATTGCATTATCATCATATGTTATATGTAAAGACCATATAATGTTTCCATTCATAACTTTGAACAATTCAATTGCATTATCATCATATGTTATATGTAAAGACCATATAATGTTTCCATTCATAACTTTGAACAATTCAATTGCATTATCATCATATGTTATATGTAAAGACCATATAATGTTTCCATTCATAACTTTGAACAATTCAATTGCATTATCATCATATGTTATATGTAAAGACCATATAATGTTTCCATTCATAACTTTGAACAATTCAATTGCATTATCATCATATGTTATATGTAAAGACCATATAATGTTTCCATTCATAATTTATATTATCATGATCATCATAATATAATAACCATGTGTTTGAGCAATCAGGAATTCAATAACAAATGATTGTTAGCAAAAGGATGAGCCGACAATGTGAGTTAAAAATCGAATATCCTAAAGTCAAACAAGTGCAGAAATTTAAATATCTGGAAAGTGGTTTTAGCAGATGATGGAAATGGTGACACTGAAATCCGAAGGTGTATTTGGATAGCCAAAGATACATTCCAAAAGCTAAGCAGAGTACTGAAAAATAGGAAAATTTTCACTAAAAACAAGGAAAAGGGTACTAAACTGTTATGTGATTGTTGATTTAATCTGATATAACTTCACCAAGCCTGCAGTAGAAAAACTATAAGTTTATATAGAACTCAATGGGCAGAACCTATTTCAACTGTAGTTGAACAGGTCATCTTAAAGCACAAGTCTGAAAGCTATCAGTTCAATATTTATACTGGTTAGTAAATATACATTTGAGCTATTTAACAACTTAACATGATATCTGTCCTCCTGTATGGCAATGAATGCTGGACAATCACTGCACAGATAAAGAGACTTGAAGCAACAGAAATGTGGTTCTACAGAAAGATGCTGAGGATACCATGGACTGAATATGTAAGCAACAACAACAGTTTTTTGAGAAAATGGAAACTAAAAGGTAACTTATACTTAATATCAGGAAGAGAGAGTTGAGGTTTCTAGGGCATGTAATAGGGAAAGGGGGCTTGGCAAATCTAATACTCACAGTATAGATTGAAAGATAGAGATGAAAACAGAGCATGACATACATAGTGAGTTTGAGCAAATGGATGGTGAAACAGGGTTTAGGAGAAATAACAGACAAAATTTATTAAGAGCTACAAGGGATAAGAATTTGTGGAGAGCCATGATCGCCTACATCCTGAGGGGACAAAGAAGAAGCTTTTTGCAGGAAGCATTCAGTATTAATATGAACATTATGGAAAATTTGGCTATAGTCATGTTTTTAACAAATACTCTGCACACCAAAACATGGAACTCATCAGTAAAAATGGATTGATTTTTGGTATCAGTGTTCCAGAAGTTGCTAAGAAAAAGTCTAAGTTGGCTTGTGCCAAAACATATGTCGACCAGTGTATTTGGCAAATTCAAAGATTATTGAATGTATTAAGAAGAAAGCCCAAATGTGCCTTCGGATTTATTACCCAAATTAAATTCTATCACTGACAAACCCAAGTTTCTATAACATTTGGTTTGACTATGTAAATGGATTATATCCAAAGACTTTTTTTTTATTCATAAATTGGATCAATACAATTACACTGTCATTATCATCATGCATTATCATCTATAAAAACAATGTTTTGAGCAATCAGGAATTCAATAAGAGACTTTAAGCAACAGAAATGTTGTAGTACAGGAGGATGCTGAGAATATCATGTATTGAACATGTGAGGAACAACAAAGTTTTATAGAAAATGGAAACAAAAAGGACACTTATACTTAACATCAGAAAGAAAGAGCTAATATTTCTAGGGCACATAATAAGGAAAGAGGGCTTAGAAAATTTGACACTGTCAGGACATATTGAAGGCAAGAGGGACAGAGGAAAACAACACATAACCTACCTAGAGAGATTGAGTAAATGGATGGTGGAACAAGCTTTAGGAGATTGAAGGCAAGAAGGACAGAGGAAAACAGTACATAACCTACCTAATGAGCTTGTGTAAATTGTTGGCAGAACAGGGCTTGTGAGAGATAGCAAAAATACAAAATTTACTAAGAGTTATAAAGAATAGGAAATTTTGGAGAGGCATGACTGCCCACATTCTAAAGAGACATGGCACATAAAGAAGAAAAGATTTTCTCAAACTTGTTCCAAACAACATTTGTTAGAGAAGTTTAAAGAAAAAAAAAGTGGCTAGAGCAGATACTTGAAGGTGAAAGAAATCAGTTAGAACTTTTCTAGCTTCAAAATGTGTGTCTATTTCTGTTTTGTAAAAGGGTGTAATTGTGCCTGTAAGGAAAGTGGATGCTGAATGGCAATATCCTTATTGTTGAAGTGAGGATAGATTTCGGTCATATGCTTACTTGCTTGGAACCCACCAGCTAATGTAATCAAACAAACATTCATGGAAATGGACTTTTCTTATGCCAACATTTCAGAACTTGCTACATTTTTCCCCAAAATCTTATCAACAGTAGAGAAAAACTTCCATAGCTTCCATTTTTAAATGTTCATTTTCTCAAAAGTGAACAGGTTACTGAAGACGTGAAGATGAAATTTTACTAGTTTTATTTTAAAAAAATATTAAAACAAATCATGTTAAAAGTGGAAAAAATACAGTTTAATCATGCCAGATAACAATGTGATAAAAACTTCTTTTAATTTTTTTTTATCCACTCCTACTTATAAAACCTGCAAATTGTTTGGCTCCGAGGAGGAATAAATAAGAAAAAAGTTCAAAATATTTTAAACACCGTAATAATTTAACACAGGAAAGTTCTATTATGCCAAAGAAAAATATTAGCAAAATAAAATTAAATACAATTTTTAACGGAAATTAAATTCTAGGTTTTTTAATACAAACTTTTGTGTGAAAAAGCTTTTTTTCAGGAAACTTCAAATAAAAGTTTGTTTATTTTTTAAGTAAATAAAGATGAAAATCTGTTTTGAAAGCTATAAAATTTTAAGAAATATGTGTATTTCGTAAAAACAAATTTATGTTTCACAAAAGAAATATTTACTTTTTTTAAGTCTCGGTAATTGAAAAGAAGATTTATTTTTGTTTACATAGTATGCTATGTAAGCAAAAATAAATCTTTTAAATAACCAAGACTAAAAAATCATTTTATGGATTACATCTATTATAAAAACAAATTGTTGTAATTTAACTGACTCACCACAAGGATAATTTGTGACACAAGGCCAATTTTTTATGTGACAAAATCAAACGTGACATTGGTGGGAATTCCATACATTAATTTTTTTTTCTTCTTTTTTTTATAAATTAAATAAAAAAAGAAGTTGTCTTAAAAGAGAGCCTGGCAGAACAACAATGTAAATTCCTTTTGTGTTTATATTACATAATTTTGATTATAATTATTAAATTAATAATTTATAATATTAAATTGGTTAATTAACAATGTTTAAAAAGCAATTAAAAATAAAAATTTTATTTTGAACTGAAACAGACTTTAAACAAGCAAACTTCATGGAAAGTTCAAGAACTGAATAGAAACTTGCACATTTCCTTTTTTAACACAAGTAAAATAAATTTACATCATTCTTTTCTTAGGTGTTATTATGATATATAAATTTTAGTTTTACTGATAGTTTAAAATCAATAAATATTATATTTTTTTATCATTAGTATGAAGAATGGTAAATTAAGTTTTAAACAAAAAAAATCCAAAGAATTGTTCTTGGAATTGGAAATTAGGTTAAAAATTCTCCAATTCGAATACCCCAAAAGTTCCAATATTTCTGTTTCTTGATTCCAATTTAATTAATCACCCCATTACTAACATTATCACAAATAATGTGGGAAGTCACACAAATAGTGAGACTTTGAGATCCAATATTTATGGGGCTGGTTTCAGCCTGGTGAATGCTAAAGGGTTAAAATAACAAACAGATTTATACATTTTAATTAAAGAACAAACATTTACATAAATTAATAAAATTATGTATCCATTTATCCTTAATTTAAGATAAATAATTATGAATCTCAAATGTATGTGCATGTGATTCTGAAAAAAATTCCATACAAGTAAAAAAGTTTAAAATAAAAAAATTAAGTTAAAAAATGGTTTAAAAGTTCAGAAAAAAAAATGCTGATAACAATTACGTTAGCATAGTTTTGAACTTCACATTTGTACATAGTGATTTAGCCTAAGGCACATAACTCTGTAAAAGTTAGAAATCATTTTGACACTATACTGATATTATAAAAAAAAATCAATATTTTTTTTATTCTGACACGTGTCACAACCTAAGGAATGTCTAAAGAACATTTATCTACAAAATTTATTTTCCTCTAAAAATATTCCCTATTTTTTTTCTGAGTGGACCAATCTATTTAAATAGTGCCCAATTGGAAAATGCAGATCTCCTTAAAAACAATCATTTTATTTTGTTTAGCTTAACTGAATCTTTACCTTATCAAGTAAAATTTGTATTGTTTGTTGGCCAGTCTTTGCCTCATTCAATATTCATTTTGCACTTTCTGTACAAGTTAAAAAAAAATATTGTATTAGGATATCGTCTGTAGTTTTGAGAAAATTCATTTATTATGATCCCAATAGTTGCTCAAATTACTGAACTCATTGTGTTACTCATGTTGTAACCACAAAGTTTCAGCCTTCATCAGGTGCATATCGCTCTCCCACCCCGGTAATAAAATAAATACATTCCATCTTCCTTCTCACTTGTAGCCAACCACTATAATAAAATAAATGATTTCAGTGCTAAAGTTTTTCTTTCTCACACACTTGACAACTTTGGCAAACAGAAGAGATGAAAATATTGATTAATTCTGCTTGTAACAAATTGAGAATTTACATGACTTCTTCCTATTTTAAAAAAAATTCAGTCACTGTAAATCTTTTAGAATGATACATTTCTGTGAGTGGCCAGGCAGCTGATGAAATGATTGCTTTTATAGTCACCATCTCTAGATAGATCACCAACTAAGACTAAAGAGATTCCATCTGCCCATTAGGTGTGGACATGTGACTTTATGCTAGCACAATTATCAATGGCTTCCAAACAGTTTCATCTACCCATCTACAGGCTGTTGGGGATGGGTGCTTTTATCAAGATACAATCTCTTGTTAGGTCACCAATCAAGGCTAAAGAGCTCTTATCTGCCCATTAGGTGTGGACTTATGACTTTGTGCTAGCACAACCATCAATAGCTTCCAAACAGTTTCATCTACCTATATACAAACTGTTGAGGGATGGGTGTTTTATCAAGATACAATTTCTTGATAGGTCACCAATCAAGGCTAAAGAGCTCCTATCTGGCCATTAAGTGAGGACTTGTGCTTCCAAACAGTTTCATATACCCAATTTCAATCACATGACTTAGGTCAAACTGTGGTATAATTTTCAGTCACTTTCCAAGTGTGCTGCACACTGGAATCACCTATCTATTATCATATTATGAAGAACTCACCTCCTTGACTAATCAACCATGAGGAGATTTGAACCTGGTTTCATGGTCATTGTAAACATTCAACTAGAAATAATATATACAGGGATGCTGAAAAGTTCTCAGTCCAACACGCTGCCCCAAATGTGATCAAATGACCCCCCCCCCCCATGGACTGAGGTTTTTTTTTCTGGAATGTTCTCATATTTATGGTGATGATATTGTGGTTTCTTTTGCTTTCATTTCTATTATTTTTTTTTGTCAACCTAAGACATTGATATGGAATTCTTGAATTTGCTTTGTTTGAAGAAACAAATTGCTAGAAGTAGTCACTCCTGGTTAGCATCTTTGAATGAGAGAGAAAATAAGACTTCCTGGAAACGGAAATTAACATTATCTTTTGCAAGCTTTCTTCCATTCTTATCAAAATGGGATAAAAAAGAATCTAGGATTAGGATTTTAAAAACCAAAATGCTCATTCTCTAATTCCCCATTATCGGCTGTCATTGGCCTTGAATAACAAACAATAACATCATCGATAAATCATTTTTTTCTTCTGTGAGAAGAAAGCTGGCTTCTTTTGTTAGAACTCTATGTCATGAGATAGCTGACATTCATAAATTCTCTCAAAGACTAGTCTTTAAATGAACAACCATAATTATTATAATTTAAAGTTTTTGAAACCCTAAAATGATTTCTTTTTGACTAATAATTATTCCGTATTTTCAGACTCAGTAACTAAAGATGCATTCACTTCCACACTAAAGCCCTTAGTAAAGGCAAGGATCGTTTTTCTTTTTGTCTTCAGTCATGAGTTAAATAGTAGGGTAGACTGTAATCTCTAGCAACCAAACTTAGTGAAGGAAAACTTAGAATTCAAGCTTAGAGAAGGCAATGGAAAACCATTTTTATTATGTTTCTCAAGAATACAAGGCAATTCATAGATAATAAAGAAAAGGAAACCATGGAGAGTCATGATCACCCACATCCTGAAGGGAGATGGTATTTTTAAAACTAAAAAGCTCTTGATGAGTTCATTACAAATGCTTTTAAAAGATTTTGAATTCCTCCAAATGATAATTACCATATTTATTCATGTTTACTACAACCCCACCATTTTCCTCTGTGAAATCCATGAGTATACTTTATTTTTGTGTATAAATTGATGTTGACTTTGTTCTGCATAAAAGGAATAAATCGATCAGTTTTCAATTAATGTAATTTATCACAAAAATGTTTAAGTAAAATAACAATTTCAGCCAAATCATGGATCACAGGCTGATAAAATTTAAGTCTTCACATTTATATTTTTTAACCAATAGGAAAACTTGTAGCGAATGCTAAACTTTTTTCTGAATGTAAAAATAAATCAGAAATATTCTTCCAACTCTGAATTTGTTATTGATTTAGGACAGATAATCCAGAAAAGAGACATAGAAAATTTAACACTCACAGGGCATATTTTAACCAAGAGAAACAGAGGAACAACAGTGATTAATGTACTTAATGAGTTTGAGTAAATAGATGACAGAACAAGGACCATAAAGACAGGTGTGATAAAGAGGCAGGAGATATTTAGAGCAACAAAAAACAGGAAGTTGTGGAGAACCATGTTTTTCCACATTCTGAAAGGACATAGTATATAAAATATTTAGCCAATAACATACTGTATTAATATTTTTCCATCCAATTAGTTTTATTTAATAAATTAATTTCAATAAAATTTTTTGAACAATGAAATTCTAAAAAACAACCAAAATCAATTTCACTAAATCAGTGATTGATTGGTCTTTTTTGAGACCACGCTGAATAAACCTATTACTCATCTGTCAATGTACAGCTTTAAGTACTACAATTAGAAATGAACATTTATTAAGACAATATTTCTTTAAAACTTTTTTTTAATCAAAAGTCAATTACAAATAATTATGTTTACTTTGTTTATCTTACTGTTCCGTCTACTTTCAATCTGTTCCATTCAACCTGCCATTGAACGGTTATGTTTGACAAAACCTCTTCATAACATCCTAATTTCTGCTACTGTCTCTTCTAACACACATACATAAGCACAAAGGGAAAATGATTGCCACAGACCAACCTAAAGACATGCACACACAAAGTTGTTCTTATTATAAACATTAAATTAGTTTGAATAGACATTCCTGTTGATTTACAAATGGTAAAATTAACAAACATGCATTCACTTTTCCAAGAAAAAGGGAATGCAAGTTCAATTTCTACCAAGGCATATGATATGTTTTTCTTTAATAAGACTTTTGATGATCTAGGTCGGGAGACACTAATTACACTGTTTGCACATAATCAGGTATATCTACTCAAATAGGTGTACACACTAAAGTAAAATTTATATTATAGTAATAAGAAATATTGTTGGAGTGAAAAATATCCATTAATTGCTTAAAACAAACACACACACACAATAAATATATATATATATATATATATATATATATATATATATACACACACACAATATATATATATATATATATATTTAAATACAGATACAGATATAAATACACACAATATATCTTTTAGCTTATAATATCTGCTTTTTTTTCTGTAATATTTATAATAAATTATTCGGTTGATGTAAATCATGCAACTTGAGGATTTCTATCTGAATATCTAGCATGAAGTGTTATTATTTACATACAGACAATGTAAATGGAAATAACTGAGTAGTACTAATTTTGATAAGCAGATGCAACATAGACATGAGGAAGGCTGAAGAACATACCAGCTGAAATGTTATGATATAAACAACAAAGATAAAGTTACTGATCTGAATGATGTGTACAGCAACATCTAATGACCACCAGATGCAACATACACATAAGGAAGGCTGAAAAATATATTGGTTGAAGCTTTAGATGAAGGTAATACTCTGGAACATATGGAACAAGATACCATTGTTCTCATCACACCTAAAATAAATTTTCTTGACAGCTGAAATTGTCTTTGTCTTTAGTTGACATTTAATTCAATAAACCCTGAACAAAAAATAAGCTTCTGGTAAATGAGTTACTGAATTTTCATACAAACTCTGTCCGGAAGGTATCCAGCTATTTTGCACTGATTATATTACCATGATGTAATTTGGCAACCAATCAGAAGTGACCTTAATAAACATATGTAAACGGACACTTCCTTGTGGGGTTACTAAGTCACCACAAAGTTACTTTAGCTTCAAAATTGAATATTTCTTCACAGAATCTATTCAAATAACAAGGCTTTCGGGGATGAGGGAAGCCATTTGGAACAAACAATACATATTTATTTAGAAATCTTTGGAAAGTGATCTATGTTTTGGAAAGCCTTCAAGAAGCTGAATGCTTAAAAAAGTTAAACACATTCAAGGCTGCAATGAAAGGAACTGGTGAAAAACAGTGCAGAAATAAGATGAATGGATTCCATATAATATTTGAAAAGTTCACATATGTGGTAACTCCCATATTCACTTCAAAGAGTGGTTAGTCCACTTTAAGAAAACTGATGAGGGAGGCAGATATGGCAAAGACTTCTCCATCGCATATGAACTAACCCAGATCATTAAAGAACAGATCTGAATCCCAGATGTGACAGGACAGAAGGCAAACCTCCTCAACCTTTTCCTAACATCTTGCCCTGACAAATGCTCAGCAACAGTTTTAGGTCCACTTGGCATGTCAGCTCATTCCCTAGTCAGTGTCCAGATTGACTCTAAACCAATGACATCCCCTGATTTACTGTTCTATAGAACAGTTTTTCACTACATGGAGGCAGACTGGGACAACTTTCAGTCCTATATGATTGAAGCTCCTCCTCTCCCAACTTTCTTTAAACATGCTGCCCTAATCTCCAAATGGATCATTTCTGGAATGGAGTGTTTTATACGCCCCCACCCATCCAAAAATAATTCCAGCAAAAACCAACTAGTCAGCCCTCATTCACTCCTGAATGCACTGCAGCCATAGTTCACTGGAACCACTACTTCAAACTATATCACAAGGAGTAGTGTAGTCTGGCTCTTACTTCTTTCAGATCTGCCTGCAATCATTGTAAGAGTCCTGAAAAAGGCTAAGTGCAGCTACACTCGATCTGTCCAGGCCAAGGTTGAAAATAAACAAAATGGGTCTTGTAAATTCTGGAAAATCACCAACCAAATTATGAATAGAGGCAAAGCAGCTGTGCCCACTATTATAAATGACCCCAACATCATATCATCCTCAACAGACAAGGTGAAGCTTTTTGTCTTGATCTTTGCCTCAAACTCAATATTAGGTAACAAAGACTATCCTCTCCCTAACTCCCCATGTTTCACTTTCCTTAATAATATACTCATTTTAGCAAGAGAAGTCTCTAGACTTATCAAAAACCTCAACCCCAAAAAAGCCACTGGCCCTGAAAAATTCCAGTGGTCATCCTTAAGAGTATCAACCCAGAATTATCCCAAATAGCAAAGCTATTTAACTGTTGCTTGAAGAAGAAATCTTTCTCAAGCATGTGGAAAGTGGTAAACGTATGCCTTGTTTTCAAGAATGTGAGTAACCAATCCTCCCCCACCCAGTATAGACCCATTAGTCTCCTCAGTACCATCAGTAAGCTCTTTGAAGCCTTAATCAACAAGAAGGTTGTCAAGCACCAAGATAGGAACAACCTCTTGTGTGACAAGCAGTATGGGTTTCAATCAGCCTGATCCACTGCTGACATCCTAACTACTATTACACACAGAATTAGTGAGGGTCCTTGACAACACACATACCCCAAGGACCATAGCATTAGATATCTTGAAATCCTTTGACAAGGTGTGGTAAAAAAAAAAGTATACTACACAAGCTCTCCAGCTATGGAATCACTGGAAGGGTTTTCTCTATCATAAAATCATTCCTAACAGGTATATCCCTGAAGGTAGTTATTAACAGCAAGTCTTCCAAGGCCCTGGTGGTCAATGCAGTTGTCTCCCATGAGGTCACTTCTCAGACCAACTATCTTTTTGATTTACATAAATGATCTACATAAGAATATACTCCAATCATTTGTAAACGTCTATACCAATGATACGATGATATACAGGCACACCTCTAAAAGTCTTGGTGATCAGAGCTTGGCAGCTGACCTCTCTTCTGATCTAACACTAACTTCCTAGGGAGAAAAAAAACTGGTTGGTTACACTCCATCACTGCTGATCAGACCCAAAACTACTGCCAGTCACAATGAACAGATGTTCTATCGAGGAGGTCCCATGTCTCAAGAGGATATTTGGCCTCAAACTCACATCTGACCTCAAGTAGAATTCCTATATATGTTCCATTGCCAAAGATGCAGGCAACATGATTGGCTCCCTGTACCACTTCAGTAAGTACCTGACTCCATGTACTATCCTCTACAAAGCCAGATAAGGCCAAAAATGGAGTACTGTTGCTATATTTGGATAGGAGCTGCCTAGAATACATTTTAAAGTCTTGATAGAATTTAAAAGCATCTTCAATTCCTTGTTGGAGAAGAATTATTTTCCACACCTTAAACTCTCTCTTACAGATGGGATGTGGCAACTCTTTCATTGCTCTATCACTACTATCATGCTTGGACATTTCCTGGTTCCACCAGGTCAGACCTTCATGGCTAGGAACTGCCATACCACTTACAGAGTAGCAAATCACCCACATTCCATCAGCGAGAAGTAAATTCTACTGAAACAGTTTCTTCCTGCAAGCCACTGCCCTATGGAACAAACTCCCAAGAGGATGTTTTCCCTGATCACTACAATCTTGTACCTCTTCAAAAAGTACCAGACTCCTCTTACTATGCTCTATCTTTACAAGAGCCAGTTCAGACTAATGGAGTACTAGAGCTACCCAATCTTCACTTTCCAGGCCTGATAGAGTTCTGAAACATCTACATGGCTTTGTGAGTGATAAATTATTTTCCACTCTCCAACATCTTTCTCACAGACAAAATGTTGCAAGCCTCTTGTTACTCTATCAATGTTTCCATGGCAAATGTTCTAACAAGCTGCATTCCTTAGTTTCACAAGTTGAGACCTTCACAGCTAAAATCCACCATGCCATCTACACTGGGACAAGTCATCCCATATCTCATTAGTAAGATCCATTTGGATAGCTTCTTCCCAAGAACTGTTACTTGGTGGAACATACTCCCAAGAGGATGATTCCCCAATTGCTATAATTCTAACCTCTTCAAGTCTAGGGTCAACCATTATCTTTCCTACATCTCATAATTTGCACTTCTTACTTCCTCCTGTTAGGTTTATACAACACTCTCATTCAGAGGGCCTCTATTCTGAGAGGCTCTTGGGCCTTATATTAGGTGAACAATTAGTGAAAAAAAAATATGATAAAATCACCATTGAGGGAAAGGATTTTGCAAAGTGCTTTCAAAAGTGGAAGGGACATGGATAAGGGTGTGAGATCTCAAGGGAAAGACTTTGATGGAGACAAAGACACCACTACTCAGAGACAACTTTTTATTAATAGCATATAAATGGATACTTTCTGGACAGACCTTATATCAGAGGAATTGTATAGTAAAACCATTGAGAAATTTTACAGGATTTTGTTGGTTTGCAATGAATATATTTATAACACATTTAGTAAATAAGGAAACACAGCTGTACAAGCACCGTTTTGTCCAACATTGCAAGATACTACAAATCCAAAATATTAACCCAGAAACTGAAGTCATGTTCTTAAATAACGATATCAGATCTAGACTTTCATATGGATGTCATGCATGGTATCCAACTTCTAAAATGTATAAACTATCAGTTATCTACAACTGCTTCCTCAAATCATTTACTAAAAATGACTTCAAGCAAATGAACCCTCTGGGTCTTAGGAAGACCTGTACTTTGTTGGATCTCAAAGACTGACATATGAGAACTCTTAAAATCCATTGCAAGAAAACACAAACTATCACAATACTGACTCTTTTTTTCTTTTCATGAAATTGGCAATAATACAAAACAGAGGCTGTAGGAAGCTTACTTAGTTATCTCCCCTGCCATTTCTGCAAAACATGACCAAGAATGCAGAAATCAATGAAATAGAATTAAAATTATTTAACAGATTTCCCTGAAATGTGTGCTCACGTGTATTTTTTGATCTCTTTAAAAAAAAAAATTCTCTTTCAGCTCATGAAAGAAAAATTATTCTCAAATGTATTCGATCAATTTATAAAATGCCAGTTAATCACATTTTGCTTTCATTCAGTATCAGGAATTTCTGAAAAGAATAGGCATTTTCCTAGTGTGTCTATCTTGCTGCTTTGTCAACAAAGATCTTTAGTCCTGTTATTCTGATAGTTATCTTCACCTTTGTTGTTTTTAGCCCACCTCTTTTTTCTGATAGTTATGTTATCTTTGCTATTTTAGCACATCTCCAATGTTTTGTGAGTTATGTTCTTTGTTGTTTTGCACATATCCCATTTTTTGTGACAGTTATCTTCATTTTTGTTGTTTTTAGCATATCTCACTGAACCTTCTCCCAATGTGTGACATCTATTAAGATTTTATGTGTCTTCGTTTTTTTTCTTTATTTTCATCATCTTGACAAAAACAGCACAATTTGACATGAATAAAAGAGTGTCAAATATTCACCAAAAAGACTGATGAAGGCAGACATGTGAAGGCCAGTGATAAGGATTTTAACAATCTTCCAATCTCATTTCTCCTCTTGTTAATGGGAGATTTTGGCACCCATTTTTGTAATCTTGTCAGATTATAGGCTCGAGAAGGTGAAAAAATAAAATTAAGCAACCCTTTCTAAAAATCATCAGATGCAATATACTCTTGATGAAGGGCTAAGAATTTATCAATTACAATACAACAAACAAAAAGTATTACAAATAAGCCTCTCTAAAATGTGTAATGTAGTCGTAGTATTAGCTGTTTCTCTATAAGGAAACATTTGGTGTTCATTGACTGAGCTGCCAGTACTGCTTGCATTTGAAATTTATAAAATCTTTCTATTAACACAATTTTTCAAGAAAATAGGTTTTTCATGTCCAGTATTTGTTATTACTTTTTCTAGTACTGATTGGGTTTCCTTCCTCACCTTTTATTTGAAGTAGTGTGGAAGGTCAACATCTGGATTATATCATTTTTTCTTAAAGTTATATGTAATATCCATTTTAGTTGTTGCTGTTATTGGTAGTCCTTCAGTGATCTGGTTTCTGTTGTTTAGTAAAGTTCTTTGGTTTGGTTTATTTAGTTTACTGGCATATTAATCTCGAAGGGTTATTTAATGCAACAAGATTTTTCTGATAGGTTCGTATGAATAGAGTATGTATTCTTTGTAAGGAATCATTTTGTAGATCAGTTTTCATTGATATATTTTATAAAGAGGGATTTTGTCGAGAGTCAAATGTATTGCGGGAAATAATTTTTCCTTCCAAAATAGGTTACAAAACCATGTAAGCAGATTTAGTAAACTGTTTTTTTTTATATATTTTCCTGTAGAGACCAATTTCTTTAATGAAATTTATTATGTTACTTGGACTGATATTTTCAAATAGATCCTCTAAGTTATCTGATTTGTAGAGTTTGATTCAGGTTTGCTGGAAGTTAAAGCAATTTATTAGAATGTGTTTGACTGTATATGGTTCCTGTCATGGGACACATATTGGCAGTTACTCCTTTTTTAGTAGATGTTGGTGGTTTATGTATGTGTGTCCTATATGGAGTCTGGCTAGAGTAAAGTTCTTTGTGGAGTGGGGCTACAAAATCACAATGTGCAAAATAGGATGGTCTTTACCAAGACACTCAGCCTTCACTCACTCAAAGCCATTTTTAATCATTGATCTTAGAAAGCGGTTGTATACAACTGACATTTTAGATATTTCTGAATTAATTGGATGCCATGCATTACATCCATATGAAAGTTTAAATCTGATGAGGCTATTTAAGAACATGACTTGAATTCTTAGGTTGATGCTTTGACTTTGTAGCAATTTGCGGTGTTGAGTGAAACTACTTCGGTTCAGTTTCCTTTTATACCAAATTTGTTATAAATGATCCATATGCTAATGTATGATAAAGTAATGAAAATGGTTATTCTCAAAATATTACAAGGAAGTTATATCAATGTCTCCCTTTTTAGCTTTTAATCTATTTTATATTTCATGTTAAGTAGTAGTATATTATTGTCTGATAGATTATTCAAAAAGAAGATCAGAGAACAAAAAATGTATTGATTAAATTTGACAAATGGAAACTGACAAATTATTTCTTTAAGTCAAGAATTTTTCATTTCAATTATACAAATAGAGTAGTGTAAAGAATTAGATTTTGAAATTCAAAAAAAAAAAAAAGAGAAGTAAAAGCTAGAAAAAAAAGGATGCTTGGACAGACAAGGAATATTTTTCTTCCATATTTAATTTCATATATAGCCTTTTCTACCAAGCCAGGCCACCACAAAATGGAAGAGGTAAAATTTAAGAAAAACAAAAAAACAAAAAAAACAAACACATTTTCCAAGGAATATTATTTTTGTGAAGATTTCAAAAAAACCAGAAAAATTGACATTTTACATCCAGATGATAAATTTGAAAATATTTCTTTCTTCTGTTACATTATATGAATTATTTCCTATCTTATTGTTCTGTAAAGATGTAAATTGTAATTTCCACAAACCTGGAGTGATTTATTTTTCCATTAAAACACTGACCACAATCAATTCACACACAGTTCTATAAAAGAATATTTATATCATTTTTATTATCAATAGTATTTCAACCAATACTGATAGTATTAGGTATAATAGGATTCATATATTTCTTAGATAGAAACTTGTCAATTGTTAACTTGTGACTAGCATTAGCCAATCATAATAACAGGCCTGACCATAATTTCAACTACAGTAATAATTAAAGGACAAAGTTATTTATTAAGATGAAAATCTGTTAAAAGTGCATTCATTTTGTAATCTTTTATTGTAAATTTATGTGCAGAATCATGCAACATATCTCATTTCCTGACAAAACTATTGCTATTACAATGTGGGGGTTTTAAAAAATTTAAATTATGGATATATGGCTGAGTGGTTAGAATGTTTGCATTCTGGCTATGAGACCCAGGTTCAAATATCACCATAGTCAATTCCTCAGGAAGGAAACTTCCTGGTGTTATCGGACTGGTGGGGGTTGATCCTAGCATGTGGTATCTTTGGAAAGTGCCTGAAAACTAAAACATGGGTTAACCAAGCCTTGTGAGTGAAATTGGGTAAACAGAACCCTTGGGTGCCATCGATAGCTGTGCTAGCACAAAGTCACAAGTCATCATGGCCAAGGGCTTGAGCGTGCTGGCCTTGTTCAAATTGTTGATCATGCTAGGGAACACACTCTTTCCCAGAAACTGCAACTAAGATCTGCTCAGCATAGTTGCAGTATAAACCACAGGTGGGCTCTGTGGGTGTTGAATAAACACAAATGCACCTGAGCAAGTGTTTGCAATAGAGATTGGCTAGCCACCCTAGTAGACAGGTATCCTTGAATACAAGTGGCCAGCTATACATTTAAAAAATTATATTTATAAAAATATAAACAAAAGTGCTAGAATACTGTATCAGGTCAGCTAAATTATGCATCTCAATACACTGGATGTTCAAAACTTGAAAATTTCATGGTAATTATCCATACATCTTCAGTATTTCTTGATGTACAATTGTAACTAAAAAATCCTTTCAAAGGATAAAATGCATAATGTAGCCTTATTTTTCCACTTTTTCAATTACCCATTATATATATATATATATATATATATATATATATATATTATTAAATAATGCAGCTTAATTAATATTGTAAAATAGTCATTGAAAGAATAAATCAATAAAGTTAATGTAATTAATGGCGAACTCACTTCACTAACAGATTAAGGCGGCACTAACCACTCGATGAATGACATGATCATTGTTTTTATTAATTCTACAATGGATTAGATGTTCAGTCCATATTGCTAGCAAGTATTTTTGGTAAAAATATTTACCATCCTCAGGCATAGATAATATTTTTTTTCTCAATTTCTGGTAATTTCAGGTAGAATTCCAAGACAAAAAATGAATGTGAGAATTGTCGAAAGATGTTGTATTAAAAAGTGTAATATTAGTAACAGTTAAGAATTTTTTTGAAGGTGCAGAAATGCAATGCTAGATTTTTTCAGAATATATATATATATATATATATATATATATATATATATATATATATATATATATATAAAAATGACAAGTTTTCCTTTTGTCTTTGCTCATATTGTCCTTTTACAGTTATATTCTATCTGAAATTTTATATTTTAATATATTTTATTGTCATATGTTCTTTATATAAATACAAATATTTAAGTAAATGCTCTGATTATAATAAACAGTATTAACAACATTTACCGGAATGAACATCCGAGGAATTTTTACAGAAAATATGTCCTCCAACAGGAATCAAACCTGTAGCTTACATGAAACCATCATATAGCCTGACATGCTATACCAATTCAGCTACAGAGGAGCATCTGGTTAGCAAGGTTAATTTTACTGCTTTTAAACTACAATTTTCCATGATTTCCCTGGAATGATCATATCTGCTTGAAGCGTATCTAAACATAAACAAATGACGTCACACACTATGAAATGGACAAAGTCCGACAATTATTTTAATATATTTTATTGTTATACATTATTTATACAGACACAAATATTTAAGTAAATGCTCTGTTTATAATAAATAGTATTAACAACATTTACCGGCCTGAACGTCAGAGAAATTTTCATAGAAAATATATGTCCTCCGACAGGAATCAAACCTGTATCCTACACGGAGCCATCATATAGCCTGATGTGTTATACCAGTTTAGCTATAATAAAATATATTAAAATAATTGTTGGACTTTGTCCATTTCATAGTGTGTGATGTCATATATGGATGTATGTGCGAATCTTGAGATTCCTCGAGTGGAGTATGGAGACTGATAGAGGCAATACATACTTTTTAAAGTAAAAATATAAATGGGTATCTATTTCAAATATGAGTATCTGCTGTAATAATGTTTTAAATCATAAAAATATCAGATTAAAAATGAATACATTATTTCATTAGAAATTTCATGGTTTGGATTTCGAAACCGAGCAGTTGTGGGCTTTCTAGAAAAATATCTTAATGTGGAGAATGCGCTTTCCTTAAAAAAAGGAAAATAGAACCGTGTTGTATTGTGACACTCTTCATGGCTAACCAGTAAAGCACACTGAGTCAAATACTGGTTTCTCTTACATAGAAAGACACAGGTTTAGTATCTACCAGAGAGCACATTTTTTTTTATTAAGATTTCTTAAGTGTGCAGGCTGATATGTAATACACACTATTTAAAGTAAAAATAAAAAGCTGTTCAAATAGAACTTCTTTCCAATGGAATATGGAAGGAATGTGGGTGGTTTTCTACTATGTAAGTGGTATGGCATGTCCTTGACATGAAGACATATATATATATATATATATATATATATATATATATATATATATATATATATATATATATATATATAAGTGGACATTGAAGTCAACAACCAAAGGCGACAGTCTGTTTCATGCTAAACATAATCGTTAGGCCATGTGCATTGTGCTTGACTATTTATATATACAGGTCAGTGATGCATTGTGTGTAATCTATTGTATTATTCTAATGGTTGTTTTGCTGGGTGGTAATGGTTGTGTTTCAAATTATTCTAGGAGCTATTGAGTGGAAATAATTGTGGATTCAAATGCAGTTTTTTTGGTCATTTATAATGTTGTTGACTTTTTTTATTGATTATTTTGTTGTTGGTTTATCTGTACATATGTGATTTGGTAACTTATTTATTTACTTATTTATTTGTTTGGATTAATTTATTTTACTTGTTTTTATTTATTTTCATTTATTCTTGTTCATCTTCAGTTTATGATTTTTAAGTTAGGTAATAAAAATTTGTTTTTGTGTCTGCATTTTGAGATGAGTTCTGATTGTTTATTTTGTAGTTTGTTTTGGTCCAGGAAGGTAATTATAGCTATTTTTTCCTCCAGGTAGGGTTTACAGTTTTTGGATTGATTGTTGTAGGCTGATGTTTTCCTTATTTCCCATGATATTTTTGGTGTCATTTGGTTTTTACTAGCCCTGTTTCTACTGAGTCTGAGTCTGTACCCAGCTCAGGGATTGTTATGCCACCATATTCTTGAATCAACACTTTAGTCCTTTAGGTTATTATCTCATGGGACAATCCTGAACTTAGAACTGGGAGCCTTAATCCAAATATTCTTACTGCTGTTATACTTGACCTCATTTGCCTGATATTTCTATATTTTTTTTTTTTTTTGCTTATTAATATCTCCATTATGGTATTTATTTCTATACTAGGCTAACTGAAGAGGCTGTTATAATTCCTTAAGCTGTCTGTCTTGAATTTCCTTGAAGGTTACCTGAATTGATAGATATCTGAAGAAGGCTAGAGAGCATAATGGCTGAAGCTTTGTGATAACAATAATAAAGATGAGGAGATTAGTCTGACTGTAAATAATATAAATAATGATAACTCCTTATTAATGCAAGGCTCCATACATTTTTGTGTCTCATTAAATGGAAAGACAATGAGATTTTTCACTATTGCCCTTAAATGATTTAAAATGGTTCAGATCAATATATCTAAGAAATAAAATATCATAAAAAAGGAAAATGGTTCAGATTGATATAAAATAAAATAGCAATACTTGAACAATAGAAAAAAGGAACGAGATACAGCAAGAGCAGAACTAGAACAACATACTCCTTTAGATTAAATGAAGAGTTAGGTTTGAAATTTACTGAAAGTTATCCAGACTGACAGACACCTGAAGAAGGCCAGAGTGCACAACATCCGAAATACTGTGATAATAAGAACAAAGAGGAGTACATTAGTTTGAATGGAAATTGTTGTAGCATACCTATGGACGATAATGGGTATGTCCCCATTCACATAAATACAGTAGTAAATACTGTATGTTGGTCTGCAGTTGGAGATTCATTGTGGAATTCACTTGACTCATTTCTAGCAGCTGACTACTACTTCTACGCACTGCTGGTGAATCTTATATGGGTTGTTTGTGTCCTAAGTATTATTATTCATCACCAACCTTCATTTGATTATTCTATTCAGTAACATTCCTTAGGTCACAACACAAATAATGATAATTCCTCATCCCAGAAATTCAGATGGTAAATATATTATTCAATTAAAATTAAGATGCAAAACAATTTTAAAAAAAATAAAATAAAATTTCTGACCAATCTGATAGTTCCATCAAAGAGAAAATAATGGCATAATCAAGATGTTAACCTTCCACACTACTTTAAATAAAAGGTTAGGAAGGAAACCCCCATCAATAATAAAAAGTGCAATAACAGATACTCAACTTGAGAAACCTATTTTCATGAGAAATTGTATTTGGAAAATGGTTTGATAAATTACAACTGAACGTAGAACAAGCTGCTCAGTCATTGAATGCTTAAGGAAATGGCTCATATAACCATTACCATGAGAGATGAGGAGAACATGTATTACACTTTGATCCCAGCCTAATGGCCAAGAAGTGAAGAAAAGCCAAACTCAAGTAGAACTGGCTGCATGGTCATTGAATGCCAAATGTTTCTGTATAAGGAAACAGTTAATATTACCATTAGTCTCAACCAAACCAGAGACCACAACAGAGACTGTGCCTATGGATGCTTTGTGCACAATCCAGGATAGCAGTAGCTGAGGGGCAGAAGCTGTGTAATGCATTGGTGCATTATTCCATAATAGATTCAATCTGTGCTGAAGAGGAGGGTTAATGAGCAATTATTGAACCAGGATTTTGCAAGCGCCACTTGGAATCTTTATTCTTCCATTTGCATTGATCAATTGTAAAGGCAGTTTAACTTGCAGCAGTGAATATTGCAGCAAATTCAATTGTCAAAGAGGGAAGAGAATGATTAACAGAGAGAAGAAGCCCCCAGAGGAAATGAAAGGCCTTCATGTGGAAAATGTAATAAATGGTTGGTATAGATAAATACAGCAAGGTTTAAAAATACGTAGATGGAGAAAAACGATAAGATTGGAAGATACAGTGTGTAACCAATATAAGGACTGATAAAATGGCATGTACTTTGCAGGATACATACAGATATATGATGGTAAATCGAAAAAATTATATACAAGGGTATGCTCATAAGTTCTTGACTAAGAAACCCTTCCTAAATAAAATCTGATGCTTGACCATTTAGACAGATTTCAGGATAGAAAGTTGGGCTAAGAACTTTTCAGCAAATTCTCATATATGTAATTAGCTGGTGAGATAGATATAGATGGAATGATAGGAGCAAGCTGAAGATGAGAGAGAGATGTAGGAACATACTGAGAGGAAGACACAAACTGAGGAAGCTTGGGAAGCAGGAACAGGCAGAGGTTGACCAAGGTATAGGAACAGACTGAGGTTAATATGATGAAATATATATATATATATATATATATATATATTACACCAGCCAACATGAACAGAGATAAATACAAACAATAAATGTGAACAAAAGAAAAAGTGACTAATATTGGAATGAACAAATTAGTGAATATATATATAAGTGGACATTGAGATCAACATTCAAGGCAAGAGTCTGTTTCAGGTTTAAATACACTTTAACTTATGTGTGTGTGTGTGTGTGGAGTAATGAAGAGTGGCTTGGATTGAGGTATCAGAGAGCCAAGTTCAAATTCCAGTTGAGTTCATTACAGTCACTTATGTGCTAATAACCTTGGGAAGGGGATGAGTCTATCTCTTCTCCCCCAGCTATCAGTAAAATAGCAGGACAGACTGGATCCTATAACATTTTGCAGCAACCAGTCTAGGAGAATGACATCTTTGAATTGAAAACCTGAGGAGAATCATTTGGAGACCTTGTGGCATGCTCTGCACCAGTTCGCTGCATTTCGCTCTTACAAAAATTGTGGTCTGTTCTGTACAAGCCTTCACCATTTTATGTATGTATGTATATATGTGTGTATATCTGTTGGCATGAATGAACTTTAGTTATGTTGGTTGTACTTTAAACCAGAATCTCATGTTTTTGAGATAACAGAGAGAAATAAATAAGGAAGACAAACTTGTAGGTAAGTAATGAAATAAGGTTTACTACATGTTAACTCTCCTCAACTCTGCTTATTTACATAAACGGACGATTCCATTTATGTCCTATATGATAGTAGCAATCATTATTCTATCATTATTATTTTTTGATCTTTTCTGTTAATTCATCCCAAATAATGTAAAGTTACTTATTGCAAATATTAATTCACCCCAAGAAATTATAAATTTTAAATCAAATTTTACTATATGACATTATCCTTATAAATAAATCTACTTTAATCTAGCATTGGCAGTAAACCAGAAACACAAAATTGATTTTTTCCATAAAAAATAAACTGAAAAAACCTTAAACAAAGTGTTTGAAAAATATTATTTGATGATACAAATGTTAAATTTTTCAGAATATTATTTTTTTCTTCATTCTCTTTTTATAATTTAGGTATTCAGTTATCTGGAATTTTGAATTATCAGAAAATATTTATTCAATTCTCGTCCCAAGGTGTCTGGATCATTGAGAAAGTACAGGATACATGCCAGTGTGTACACAGGAATCAACACTGCATGGTGACTTTCAGTTTCACTGAAAGGAAGACACAAACTGAGGGAGCTTGAGAAGTAGGAACAGGCAGAGGTTGACTAAGGTATAGGAACAGACTGAGATTAATATGATGAAATTATATATATATATATATATATGTGTGTGTGTGTGTTATATTACATTAAATTAATCTTTAATTTGTATGAAGATCACATTGAAGCATGAAACGGAGTCACCATTCAGTTGATTCCTATGTACATATTGTCCATATCTATAAACATTATCTCTGATATTGAGCACTCTTCCCCTTATACATATAGCAAATTTTAAGTGATATATATACAGAGAGAGAGATTGATAGATAAAAAAAAGGTTATGAAATATCGATGAAATAATAAGTCAAAGTAAAAAACAGAATAACTATAAAAATAGATAACATCATTTATAATATGTTTAACATTCTTTTTATATTTAAATACTTGTATCTATAAAAAGAACGTTAAACATATTATAAATGTCTTTAAATAAATTGTCGGACTATGTCCAATTCAAAAATATAACATCATTTATAATGGCTAATAGAATAGTTAAAAGTGCTTGGGTATATAGAACATTTGGACGGTTTTATATGATTAAAACCTTTTGAATCACATTTCAACCCTGACCAGACTAAACTTAAGATGCCCAGTGCCCACAAAAATAGAACAAATACCAATATTCACCCAATCATTAGAAAGTCCATCCCAAAACAAACAATAATGAACATTCTGATAAGGAAATTAAGGAAGCTGTTAAAACAACTAAGGAATAATAAAGCATCACTTGACACTGAAACTTTTGAAAATAGCTTACTTACTCCCTAAATTCAATAAGTTCCTTTATTTCATAAAAGTCTGGAATCAGAAATGCATCCCCAAAAAGTGGGGTTTATCATGCATTATGGAAACAGAAAGGCAGACCTCAAGACCTTCACATTTACAGAGGTATCGTAATTGGATTCATTATAATGAAATTATTAATGAACATTAAATTAACTATGTTCTCATCATTTTATGAACATCAACTCCTCACAACCCAGTTTGGTTTTCATTCTGGTAAGGAATGCAATCATGGAATATATGTCATCAAACAACTCCAAGAAATTGCTTACCTCCCTAATAAGAAACTTTATACCTGCTTTGTTGACCTCATGGCAACATATGACCACATCAATAGAGACCTCCTCTTATCTATTAGAAACTGCCTTCCAAGCTCTGAATCCACTAAATGCATTAATCTAGTAGAAGAATTGTATCAATCTACAAAATCTTACATGTCTGGCAAGGACTCAATATGGAAACATTTCAGACCTTATCAGGAGTACAACAAGAAGAAAATAAGAGCCCCAGTCTATTAAATCTTTTCCTGCACATCTACAAATACAGATGTGAAGAGATGGGCAGTGATCATTTAGGCATTTCCTACCACATCCAAAACAAGTTTACCAATAGAAGAAAATGATCCTGCCTTCTCTCTCGAGGTCAAGGTACTGATGATGAGGCGAGCTATGCTGATGACATAGGTATTCATAGTTGAGATAAGAATGATCTTGAACAAAAAAAATCAGCACTCTTTAGAATAGGCTAATGTATTTAGCTTTGTTCAATAAATTGCTATGAAACCAAAAAATTAACTTCAAAACTAGATTATTAGATCGATGTATTCAGTTACTACCTGCCACATGTTCAGGTTATTGATGGCTAAACTGGTTCCACCACCAGGCTTTTCTGGTGAGAAGAGTGGCTATACACCCAGCAGGATTAAAAATAAAACTTATCAAAGGGCACATGAACCCTTTCATGGGAGCAATAGCCATCTATCATTAGACTGTAGAAATACCTAGATTGGTGTCCAGGCACCTGATAAGCCTACTGGGTATGTTGGATTCCTTAGCTTTTGTTAAGTTATCCAACTAGAAGGAAAACACTGATGTAACACCTGTGGTTTGAGAACATACAGTGATATTGACTAGTTCTTGTTTAGAGAGTGGATTTGATTAAATGCAATATTTTTCTCCACTTTAAAAATTAAATGAACAGCTATTGCTTGATATCATAAGTTGATATCTCAGGATAGTGGCAGCCATTTATATATATATATATATATATATATATATATATATATATATATTACAGAAATCCATACATAGATATATTTCTTACACATTGATACAGAAAAATGCATCTATAGACAGATATAAAATATATGCAAACAAGCATTTGTGTAGGGTAGGGGAGGTTATCCAAATAAAAGTATGTGACTAAGATTTTATCGAAGGGAAAAAGAAGCCAATAAATGAAATTGTGAAGCAGGCACCTGACTGATCGAATGGCAGATATTGAAAGGAATTATGAAAGAAAAAGAAATTTTGAGAAAGAGAATAAAGAAATTGACAAAGTGGAAGGAGAGAGTGAGAGAGGTTTGTGTTGAAGAAGAAAGAAACAGGTGAAAGAAAAAGAGAAGAAAGAAACAGGTGAAAGAAAAAGAGAAGAAAGAAACTGAAATCAAAAGAGGGCAAGAAGAGAATCAAGAAATAAAGAGTGAAAGAGAGTAAAAAGGGAGAAAAAGATTGATGGAATGAAAAAGACAAGGTATAGAGAAATAAAGGTGGAAGGTAAAAAAAGAGAGAATAAAAAACTGAAAGTGAGAGGAGAAAGAGAGAAAAGAGAAGCAGAAGAAAAAAATGGAGATAGAGAAAGCAAAGTGAAAGAAGAAAGAAAAAAAATGAAGAAATGAAAAGGGTCTGGAGATAGAGATAAATGAAGGTGGAAGAAAGAGACAATAAAGATATTGAAAGTAAAGGAAAAGAGAGAGAGAAAGAAAAAGAAACAGAGGGGAGAGAGAGACAAAGAGAAGTGGAAGAAATATGAGTCAAAGAAAAAGAGTGACTAAAGGAAAAGGAACAAGAAAAGAGAAAAACAGGAGTGAAAGAAGAGACAGAAATACCAGAAGAAAGTATGTATTAGGACAATCTGAATGACTGTATCTTTATAATCCTGCAGCATTGGACATAACACCTTATTGGTTAGCACTAACACAATGCAATCAGCAGATGTTTTGATGAAAATCAATATTGAGATTGGAAAGGCAGGGACTGGGATGTCACTGGTCGCATTGGAATATACATATATGCATTGAAATCGGGTGGCGGTCTACACATCCTCAAGTGCTGTTCTGGAACCCTCCTTACCACCACAACTACCACCACATTTTGCCATTTTCTATTCTGTCAGACGGATCTAGTTCCGTCTCTGTCCAAGAAGCAGCCATACTGCATTAATATAAAAAATTGGATTAGATCAGCAAAGAAAATTGAGACTTAAGTGGGATAAAGATGAATGGGGTTGTGACAGGCAGGATGTTGTTAAGCAAATCGAGTCACACAATTGATTGGAATTTTCTTGTTACAAGTAATTAATGAGGAAGGAAAAATGGTGTTTTTCCTTTTTTTACACTTTTCTTTGGGAATTTCCAAATGAAATAGCTATTTATGTATAGAGAGAAGCAAACAAAATGACTAAGTTATTTCTGTGAGAAAAGAAAAGGTTTGGTTTGTTTTACAGTATATCAACCTTTTCTAAGTTATTTACTACTGAATTCTGTCATTTAGATGAGCAATAAATAGGTAGATATATGTCCAATTTGCACAAGAGTCAAAAAGAATATAGGTCTGGTTTGCACTAGAATAAAAAAGGTAGATATAGCTATGGTAAATGCTTGCCCCTTTGTGAGTGGGGCTTAGTTACCACTCTGCATGGGGATACAGTCAGCATATTCTTGACCCCATCTGATAGGGAAAAGAAAAGGCATTTGGCAAGAAAGAATTATTGGTAAAATAGAAAGAAATATAAAAGGAAAGTGAAGGAAAGTTCCTGGGATTTTCCGCTTTTCTATATCTGACCAAATAGTCAAATATTGGAATTTTTGTTCTTTGAAAGGCTTTTTAATCAAGCTGATAGCTTTTCAGCACCCCCTTGTATTGTCTAGTGGAAATGCATGCACAGATAATGCTCACTGGTAGCAGACTGACT
The DNA here is from genome assembly GCA_964036315.1 of Acanthosepion esculentum. Taxonomy (NCBI): domain Eukaryota; kingdom Metazoa; phylum Mollusca; class Cephalopoda; order Sepiida; family Sepiidae; genus Acanthosepion; species Acanthosepion esculentum. The sequence continues at coordinate 46,424,861 of OZ038518.1, forward strand.
CAGTAATCAAAGTATTAAGTTTCATGGTATCTACTTGTGTTAAATTGCATTGTTATGTAATGTGCTGAAAAAGCTCTACAATTACGATAACTTCATGATCTTTTTTCCTCGTATACCTGTATCAAATTCTTCAGGAAGTTTGGCAGATTTGCTTCTGAGACTATGTGGGAAAAATTCTTAAATGGGACAAATGTTTTTGTGCAGTATGCACATTCCAAGGTTGGTTGTAAACGATGAATGTTCAAGGCAACCAATCATCAGGCAAACACCAGAAAATGTGGAAAAGATTTCTGAATTTATCTATAAAGAGGATTAATTTAAATAATTCTAACAAATTACCTTAAACTAAATAAGTATGATGCTTTGTATACTGTACATGTAGATGGCCATTTGCAATGTGAAAAGCATGCAAGCAGGAGTTCAATCCTTATAATATTAACTGATGAATATTCAGGAGTTCAGCATATGATTAAAGATTAACTTGAATTGGCTGTTGAGAAAAGATTGCAAGTGTGTTCTAATACAATATACAATGGACGGCATTCCACAATTTATGGTAGTGAAGTTAATTTCTTCTTGTTCCTCGGGCAGCAACCCTGTTTTGAAATGTTATTTGTCCTAACTTGGCATTTTGGCTTCAGTCTCTTTTCCATTTCCATAACATAGCTTCCCTGTGCTTTTTCTACTTTCATGGTAACTGTTCTGGTGAACTTTTCACTATGGTACCTAGACTTTATGCATTTAAACACAGAAGTACTATATTGGAAGCAAGGTCTCATCATTTTACTGTTGAAATTGCTAAATGTAACCATAAGTTCTATGCTAACAGTTTCTTCTATCTCACTGGTCAGTTATATAACCATTCTGGCTCCTTGGTTTCCAGTCAATTTTGATCTTTAAAAGTTTAAATGCAATATCAATTGTTATCTTCCGTCTTCTTAATTTTGGGTTTTTTATTGTCCTCTCTCCTTAATAGTAGTTTTTCTCCTATTCTCTAACACTCAATAACCCCTTGCATCCTAGTGGCTTTATTGCCTTGCTTGGGGGTGAAAGGATTAAAAATGTTCTCTCTTTGTGCATCACAGAATTGGCCTACTTGCAAGAATAATATATGTAATTATTATCTTATGTTATGTGAAATATATAATACATATTTCTATTATAAGGATTGTCTTTCATAGGCAATGATCCTATACTGAGTTGCTGTGTGTCACTTGGTGAGGAGATCTGTTGAAAATGAATCACCTTCAGGATATCCTGTTGAAGCAACTTTTGTCAAAAAATACAATAAAAATAAAATTAAAGTCTTGGAGAATGTTCATGGACTCAGAAGCTTTCAAATGGTCCCCTCATATGTATGAACCTACTACATTATTGTCTGAATATGTAACAACAAATTCAAGAAACAAAGAAACAATTTTCATAGACAGTTATGAACTGGAAATGAAAATTGTTTCATCATTCCTCATCAGATTTTGAAATCTATCCAATTCTTTTGCCCCATGATTGTCTTCTGCTAGAAGCAAGTAAGAGAACAAAAATAGGTAGAGATTAGTCAAAAATTGGTAAATTAAAAAAAAATAAGTAAAGAATAATCAATTCAGTAGCTTTGCCAAGGAATAGACATGAGGAAAATGGAGTATTGGTCATTATTCTGTGGCCAGATGGTTGGATCAGTAGAAGGATGTGAGCACAGGTGAAAAATAATTTAGAATTGATAAATAATACTTAAGGCCATACAGGTGGCAGAAGGGAAAAATTATGATGTGGAACTGATTGAAGTGTTGTCTGAAGTTCCAAATATATTTCATGATACATTTTGGCCTTCATGGTCTTGCCAGAAGTTCTGCAACAAAGTATTTTATAAATTATTGTATTCTGTTTCTATTGCTACATTTGAGGTGAGGTGCTCTTTGGTTTTCCCAATTCCATATGAAGGTTAAAAATGAAATATTGTTCATATTCCATAAATTATTTAAACATGTAACATCATCTGTTTCTGTTAGTAGACACTCTAGATTTCTTCAGGTTCATGAAGTAACAGGTACACTTCAAACGAGATGAGTGAATTTGAATAAGTAAATAAAATTTCTATAGTGTTGACAACTAAGATATCATCATGACTCTTGTATGTGTGCACACACGTGTATATATATATTTATATATATATTTTTTATTCATACTGTCTTTTTACAGATATATTTTATTTATACCTGAATTTTTATACACACACACACACACACACACATATATATAATATATTTGTGTATTTAGGCAGCAAATTCTCTTTTAGGTATTTCTGATTAAATAAATTAGATATTATATCTGCTTATTTTTAGCATAATCGGATAACCTTCTGTGTATTACAATCAAATGATGCAAGGAATGTGCTATAACTGAAAATCACTTTTATTTCCGAAGTACAGAAGGAGATAGAAAGTACTTTGGAAATAAAAGCAATTTTCACAGTTATAGTGCATTTCTTGCATCATTTGATTTTAATACACGGAAGGTTATCTGTGAGTATGAACGGATTATACTAAACATAAATAAACATAATGTTTGTAATTTATTTTATCAGACATGCCTAAAATATATATATATATATATATATGCAGAAATATAGTCTTAAAGTGTGCTATATTTATGGGGTAAAGTGCTCAATATCAGAGATAAACCGAAAGCCAAAAAGATATAGTGTAACAAATAAATAACAACAAGTATAATTAAATCGATCTAAATACATCCAAATATATAAATAAACTAACAACCGATTACGATAAACTAGCCGTTTAAAAAACAAAACAAAACAAAAACAAATAAAGATAACCAACCTAAATAGATAAATTAAAAACTGTTCCCACCTAAATAATAGTCAGAAAAAACCACAAACTCAACAAACAGATTTAATCAATGACAAATAAACAAATATATAAGATAAAAAATAAAAATGAAAATAAATAAAAACAAGCAAAACAATTTGACCCAAATAAATAAGCGAACAAGCGATTTCCGGTAATGACGGCCATTATAGACTACCAACAATAAGCTATATAAACAAATTTTTACTACGTTAACCAAAAACACCGATCAAAATAAAAGAATAAATAAATAAATATATAAGATAAAAAATAAAAATAAAAATAAAAAAACAAATAAAAAACAAGCAAAACAATTTGACATAAATAAATAAACAAATAAGCCACTTCCGGTAAAAGTAACCGCCAAAATAGACTACCCATAATGCACCACTGACCCTTATATAAATAGCCGAGAAAAATAACAGCACTAGTCGCCTGACGATTGCACTAGCATGAAACAGACTGTCGCCTCTAAGTGCTGACTTCCATGTCCACTTTTATATATATATATATATATATATATATATATATATATATATATATATATATATACACACACACACACAATAAAAATATAGTTTTATAGTTTTTTGCTATGTTTATGAGTTAAAGTGCCTGATATCAGGGATAGAGCCTATGTAAATATAAAAGTGGACATTAAGGTCAATACCAGTCTGTTTCATGCTTAAATGCAATTGTCAGACCATTTAAACATCAGACTGTCACCACTGGGTGTTGACCTCAATGTCCATTTCTATATATATATTTCTTCAATTACAAAGTAAGACTTTTATATGTATATTAAGTATAAATGTGCAGATCTAAAATTAATAAATAAAAAATAAATAATGTTCAAAAGAAAGAGCGGGAAAAGAGTAAGTGGGGAGACAATAAGAAAGAAAAAATTATGGGCGAGTGAGACAAAAAATGTTGGGAAATATTAAGATTTCAGATCACTGAGACAATCTAGTAACATACACTCCTGTGATGTCATCTGAGTGAAAGTCACTGAGTATAAGTTTTGTTTTGCAAAGTATGACATGTATATACAAATAGAATAATGCTTGATCATAGAAAATCAGACTACTTGAAACTACTATAACTACTAAATGCAATCAAACAATATGGCATGGAATTGACTGAATAAAGAAGAGCATATGGCTAAAATTAAGATGACTGCATCTGTTTCTACAAAGTATAAAAGCAACAGAAATAAGAAATAAAAAATTACTAATAATGACAGTGATTCATCTAAGGAATTCAGACAACTGTTATGATAGTCATTCACAAAAGCTTCAGGTAGCTCAATCCTTAATCAGTTCTTCAGGAAATGATGAAGGAAATTGAGCATGTTTTATAAGGTAGCACAGAATATACAATTTACCTTTAGATATCAGGAAATGAAATAGAAAATTCTCATTTGTAAAAGAATAAAAATAAAATCCTTGGTTCAGATATTTTTAAAGTCATTAACATTCAGAAACAATGTTTTATCTTTTGAAGCATTGAACATAAAAAAAAAAGAAAAGAGAAAAAGAAATTTTGAAGGACTTACTTATTGAGATCCAACCGGATTTTATACTTCTTTCCAAAAAGTTCCAGCTGGATAGTAACACACCTGTGATGTTCAAATGTTCCCTGTAAAAAGATAATAGAAAGAAGTTTACCACCTGACATGAAAGGGTTAGCTTCACTTATCACCCAGTCAGTTCACACACCTCAGTATATTGAACAGAAGTAGAGGTTTATCTCTTGTTTCTTGTTTAGGATTGGGTTCCTTCTAAAGTCTTCTCATTCTCTTTTAAACCCAATAACCTCTTGTATCTTAGTGGCATTATCACCTTACTTGGGATGAAATGATTGAAAAAGAAAGATTTTCTCAATGGTATTGTCAGGAAATGTGGTTGTCTATCTTTCTTGGAAATACATCTGTCAAGAATCCTTTATGCAAATTGGCAGCCAGAGGGGACCTTACAACACATGCAGGAATATATACTCTCTCGTGGGGTTACTCAGAAGTGAGATACTTTTGAGTGAGTTTGTGTGCTATATGATTAATGACCGACTCAGTAAATCAGCATTAGTCAAGTGCAGATTTTTTTTTGACAAAATCTGTCAGTCCCCTAACAGTCCAGTTGCTTGAGGCTTCCAATTATCATTGCTGAAAAGAAAGAGATTTTAAACTATGGACAAGTTTAAAAAGGTTACAATAAAGTTATATTGAAAGAGGACTCTACAGACTGAAAAAGTATAAGTCCCAAACGGAGTACTTTTACTTTTAGTGGGATTTAAGTGCCATTTCTCTAGATAGACTATTTTTTCACTGTACACACATAATTAGTTGTAGTGCCAAATATCACTGACATCTAATAGCAAATGAAGTGTAATGTGTTGTGAGCAGGGGTGTACCTGCTAGAATGTGATTATCAAAGAATCTCACTGGTTATTCTTGCTGGCTGTGGTTTCGTTGATTGGAAGACTTTCTCCAATGACAGAATGTGAAGTGAGTAGCCATGGTCAAATGCAAAACAAGTAACAGAACTGTCCAACAAACATTACTGACAAAATTTGCAATAATAACAACAAAAAGAAAAGAACAGGGCCAAAAAATAATATAAGGCAAATTAACAGTAACATGGCAAAAAGTTCACAAAATAAGGATTGGCATTAGCACACAAAAGCAAGTTTGGACCAGCAAATGTAGTGTTCTCACTTCAAGACAAGACAGACCAGGACTGTGTCAGATGAAACCAAGAACCAGGCTATTTTATTGGCTAGGAAAAAATCCCAGGATGCATTTGTGTACTTCTGTCTATAAAATGGGAAGGGGAATCAACACAAAAAATTACAAAAAAATAAACACTTATAAAAATAGTATCTGTCTATATTTCTGAGATGAGGTATTATGTACACTATTTACATTATTCGGACTATTGTCCTCATCTTTGTCGCCATATTTATCACAACATTTCGGCTGTTGTACACTCTGGCCTTCTTCAGGTGGTGGGAATGTCGAACTGAACCCTTTATTTCACTCACTGGGGTAGACATGCCATGTTTAATGGATGTCTGTTATCCTGTTAATTCCCCTCTCCAAGTTCTCCACTGCCTTAACCGGGTATTGAACTCACATTATTTGGGTCCTGTCACTGGATCTAACCAACGCCTTTATCCACTGTGCCATGTGTCCTTGAGGACATCTGTGTATGAATTTCTGGATTTTATAAATCTAATGTCATCAGTAACCGTTTTTTACCAGTGCTCATATTGCAATTTTTGCTGTTATCAAAATATGTTTTTACCAGAGCTCATATTGCAATTTTTGTTATTATTATCACTTTTCTCTGGCACTCCTTATTACTATAAAAAACATTGACAGTTTAATCCCATTAGCTGTCAAATGTGAAAATAACTCTTGGTTGATTTCTACTAAGACCTTGAGGTAATGAGAATGATCAACTGCAAGGTTAGACATTTGTAACTGAGTGTTGGAGATTCCTTCAGTTTGAGGAGAGAAGATAGAAAAGCAGCATCCTCTCTGGATACAACAAAAAACTTCTCTGGTAGGAACTAACAAAGCAACTCATGGCTCTGACTTATATAGACATTTATCTGAGGGAATGATATTGATGGATGCTATCTTCACACAAAGACTTTCCTGTTAGGATGCTAGATGTCAATACTGAAAAGTACTTTCGATCAGATATGGTCCTTCCAAAATGCCTCCAGTCAAATTCCAACTTCAAAAGTTTTGGTAAGAATCAATGTAAATTAAGGAAATATTTTGTTATGTAAACAGTTCTCAGACTCTGCAGAATTTTGGTAAACATATTAATCTTATCAGCACAACTTTCTTGAAGATAAGAAGTGGGGTAGGGAAAATTCAGTTGTACTAAATTTACTAAAATTTATTTTGGGTTCAAATACTACTGATGATTTCCTCATAAGCATTTTATAGGTTTTGGTCAATATTCTTAACTGAACCATCTTCCATCAGGTTCCAATTTGGTCAACTAATCTGCCATACCTTTTCCACTTAATATTTTTACTTCTTAGAATTCTTAACTCTCATTACCTCAAGTCACTAAATGAAATTTCACGCATTATTATGACTCAATCAAGACCACTTCTCTGTTATACATTAATATAAAGTCATATATGATTGTAGCTTTCTGATTTCAAGACAAGAAAGAACAAAAATATGGCAGACAAAGAAAGGGTCCTTTTTTATTTGTTAGGGAGAAATCCCAGCATGAATCTGTAGGATATGTCTATGAAGGATTTTTTTAGCAGTCATTCCCATTGAGTTAGAACCAACAGTTTCTGGTTAATATTTTTCAACTAAACCTTCCATCAGGTTCAAATCTGGTCATTTAATCTTCCATATTTTCCCCACTTAGCATTCTTACTCCTTCACTGACAATTGTTAACCCTCTCAATACCTCAAGTCACTAAATGACATTTCATGCATTATTATGACTAAATCAGGGCCACTGCCCTGTTATACAGTAATATAAAGTTATTATCATTTCTAGATAGACAAAATATCTCTGTGTATGTTTGACCATTATGAAAAAAAGTAGATCCAAAAGTAACTTTTTTATTTTAATCACTCTGACTTTGGATGGTGGATCTTATGACATATCATTGTTGTATTATTTAAAGGTGAAATCAACTTTTTTTATCAGCAACAGGCAATATAAATTTTGTAAAAATATAGAAGTATGTTTACAGTGGTAGAAGGGCTGAGAATAAAACACACACAAAATCTGGTGAGCATTAGTTGAATGTGAGTGGTTTATGTTTCATATAAACAAGGTATAAACTTAACCAACAAGTTAAGACTTCTGAAAAGAAAATATTTTATTTTCTGTAACAAATTACCTAATATTTATTTTGATTAACAGCATTACATAGAATGATTACTTTGCCACTTATATTATTGCCAACTGTTTTTACATTTATATAAGTTACAGATGGTTAATTTGATTAAATAATGCACTGACTATTGTTTGTGTCATGTAGCAATAATTGTAAGTAGTATGATGCACTAAAATAAGTAAAAGTTTTAATTTCTCTGAATGTCATTTTCTTTATTTACCTTGCCTCACTTGTTCTACTCACCTCCTAAAAAGCAAGTTTCATAATTTTTTTTTTTATTTCAGTGGGAGTGGTTTAATACCAAAGCTGTATTTCCTCTTTTGGGCAACAAATAGACACTGTAATCTATCTTTTCTAAATTTCTGGCCCTAACTGAATTTGGTGAGAGATAGTACTTTTTAAAAAAAAAAATAACCCAACTGTTTCCTTCAAATTTTTCACTCAATCTTTCATTGATTAAAAACTGTCTGGAGTAAGTCTCACCCTTCTCTGCCAATCAATGAATAGTTAGCAGCACACAGTATAAAGATTATATATATAATTCATACAAAGTATTGTTAAATTCACTTGACAAGGTCTCTTGGTTTAATTTTCTTTTGCAATTTTTAATAAGATGTACATCAAGATCAAAATTGTCGGTAAAATGTCCAAAGTTCATATTTTGTTCTACTACATTCAATTGCCTCAGTCATTATCAAAAACTGGGTGTTGTCAGACAAGATTAAGCTGACTACAACCTGGCATTTTCTTACAGTGCTAGAATTTGAATCAATCCAAAGTAACATTATATATAAAAGTTGTATATTACTTTTATCCTGATGCACATCTTATTCAAAAATTATAAAAATAAAATAAAAAATTAAACAAACATAACTTGTCAGTTGAAATTAACAAAATTAAATATATATAATAAAATAATAACAACACCTATGTAAAATTATCATTTCATGTATGTTAAAGTGAACAGAATTTTTACCAAGAAAGTGCTCATAGCTATCTATAGCAATAATTATTATATCAAAAATATTAAAAATTCATGATATTTATCAAAGATTTTTTTATATAATAGATAGATAGACAAGGACAAAGAGAGATAATATTGAACATAGGAATCAACACTGGATGGTGACTGTGAGTTGCAAGTAATCTTCAGACCATGTGTCACTACTCCTTTAGTGAACTTTATTTATAGGCCACTTAAAGATTAAGGAAAAAGGGGAGAGGCGGAAACTGGCCCTTCCAAGTGTTTTTATTTTTTTAGGGCTAATGCTTTAGGTTATTTACAAACATAATGTTTAGTTTGCTAATTTTATTAATTTTATAAATATATAACTCATATGATCTTATCTATTTATTTTTTCTTCTCTTTCAGTAGGAATAGATAGGTTCATCTATTGTTTGGTTCACACTCCTCCCTGATCTTTTGAACAGGAGTAAAGGTTTATCCTTTGTTCCCTGCTTAAAATTAGGTTTCTGCTTCATTCTCTTGTGTTTTCCTAATCTTATCAATCTTTACCTCTTCAAGTCTAGAGTTAACTATTATTTTTCCTGCATAGCCCCAAGATCTTCATTTCTTGCCCTTTCTTACACTCATACAACACCACACAGTAACACCCTACCTTGAATGCCTCTTGCACCTTGTATTGTGTGAACACTGGTAAAAAAAAAAAAAAAAAAAAAAAAAAAAAATCCGATATTTTTCAGCCTCTCTTGTGAAGATACAATTTCTCCCACCCCCCAAAAATGATAATCTTGTTTCAAATGTAAGATTTGATTATATGATCAAACTTAGAACTTTCCAGTACCTACTCATAATGGTGTTCCAATAACTTGGACCGATTTTAAACGTGAATTAAGTTTAAGCGTCTAATGGTTTTTTCTTTTTCTTTCAGATTTAACAACTTAAGTCTTTGGCAATTTCAACCATGGAAAGATTAACAATCAAACAACGTGTTAAAATTATCATAGCTTATTACAAAAATGGGCGCTCAAACAGAATTTGAATGAGAAGTTCCCAGGTCACATCATCTCTCAAAACAGCGAAGTCAATTGGCCACCACAATCATGCGACTTGACACCTTTAGATTTCTTCCTTTGGAGTCATCTCAAAAGTAAAGTCTATGCCAACAAGCCAACAACAATTCAACAGCTGAAGGATGAGATAATAAGGCATATTGGTGAGATCAAGGAGCAACTATGCAGAGACGTCATCAAAAATTTTGATCATCGAGTGGAGGTGTGCTGCCAAAGCCTTGGCAGACATTTGGGTGACATTATTTTTCACACATAATTGCCATGACTTAAATAACATGATCCAATAGAGAAATAAATACATTTTCACCAACAACATTGATTAATTAATTTATGGGTGATCATGTCTCTTTTTGATTCATGATTGACTTGGCAGAAAAATTCTTGCAATAAGATGCTGTTAATTTCTGCAGAATTCTGGTTGCCAACCAAAACTATAGGACTCAGTTTTCTCTGCTATTTAAATAATGGCTGTGGGAGAAGAGATAACTGTAACAAACTCAAGTGGAATTCAAACTTTGTTCTCCAATTTCTCATTTTGAATCATTATCCATCACACCAGCCACATATACAAGTTTACAGTTGTTGGTATTCCCAAGTGGTCTAGGTACTGCTAATTTCTGTGATTGGATAAGAAGAATTGGTGTTTCTATGTGATATCGCTGTAAGTTTAAATATATGAGGAAAGGTTGAAAAGTTCATAGGCTGACTATGAAGGAGTGATGCTAGAGCTGTGAAATCTTACATGCTTTAATTTCAAATCTTATTAATAACTGCGTTGTTTCTCTCCAGGTATGAGGGTGGGTTGAAAGGTTCATAGGCTATGAAAAAGTGATGTTAGAGCTGTGAAATCTTACATGCTTTAATTTCAAATTTAATTTCAAATCTTCTTATTAATAATTGCATTATTTCTTTCCAGGTACGAGAGTGGGCTGAAAATTTCATAGGCTGACTATGGTTGCATGCTTTAATTTCAACTCATTAATAACTTCATTGTTTCTTTCCAGGAAAACTGACATCTGACTGTTCAAAAGTAACTAGTAGTGACTTCTCTTGAAAATGGACACAATTTGGCATTGTGATGTTATCAAGTAACTGCAGAAGAAGGGTTTAGCCTCCAAGGACATATCATGCTGATATGGTTGCTACATTAGGGAATGATATGCAAGTTTTATCAACCATGCAAAAATGGGCAGCTAAATTTAGGAGGGGAAGGAAGAGTCTTGAAGATGACCTAAGGTCTGGACATCCTGCAACTGCCACCACCAAGGAAAACATTGATCATGTTCACTACATAGTGATGGATGACAGGTGACTGGCTATAAATCAATTAGCCATTGCTATTAGCATATTTTGTGAGAGAGTTGAGAATATTCTGCACAATGAACTTGACATGATGAAGGTTTCTGCCCAATGGGTACTAAGTTTTCTGACACCTAATCAAAAGCGCACTAGGCTGATCACCTCATGGGAAAATCTGACATGGTTTGAGGCAGATCCAACTGGTTTTCTTGAACATTTCCTAACCTAGGATGAGTGTTGCATTTATCACTTTGAGCCAGAGACAAAGAGACAACCTATGTCGTGGAAAAACCCCTTCTCACCTGCTCCAGAGAGGGCAAAGTTCATTCTATCTGCAGGGAAGGTGATAGCTTCAGTTTTGGGGAAAGCAAAAGGCATTGTTTTTATTGATTATCTCCAAAAGGCCACATTCTCAACTGAGAGTACTATGCCAATTTGCTGAGGTAGTTACAAAAGGCTATCACAATCAAATGCCCAGGAAAACTGATAAAAAGGAGTCTTGTTTCATCTGGACAATGTTCCAGCACACAAGTCTTTGTTTTCAATGACTACTATGCATGAATGTGGCTTTGAACTGGTTGATGACTCTCCCTATTCTCCTGTTTTAACTATCATCTGTTCCCAAACATGAAAAAACACTTGCTTGGGAACCAGTATCACAGTGACGTCATATCTGCTGTTGATGTCATTTTTGACCAACAGGATGAAAGATTCTTCACCAACAGGATCCAAGCACTGCAACACTGATGGAAGAACTGTGTGGGGGTATGTTGAAAATAAACCTCATTTGCTCACATTTCAAGAGAATATCTTGGTCAGTCTATGAACTTTTCAACGAACCCTCATACATATATGTCTGAGATTCAAAGGCATTATTAGAAGTCAATCATTATAGTTGTAGATTAAAAGAATTCTCATAATACTGAATTGATTACTTTCCTCCTTTTAAAGGTTTATAAATGAAGAAAGTCTTCCTCTGATCTGATTATTTGGAAATCTTAAGGAGCTAAGCAGATTAAGATTAGGAGGATTTGCTAAAATATTCCAACCTAATGATCTAATCTTACTGACAACTATTACGTATTTTACTTTTCTTCTGGTAATCTCCCCTAAATGGATACCAGAAATGAACAAATTGTTGAGACATTTCATAGACTTTTATGTTTCATGATTTATCATGCAATGCCTAAGCAATAATGTCAACAATTATGACTGAAAAGTATTTTGCAAGCGATTTCTGTACAAAAGGCAACATTAATACTGGAACAAATTACTATAGGTTTATAAAGGGAGCAATTTACTAGAAAAATTTTACACAGGAAATAATTTATGAGATAAATTCAGAAGAAACAGTTTGCTATAGAAATATACAAGAAAAATAGGAGTGCATGTTGAAAAGTTCACAACCAAATCAAGAAGGGATTCCAAAACAAATTCTGATATTTAGACAAATTTTGAGAATTTGGCCAAATCAAGAACTTTTCAGTACTCCCTTGTTCACAGAAAACAATTTACGAGAAAATAAGCAAAAAGCAATGGAAACAGTGTACTATGAATAATACACAGGAAACAATTTAAAAATGAATAAGAGGTAATTTACTAGAAAATACATAGGAAAATTTTAATAAGAAAATACACAGCGAATAACTTAATTTAGAAATGAATAGGAGGCAATTTGCTATAGAATATATTATAAAAATATCTATGAAATAATTTATTGTAGAAAATACACTTGAAACAATGTATTTAATACAATCATTTTTAGTGTTTTTAAAACTTGGTAAATGGTTAGTTACAGAAAAGCACTTCAGGTGGCTTATTGCAGAAAAAGAAATTTGAAAATGTTGCTGTAGAAGTGATTTGGTCCTTACATGGTGTCGTATTCGATGCTGTCTGGTGTTAATACCAACGATTGTGTTATGTCGTAGTTGTTGTGGGTAGACAATTTGGTAAGGCTTAGGGATGCTGCTTAAAATCATGCGATTAAATTCAAACTGTTGTAGATATTCATTCATTTCCTGGGTAAGTCCACCTGAAAGAAAAAAAATAGGAAGAAAATTTAGTAATCATCTGAAAAGTTCAAATATGCATTTTTCTTTCATCACAAGCTCTAAAGTCAACCTGCATTTTAAATATTAGGACATTATAATCGAAACATTTTCTGGTCAGCTGAGTTTTTATCCCTCAAACATTTTAAAGACATCAAGAATAAAAGTAACTCTGATTGACTTAATTGTGCATTTACTTAACAAACTACAATATTCAAAGTGGATATAAAATGGGATATTATTTTTGTATTATTTTTAATATTATTCTAATCCCCCATTTTATGACTATAACAGAATCTATATAATTCTCTTGTCCAAAGAATGAAATTAACTCTGAAAAATGTTATCTATATTTGATTAAAAAGCAAAAATGTTTGCTGCTGACATAAAATGGGCGATTAGTTTTTGTTGTATTCTTAAAGAAGGTTACAGGCAAATAAAGAAGGTACTTGAGTGAAAGAAACAGCAACACGGGCATAGATGAAAGAAAGAGAGGTTTCTTGTAAAAGAGAATATACTACTGAAAGACAGGGAACTGGTTAGCAAGCTAGTAATTCCCAAAGCAAGTCCACCAGGTATATCCCGTGAACACTATATATATCTACCGATATAGTCAGTCCACAATAGGGAGAGTGAGACATTCCATTACAAGAGTTTTCAATGATTCTTTTAATATTTTCATTATTTTTTTATTATTTATGAATTGTCCTGATTTCTCAGGAAATACAATAGAATGGTTTCCCATTGCCTTCTTCATAGTTTTTGAATTCAGAATAGTCCTTCTTCTAGAATAGTTGTCATCTAACGCTAGATTCATGTCCTTTCCATTTTGTGCCCTTGTCCAGAGAATGAAAATAACCCTGAAAAACATATTTGTTACTGATACAAAATGGGGTGTTTTTGCATTTTTTTCATAAGTATTCTAATAGATTTCTTCTGACAAGAGAATGAAAGTAACTCTGAAAAACATTTGTGGATATTAATTTCAATAACATGTACAAAACTATTAAACTCTTTAAAATATTAGAAATTATCATTTATTTGTTATATACCATACCTATGAATGCTGATCGGTACATCCCAATCCTCATAAATACACTGGACACTATTGTAAGTGGGGGTGATATGCTGTCTAGGTAGTCCACCACCATCAATGGTTTACCTACTTCACGCTAATGGTGAGTATTGTATTTTGTTGATGTTATAAAGCAACCTCCGTTTTGGTTATTCCTCATTCAGTAACCTTTTCTAGGTTACAATAATTTACTAAGCTTAGATTAGTCTGGCACATGGTTAAAGTAGTTGAGTGCCCAATGAGGATTGAGCTCATTATAATAGCAATAGTATGCCTGGTATATGCTTACAAGAGAATGATAGATAAAATCATCTCTAGAGTGACACAAGAAAACATGAATCCTGTTTCTAATATATTTGGTTATTTAGTCACATATATGGCAGTGAATGTTGGACAATCTCCTCAAGAATGAAGAAAAGACTTAAGGTAACAGAAATGTGGTTCTACAGAAAGATGCTGAGGATACCATAGACCGAACATGTGAGCAACAGCAAGGTTTTAGAGAAAATGGAAATTTATACTTAACATCAAGAAGAAAGTCAATATATAAAATAATAATAGATAATCAATCTTGAGGTTATGACCATAATTATGCTTAAGCAAAAGAACTGGGTGGGGCTAGTTTCCTTCTTCACCCACTTTTCTTTCTTCCCTTAATTTTCAATATTGACCTTAATACACAGCCCAATGAAGAATTAATGGCACTTGGTCACAAAATTTTAGTGAGGTGCCATGTACATATAGGTTATATATTTAGTAGATACTAATAGGAGTAGATGGGTTTGTCTATCATCTAGTTCACATTTCTATTCAGTCTTTTGACCAAGAATAGAAGTTTCTCCCTTGATTCCTTTTAGGATTGGGTTTCTGGTTCCTTCTAAAATCTTTTCATTCTCTTTCACTCCAAGTATTCCCTTGTGTCTTAGTGGCATTTATCAGCTTGCTTGAGGTGAACTAATTGATTTAACAAAAAAATATGTTTGAATAGACATCCCTGTTTTTTAAACAGTGTAACTTTATGTCTACTTGCCTGTGCATTCAAGTCTTAATAAAGAAAATGTAGGGTTTGAAGCTCCACTGCCATTATAGAGGAAGCCACTCTCTGATCTTGTATGCTTTATATATATGACAGTTGGTAACATTTGTTTGATTTATTAGAAGTTATATACAATTGGTTCCAATGACTTGCAGTTAATTTATTTCCTATGAATAACCACCCAAAAACATATCAACAGCAGATAGTTTTTAATCTTTTCCCCACCAATCTTAAATGGTTAAAGTCTATTGTTTTAGAAAGTCTTTTCTCGGTCATTAATTGATAAATTACCTGTTTACTTGGGCTCCATTTTAAAAAGCAGCAATATGCAATTTTGAATTGACATTCTTCTCATGAATTGCTCAATTTGGCCCAGCTTATTTTAAAAAGTCACTCCCAAATTTAAAAGTTCTAATTTAGTAGCACTGGCATTTGAAAAGCAGTCTTATTTAGCAACACTGGCTGCAAGACCGTTTTCTAGAGTCAAGAAATGCATAGAATATATTGTAGCAAAAAGTGTGGGATCTGTTTATAACTGGTTATCAAACAAAACTGTTCACCAACTTAATATTCATGTGTTTTTTTATCAGATATTGATGAGCATATAAGTTGCCAGATTAGGCTATATATAGCAAATTGGACAACATATGAAAGCTGAGTGGTGACTAAATTTTGAATTGACATTTTTCTTGTTAGCTGCTCAGGCTAAGCCAGCTTGCAACTTTTGAAGCTACCCTTAAAGTAACAAATTTTTTTAATACTAAAATTCATTCAATACAAGGCTGGAGAACCACTTGAGGTAGAGGCTTACTGTAAAAATGGTAATGATGAATGAAGTATGTGATATGAACAAAAGAGTAGATGTTTGAGAAGTGGGGATTACGAAGATAGATAATGATTAACCCTCGACTTGAAGAGGTTAAGATTGTAATGTTCAAGGGAGCATCCATATGAGAAAAGGATGTTCAAGTGGAACTTCCTCCTTACATTTGGAATACAGAGAAATGAGGGTGATTCGACTGTGAAAATAGCATGGCATGTCTTAGCTGTAAAGTTCTGAAGTGATGGAACTAAAGAAGTGAGCACATTTGAACATTTGCCATGGAAATAGCAATAGAGTAGCAATTTTGCATTTGTGCAAAAGACAAATTATAAATCAAATAGCACCGAGTTTTCAAAAGTAGGCCAAGCTGGTAAATGCAGTGCTCACAAAAATCAATGAATATGAACGCTTCATACAAAAATCTCAAACACAAACTTGAACCTCTTAGACAGAAGTCCCATAATCTAACTGCTAAAAATATATGTGCAGTAATATGAAATAGTGAATTAGATGCATGTGTATATTTTGAGGAACGTGTGTGAGCTTGTATCCTCAGGTGAAAATCCATTTTTCTTCCTTTGTTTCTATTCCAAGTCAAAAGGCAAACCACAATTGTTTCTACTGACAACTGCAGGGTAAGGAACTTTCAAAGAAAAACATTACAAAGATAGCAGAGGGCATGAAATCAGAAATAAATCATTGTGTAAATGGGGAGAGTAAGGAGGAAAGCAAAGAGGAATGGAGAGGGGCAACTGGTGTAAGAAAGAGAGAAAATCACAAGATTGATGCTACCAAGAGAAAGAAAGAGAGACATTTAATAATAACAGGAAAAAGAGTGGTAACTGTGAAAAGAGAAAAAGAATTAATGATGGGAGGGGGGGAAAGGGGGTGTTTACCAAGTAAGAAAAAAAAGCAGAGATAGTTAACAATTAGAAGGAAGAAATATGGAAAATACCAACAGAGAAAAAAAAAAAAAGATAAGAGAGTAGCAACTTCAAAGAAAGAAAGAGAGATAGGTAGGTAGGTAACAGAGAGAGAAGAGTAGTAATTACCAAAAGAGAGAAAGTAAGAAAGAGGGGGGTAGTGAACAAAGAGAGAGAAGAAGAGTGGAAACTTCCAAGAAAGAGAGATTGGTAACAAATAAATAGAAAAAGAGTAGCAACTCCCAAGAAAGAAAAAAAAATAGAGGTAATGAACAAAGAAAGAGTGGCAGCTCCCAATAAAGAAAGAGAGGTAGTGAACAAAGAAAGAGAAGAGTGGAACCCCCCTCCCCCCAATAGACTAAGAGAAAGGAACAGAGGGAAGAATAATGGCAACTGAAAAAGAGATAAAAAGGAGAAGAAAGGTAACAATTACAATTAATAATGCAACTGGTACAATTAGTAAAATAGAAGAATAAGAGACAGGCAATTAGAAATCAAAACAAAAAAGGTAGACAACTCCTAAGATAGTTGGCCTTAAGAACAGAAAGAGAATTTTTTTTTTTTTTTTACTAATAGAAGGAGAAAGTAAGACAGTAGCAAGAGAGAACAACAAAGAGAAACAGTTTGCAAGAGTAAAAGAGTTACAACCAAGAGAGAACATTAGTTAGCAATATGTGGAAGACAGAGGCACTAAAAAGTGAGTTTTCTACCAAGAGAAAGAAAATTAACAATGGGAAAAGGAAGTGTGGTAACTGATAAGAAATATAGTCATGGGTTCAGCAAAGACAGACGACTCTTATCATAAATAATTGTATCTCCTTGTTAGACAAAGTGACATGATGGTATAATAATTGCAATACAACTAATATCCACAAAGTTACCAGCAGTTGTATTCACACTAAGAACAATACAGCAAACATGACATTTGCAAACAATATAGCTGAGACCCATTTATAGAGAAAGAAGATAGCAATTTATAATTAATTTGCATATCTATAGTATGTATACATATGAGCTTTACCTGAAATGGACCAATAACACTGAACTTTTCATCTAGCCCGACTGTTTTGATGTACCTTTTGTGAATAATATGGCATAAAATGTATGGATACCATACAATAGATCATACAAAAGTAGCATTTGTTAATAATTTTATTCAATGCATGTTCCACATTTATTGAGATGAATAAATTTAGAGCTTTTCAACAAGTAAATCTTTGCTGTCTACTGAAGAGTCCCTACCTCAACCGAGTGGGTTCTATTTATACTCGCCCGGACATCACAGCTGCTCCCTCCTTTGCATTCAGATTGTTTCCCTCTTCTTCCGAACTGCTGCCTGCATACCTTCAGGGTTTTCTTATATGGCATTTTGTTCGTCTTAGGGCTATAGGGATATCTGCTTCTTCCTTCTCCTCGTCCTCGCTTTCTCTCTCATGTTCTATATTTTCCTGCCCCCCAAGGTCGTTGTTGAAAGGGAAGTCGTCATCCTTTGGTTGTTGGCAAGTCCTGTCTTTGGAGATTCTTTTCATTTGTGATGTGTGTTGTAAAATAAGTTTGTCACCTTGCGTTATAATTACAGATTCGCCTCTGCGTTCTTTTACTCTCCATGGTGTTGGGTGGTAAACTGGCGTTAGCTTGTTGTGTTTACTTTGTTTAAGTAGTATGACATCTCCGGGTTCTATGTTAGTTTGTTTAGCTTTATTTTTCTGATCTGTGCAATCTTTCAATCTGTCTTTTCCTTTTTTGTCCTTTTGCGGCGCTGTTCCCCAAGCTTGGTTTTCTGGCCTCTTTTGTAATCCAGGTATGTTGATGTTTACTTCTCTACCCATGAGTAGCTTAGCTGGAGTTTCTCCCGTCATGGCATGTGGACTATTTTGGTAATACATTAGGAATTTTCCTAGATGTTTTCTCCAGTCCTTTCCTTCAGTGTGTTCATTGCCCGAATGGCTTTCAACATGGTTGCGAAGAACCGCTCAATCTCTCCATTAGTTTGGGGATGATAAGGGGTTACCTTTCGGTGCTGGATACCCCATTCTTTGCAGAAGTGCTTAAACTCTGAGGATGTGAACTGGGGTCCATTATCTGAAACGATAATTGCTGGAATGCCATGTGTATAGAAACACCTTTGGATTGTCGATATGATTGTATCAGCCCTGGTGGATTTGGTAACAAATGCCTCAGGCCATCTTGATCCCGCATCGATTATTCCGATTACATAATCCCCGCTAGGGAAAGGCTCACAGATGTCTACGTGGAGTATTTCCCAGGGGCCTTTCATTTCAGCCATGTGCACCGGACGGTGGTTTCCCTTCGGGTCTAATGTTGTGCACGGGATACATCGGCTTATGGCAGCCTCTATGTCTTTGTTTATGTTGGGCCTCCATACCTTAGTTCTAAGCAGGGCTTTTGTTTTCATTATCCCCATATGTGTCTCATGCGCCAAGTTTCAAGATTCGTTTCTATAGGTTTTGGGGTATGATGATTCTGGCTCCGTGTATAACTATGCCTCGTTTTGTTGTCAGTTCATTCCTCACGTGTTTAAAGGGTTCCGTTAACTTATTGGTCAAGTCGTTTTGTTGTATTGCCTTTTTCACTGCTGTGACGGTTGGATCCCTCTGAGATTCCTCCATTATTTCCGATAAGGTGATTGATTTTGGAATGCTGTTAGCTACAACTGTGTTGATAAATCCTTCGGCAATCTCTTCTTCGGGTGAGACTATTTTTTGATACTCCATAGGTTGCCGAGAGAGTATGTCCGCCGGGTTATCTTTACCGTTAATGTGTTTTATTGTATAATCATATTGTTGTAGACGTAAAATCCACTGCAAAATTCGTGCGAAGAGGTTACCGTTAGGATTAATGCTTGATGGTCGGTCATTATAAGAAAGTTTTTCCATAAAGGTAAAAGTGGGATTTTTCGCAAGCCCATACAATTGCTAGGGCTTCTTTTTCTAATTGACAGAAGCAGCATTCGCCTTCGGTTAAAGTTCTGGATGCATAGCTGATGGGGATGAGTATCTCTTGTTTGTTTTGGCAAAGTATTGCTCCAACTCCCATGGGACTGGCATCTACTATAACAGATGTTTGCAGTTTTGGATCAAAGTGCATGAGCGATTTGCTCTGAATGACTGCATTCTTCAGCATGAGAAAACAAGATTTTTCTTCCTCCGTCCACTGCCATTCCATGTTTGCTCGTGTTAACTTTTTTAATGGTTCGCTGAGTGTTGCTAGTCGTGGAATAAACTTTGTGAGGTAATTGATTAGACCTAAGAAACTACGTATATCCTGGACGTTTTCAGGTTTTTTGAAATTTCTGATTGCTTTTATTTTCAAGACCAGTCGGTCTGATCCCTCTATTGGACACTATAAAACCATGGAATTCGATTTCTTCACTATGGAATATACTTTTGTGCTCTGCAATTGTGAGGTTGTTTTCTTTCAATGTGCCTAATACCATATCTAGGGTTCTGTTATGTTCTCTTGTGTCTTTGCCCCAGATTAGAATGTCGTCTGCCTCATTGCAGCAGTTAGGGATTTTCTGAAGGATTTGTTGAAGCAATCGTTGCCCTTCTTTGGCTGCGGATGTAATGCCCATAACCAGTACCTTATATCGGTAGATTCCGGAGTTGCATGAAAAGGTAGTGATGTCTCTAGATTCAGGATCCAGTTCTATTTGGTGGTAATAAGAGTTTTTAGGTTGATTTTTGAGAAAACGTTTGCATTGCCAATTTCACTCAGTAACTGTTCAACTGTTGGTATTTGATAGCGGGTGCATTTCACTGCTTTATTTGCCACACGTAAATCGGCCCATATTCTAATTTCTCCGTTTGGTTTCGGTACTGCTACTAATGGTGAGACCCACGGAGTGAGTCCTTCCACTCTTTCGATGATATCATTTTCTAGCATTTCATTGATTTTTTCCTCTACTGCTTGTTGGATATGAAATGGTGTCCGTCTTGGCAGTTATGCAACAGGTATAATGTTGTCGTCAATTCTAATTTTAAGTTGGAAATTTTTCATTCTTCCTAATCCTTCCGAGGGTAGGTGTCAATCTAGAATTTCTTTTGTTGATTTTGGGATATTTTTTGTTGTAATCGATTTCACCTGTGGGGTGGTGATAAACCCTAATTCAATGCTGGCCTGCTTACTTAATATGTTACCACCTTGATATGCCTTTGTAACAAATACTTTGTGGGCTTTTCTTCTGGGACCATTCATCAGTGTTGCGAAAAATTCTCCTCTTAGTGGTATTGGTATATTCCCATAGGCTTTTGGTTTACAATTTGTTTCTTTTAATGTTAAGTTTGGCCGTACTTTAAGGATTTCTTTGAACATTTTGCCATCGATAAGGTTGATGTCTGCTCCAGAATTTATTAATATTCTGACAGGTACGTCGTCAATATGGACAATTTCTCTATCTGCTGAATGAATAGGTTTCACCTGAAAAACGAATGTCTGGCTGTCTGAATTATACTGGTTGGACGTAATTGTGGTCGTCTGGCATCTTCGTTTTCCCTTTACCACTATTCCTTTTTTTTTTTAAGCATGTTTTTTTGAAGTGATTTATTACTCCACAGTAGTTACATTTTTTCCCAAATGCTGGGCATTTTGTTTGACCATGTGTGTGATCGGAGCCATCACACCCGTAGCATTTTGTAACTGTTTTTAATGGGTTGTTGTCCCTGGATAGTTTCCTATACCCACTGTTATCTCGTTGTTGTTGTTGTTGCTTGTAATTGGTTGTAATTTTGTGGATATCTGAGTGCTCTCTTTCATTCTCTTCTATTTGTTTAGCTTGTGTTTCAGTGGATTCAAATATGAATGCTCTTTGAAGTGCTTCCTCTACTGTTAAATCAGTTTCTTTCAAATACGCACAGCGTAATTTGCTTGACAAGCATTTTTCTATTAATTGGTCTACTATAGCCTTATCCAGGTTGTATTCGCCAAAGTTGCATTTTACTCCTTGTATGTGTAGACGGGTGACATAATCATGTGTTGACTCCCCGTTTTCTTGACTAAGCATCCTGAATTTATGTCTTTCAAAGACTTTATTTGTTTTCTGGGTGAAATATTCGTCCAGTGCTATTTTTGTTGTTTTGTATGTAGGCTCTACTTGGCCTGGTGGTATCTCCGGTGTTAAGGTTTCGAGGATATCTTCCAGTTTCTTTCCCCTGTAAAATCGAAAGAGTGATAGTTGTCGTTTATCATCTGTTATATCAAACGCTGTAAATGCGTCTTCCATATGTTCACTCCATTCTCTCCATGCTTGCTCCTGGTTGGAGTCTTCCCAGTCTAGAGGCTCTATTGTTGGCATAGAGAGAGCCATTTCTTTCGAAATAATTTGTTATTTTCGAAGTTTGTTACTCGTGTTGTTGTTGAATTTGAGTACTTTTTTTCCTTTGCTGTTAATTCAAAGTTTTACTCATGTTGTTGTTGAATTCGAGTATTTTTCTTTGCTGTTAATTCAAAGCTTGTCAAATTATCTCGTCTTCGTCGCCAGGTTTGCTGTCTACTGAAGAGTTCCTACCTCAACCGAGCGAGTTCTATTTATACTCGCCCGGACATCACATTCTATGAACCGTTTCAGAGTGACACACACGTCATTTCCAGCTGACAGTCTTGCATAAAATTTGGTTTTGATCAGACACATCACTGAAAGACCTTGTTTCCAAGTGTAAGGGGATGGGAACAGCAAAAGCCTTTCCATAAAACCTCCCTGATCTTTTGAACAGAAGTAGAGATTTATCTCTTGTTTCCTGTTTATGATTGTCTTTTGGGTTTCTTTCTAAATTCTCTAACATCTCTACCTAAACTCTGAAATTTATACTATTATTTAGTTTGTTCTTCCTTCCAGTAATCCCTTGCTTGGAGTGAATTGATAAAAAAACAATAAAAAACAAATATGTTTTAAAAACAGGTGGGAATAATTTTGCCATGGAACACCAAAAGTTTGGTAAGAAAGAGATTTCAAAAGATGATCTTTGGCCAAGGAGTTATTAAAAGATTATACAAACTGATCTTGATGACTATCAAGAAGAGATCTCAGATTAATTTGAAAGGGATTCTGAATGAGTTGGTAATAAAAGGGACAATACATAAAGCAAATTAACTCTTTCTATCAGGGTAGGAAAAGTTTGGAAAACTTCTAATCATAAAAAGAGATGAAGTAGAAGAACATGAGATGGGAATGTGTGAGAGAAATTCTGTGAGTATAAGATTTTAGAAGAGGTTTGAGACCTTAAACAGAGGTTTATATTAGAGAAGAAAATTGGAAGAAAGATTTTTTCTATATTGTTTACTTTAGAGTTTTTCCCTTATGTATTCTCCTCAACAGTTTTATTTTCTGTGTTATAGCTTTTCAAAATATGGGTGATCATGACTCCTATCCTTCATATCTCTTAGAAATGTCTTTCTTTTTATTGTCCCTTCCCTCCCTCTTTTGCCATCCATTTACACCGATTAGTTTCATTACTGCTTTCTTTTGCCCATCTTGCCTTCAAGATAGTTGTTAGTGTCAAATTTTCCTGGCCTTCTTTTCTCAGTATACATCCCAGAGATTTCAACTGTTTCTTTCTGGTTTTATGTATAACTGTACTTTTTGTTTCTAGTCTTGTTAAAAAAAAAACTTCCTTATTGCTCACATGATCCATCCATAGTATTCAAAGTATCCTGTAAAACTACATCTTTATTGCCTCAAGTTTTCTCTCCATCTGTAAGAAAATTGTCCAGCATTCACTACCATATAGGTGGATTGATATTACATAGAAGTTCAACACTTTTTTCTTGGTTTCTAATGATATTTTCCTATTTCTTAGCACTTTCTTTAGCCCTTCAGAGGTATCTTTTGCTATACCAATGTGCTTTTGGATTTTAGTGTCACATTTTCCATCTTCTATTAAGACACTCCCCAGATATTTGAATTTCTGTACTTGCTTGATTTTGACATCTCCAGTTCATAGGGCTTCCTGGCAACCATACATTCTGTCTACTTACAATTGATAGTT
Source organism: Acanthosepion esculentum (assembly GCA_964036315.1). Lineage (NCBI taxonomy): Eukaryota > Metazoa > Mollusca > Cephalopoda > Sepiida > Sepiidae > Acanthosepion > Acanthosepion esculentum. The sequence goes on from OZ038518.1 coordinate 46,448,845, forward strand.
TGTCCATTCTTCCTGCTTTTCTTTACTATCTTATACAGGAGATCCTATAGTTTTCCTTCTGTATCTTCTCTATCGACATGGTGTCATTTGTGTTTCTTATATTGCTAACGTTGTGACCCCTAATAATTCAACAAAAGAAACTATGTTTCCAGGTGAATATGCAAGATTGAAGAGATCACTCTGATTTTGGAAGTCCACTATGTTTCAATTTTACTACATCAGTTTTTACATATCTATCTTAGTATGTTTATTCACATTTCTCGATATCATTTCATGTCTTACATAATGTCTGAGTCAAAAGAAATATAAAAATATGAATGTCTGCTGATGGATGTCTTTTTCCATAATTTATAGTATAGAGTTATCAATGGTGTGAGGATAGTTTCAAACTTTACATTTATAAATAAAAACAAAGTACAGATAACTCTTTAAGAAGTCAGGGATTGATTTGATACTGTATTTATATCATGAACAGGACCCAACTTCTAAAATGATGAAAAAAAAAAATCAATATTATTTGATTCTGACAAAAGTTGAGGGTAAAAGTTCTAATGAATGTTAATGTACAAAAATTGTTACAAAAAAATTCTTCCCAGTTATTTACAAGCAGACTAGTTAATTAAGATAGTACAATTTAACAAAAAATATATCCCATAAAAACCAATGAATATTTTTGGATGGTTCTGCAGAATTATTATATTTCTAAATTTAAAGAGCCTCATACGTCATCTTCATCTATAGAAAAGTCAAGCAAGAAACTCAGTCAATGTGTTTGTACTCTGATGATATAACATACATATTTTAAACTGTCCAAAAATACACATTTATCATTTAGATAGCTTGAATATTTTCACTTTTTTAAACTATCAAAATCAGATATTATAAAATGATCTGACATTATTATATAAGCTGATTCACTTCACTCTCACTGTGTCGGCCAAGTCACCTTGCTATAATCATGCCAGCCAGCTGATTCACCTTTCTTTAATCATGCCAGCCAGCTGATATGCCTTGCTCTAATCATGTCAGCTAACCAACCAACTGATTCACCTCACTCTAATCATGCCAGCCAGACAGCCAGCTAACATATTCAACTTGCTCTAATCATGCTTACCAGCCAACTGATTCACCTCGCTCTAATCATGCCAGACAATTCGCCTCGCTCTAATCATGCCAAACAATTTGCCTTGCTCTAATCATGCTTGCAAGCCAGCCAACTAATTCACCTTGCTCTAATCATGCCAGCCAGCCAACTAATTCACCTTGCTCTAATCATGCCAGCCAGCCAACTAATTCACCTTGCTCTAATCATGCCAGCCAATTCGCCTCACTCTAATCATGCTTGCCATACAGCCAGTCAACTTATTCGCCTCACTCTAATCATGCCAGCCAATTCGCCTCACTCTAATCATGCAAGACAATCCGCCTCACTCTAATCATGCTTGCCATACAGCCAGCCAACTTATTTGCCTCGCTCTAATCATGCCAGACAATTCGCCTCACTCTAATCATGTGCTCCAGCCAGCCAGCCAGCCAGCCAACTGATTCACCTTGCTCTAATCATGCTAGCCAATTCGCATCAATGTTACTACACCAGCTGATTCTCCTTGCTTTTATCAATACTGCCAATTTGCTTTGATCTTACAATTGTAACCTAGGAAGGGTTACTGAATGAGAAATAACCAAAACAAAGGTTGGAAAGGTAATCTTTATAACATGAACAAAATACAATACTCTCCAGCGGCATGAAGTAGCTAAACCACTGCTAGTAGTGGACTACTTAGACAGCATATTACCCCCACTTACAATAGTATCCAACATATTTATGAGGATTGGGACATACACATTAGTGTTCATAAGTACAGTATATAACACTATATAAGCTGATCCACTTTGATTTCACACTGCCTACCAATGTGCCATAATCTTACTATGCCAGCCAATTACTGTGTAAGCCAATTCATCTCAATCTCTCTATGCTACCTTGATCTTACAATGCCATCTGATTCACCCCAAATCTTGCTATATCAACTGATTTATATTGATCTTACTATTGTCCTGTCAGCTGGGTCTAGTATATTCCCATTGCATATTCTAATAGGTGGGTGCTTGCAGACTCAGGTGTAAATGAATAATGTCTACATACATACCCCAAAACACAACCACTGTTTATCAATAAACACAAGTACAAACACAACCAATGTTTATCTATAGACTCAAGTATAAACACAACAATATTTACCTATGGACACACATAAAAAATTAATTTCAACATTATATAACCCATTAATGATTGATATGTCATGAAATTCACAACCCCAACCCACTATCTTATGTTGTTGGCCAATACATATCTGTTCTAAGCTTGTCTACGTATATTTTATGTGTGTGCATATCCATCTATCTCTGTTCTTACATATCTAAGGGTCACATGACCCAGTCTGTGAGTTTTAAAGAAAAGATATTCACCAATATCTCTTTGTGTTGCTTAGCAACAACCATTTATGTATAATCGATATTCGGCCCATTTGTCACTGAAAGCGTAAAAGTTAACATGGCTACCTGAACCAAAAAAGTAAAAACAGGATAAAATAAATATTTATAAATTTCATAAAAGGTTCTGGGAAAGATTTTTTTTTGGTGAATTCACAACTTGTCCTTTCAGTTTTGAGTGCTTGTTCAAAAAACCTTTTCTCAGTCATAGTTTGAAACATAGAAAAAAAAAATTGTCATGATTGTCATGTCATGATAGGAGCAAAAAAAAAATTGGATTTGTAGATTCTCACATTGAAACCTCATCTCCCAAGATTCAATTGAATTTGACACTGAAATAGCAGTTTAACTAAGAATCCCCCCCTAAGATGATGTATGGAGACATTGTCCAATCAGCTTTTAATTATGCCCTGTGAAAGAATTTGTTATGGTTTGAGTGAATAACAAATAATCAGCTCTAACACGTTTCATTCAGTCATTTTTTTAAAACTTGAATTCACTCATCTTTATTTTGCTTACCTTGGTTGAAAATAAGCACACACCCACACAAATTCAAAGCCTGATAACAAAAAAAATGTTTATTTTATACACAAATATTTTTCAACACAATCTCTTTCCTTGTCAATGCACTTAATTCACTGATGAATATTAACCATACAGATTGACCATTGTATAGTAGAACTTTTAAATCAAACTCAGATAACTATGTGTACTTATTAATCAACCCTTTATAAAAACATTATATGGCTTGTGTTAGACTCACTTGTGGAGAATGGGGCCACAGACTCACCACACTAGGTATTACTGATGTTTCTGTATTAAATAAGTTTTTTATGGTGGGGAAGCATTATAAACAAGCAAATATAGTAAATCAATAAGTCCATAGCTTAATGAGGGTAAAAACTTATTTTGCACAACAAATATTATTCAATATAATTGCCTTCTTTCAATTCAGTTAATTTGGTGATAGCTTTGTCACACATACGCACACACAATATATATATATATATATATATATATATATATATATATATATATATATATAGCTCAATTAGGACTCATTTAAACACACATAGAAATGTACCAAACTCCATTTGCAACATAATCATAGAAAATACAGCTATAGTATCTCATCCACATGTAAAAAAAAAAATAAAATAAAAATAATGGAAGCATTGATAATAGAAAAACAAAAAGCCCACAGTCTCAATAACATCAACTCTGAACACAGTCAAAATGTGCTGACCTTGTTTGGAAAATAAAAAACATTCCCATCACTCTAGATAAATAGATAACAAATCTATACATTCAGTTAGAATTTTTTTTTTAAATCCTTGATAAAGGCTCAAAGAATAGCTGAAAGGGTTTTGATATACAAAACATTCAGACAATTTCTTTACACACCTTATTATGTCCAGGAAAGAAAAATCTTATATGAACACAAGAAAAGTTAAATGAAAAGCTCAAACGCAGCACCTTGTCTGTCATCTTTAATAAAATTTGTATAAAAGAGGGACTGTTGCCAAAATACACAATTATATATATATATATATATATATATACACGCAAATGATAATGCATCACACTTTTTCAATTAAAGGGACACAACTCTCTAACTTTCAATAGCCCATATTACAGAAATTTTGGATTCCCAAGTTTTCATTACTGCAATTGTTTTAGGCAATTTTAACGTGATTTTTTGTGACAAATGTTTTTGTACGAGAACAATTTTTTTAATTTGGAATAAGTTTGGGAATAATCCAAATTAATTGTAAAATCCAGCAAAAGCCACTCAGGAAATAAAAATCATTGTTTATATGGAAAGTAAGAACTTACATACATAATGCAATACTTAAATACAGCAATCAATTTTGAGATTTTCTGTAGTTTATTGTTTCCTATCACATATGGCAACAGTATACTCCACAAAAAGAAATCTCTGCCAACAGAAGACCAGCTTGCAATCAAAAGAGCAAAGACTGCAGTGGGGAAAAGAAAGTCCTGTGCAAATGAAAATACAGATCAAATGGCAGCCAGGAGAGCTTCCAATGCTTAGAATATGCAAAAACTTAGAGAATCTCAAATTCCTGAACAAGCCAAAGGTCCAATCAAGAGCCTTCTGCAGGAGCTAGCTTAAATGCCACTCAATATGCTCTGTTCCTTCAAGAAGTAGGTGATCATGGCTCTCCACAACTTTCAGTCATTTGTGGCTCTTAGTAAGGTTTCTCTTTGTGATATCTCTCCTAATCCCTGTTCTGCCAACCAATTATGCAAGCTTGTTAGCTAAGTTATTCGCTGCTTTACTCTGTCTCTCTTGACTTCAATATGTCCTGTGAGTGTTAAATTTTACAAGCCGTCTTTCTTTATTATGTGCCATAGAAATTTCAATAGTCAAGTGGTTTCTAATTAAGACAATATCTCTAGTTAGCTTTCTGGTTCTAAGTATAAATGTCTTTTTTCAATAGCAAGCTAGCTAGAGATATTGTCTTAATTAGAAACCACTCCATCAATCATTGGCTAAAACTAGGAACTCTATTTTTATGTAATATTGACTATTAAAGTAGTGTACCCAATTTTTCTTTTTTTTTTTTGGTGGGAGGGTCGATGGGCAACTATTGATAAGAGATGAACCCTTTGACTAATCCAAAAACCAAGGAATACTGCACTCTAGGAAAACAAATTGTAACTTCTTGTGTATTTAGATGTGATAAATTCTTGCAACATTAGATATGCAGATGACAGTGTTAATAGTATACACAGGAAGAAAACTACGAGAACTCCTACAGAAAATAATAAAGGAAAGCAAAAAGAAAGGACTAACAATCAATTGTAAGAAGATAGAATGTATGGTTGTAAGAAGATAGAATGTATGGTTGTCAGCAAAAGGAACAGCCCAAGAGGCAAACTATTAATTTGTGATATTAAAACCAAGCAAGTACAAAAATTTAACTATCTAGATCAGTGTTTCTCAACCATTTTTTACTTCAGGGCACACTTGTATAATAACTAAAACTTGGGGCGCACTTTAAATTTTAATAAGTCATGAAATTTGAAAATAATAAAGAAGTCTCCTGAAATAAGCAATATATTTTGAAGTCATTGTCTATTTAATCGGTAGAGTTTTCATTCAAATGGATTTATGAGGAATCTGCTATTTTTCTTTTAGGAGAGACCGATAATAACCGATTTAAATCCGTCAAGGAAGGCAAAGGGGGAAAGGATTATCCACTCCTCTTTAAATATTAAGGAATTTAACATCCAGTTTAAAAGATCAAATGACAAAAACTTGACTTGGAACACATATGCTTGGTGTCTGAAGCTTTTAAAAAATAAACATTTTTTTAGATATAAAAATAATTAATAAATTACTCTTCTGCTAAATTAGGGTACATTAGTGAGCCTGAGTGCACCAGTTGTGAAACACTGATCTAGATAGTGTTTTAAAAGATGACAGAAGTGTGATACTGAAATCTGAAGGCACACTGGCATAGTGAAAGATGCCTTCTAAAAAGGAATCAAAATATTAAGAAAGGAAAATATCATTAGAAACCAAGAAAAGAGTACTGAACTGTTATGTAACATTAAAACCTCCCATAAAGGAAGTGAATGCTGGATAATCTCACAGATGAAGAAGAGACTTGAGGCAATATAAATTTGGTTCTACAGAAAGATGATGAGAATAACATGGACTGAACATGTCAGCCACAACAAAGTTTTTGGGAAAAGAAAAAGAATGCTTACAGTTAAAATCAGAAAGAAAGAATTGAAATTTCTAGGGCACATAATGAGGAAAGAGGGCCTAGAAAATTTGACACTCACATAGCTTATTGAAGGCAAGAGGGACAGATTTAGCATCAGAAAGAGCTAGTTAAAATTTCTAGGGCACATAATAATAAGGAAAGAGGACAAACACAGGGTGTCCCAGAATGATGGGACACATTTTAAATGCAAGTATCTTGAATTATAAAAATGGCAGAGTAGCAAATATATATTTATTACATAACTGATATACAAGAGTTCAACATATCTAACATTTGAATTACATCCCTGAGACAGTCACCACCATGAAGAGAACATGCACAAACTCACTCTCTCATTTTAGACATTATGAGGATCCACTATCAGCAAAAGCAATATCAGATACCTGTAGAAAATAGCAAAATCTTAGATATGTTCAACTCTTGTATATCAGTTATGTAATAATTATATTTGGTACTCTGTCATTTTTATAATCCAAGATGTTTGCATTTAAAATGTGTCCCATTCATTATGGGACACTTTGTACAAGGCAAAAGATAGAGGAAAGCAGTGGATAACCTACATAAAGAGCTTATTTAAATAGTTGGCAGAACAGAGATTGGAAAAGATGGCAGAAAGACAAATTACAAAAGACAGGAGGTTGTGGAGAGTCATGATCACTCACATCCAGAAGAGACACAGCATATAGAACAAGAAAAAATTCTAGCAAACTGATTGAGACTTTTATCAAAGAATTTAATTCCTCACAGTTCTTATGCATTAAAGATATGAGATTGTGCATCATTAGTGAGCCTGAGACATACCTGTAGAATTATTATTATGTGACCTCTGATGGTCAAGCATAATCATTGAACCAAGTGTGCCAGAACATAGGTGGCAATGTTTTGCTGATTTTTGCTTTTGGTTATGGTGGAATTGATGAAAGTAATAAGGAAATTTGAAGTCAGAATAATTTTTCTTAGCATTAGTGATTAAAAAAGAACCACAATTTTTTTCTTTTTTTTTTCTCATTGTAATAATTTGGGGGTTCAGTAATACAGACTTTACAATGAAAGAACTTGTAAGTACAAAAAAATGTACTTTCATGGCACAGCAGACATAAGTTGATTCGTATTTTTTCCCTACTAACCAGAATAAAAAAGTAATGGCGGAAGTTGACATTTCATTTGAACTTTGTGTCGAATACTAGAAATGGACAGTTTGCTTTAATATAGGAACATTGGAAGGCCAAGTTCTTATTCTTAAAGAGTAACATTTGTGCTGAGTTAGAAATAAATAAATTCTTGATGAGTGGAATTTTACATCACCAAACTGCTCCTATAGTTTGTTTGTAATTTTTTTTTTTTCATTTTATTCTATTTTGGTACATAATACAAATTTTCTCCAGAAGTCAGCAAGCAGTATTTACTAAAAAGATCAATGTCATATGTTTCTCTATATATGTTACAGGAAGTCTATATTAAGATTACTTTTTCAGTCCATTTATAGATATTCTTTACTTTTTTATTTAGGAATTAACATGTGATGAGCCTAAGCAGCATTTATATGATACATTAATTTATCTCAGACTAGTATCCTCATTATCATCCCAGAAATTAAAACAGATAGTATCCTCATCTTAGTTATTATTATCTGGTCTTCTTGTAGTTGGTAAGATTTCTGGAATTTCTAATAAAATACTTTATTCAATGCATAGAGGTATATCTTTTCATCTGTGTGTAACATCTTCCAGCATGAACAGCAGAATAGGAACAATTTTTCCTCATGGATTGAATAAAGTATTCTGTCCTAAATTCTTGGAAGGTTACCAATTATAACAGACACCTGAAGGAGGACAGATGGTATAAAAGATGAAACATTGTTTTAATAACAACCAAGGTAAGTGAATAATAATAATAATTTAATTCTTCCTCTCACATATTCAGACAATAATTAAACATTTATATCTATGAAAACAGCTTGTTAAATTGAGATCTGTTTCCTACTTGTTCATTTTGCAGGATTCCTATCCATGCTCAATTATATATATATATATATATATATGTATGTATGTATGTATGTATATGTATAATGTAGTTAGATGACTGATTTTAGAAGATGTCAATTGCTACTTCCATGGAAAGTGCTTGGACAAACTACATTCATTGATTCTGCCTTGTCTAACCTTCATGGTTAGGACCCACCATACCACTTACATTGTTGCAACCTCTCCCACATTACCTTCTTATTTCATTGGTGAGAAGTAAGTTCCACTTGAACAGCTGCTCTGTGGAACAGACTCCCAAGAGGTTGTTTCCCTTTCTTAACCTGTTCAAGTTTAGAGTTAACCATTATCTTCCCCTCCTATCCATATGAACTACCCCTTAACATAACACTCTACCTTGAGTGATCCCTGGGTCTTGTACAGAGTGAACCTTATTGTATACTTGTTGACACACTTCTGTGTATTTATGAAACTTAAATGGTCATGCTATCAATGTATGTGTATGTTTTGAAGAAACCCTGAAATGCTAGTTTCAAGCTTTTGTGCTCTAAACAAATGAGCCCATTGGGATATTCCCAAACAAGCATAGACATATAGTACCATACAATATGACATGTTTTGTGACTTATTTTCATTGTGTGTTAAGGTGTCATTTAGCTTGGTCTATACTGTAGAGTATCCAATCAACACCAAAATGGCAGTACCCATGAGAAATCACTATCAGCATCATTATAGTCATTTATTACCAATAAATGGCAATTTCCTATTTTTTCCAAAAATGGGCCAGCACAGCAATGCAATAATGCTATAATGATACAGCAGTGAATCTACATGTCTTCTGCCTGTTGCTAATAGAGAGAAGCTATGATATATCATCATCATCATGGAAGTCTCTCTAAGTTCAAGAAAGATGAGTGTGTTAGGCAATATATATTTCTAGGTATGCACCTGACTTCTGAGGCGAAAGTCAGATGTGCAGATAAAGTTGCAAGTTGAGTAAGAAACATTATCTGTTGTGTCAGGAAAGAACATCTTTCTCTGTTTTTTTGGCTTGCCTTGAGACATTATTATGGCACAAAAGTAGAGTAACAAATAGCACATTACAGGGAAAAAAATCTCATCAAGACTAAGTAACGAAGATGTAGATTCTAGCAAAGAGCTTATAAAAAGTGGATACCAACAGTTAAAAACAAAACTCTGAAATGGTGACCAAGACAGTCTTTTTCTTAATCCGACCATCAATTTGAGAAAGTAAAAATATTACATTAGGAGATTATCATGCTTAAAACAACTACTTTGCAGCTGAGGCTGGATTAGCCAGGAAGCACAGATTATCCAAAGACAGCACCTGAGAGTAATGGTGGGAGGAAATAATCTCTTGAGTCACATCAACTTTCAAAAATCTGATATCATATTTCTTGATGTGACTACATACTTGACAATGTTTGCTCAAAGTATGGATCAACTTCCAGCATGCCTCTTCAAGCAAATGATAACATAACTCATTGCTGACCAAGACTGAAAAATATGAGCCATCAGCATTCTGAAATATTATTGATGTTTTATAGTAACTTCCTTAACATCAGGCAAATACCACTATCCACTGAATCTTGTTGGCAATTCACTTATTGAATTTCAGATATATTTTCAAGTCATTGTATATGTACTGTTTTTACAATCTGTTTTAATACTTATTTAAAGATATGAATTATGGTACAAAAATTTTATGACCACCATGAAAAGACAAAATTTATTTTTATCATCACTCATGATAATAGATAAGTAAAACTGAAAAACAGGTTAGATAACTGGTTTTGAACCTCGCTCAACAGAGCTAATTCGAGGTTAATAAATTATAATAGAATTATCACTAAAAAGATGGACAATATGTATTGGGTGGGGGGAATAGTGCTTAGATGGAAATTAGTTAGAGGCGCAGTATGAAATCCTTCTGTTTACACAGAGAGGGTTTCAAAGATAAAATATAAATGGCCTCCAACACTTTCAAGTGGGTCTTGCTAAGAATAGTAAATGAGTCCACACTGAAATTAGTGGCACAATTATTTCTGTTTATTAGGTGCTCTGTGATGGAAGACCCATACATATTGGTCAGAATGTCTGAAGGAGTGTACTTAAGATTACGGATTTTTGTTGGAACATGTTGCTTTATTCTGACATCCAGCTTTTGAGTAGTTCTCCTTATGTAGTTTGAGCCACAACTACATTTAAAGGAATAATTTAAAGAACTATTATGATGTGGAAGGAGAATGTCCTTCCACATGGATGGAAGGACAGGCTTGGCAGAAAAGACTACACAAGTGTTAGCAGCAAAGTAACAATGTGAAACTGCTACGGAAACTAATACTTATTTAGTAACCAGTGTCTTTTATTATTATTATTATTGTTATTATTATTATTCTATAACTTTTTAGAATGAATATCTTCATCCTCGATGTTATCAATACAATTTTACAAATGCCTTCTGTGGCCGCCTTCATTATTTGAAATTCTGAAACAACAAACTGTCGTTAAGCCATAGATTGTTTAAAGTATTATCCTTATCTTTGTTAATTTTATCACCATTTAAGTAGATGGAGTATATAACTCATAATAAAACAATAGAAAATAGTGTAAATAATTACAATAAATATAAACATATTAAAACAATAGAAATAAGGAAAAGTTTGTCAACATAAAGTATTGTGATAAAAAGCAACAATAAGATGGAGTAAAACTAGTAATAAAATAATAAATGGTGAAGAGTGTATTGACCCAGAATGTTAGGATAAAAAGCAATAACAAGACAATAAAACTAGTAATAAAATAATCATGGTAAAAATGTTTTATGTAAAACTGTTTTAGAATTATCTAGAAAGCATAAAGAGACGAGAAAATGCAGTAGATGCACTTTCTATATTTTGAACTAATCAATGGAAAATGGTGCAGGCAGCAATCATAAAAGATGTGCTCCTCAGGCAGAGCTTCTTTTTCCATCTGGCTCAATGAAAAGTAAAAAACAAAAAAAAAACATCAAAATAATAATTTCCACATTGACATTATGAATTGCTAAAATGAACATAATGCTCATTGTTTATTAAGGAAAACAATTCATTTTGTAGATATACTAATTTTAAAAAAAACATATGAAAAATATAGGCATATGTTGTTATAATTGTTCTATTATTACTTATTGTTGTTAATCTCTTACTGTGCCTAATAAGCTCTACAATAACAACAAATCTATCCATTACATAACTTTATTTTGTTATAATTGTTAAGGCTTTTTGGTATTGTTGTAGCATACCCATGGATGATAATGAGTATGTCCCCATGCACATAAATACAGTAGTAAATGCTGTATGTTGGTCTGCAGTTGAAGATTCGTCTCCAGGTTTGCTGGTTAAACTCTCTACCTCCTGACAGAGAGGATCCCCAGACAAGGCTATGTTGAAGGGCAGATTCTCATCTCAGGAAACAGCTACTCAACCCTGTTTTATACAGGGTCTACAGGGAATTTTTGGCCGAGCCTACAGGCTTGGATACCCCACATTAAATTCTGTCTTGTGCCACATCTGACCACATGGGGTGGTTGGTAGATATCCTGCAGTTGGGGATTCATTGTGGAATTCACTTGACTCACTTCTAGCAGTCGACTACTTCTTCTACATTCCACTGGCGAATCTTGTATGTGTTGTTAAGTATTATCGCTCATTACCAACTTCTGTGTGATTATTCTATTCAGTAACCTTCCCTAGGCTACAACAGCTATTATATTTTATGGCAATAACAATTTTTTCTATCAAGTTTCTGAATTTCAGAAGAGATTTGTAATAAATATACACAAAGAAATGTTATTATATACCTTACATTAACTAGAGACATATCTCTCTCAAGTTAATGGAGAACATATTGACTGAGCTCTTAGGAAAAGGCATGAACACATGTCCCCCTGCACTATGTGCAACTGCCTGCTATCTTGATAAAACTGTCTCATCAGTCACATGCCATGATGACTTACAGAAAAGAGAGTAAGCAAAGGAGGCTTTGCCCAAATCTCTCTTAACTTATCAAGGTAGTAACAAGTAAAAACTAACTTACATAATCAAGCTTGACAGGGGCTCATTACATTTTGACAGGTGGGCACCCTGGTAGATCAAGCATTTGGGGGGGGGGCATTTCACTCAGTGGCAGATGAAGATTTCTTGTTTGGATCAGTAATCAAATGAAGATAAACAAATATCTCCAAAATTATTTGATACAAAATCCTTGAGAAAGGTTTGGATGTTAATTTAAATAATTTACCAAGAAATATATTTTGAATTAAAAAACTATGCTTCTCAAAGTCCCCGGTCACATTCCCCCTCTTGTAGTACAAGGCTTCTTTGATTCCTTTCCTATTTTGAATTGTCATCTGTTAATTTTTTTTCAATATTGTGTAGACCAGACATATGTCTACTTCTCTTGACTCTGGCGTAAACCTTCTTGGATAAACCACACCTAATCTCATACTGTACCTCATAAGATCTACAGTAGAAACAAATCTATCATTCACATAAATTTTATTACATTATATTGTTATAATTATTATATTTTATTATTACTTATTGTTGTTAATCTCTTACTGTGGCTAATAAGCTCTACAATAACAACAAATCTTCTATCCATCACATAACTTTTATTACATTGTTATAATTAATAACACTATTTACATTGGTCTATTTAGACATTTCAGCCATTGTATGCTGTGGCCTTCTGAAGAAGGCTGGAGTGTACAACAGCTGAAACGTTGTGAATATGACAATAAAGATGAGGACAACAGTCTAAATAGTGTAAATAGTTACAATAACTCATCTGAGAAATATAGGCATATGTTGTTATAATTGTTCTATTATTACTTATTGTTGTTAATCTCTTACTGTGGCTAATAAGCTCTACAATTAGAATAAATCTTTTATCCATTACATAACTTTATTTTGTTATAATTGTTGCATTTTATTATTAGTTATCTGTTAAATAACTTTCATTATAGTATATTGTTATAATTATTCTATTTTATAATTAGTTATTGTTAATCTTTAATTTATAAATTAAACATTATTAAAGTTTTCTGTCAGTAAAACCATAATACATAAAGGGTTGAATATTATCAATGGCTTCAGGCACTAACTGGGGTGTCTTGTTACATATTTCCCATTGATAAAGATTGTTTAGTTTGGTTTGATTTGTTTTACGGCATATCAACTGAAATGGTTTATTGAATGTCAACAAGATTTTTATTGCTGGTAATAATTTTTTTTTTTTCAGAAATGTATTGCTGGTAATTTTTTTTTTTTTTTTTTAAATGTGTAGCTGGTAATTTTTTTTTTTTTTTTTTAAATG